>VZSR01003807.1:6160774-6213033 GCA_013398615.1 Brachypodius melanocephalos | reverse complement strand
CTCAAGAGCAACCCTGTCCCTCCAAAGAACCCATGCCTTGGCGTCTAATCAGCTTTTACACCTTCTATATATGATTTCCTGACTTAGCATACAAGGAAGGAAGTGTTGACATTTGTACATTTGGTGACATACTCTACACAGACCTTTTTTTGTTCCCACAGTTCTCATGCTTTTCATACTTTTTGTTGGGCTCCCATAATGCCTTCATTTCAATATGACGCAAGTGACTAACTGCTTATCTTAGACCAAATTTAAAGTTTCAAATTTATTTCTATTCAGTACAAAATTTTGGATTATTCTTGGAAGAAATCCAAGACTTTTTGAGAATTTTCTCTTTAACCAGTTACTTCTGTAAATAGATTTAAGGACTGACCAAAAAAGCCTGAAAGTAAAACAGATATTGAAGTCAAATGCCATGAAAAATAAAACTTTACCTTTAAAAAGAGTGAGAATTACGTGTGTGGTGGCACACAGTTTCTGTAATACTGGAATAGTTTTCACTGACAATTCATTTGTGGATAACATTCAATTATATTTCCCCATTACCATTCAGACCCACATCAAATTCTTAATATCTAACTTCATAACAAAGATGTTACCTGTGGCGTGTCAGGGTTATAATTATCAATTTGTTCCATTGTATTGATATCAATATTGCCAATAGCAATTTGAAAAGCAGTATCATCACCAACATGTCTGTTCCCATCATAGTAAAGGAAAATATCTGAATATATTACTTTATATTTCAACAACTGTACTATTAAAGTTAGAGCAGCAGCCTTCTCATTTTTCAGCTAAAAAGCACGGCTAGAATATTAACCCAAGTGATTAATACTAATACCCCAGGCTCAATCTGATGTAACAGCAATTGTAATAGACCTGCAGTCTTTGGCAAATCACAAAAGTCAAAATTAAATCCTTCAATTATCAGGAGGCAAGGCAGCAACTTTCTCCTTCCTAATTTCTGCAAATGACAGAGATTAGATGGCTTGAATATACAAAGCTAGTAACTACTTTAACAGTCCCCCCTCTTCCTTCATTTTCCTCATCTTCCATGCTGAAATTTATATTGCACAGATGTGGCAAAATGCTACCTTTTCCCTAGGAAGTGGGATCTAGTCAAACAGGAAATGCTAAGATTAGAGACTGAGTTAAGCACAAATTGCAAGAATTAAACTAGAAGAGATTATAACACACAACACAAGCAGAAATTCAAGACAGCCATAAAGCAGTCATTTTATATTTAAATTGTATTTAACAATTTGTTTTCTAAAGAAAACAACCAGATCAATAACTTCTGCCTAAAACGATGTAGCAATAATAGGTCATTTAGTTACCCCCTGCACTTTTAAAAATTTGATTAAAATGGAGCATAAGAGAAAAGAAGAAAATCCTCACAAAAGTTTAAGACTGCAGAAAAGCCAGGCTTTAGTCAAAGCAGGGATGCAACAAAAAAATCTATTACACCACAGATACAATGAAAATTGTAAGATACCACATCAGCTCACCCCTATTTCCCCATTCTGCTGTTTCAACACAAAGGATACCGTCCTGCATAAGTTAGTGTTTCTGGATCAATATCATCTCCATATGCATTAAGAGGAACTAATTTTCTGTTGACGGGATCAAAAACTAACTGATACAGAAATGTATTATTAGCTCGTGTAAAACCCTGTATGTATTCTTCTGGTACTGTTATATTCATCTTCAAGTACTGCCCCATTTTCTTAATAACCTGTCAAAAAAAAGAAATTACTCAACTTTTTCATTTTAACAGGTCACGTGAAAGGTTAAATACATTTCAATTATTAATTATCTTTTCTTGTAATTAAATGTAGAATGAGTGTCCTACTGCAACAAGCTGATTCAACTTTAAAACAGAGGAAGGAAAGGAAATTAACTTAGTACATTATTTTCCCACTCAAATTGTCTACAATTACATAAATAACACAATCCATTTTTTACACCTCCTTCTTCAATAAATAAATCAGTACAAAATGTGATCATAAAAACAGATAATCTCCTTAAGGTGTATTTATTTAAACTAATGAACAACAAATTCTTATCATTCATATTATCAGGACATATAAGCAATATGTGGGTGTTCTTATAATGGGAAAAAAAGAGCAAAACTAACCAAAATAAACCTTGGAATTTTGCTCAGAAATACATTAAAGCAAATAATGATTTGCATGGGAAAAGTTCAAAGTTCCCCTTTTAATTCCTCAAAAGCCAAATCCCAAACCAGTTGATGTCTGCTCTATATGATACAAAACATTTTAAAATTAAAAATCGTAGTTCTTTGTATGTGAGAGAAAAGAAATTAAATACACTAAAACACACAAGTAATTTAAGATAGAAGATAATACACTAAGCTAATTAAACTGCATATTAAAATGTTCTTCTGGATTAGATTTACCTGCCTCCAGGACAGCCCCATGAGGTATTCTTCTTACTAGTCCTTAACCTCTCTACTCCCTTACTAACAACACAGAAGAAGTTATTCCCACCCTCTTAGCCTCTGTATTCCCTAATTTAATTTCATACACTGGATAAGAAAAAAACCCACCCTATATTTGTTTTGCATCATAATGCACTTTTCTTGCATACTGTTTTTAATATAGAAATGTCCATATCCATACATATGTCATTAATTAAGATTCCCAATCTCTGCCCCTCCTGCACAGATAAATCTGTATTTATACAAAAGTAACAGTTCATTAAGCAGTTTGAATAACTAATCTGCAGAAGCAGAAGAAAGCAGTAATGAGAGGAGGAGAAAAAAAAAATCCAACTCTTATAAAAAATTAAGTTTCCCTTCTAACAGAATATACGCTCAAAGGATTAAAACAATTATTTACCTGAGTTTACTTTGGTATATTTCTTATACGACAGCTTCAACACTTGGGTAAGTTTAGTTCAGCATCTTTTTTAAGCACAGGTAAAAAATACTTTTTCATATTCTGCTCAAAATGGAGGAAGTCAAGAACCCTTTATGCTTTCAATTCAGTTTTAAATTTCATATATACTGATATAGGCTCCCAAAAAATAAAAGACAAAGCAAAACTGAGTTTACCTTTATGATATCTGGATTGTTGGCTAGTTTTACTAACTTGCATGCTTTAGCTAACCCAATTCCATGAATTGAAGGGAGGTAGTCACAACCAGAAAGAATACACATGTAGCGGAACTTCTCTTCTGTAAATACATTTCCAAGCTGCTTGCAGTTTCCTAGTCGAGTTTGATCTATCTCTAGTCCATTTCCAAACTTGTCAATTTTCAGAAACACCTGAAAATTAAGAGGAAGTGAAAACAATATTCACCCCTATAAGGTGGTTCATTGCACTTGGTGGAAACAAGAGATGCAAACTGCTGTTCTCATCTCTTCTGTTTCCCACATTTGCTGTAGAAGAGTTAACCCACATATCAAACATATTTGGCAACTTCAAACTCTACTTTGTGAGAGGTGAAGGCTATTAGTATTTTCTTCCCTACCTTTTTACATCCAAAAGCCAAAAGATCAGAGTCTTCTGTAATTATAGCATGAACCATGCCAATCTTATTAAGATAAGCCAGCTGAGCATCAGCTTCATAAGGAGCAACAATACAATCAACTCCCTGGGCTCGTGCAGCCTGTGCATAAACAAGAAGCATACAAGTTCTTTGCATTAATTTTCAGTAATTACCTTAACAAACCTGAAAACATAAAAACCTCTGCATTAAAAAGCCAAACCCTTTTTAATCACACACCCATTCTGCCCTCAATGAGACTCCAATATTTCATAGTCAAAACCTCAACTTTTAAGCAGTTTAGACCCATATACACTGGTTTACAAAAACAAACCTTCCTATAACACTATTGCCACTGCATCTGACCACAGATGACAGCTTCAAACTCATGCAAGTTATATTCTGGGTAAAGGAGAACAGTACTAGAACAACCTTAATACTTTTTGATAAAGACCCTATGACTGCATTGAAAGTATACCAAAAATTTACTAGAACAATTTTTAATCAGCCAAATTTTTTTTTCTGTAGTCCATGCTCAGAAACTAGGCAAGGGAAAAAAATTTACATTTTTTTTTTTTGGTGCTGCAAGAGAGAAATGAGTGTTATCAAATTCAGTTCAGAGCGGTAAGAAGAGATGTGGTTTGTTTGACACATTGTTATTATTTATACAAATGGACACAATAAACTTCAAGTTTGTTAATTGTGCCTAACACAATGCAATAACATGCAAGACAATTTGAGACTAAGCAAGTGGGAATATTTTCTTTCCTATATAGAAGAGACAGTGATGTAGCCACAAAAGTGCAGAGTAGGATATGTTACCTGTTGAAGAGATTTTTTTTTAAACTGGCATTATCAATAAAGTTGACAACTTACTTTAATAACATCATGAGCCATAGCATGGGTAATATTTACACTGCGCCCAAAACATTCTCTAGCTTCTGACAATCTCCCTTCCTGCAACAACTGTTTCCCCTTCAAAAGACTGGCTTGACGCCTCCTAAAAGAAAGGCAAAAAATATCCACCAATTTCAGATTATTTTTCACTTAAAAGAACAAACAGCAGAAGGGACTAAGAGACAGGTAAGAAATGTGGGAAAATTGCAACACTTTCCAATCTGGGCTACTGCATAATTTTTAAAAACCAAAGAATAACTAGGTCATTGCATTGACAAGGACAACTAGATTTGAATGTTGAAATTGATAATATTTTCTCAGAAAACAGTGACAAGTAGGAACTGAAATCAGCAGTGTAAAAGAAAAAATGCATCCTGTCAGCTTGCAGTAAAATAGATTTAATGGGAGTTGGGAGTATCTGACACTAGATACTTATTGATTTAGAGGACAGAAAACCTAATTTACTTCATTTCATTAATCGGAAATTGTTCACTTCACGCTGAAGGAAGCGCGTGTCTCATGAGAATTCATAAATAACCACCACCACTGAAAAATTCTCATTGCTTCAGTGAAAAGTCCCATTTATAGGGACCTGAATCCAAATTTGAGACAAGTTTATCTAGTTGTAAAGAAAGATGAGGAAAGGGGTGCTACGTTTAAATAACATTATAGTGGGAAAAAGTATTTTGTCCAGAGATCACAAGTGTGGGTAAACTCAAAGCCTCTAATACAGTACAGGAACTACTGCTCAAAGGTTTACTTCCTTCCTCTGTAAAATGGCTTTCATTTATGAAGTGCATTTCTATTTTTGGAATAAAACCTCTAAGAAGTTTGTATGATTTTAGATGTAAACTAAAAAATATCACACTATCACACAGGGGGGTTTACCAGAGCTTTTTGAGGGGTTTTTGATTTTTACCGTAGTGATAAAACTGCTTTGTTTGCAAATCAATACAGTTCAGTACTTACTCTCGTCGTGCCTTTTCCACTTCCTTCTTAGAGGGTAGGGTACATCCATCAAATACCAAAATTGGTTTAATTCCAAATGAGAGGAGCATATGAACAAGTTTCATACAGAAAGCTACGTAACTGTATCAACAATAAAAGTAAGAAAAGAGATAAACTTTATTGTTAGCCACAAGTCTATTACATATTTTCCAGTTGCAGGAAAGGAGAACTATAAGTTTAAGACTAACTATTGTTCAAAAACCGTAACAGGCTATGTATTCCCCCAGTATCACAAAAAACTAAGAACACTTGAATGCAGTTTGGTTGGTTTTTTACCAAAAGAAAGAATCCACCTCCCAATTCAGAACTGGGCTGACTGCTCCTCTCTCCTAGACAAATTGAAATATGAATTCAAGTACAATTCAGCTGATTTTGCTGCATTAGGATTTGACACTGACAAAAACTTGACCAGTTAAGACATGAATTGTCTTTTTACTTTCAGCAACTCAATTCATAATGGCCAGAGAAACAGGAAGCAGACAAGCACAGTACATGACCTTTCCCCAGAAAGGCAGACTAAAAGCACTTTTGTAGAGTTGGAAATGATGGGTTATTTAACCTCTCCTTGTAGAACTATCCTCTCTTCTCTCCAGATAATGGATATATCCTATGGACAAGACACACAAACCTATCTTCCCATACTAAAAATACAAGCACAGCACTGAAAATATTCCAAAAGACAGAAAAGTTCCCCTTCTGCACAAACTGTGAAGATGGTATGCGGCCCAGGAGGCAACCCTCCACTGCCTTCAAAGCCCATCACTTAAAATATTTGTTGGGCATTCCAGATGTTATTTATTCCCTCAGACCTCTCACTTGTTATTTCTACAGATCTGTATGAGATCTTTTTGTCAGCAGCACAGAACTAAAATCTAGTAACTGCTGTAAACACCAACAAGCACATTGCAGCAATGCTCAAAGCAAAAAAACAAACAAAACAAAACAAAACAACAAAAAAAAATACCCAAAACCAAAAAAAATATAGCTTTTTATTTTAAGGACACTGTTTAAAACAGCAAGAGCAACCTCATCAACAGAGGGAGAGAGGAGGAGAGTGGGATTTAGAAGCATTTAGAATGCAGGATACGAGCACTTGAGAAACTGGATGTAGAGCTACTGAAAAGTAACTATGGTTTTTAAAAGACAGGTGCAAATAGCACTGTAGCTATAAAATACCTTCATCCAGATGAATTTTAGAGTATGAAAGTACTCTACACCATAGTTGAGGTGCCAGTCTAGGATCACATGTGCACGGAAACAAGATTTGCCCATAAAGTACTCATGTGTTCAAATTCAACCATTCCAGAGTTTCCTATGACTATGAATATTTCTCCTAACAGTCATTTTCTTCCTCAACTTAAGTGTATTCTCAAGACTCTGAGGAACCTCCACTACCTTCAAGGCAGGGTTGGATTGAAACTCCATGGTTCTTCAAATTAACAAAAGCAGCAGTAAATATTTGAATCCATTTGCAAAACACCAACTCTCTCTTGCCTCCAATCAAACATTTGATGGATCCAAGGTCCCGTGGGTGGTGCCAAGCTATAGGACAAGAGGCAGCAGGCAGAAACCAAAACACAGGAATTCTACGAGAATATAAGTAGCACTTTGTTACTGTGCAAGTAACCAAGCACTGAAACAGGTTGGCCAGAGAGGTTTTCAAGTCTCTTCCTTCTCTGGGGATATTTGAAAGCGATCTGGGCGCAACCCTGAGTAATGTGCCCTAAGGAAACCTGCATGAGAGGACATCCAGTGGTCCCTTCCAACCTTACCCATATCCAATCTACAAGAGTTCAATCCACATTTCCAGAGATAGGCAAGGAATGCAAATCTGATCTAAGGTGTGGAGTCGAATCTGATATACGACCACAATTTTTGTCCGTTTCCTTCCCTAGAAATATAACTGTGTAAATGTGTTTTAGAAAAGCTACTCTGACTAAAAACGTAGTGTGATAAGCAAAAAATCCTACACCTTATTCAGAGCACAACACATCTCTCAAAATCCCTTGGCATCATTACAACCTTTGTCACAGCAGTATTTACAAACTCTCTGCATACAAAAAAGGAGTCTGAAAATAATATTAAATTTGAAATTAAAGAATTGCACGTACAGAATTTCATAAGAGAAATTAGATAGTAGTTGAGAGCGAGACATACTAGGAAAAAAAACCCAACCTGATACAGTCTTGGGTATTCTAACAAAAAAAAAATATTTTGAGAATTTTTTTCCCCAGTATATACTTTAATTTTTTTTTCTTAATTTTGCACAGCTGGAAAGCTGTTTATTTATCGCCAAAAAATTTTCATTTGTAGAGTTCAACTCAGAATTCAGAAGCAATAGGAAGAAGAGAAACTACTGTAACTTAGTTTTTAGTTCAAGAAACACCAAGTTAACACAACTTCAGTTTGTAATAGGGCCGAGACTCAAACGTAATAAAGACTTACACATCCGTGGGCTCTCCTCGGGCGAGTTTCTCAGCACAAGCATAGGCGCCTTTGTGCAGCCAGCAGTAGGTGTCCACAGCTACCGCCAGCCCTTTGTATTTCTTCACGTGGGAAGGCTCGGCAGCGTCCTTGATGAACTGGAGCAGGCCCTGGATCCCCATGATGCCGCAGAGCGGGGAAAAAAATAAAGGCGCGGACACAAAGCCGAGTGCTTTGTGCTCTTGGTTGTCACTCTTGATCTTCGCTCGAGGACTGTCAGGTCAGCTCACGGACGGGGCGCTGGGCCGCGCCAGGGCCACGAGAATCTCCCGCGGTGCCCCCACGCACCCCGGCTCGCGGCCGCCTCCCCGCACGGCAGCGGCGGCGGTTCCTCGTTGCGGGCCGGCGCTGCCCGAGGACGGGGGCGAGAGAGAGACCGAGGAGGGACGCGGAGACTCGACCCCCGCCCGCCCCTAGCTGGGGCAGCCGTGGCTCCTCCGACCCGGCTCGGCTCAGCTCAGCTCGGCTCGGCCGCGGCGCGCGCCGGCCGCCGGGGGCTTTCGAACAGCGCGCGCCGAGCGCCGTGGCCCCGCCCCGCCCCCGGGAACTACGGATCCCATGGTGCCCCGCGCGGGGACTACGATTCCCATAGTGCCCCGCGCGGACGGGGGCGGGGCTGGGGTCGGTGCCCGTGCTGCAAGCGTGGGAGTGTGAGTTCATGACCGCCTTCCTCACAGCCGCCGTGCGGCGGGCAAGGTTCTTGGATAGCGACAAGAACGTGATATTTGTAAACATTAAGTACAGAGAAATCAAAAGGCCCCACAGAGTTTTAATAGGACAATGGACTGTAGCCAACGCTGTGAGAGGGGAGGCGAGGGGCTGACGCGGGTCACTGAGGGCCAAAGATCGAGTGAGGGACAGATGGTATTGTTACAGCACCGAAAGCCTGGGGCTAATGTCAGAACGGATGATCAATGTGATACAGATTCTTCTTCTCAGTTAACGTAAGGGTTTGCTTGCATAAATAAAAATTGCAGTAAGAAGTAAATGTAGGCCAATTATCTACCAGATAACAGTTTCTTTTTCTACATGCCATTTTGAAGTCTGTACAGTTCTTAGATACTTTGACTCGGTGACACGGATGACTCAGTCAGCAGCATAGAAAGCAATGTTTCCAGACAGAGGACAGCAAAGTTTAAATTCAATGCATTCTGGAAAGAGCACATCTGAATTACAACTTCTCAGCTAAGAAATGCATAGAAATAACTTGGCCACAGTGATAACATAAGATGTTTTAATGTTGAAAATATTGATTGAATTCTGCTTTGCCAATTCTTTTTTCACTCCATGATTCTGAATGTATGTGACACATTCCACAAGTTTTAAATCCAATTGCAGTTAGAATTCCATTTGGATTAGGTTCACTTCTCTTGCAAGTATGTTCTTCTACCACTTTTGACATTTCTTTTCCTATCAAACTGCTGTGCTCATGGGAAGAACAGTAATCAGAGTAGACAATGTAATGTACCAATATCATTCAAAATCTTATGTGCAATTCAATTAAATATACTTTTGACTATTTTCTGTAAATTATGTTAAAAATAGTCTTTAGGTGAACTTCAGAGTCAGAACCTCTAGAGCCAATGAACTTGCATTGAAGGAAGCCAGAGCTACAGAACTTTTGCCCAGCTCAGATTTTCCTTTTCAATTCCTTCACCTGAAAGGATGGATACTTTGGAATTGAAGAGTTAGCACAACAGGCTTTAACATTCAGTTTATTATAAATATCTTCAGGCATGTATGAACTAGTATGACCCGTCCTCTTGACATCTCATAACTTAAGCAACAGAAGCTTAATACCATGAGTCAAAGGCTTTGTTGGTTTCAGTAGAGCTATCTCGACTTAATACTGGCTAAAGACACCGATCTTTAAGTTCAACAGTATCTCTTAGAAGAAAGTGGTCAGATGGTACCATTTCAGTGAGTTATTCCTTTGTAGTATTGCAGTTTTGTTTTCCACAGATACCAGATGAAACAGGGAAGCAGCACTGCATTATGGTTAGTTACAAGAGCTGTAGTAGTATAGAGAATTCTTTTCTTTCACAAGTAGCCCCTGTATCAGGAGAGCTGCTAAGAGTAGAAATTACTATGCCAAATCTCTGCTGTGTATTTTTTTCTTTCCTTGAGCAGTTCTGTAATAGTGACTAGCAGAATACCTTTTAAAGAGATCTTGAAGTAGAAAGTATAGCAGAAACATTTTGTTTTCTTTGCAACTGTTTTCTGTCACATAATAAAAAAAGAAGAGCCATTTTGAGTATAGCCTTGTTGACCCCTAGTAGAAATTTGAAATAGGTGCCCAAGATAAGAACACTGAAGTACCTCTAGAACTGCTTCTTTCTCAACACAGCTCTCCTAAAGAGAGGAAATGGGATCACTGCCTGATGTAAACATCTAACCTTTACACAGACAAGTAAAGCAAGTTTGAATTTGTCCCACTGTGCACTACAGTGGGCAAGGACATCTTACAGATTTTTACTAAACTTCCTTCTGTGTCATGTCTGGCACAGCTAGAAGTGTCTTCATGCAGTAGATTAAAATACTCAGAATGGAAACCAGCACTTTGCTGAAGCTGACAATCAGACCACCAGCTTTGGTGATGTTAGTAGATTGAGTGTCTGGTTTACACTGATTTTTCCAAAATTTTAGTGAATTTCTTATTACTGCTACTATATTGTTTTCACTGCTTAAGAAGCTGATCATTTTATCTCAAAAAGTTGGTTTCAAAGTTAGTTGGACTACTGAATAAATTTCTTAAAAAAGAAATTTGATTTCTCTTTGGCAGTGGCAGTATTACATCCACTGCACCCTTTATCTGTCTTTTATTGAAATTTCTATTTATGGACTATATGTTTCCACAGCTTTTGTTAGCTTAGCTAAGAAGCCAGACTTTTATAGTACAAACAAATTCACAAGCAGTTGCACACACTTGAGAGAAGTTTAGAGGATGACATCCTTCAACTATATTTAGTAGCAGAGGAAATATTTTTAAAAGCTCCTCATTTATCAGGAAAATTTTATATGAATAGTGTTAGTAAAGTTATTAAAAACCTAGATTATCTAGTTAACATAGTTTTCATATGGTTATCTGCTGATTATGTTAGCTTAGTGTATTCTGAACTTAAGTGTGGCTATGCTACTTGTGGCAAGGTTTTTTTTTTTAATCTCTGGAAACGTAATGTCAGTACAGAGAACAAAAGCATGCTAAATTTTAGTATCCCAGTGCATATTTTCTCTCGTGTGATCTGTAGTTGTGAAATCATACATCCGGGTGTTGCTGAAGCCTCCGTTTCATGTAGCTGCATGGCTCATCCTGGCCCCTAGAGGCTTCTTGGGACAGAGCCTCAGCTGCAGTCGAGTGCAAGGGGCAGTTCGGTTTCGCTTTCGAAGGAGCAGAGGCAGGAAAAAACCTCTCTAAATTTGTAGGTAAGTCTTCAAATTAGTCATGCAGTCATTACTACCACTTTAAATTACTCTTTATTTCTGTTTTTTGACCTCACAATAACACAGGTGTCTCCAGACTCTCCAAGTCTGTCCAGAACTTGAGCCCTGCCAAGGTGACTTTCTTCTGTTTGGGAATTATACAGAGCTCTCTCTCCATATATCATTAAGGCATGATCTAGTAGTATTAACAGCTTGACTCAGTAATTAACAAAAAATTGCAAAAAGACAACCAAACTGCTGCTGATAACCACAAACATCTTGGCATGCCGTGGGAAAGGAACAGCTGTCCCATCGTATTTAAAAGACAGCCTGAGACGAAGAAACCCGAGTCCTTCTGGGGCAGGTGAGCAGCCTCCGGAGAGTTGTTGCTGTGGATTTATTTAACTTGGTGCTGGACCCCCCTGCACCTTAGGTAAGCTATGCCCAGACTTACACAGTCTGCACGTGTAGTCTATTTTTCTGAGAAAAGAGATTTTGGATAATGTTTGACAAAGCGTTTCTTTCCTCAGTGTTTCTGGTAGCACACAGTGAACTAGCAGGTGAATGTCTGCTTCAGGAAAGTCTATGAAACATGAACCATATGGAGCCTTAGATAAAATCTTGTTTTAAGCCAGTAGCTCAACTAAAAGGATCTTTTAAATGAAAGCTTAAAATTAAACAAAAAAAATATTTTGTCATGAACAGTAGATGAGATTCTCAGAGATCTGATTCCAGCTCATAGACTTTTATGGGACTTTCAGTCCAGAAAGAAGAGTGGAAGATCGGTGTTTATTTTTCAGGTACAGGCTCCTCAGAGTGTGGTGCAGTGGGCAGGAGAGATTATCTCTAAAAATCCAGCAGCAGTCCCTCATAGCAGGAAAAGAATATTTTGCTGCCTTATTTGGGTGAAGTTGCCCTCTCCCTTTCTTAGAGTTGGCAGCTGATGGCAGGTGCTCCCACAGTGCCCCCTGCCCTCTCATTATTACTGCCTGCTCTCATACACAGTCTCAGGCCAGAAGTTGGGAATAGATTTGTGCTGATCTTCTTTCTTACTCTCTCCTTTGTCGGTCCCCTTATCCTCTGTATTTCTGTAGGTGTTTTAATGATAAGGGTGGGACCTGACAACAGGGTACCCTGATTCATCTGCAAATGCATGTGTCTATATACTTCTCATCTAACCCTTACTGAGGAGGTTGTTTTACTCCTGGAAGTGAAAAGTATCTTTTTTTTATTCTGCTTTTCACTGACTTTACTGGTTCATGTTACAGCCACTGGATACAGTTACACTCGAGAAACTAATCTTACTAGATACCTACAAACCAGAAAGACCTGTCAGCATCTTGTTAAATTCCAGCTTTCCAAAAAATGGCATAATTAGTGAAGGCTTTAAAATATTTTGGATCACTTGAAGAGAATGGAGACTTGCAAACTAAAGAGAACAGAGTCACTACTTAATGCACTCATTAGTACCTATCTATAAAGGTCTTAAAGTAACTCATTCTGGAGCACAGTTAAGAGACAGAGCTGGGTAGCACTCAATTTTTTATCATTCTCATTATTTTACACAGGCTTGGTCACAAGTGCTGGTCTGGACTGATATAGCCTCTAGTTTATATAACTACATTGATAATACAAAGGTATTTCACACAGGTCAATGACATACAGATGTTTTATCAAATTTTGTTAGAATTTGCTTACATTTCAGAGATAAAAAAGAGAGGTTTTGATAAAAAAAAAAAAAATTTCATATATTTTGCTGAGATGATTCTCTGGAATCAGATAGGGTGATCAGGTATTGTTTGTGCTTTCTGGGAAAATGGGGGAGGCCCAGTAACCTACCATTTCCCTTGCATCTGTTACATCTAGCCATACTAAGTGCCCTGTTAATTTCTTTTTCTCATATAAGTGTTTCACTCATATAAGTGTTCTTCTATGTACTACATGCAATAAAACTAAAATAGGTTAATCATTAACTAATTATGCCAGTAGCAGCTGAGCAGTCTCATGTGTTCCCAGCTGTAAGTAATCTACAGTCTGTTTTCTGCTTTTTTATAGGAACTGATATAGTCCATATTGCTGAGTATTCCAACAGCAAATGAAAAATATGTATTTATTCCTCCTTTCAATTTTACCTTTGCTTTTGAAAGTCACTGGCGCCAAAGATGTTATATTTGGTCATAATAATTTCACAGAATATCAAGTGGGCAACATGAACCTCATTCTCTCTGTCCCA
The DNA here is from genome assembly GCA_013398615.1 of Brachypodius melanocephalos. Lineage (NCBI taxonomy): Eukaryota > Metazoa > Chordata > Aves > Passeriformes > Pycnonotidae > Brachypodius > Brachypodius melanocephalos. The sequence goes on along the minus strand of VZSR01003807.1, from coordinate 6,199,481 downwards.
CATGGTGGGTCAATGGAACCTAAAGACATCCCTGACCGAGAGGCTGGCTGTTGGGATGCAAAGACATCCTCTTGTATTTTCTCTCATGACTGTCCTCCTGGAAGTATTCAAAATTCTAAGGAATGCAAAGTGTCTACCAACCAAGACAGGTATACTATCGAGGTGGCTCAGGCTCTTGCTGAAGAAATCAACAGCATTACTCATGGCTTCTTCCCACATATCGTCATAAACCACCTACAGAGGTTCAAGATGGATGCTAACAGGGAAAAGGAAGAAGCCTGCTTTGGAACTCCCCAAGCAGAACAGGCCTGGGAGGACTATATGGGATTTTTGACCACTGCAAAATCAAAGATGTCAGGGGGCCTGATTCTGGATATTCATGGACAAGCACATCCTGAAAGGTGGATAGAACTAGGTTACACACTTTCAAAAACTTCCCTTAACTCAGGTCTCTTTTCTGCATTGAATTCCTCAATTAGCCATCTGGCCAGTCAGCTGGTCAATGTGTCTTCTGAGACTTTGATTGCAGGGAACAGAAGTTTGGGTAAATATATTGAAGAACAAAATAAGAGTTATGTTTGTGTGCCTTCTCCATCCAATCCTAGCCCAAATAATGGAAACTATTATACTGGTGGATACGTAACAAAGACTTTTGGTTCCCGTAGTTCTGGCACCATTGATGCCATTCAGCTTGAACTGCCCCAGTGGGTGAGGGCAGCTGAAGAACGTCAGAGATTTTGTAAAGCACTGGCAAGAGCTGTAATGAAATTCTGGCAAATTAACTACTGCAGCCAGTACAAGCACAAACTTCTGCCATGCTGAAAGAGGCTGTCTTGTAAAGATACCTTTCCTTAATGGAGTAGTGATCTGCAACAATCGAACAACTCATTCACCTGAAACATTTAAGCCTGCAATATAATTGTGGATACTGGTAGAAAGAAACCATCCTGCAAAGGAATGCATCAACACAGAGGAAATCCACAGTTAATACCAACAAATCCATTAACACACAGCTTTGTACTAGACCCAGCATTGAAAAGCCTGCTTTGAGAAGAGTGGGTGCAAGTATCGCTTGCCTGTGCTTAATTTCTTTCCAGTCTCATCCTCTGTTTTGAAGCACATGATAAACAACTATTCTTCTTCAAATAAATTCTGTGCAATGCCTTAGTGGATTATCTGTTCAAATAAATTAAATGTCTCTGCTTTTCTTTTGACACTTAAGACAGTTGGATAATGTCTATTGTATGAAATGTTTGGGGCCAGGACCAGTTTCCATTTGGTGCTTTTAGAGCCCTAGGGTTTGCAGGTAAACAGTAATGCTGAGCAATGACATGCAGTCTGATCTACTTCAGGTTTTTTAATATAATGAATTAGGAAGAAAAGATCTGATAGCACTTATAGCACTTACAGTGTAATTTTGTCACACTTTAAATAGCATAACAGTAAGGTAGTGACTGGGTGGAAGGCTGATAAAGATAGCACACATACATCATGCATTTTTGGCAATTTTCCTTACAACATGATTCCCTCCTGAGATCTTGTCCATTGACTTCATTCACCAGAGGATTAAACACTTGATTGCTACCGGGTATAGTACTACATTATGGATCATATCTGCACAGTGGAGAATATAGTGGCATGAATAGCCATGACTATAAGTCAAATCCTAGAAAACACAGGTAATTAATAAAGAAAACTCAAGGGAGAAGGAAGCAAGACTGAAAAGGGTACCATTTGAAAATTAAGAACCTGTGAAATCCTAGCACTGCTAAAAGTTTGGTAAAAAGAATATTGAGTAAATAGTCAGTTTTGAGGAAGTAAATATCCAGTTAATAAACTGAAGAAAAGTGGGATATCTGCATCTTACAACCACAGTAGGGTTGACTATAGCGTTGACTATGAGTAGGGCCAGTGCCAAAGAGAAAATATTACATTACATATGATAAAAATATTACACATAGGAGCATCAAAACAAACGGGTAAGGATCTCTCTGAACCTGAACTGTGCACTTTAATAATTTTTGGAGATTTGGCAATTTTCAGGGAACTGAAAGAGACTTTATGTAGCTTTCAAGATGATACAGGACTCAGCATTGCAGGAATGTTACCTTTCATGTGCTAACTGCTAAATCATGGGTCAGATGAAATGAACACAAGTAGTAAATGGCAGATCACTCTTTATCTGGGGCCACTTGGTTTGTCAGACAAGTCTGATTTTAGTTTTGATCACAAGGTTCACTAATGAGGTGGGCTGACCCTGGCAGACACCAAGCGCCTGCCCAGTTTCTTGCTTTGCTTCCTTACTTCTCCCAGTGGGATGGGAAAGAGATGTGGAAGAGCAAAAGGGAGAAAATTCCTGGGCCCCAATGAAGACCATTTAATAGGTGAGGCAAAGCTGCATGTGCAAGCAAAGCAAAACAAGGATATGAAGCACTGCTTACCACCAGCAGGCAGATGTTTGTTTAGCCACTTCCTGGGAAACAGGGCCTCAGCACACATAATGAATGATTACATGGGAAGACAAACACTGTAACCATGAACATCTTGGTTCCCTCACCCATTCCATGAGGATGTTATATGGTATGGAAAACTTCTGATCAGTTCAGGTCAGCTCTCCCAGCTGTGTCCCTTCCCAACTTACTCACTGGGTGTGAGAAAAAAACCACCTTCTCCTTGTGCTGGCATTGCTCAGCAATAGCCAAAACACTGGTGTGTTATCAACACTGTTTTATTTACTAAGCCAGGACACAGCACACTACAGGCTGCTATGGAGAAAATTACATTAATCCCTGCCAGATCCGGTACAGCTGATCATAAGAATTTTAAGTATACTCCCACAAGGTATTTTGCAGCTACCCTCAAATCCATCATAGCCTTAAAACCAGTCAAAGGCAGGTAAATAATTTCAAGTCATTGTATATTCTGTTCATAGGAAGAATGTCTTTTCAAGAAGGCCAGCAGATCAGACACCATTCAATACCGGTGATATAGAAAACCTGCTATTTCCCTGAAACAGTAGGTAATAGTATCACTAGTTACATGCATTACCCTAATTACTCACTAAGGTGAGACACTTGGCACCATTTGTATGTTTAGCCAAAGGATGAAAATGTCTTCTGTGCTCTGTGTCATGTTCTGACATTGTCCTGGAATGCTGAAATAAGAGAAAAGGTTTGCGGAATCATGATGGATAATTAATTGAATATGAGCTCAGCAGACACTTTTCTGGCTTAGAGGATGAACACACTCTTTGAAAGCATAAGCAAGGAATGAACAGGCAGAAACAGCAGGGCATATTAACTCTTTGCTGACTTTATGATTAATCTGGCAGGGAAAATATTCAGTATTCAAAAGTTCAAACTGGGCAAATTGAAGCAGAAGGAAATCAGTGGTTTTGACATATAAAGTACCTGTCAGCAAATATACATGAAGTCAAATGGGCTTTTCAATATCTAGTTATAATCATACACTAGCTTTATTAGAATTTATTCTTTGCATGAAGGATTGGAATAGAAGTAAAGATTTGTTTTCTATATGTTCTACTTAATAATGAAATAGATTTAAATGTAATTGAAAAGAAAAAGAGAAAAAAATAACAAAAGGAATCTGCTAATCCACTTTAATGAAGACAGAAACTACATCTATTTGTCTTGACTCAAGTTTTCAGTGGCATCTGGATCCTTTTGCCGTCCCCTGTGACTGGACTTCTCAGCTCTGATCCTTTGAAGACCTTTAAAAAATTTCAAGGACTAATTAACATACTGAGGTGAATAGACCAGACTGATAGCATTTTGTAACAGCACATTCAAAAAATATGTTTTTTGCACACAGTTTACAGAAAATGTCTGATTTCATTTTGTTGTAAATCCATTGCAGTGCCATTGGCTTCAGAGTAGTTGCTTCTAATTTCTCAAGGCATAAGAACCCCTGTATTTTATTTTCTTTTTCAGGAAGAAAACAAAACACAGATTTCCAAAGTACATTTATGGTCAGAAAAACAGCATATGTGCCAACTATTTGAACACTGTGCTCTTGAGTATTTTTGACACACTGTAATGCTGCATGTACAAGGATTAGGTCATATATATTGGAATGCAGAGGTGGAATACAAGTATTCTATTAATCCCACCTAACCAGCCATCTAGGATCTAACTCTTATCCAAGTTAGTTCTCTGGGTACCCTCTACAGAAAGGAATCAGCACCTTTGCTAGGGGTGATTCTTTTCATCCTATAATATGTGAGATAGACAAGCCTGTGGAATATTCTGACCTTGCTTCATAGAAGAAAAACCTAGGAAGCTTTGCTAGACAGCTTGCAATAGATCAGTTCATTAATACCCAATAAAATAGTAGTCCCTTACAATACTCAAAGCTTTGGGCAGGTGGGAATCAAACGGTTTTGGGCTGGTTAAAAGAATTGAATGTGAGCAAAGCATTAATGACATGAGGTTGAACAGGGGGAGTTAACATCTGCAATACTCACTTTTTGGCATCCTCACTTCAGTTGGATTCTCAAGCTACCACCAAAGTTGAAGTTGGAGTTGGATAGGTAGTAATGCAAATCATGTTAGAAAATTAAATTGAGAAGCAGACAATTAACAGCAGAATGTCAGAGTATGTAATTGTAAAAACATACAAAATGCTAATGGCTCTGATGTATGAACACAACCACAAAAGGTAGAAAACACTTGAGCTTACCTCATATATAGGAAGAAACCCAAATACTGCACCAGCCTGTTTGCTTGCAAACTCAAAAGTTTCCAAAGGTTGGAGCTGACCAAGGAAAGCCAAAGTCAGTGCATTAGTAGCAGAAATCAAAGGGTAATGAAGACATTCTTGCTACAACTGCAAGAGAAGTTTTATATTCCCATGACTTTTAAGGTTAAGGCCAGGTAAAGATGCAAGAGCTCCACTGATACTCAGAGTTATAGAAAGTACATGTAATGAAATCTAACTCTCCTGGCTTCTGATTTTGTAGGAACCCTGAATGAACTATTGTATGCAACCAGGGTTGCATACATTGTTATTATAGTATTTTCACACATCCTTCAAGTAAACTTAAGATATTTAGGTTTTCTGTTGAAGTAGAGGAAAATTCTAGAGTTTCTTTTAAATGTTTAAACCAGTGAGTTTGTGCTACCTTTTAAACTGAAATTTGAAAATGTGAAAAATGAGAATAAAAACCACAGACTCTTAAGATTCCTCTGTTTTTGTGTTTTTGTTCTAGCTTGTCCACTGAATGAGAAAGATATGTAGGGTTATTTATGGATAATTTTTAAATGAGAAATACATTTTTATTTTCTATATGTTACACAGAACATATGTGTGTCATATACATTAGCTACCTTTTCAGGAGCCAGAGCTCTGAAAAACTTGAAGTCATGAGCTGCTTCCCCATGTCCAGCCTTTTCTACATTGGAAGGTGAACTGGTCAGTGACTTCCACCTGTATGTACAAGACAGAAAAAATCTGAAGTTCCTATCAAAATGACAGTTATGAACACAGTATTCTTATATGGCTCCAAAACGAAATTATTTTGAACAAGGCTCCAAAATGAAATTATTCTGAAATATAAATGGTTTCATATATATTTCAAAATATAATTTATATTAGGACTTCTTCAAAGGTGTCATGGAGTGCTTCACTAATATTTTATCAATCCAGGTATGGCTGTCACCCGTAGTAGGCAGGACATCTTAATACACCATTTACGAGAGTCATGTGCTAACTCACTGTCTGATAATGGCTTTTCAGCATTTCTTTACATTTTGACTAGTACACCTGAATGTGACTTTCATAACAAAGGTGTCCTCTGCTCATATGTCTGGTTTCCAAATTTAGTCATGAGAAGAAATTATCTACAGTGTTTGTTAGTGCCGATTTAGTGCCTTTATAATCAGAAAAATAAGTCAGGCCACACAAGCTAAGGAACTACAGGGAGAAACTACAGCAGGTAGATAAAACCATATAGAAGAATGAGACCATTCTTCTATGTGGTTCTATCTACTTGCTGACATTTTTCCATAGATCTCCTGAGATGCTTGTTTAAACTGTTCAGATGCGTTCGTGCCTTTTCAAGTGCATGCATGAAATTCAACAAGGCCAGGTGCCAGGTCCTGCCCTTGGGTCACAACAACCCTTCATAGCCCTACAGGCTGGGGGCAAAGTGGCTGGAAAGCTGCCTGGTGGAAAAGGGCCTGGAAGTGCCAGTCAACAGTGGCTGAACATGAGCCAGGGTGTGCCCAGGTGGGCAAGAAGGCCAACAGCACATAGTCACTAGCTCACACTGCATGGTAGAGCATGGTAGAGCATGGTGCTCATAATACCATAGTTGTGGGCTTAATCCCTGTACAGGTCATTCGCTTAAGGATTGGACTCAGTAATCCTTGTGGGTCCCTTCCAACTCAGAATATTCTGGGATATTCAGTCTGTGATATACAAATAGTGTGGCCAGCAGGCCTATGGGTGATTGTCCCTCTATACGCGGCACTGGTAAGGGCACACTTCAAGTGCTGTGTCCAGTTCTGGGCCTCTCAGTTCAGGAAGCATGTTGAGGTGCTGGAGTGTGTCCAGAGAAGGGCAACAGAACAGTACAGAAGGATCAAGAGAATAAGTCCTATGAGGTGCAGATGGGAGAGCTGGTGTTGTTCAGCCTGGAGAAAAGGAGGGTCAGGGGAGACCTTATTGATCTCTACAACTGCCTAAAAGGAGGCTGTAGCCAGGTTGGGGTCTGCCTCTTCTCCCAGGAACAGGACAAGAGCAAAATGGCCTCAAGTTCCACCAGAGGAGGTTTAATTAGATATTAGGAAAAATTTGTTTGCTGAAAGGGTAGTCAGGCATGGCAACAGGCTACCCAGGGAGGTGGTGGAGTCACTGTTCCTAAAAGTGTTCAAAAGGCATCTGGATATGAGGGATATGGTTTAGAAGTGAATATGGTTGTCCTTGGTTAATGGTTGGACTAGATGATCTTAGAAATGTTTTCCAGCCTTAATCATTCTATGATTCCATGAATATATATCTGTTAATAGCACTTACAACGTGATTTGTGATGGAGATTCTAAAATGTTATCTTAGTGATGAATATTGTATGAGTTATCCAATAAGTGAATTATGCTAGCATCACAAAGATAAATGACTTGTCCCCAGACAATTGTCTGCATCCTGCAAAGAACAAAGCCTAGTATCCATAAGTAATACAGCCTTTTGGATGATAGTTGGCTAGCTCTCCATACAATATTTGGTGCAGTTAATGCAGAGGAAGAACCAAGTCACTCTTGAGGTGAAAGCACACAAAGTTTGTAGAATGATAAGACTGAAACTTTCTATTGCACAGAGCGTGGCTGCTTTTTCGCCCAGTTCTCTACACAGTTAAGCATTTCTCATTTTCTTTGTCTGTTTAGTTAATGTGTTTAAATGTGTGATAGCCATTCTCCTCTACTGAAATATTTGAAGAATCCTCAAAAAGTAGTCATAGTTTGACACAAGCATGTAATTTATGGAAAGTTTCTTTTGGGTTAGCTGACTCAATGATAGAAAATATCTTTGGTTCCAGAGGTTTCAAACTGGCTGCTGACTATTCAGAGGAACCTGGGTCCTTCAAACACAGCCAAGCACTTCTTTGTATTGATGAGTTACTGTTCTGACTGCAGTGACACTACTCATATTAGTAAGAACTCCATGGAATAATAGCAGGATACCAAATTCAATGGGGTAGCAGTAAAGCACCTTAGAAGTTTTTGATTGTCCGAAAATGTTTTGGTGGAAAGGCAGCCTAAGAATGGACATGGTATATGAAACCTTACCACTAAACATTGTGTGGCTTTTTAAGTCCTGAATATTTTTTCCCCATATTTGGATTGCTTTGTTACTTAAGACACTGCATGTATTGCCTCTGAAGATGCACTCTTCAATATTTCTGTTCATTCCATTAAACCAATAATTAATGAGCCAGAGAGTTCCAGGACTAGAAATATGTACTTGAACTAACAGGCCAAGGCTCTCTGACTTGACTTGTAACTAACCCATATCCTTTAAGAACTCTACCTAGAAAAAAAGTTCAGCACTGCTGTTGAATACACATTTAGGCCAGTTTCAGAATGCCATGATCTGTGAATCCTCTACCCACATATGTGAATGTATCCATAACATCTCACCAAATTTAAGATAACCATTTCTTAAACTGAAATATTAAATCACGTTTATTCTTCTAAAAGGATTTGTGTTTTGCTCGAAACTGTTCACATTAAGCTTTTTCAGTAAATTTTTGGAGATCCAGAAATACAGCAACTTTAGGAATTTGAAAGGTAATGGCTGCTAACCTGAACAGTATATATAACATACCACCTCTAGTTAGGCTAAAAGCTGAGACAAGTATCTAGTCATCACTATGACTGAGTTCAAACCCTGAATATCACCTAATCCTGAATGTCACCAAGTCATAAAAATGAAAAAAAATTATCCATACTGGGTTAAAAACCATCTTTAAAAATATTTTTCTGAATAACACATAGTACTATTTTTTTCTGACCTTCAGATGAAAGGTGTTTCTAAAGCATATTTTCAAAGCTGTTCCCTCAATCATACATACATGTACATGTGTGAGATCTTACTTGTCTCTGTCCAGCCTGAGAGGATATATAACCTTCTTCTTTTCCATATGTTGGCTCTCCTCTTTAATTATAGCAGAAAAATCCTTAACATCAGAAGGCAAAATCAACCGACTGGTATCTGACAGTTCAAACTTCCTGGATTGTCCAAAGTAACCAAAATAGTATCCAGTCCTGGCATGCCACAGCCTACAGACATAGTAGAAGCAGTGCCAAAGGACAGAAAATAAAAATGGATATTTTTAGAACTGGAACAGAAGTGAGATAGTATCTGTGTACATTATCAAATTCTGCAGCACTGCTCTAGAGTTCATTGTGCTAGTCATAAAACATCCACGAGATTGTTTTTATAATTTAAGTAATTTGAGAATAAAAAAATTCAGAAGGTTATTGTAAAAAAACAGAAGAAAAAACAGTTCAAGTTTGTATATATAGAAATGAAGAGTAAATGCACCAAAATTCTGAATTGTTCCTGTAGTAAAGTGTTGCCACCAGAGCAGGATCTGCACAAAATTTCTTCATTTATACTTCCAGAAAACCAAAAGAAACACCTTCAAATGTACTTGTTAGTCAAGAAGGAATTACAGTTGTCTATGAAGTATTTTCAAGCTTCCATGGTCTAATTGCATACACATTGATTAGATGCCATGCTTAGGATCCATGTCAATTTAATAAGTATTGAAAGCTAAAATAGGATTAGAACAGAAGGTAATTTTTAAAATTATGTAGTCATTACCTATGTGTTCAAAGTAAAACAAGGGCTGAAAGAAAATGAAAGTCTGCAAAAGATCTGGCTTCCAGAGAAGTGTTACATTAAAACCAGCTCTTTCGAGTGCAGAACAGAAAGTGCACCCAGTGTTTTACTTTATTTAGGTTCTAGCCTATATACAAATGCAGCAGGAAATGGAACTTTGAAGATAGCTCAAGTGATTTGCCACAACAGTAAGAAGTGTTAGTCATTTTATACCTCACTGAACCATCAATGGATGCTGTTGCTACCACATTTTTCTCCTCTTCAATAAGTAAGTCAACTACTTCAGTAGCATGTGCCCTCCAGCAGAGCTCCTCCTGTATTTTCTGAGGGGAAGAAAGCAACATAATCACATTTGAGGCAGTTCTGTACCTCACCATGGTTGCTATCTGAGTGGATTTATCAGCATGTCTTTCTGAAAATTAGAAGAGGTAAAAAATAATCCCTCCACAAAACAGTCTGCAAATGGTATATGGTAGAAACTCCACCCAGGGGATATGGACAAATTAATTCTTAATATACCTTTTTTAAACAGAGTGAAATAATGCTAACACCATTTTATTTATGTTTTTCTATTTTTTTTACAACATCAAGTTATTATTTCAAGCACAAAACATGATCTTTATATGCAGAAAACATTTTTATCCCTGTAGAGCTCTGCAGTTTTTTTTTTTCTGTTTGTCTGGGTATACTGTTCAAGTTAAGAAGATCTGAAAGATAATTCCTTACATTTTTTCTATTTCGTGAATCTTCCACGAATGAGGCGATGTTCCAGCGAATAATATATCCCTCTATTTAAGGAAGGAGAGAGCAAAACATCAGTAAGTTTCTTTAGTGCTACACCTTCACTTGTTGCTGCCATTTACTCTCAGTAGACACTGGGCAGAAAGAAGCAGAGAACACAGGTCAGTTAATTTACAGTGAATATAACTATCTCATTGTCAAGCTCGGAGTAGAAATAATAGACTGTTCATTAACATGCAAAGAAACACATATGCTAGTTGTGAACAATGTGTCATTAACTGGATAGGTTTGAAATGGAAGTAAGGTAAAGCTTTTTTTTAGATTATGAGTGAAAAACAAGAGCCATCTTGTCAAGACAGATGTCTATTGCACAGCCGAGGTATGAGAACATCCTGGGGATTACACTGGTTTTCAATCCTGGTAAAATGAAAAGTTTAATTAATTGTATACATAATGAATGCTTAATGTTTTACAACCTTTTAGTGCACTCATGTGAAACTAGAATCAAAGAACCACTTTCCTTATCATCCACAACTGCTCTGTTCCCTGCCTAGGCTTCCTCTTTCCTGATGAAGTTGCCTCTTACCTCTCATTTCTACCACAAGACAGAGGAATATTTTGTGTAATTCCAACTTTCATACCAGTCATATCTGATTTCTAGAACTGTACATTTGCAAGCAAGGGAGGAGGCAGGCAGAGAAGCTGACCTTTTCATAACAAGGAAAAATCTGTAGTGGGGAAAGGAAATTGGTAGCAGCACTGCAGATAAAAGAGAAGAGCGTGGAAAGCAGGAAAAGCAAATACACAGTGACACAAACACAGGAAGGCAAAGGGAGAGTATTAAATGGATAGGTAGTAGGGTGGATACTTCTACACAATTAATTGAAATACTGTTCAGTGCATGCTGCCTTTCTGAACTCATTTACTCATTTGAATCAGAGAGGAGTGGAAACTCCTCATAATTTCCAGTATAGAAGTCAAATTATTGATTGATTTTGAAATAAAAAGGGGGAAAAAAATCCCTTGTTCCATCCAATTTCTGATCACATAAGAGACGGAAGCTGTCAGAAAATAATTTTAATATGTATTTTAAAAGAAAAGTGACACATTATGATGGACACAGAGATGGAAAATTCCCAGGGTGATTCCAAAGGTTTGAAGAAGAATCAGACAGCAGATAAACTTTCAAACATTCTGCCAAAGGAAAGCCAGACTTTATGTGAAATTCAAAGTCTAGCAATAAGCTGCTAGCATAGACAAGTGCTTTTCCTATATTGCTGTGTACTGCTGGAGCCATTACTCTGCACTCCATATCAGTGTTTGAATCACAGCTCCTGGTACAGCTCAAGTTGCAACTTTTTATTTAGTTTTATTACCATGGAACTGAATATTTTGCTTGTTCTTAGTAGTAATCTTTGCCCTCGAGATCAATGTCATAATTTAGATGGAAAGTATATTCAGGTCATGTGAATGAAGAAAATTTTAATGTCTTTTATGAAAACAATGCTACTGATAACACTATAACACTCATCTTTAATCTACCATCCTTTAATAAAACAAAACACCTTTTACAATTTTTTAATTATAGCTTTGGTGGAAAAAAATCTGGCAGCACTTGGATCATCATTTCCACATCACATTTGCATTATGATATTTTCTTGTCCTACTGACTGTCCTGAACAGAATGACTAACATGTTTACCCACCTTTACTGCCTGTCAAAAGAATTTTAGTGAAGCTGTCTGTACACAATGCTGTCAGAGGACCTGAGGGATGTTCTGAAAATGGCAGAAGTTCTTTCATCAGGTTTCCCTAAAACAAATAATCAAACAAATACATAAATAAATGCCACATATTTATCTTACAATACCTACATTAAAAATATTAATTTGTCAGAATTTAAGTGCCATTAATTTTATCTATTCAACATTACTGAGCTCATGTATATTCAGAAAGCTGCTAAGAATGTAAATTCCTAAATCTACTGAATGATGAAGATCGCTGTGGTGTGTTCTTCTGGCTTGCTGTCTCTTGTACATCAAAAGGACAAGCTATTTAATTCTTCAGGCAAGTCAGTCCAGCTGTACCTATCCCTATTTCACCCCTCATTTGCTATTGAAATATTGTTTTTTGCTGCAAATGGGCCCATAATATCTCCTTCACCAACTTGTTCTATTTTTCAAGTTAGCACCAGTAGACTTTCTCCATTATTGCCTCTTCAAGGAGGATGTGAGGGAGAATGTCTTGCTGATAAGGAGTTTCTTATTTTGTCATCCATGTAATGATGATGACAATCATTCTGGTGATGACACTCCACTGGCATATGAACTTGGAGATTCCTATAGAAATCTAAACATACTAATACATCAACTGTGAAGAAAACAAAACCCAATAAAGCTCACACCTACTATACTTGGATACATTTACCATAATTTTCTATTTTTGCATAAAGTATCTGCAAAGTTACCTCACTATCTTTCTGAAAAATTCTTCCCATTACTTGCTTTAGCTGGGATTCCTGTAAAAGCCTTACATGGCTTTTTATGATCACTGTCTGCCACAATGACCAGCATTACCAATCAACCAATCACATCACTGTACTTTTCCTTCTTGCTGTATTTACTTTGTGTATCTTATTTAGAGTAACATGATGTCTGGAAAAGTCTTATAGATCGCAGGTGATATGACAAATAAGCCTTTGCCATTTGGTTGCATGACTGGCTTTTCAAGCTCATAACAGTTGTAGATGTTATGTGTTAGGACACTATTCTCTCCTGGTTTGTTACCCTACTAATGCTACTAATTGTAACTGGCTTGTACAATTTTCCAGACATATTTATCCTCTTCTGAGAGTAGGACACTTTGCCTTGCCTATCATCCTTTCTTAGAAGGTAAATGTGGGTGAAAAATCAAATTCTAGACTTTCACAAAAATTTAGAGTCAGTTTGTTATAATTATTTCAGATCATATTTCCTTGTTTTCTGCTTACCATTAAGTCCTGCTACAGTTACTAAAGCAGAACTAATTTGGGTTCATGGAAGAAACTGATAACCAAAAGATGCAATAAATATCTGCTGCTGCAATTGCTAGTTAAAGAGCAATTTTCCAAAGATTAGTGGCATTATCTTCTCAATGTCCTGGTCCCTTCCCAAAGACATTCAGTTGGCTACCTGAATACTCCATAGGCGGATACAGCTACTTTCATGAGCAGAAGCCAGTATAGGTGAATATCCTGCTTTAGCGTTCAACAGCTGTGCATTCATCTTTGGATTTTGGGTGTTCTTACAGTGACTTGTTTCTTCTGCTTTGGAACAGAAATGATCATATATTTTCTTAAAAGGTTTTAGTATTGCTTTTCAATCCATGGAAATTACGTAACACTAGAAAAAGAATTACATTTGAAAATAAAGTCCGTCATCAAGATGGCATTACTCTAAAAACATTAGAGGTATGGATAAAGATCACTGAAAAGAAATGGGAACAGTCTTCATAATCTTATCTAAACCAGCCAGAACTATTGCTCAGTGATGTAGGGGAACCTTATTTAGAAGAGAGCCATAGATTTTACAGGAACTGCAAGCACAAGTGAGAGTGGAGGAGGAGTGCAGGATAGTGGTCATCAGTACAGCTACCAGGCAGATGTGCAGCCTCTACATGAGGCTTCTAGAGATAACAGTGAATTCTGCAATGAAATTTAATAACTACATGACATTTAACAATTCTGGAATCATAGATTTCCATATTTCTCCAATTGAAAACTTTTGCTAAATGCAAGGGGATGGTCACAGAGACCCTTTCTGAGTTTCTGCTGCGACTTTTCCAGAGCTGGAGATGCTGGCAAGACCTTCATAGAAATTCAGTGGATGCAAGACCTAACATGAGGGTCTATTTCAATGAGCAGCTACAAGGCTTAGGAATACTCTGGTTTGAGGGCATGCTTTCTTTCCCAAATAAATGGATCTTAAATCCATATTGCAGATTATCGAATTCCTTACTATTGGGAAATTCTACTTTCCAGCAGAGGATTTCTAAGGGATTCAGAAGAATCTAGAGGATTTACTTCTTGCAAACTCACCAACTCATTTGCACAGCTTTAACTCTTAAGCATTAAACTCTCTCTTGATTATGATTTTTTAAGGATAGATACCATAATGAAGAATTTTCCTTCTAAAATTTCACCTAGTTTCAAAGCTTTTGTCTGTGAGGCCATTTACCGATGCTTGACTCAAGTTGGCTTTTGCTATACTATTTCTGTCATCCACATATCAAAGGTATCCCAATCATTCTAAACACAGTTTGCCAGACAAACTGACAAACTCAGTTTCTACAATAATCTGGGCAGAACTCATGGATTAACATCAAAAAGAACGAAAAACATCTTTCCATACCCGTTTTTATTTCAGTATTAATTTCATCACTTTCCGCATTTTTCTAAAAGAAAAGAATAAAATGTAAGAGAATTAGGAAGTGGGATTTGGGTGAAACTACAGAATAGTTCACTAGTTGAAATTATTTTAAGAACTTATTTTTTTAGTTGGATTATTTAAATATTCCTCCAATTTCCACTGAGTATAAACAAGAAACACTTTATTTGAAGAGAATCAACAGACGAACAAATTACAAATGAAATTTATGGGAATTAAGGAGCATGTTAAATGTAAATTAACATAAATAGCCTAATTTCTTAAGACAAGCACTTACAATCATGTGAATGTAACCTAGATCTCTTTGAGAGTGTCATTCAGAACATGCATATAGTCTTGTTACTGCCCTGAGCAAAAATTGACAAAGTGTATAAATACATTTATACATATATAAATATTTACCCGTGTCTGCATTTTTAATAGGAGAATTTTCACAAATCCTCACTTGTGCCTTGCCACATAGACTTCTGAGGATCCCCAAGGCTGACATAATCACTATACTGACCTCGGAAATTGTCAAGTGAAATAAGGCAGGCAAAACTCTGAGGCCACGAGTGTTTGAGGTATCTCAAAAACGACAAGTCACTTAAATCTCATCCTACGCATTTACATGTAAGGCTTGATGTATGGGACTTTACGGAATCTTTTTAAAGGCTGCAAAACACTTTCCATTTGTTATTCCAATGGGGACACAGCACAGTGTATTGGATACTTTAGTTTGCAGATGGTAATTAAGCCGATGTTTGCTTGGGAATCTATCCAAGATGTTCTGCTGAAACAACATGTTGGTAACAATCTGAGAGGTAGCAGGATTTTCTTCTTTTTTATCTACTTACTTTTTATTGCTCTGCAAGTATGGCATGTCCTTCTGGCATAGAAGGGCAAAAAGTGTCACAAAAACCATAACGCTATCTTTATATACAGATTGAGACACTGGTACAGTGGTGGTAAAAAAAAAAAGGAAAAAAAAAGAAAAAGAAGATACTTTCATTTGAAAGAATGCATCCAAGCAACTGTGGCTGCAATGTAGAACTGATTCTGCTTTTATTCAAGTACTTCATGATTTGTCTATTTTACCTTCCCCTTTGAATCCTTGTGTACCCCCATTTGAAAGTCAGAATTGCTAGTGAGAAATATCTGCCAAACAGTTTGATAGTCACCTATTCCATGTGTCACAGAGCCAGCCGACTGACAAAAGATTCTTAATGCACTGCCCCAGTCAGTTTAACAAAGCTAAACAAAGATAATGTCTTCATAATTCTTGATATTTAGTTTTGTGGATGATGTTATGGAAAGATTTTAGTAAGTTACAGTATTTAAAAACCAAAACCAAAAAGAAACCAGAAATTTGTTTTGCATGTTACCAAATCCATCAAACCACCATACCTACCTCATGTAGGTCCAAAGAACTTCCCTTGTGCTCTGGAATGGAACTGGCCTCACTCCTCACAGAAGGAGCAGGGGACAGGGAACTTCTTTTCCTGTATGAAAGAAATTATTGAAGATCTCTGACATTCTTGAAGATACTATTTGATATCTGGAAATCAACACCACTCAGCATTAAAAAGCATAATATAATGCAACTTGGACTGATTAGACTGATTAGACTAAGGTTATTTGCTTTATATATTTTTTAAAGTAACTAGGCAATATTTGCATATTACATAGCCAACCTCTCCTGACAGGAGTTCTGAGCTAATGAAACCCATAGTAAATGAAAAGTAACATTGGTATTCATTCGTAAGGCATGAAAAAATTAACTGCATGCCAATGGCTTGCTTCCTTTCATTTTATACAGTACTTTCTCTGCAAATAGTTTTCAATTAATCATAGAAACTTATTTTCAATTTGTTATGAAAACTCTCAATAATGAGGTTTTGTGGAACAAAATAAGGAAAAAAATGGATATGATCTTCAATGGTTTTGTTTCTGAGTCAAGAAAAATTCTGACTGAAAAATTCTGCTGTTTGTGGCAAGAGTATCTGAATAACTGGGATAGTTAGAAAGTATGCAGCTGGGGTATTCCCCTAAATTTGGTCAGGTGGCTGTAACTTTTCAATTTCCAGTGTCTGATTTTACAGATTTGCTATCATGCTTGAACATTTGTGTGTGTGTGTGTATGATCACAGTCAAATTTATCCAGGTATCTTCCCAGTAAATACAAAACATCCTAAGACTGTATGATTTTCCAAGTCATTGTAGGATCCTCTTGTTTAAGAATAGTAAAAGCTTATCTTCATTTATATTAAAAAATCTGTTAATGAGTTTTAACCACATCTTTTTTTATTTAGCTAAGATTTCTTAAACTAATCATTATGTCACAAAGAGAATTTATGTTCAATTAAGTAGCACTGATACTAGTGCTAAGTAGCATAAGCTACTTGAAGATTTTAAAACAACATAAGACCATAAACCAGCTTTATGGTTCACAAGGGCAAAAGAAAGCTGTCTAATTGCTAAAAACTTAAAGCTGCATATGTATTTAAGCCATTTAATCATTTTGGCTACCGCTGGCTTCACATATCGACTGAAAGACAACCTGTGGAAGCCTCTAGCTTGTTTTAAGAGGAATCTTGTGGCTACACACTTTGATGTGCTTGCCTCTTTGCTGAGAGTACCTAAAAGCAGGTGGATTTTATCAGGTTTAAAAAAAAAAAGAAAGAGCCTGCTGCCACACAATTATCTCACTGAGATAAAAGAAGTTATGGTACACTGGAAAACTGATACTGGGCAAAAGCTACCTTCTGTTGAATTCTTCAACATACTTGAGACTTATGAGACCATTTGGAGGAAAAAAGGAGAGCTGAGTAGAAAAATAACATATATTGTTTGACAAGCATTATGAAAGTTTAAGAATGGGTAAGCTAATTAACTATACGGACTTGAATTGATTAAATACAAAAAAAATCTGAATTCAAACAAGCTATCTTGGAGAAACATCACATCATTTTACTACAACAAAATTCCAAGTGACTGTGCCTGTCCCCAAGGAAGAAAAAATGCACAGTTACCTGGAAGAGGAAACACTATGTACAAGGAATAATATGGCATTGACTCCAGAGCCCTGGTTGTCTTCAGTAGTTTTACGCCTGAAAACAAAGGTATTTGTACAGGATATGTCAGATAAGTTGTGTCATGTTCCAGAAAATGTTTCACATTTAACTTGTAATTAAAAAAAATTAAACTTTTAATTTCCCAGAACGCATGCCACCTAAAGTTTTAGACAGCTTTTCAGAATCAGTTGAGCAGTCATGATGGTTTAATGTCACTGGAGAGGATATACAGAATGTGCCTGAGCCAGAAAAAAACCTGATGGAATGATGAAAACTTCATTCAGCCAAGTGTTTTCTTGAGGATTAGTATTTAAGAGGAAAGTGAAGTAACTTAAGTAGCTAAGTTAATGTTAGCAATGTACCTTTTTCCTGGCACTCAAAGACTGATGTGAACCTTGGGTAAAGTACCCTACTGACAAAGCATTGACTTTTCAAACCTCCAGAATCACATCAGGTTTCTCCTCATTGAATGTGACTTCTAGTTTTCTAGGTATGGACAGTGATCGAGATAGTGGTAATGTAGAACATCTGCCATTATCATCTGAAGTGGCATTACTTCCAAATGTCCTCCCAAACATAAAACTTCCAAAATAAGGATGTTTCTACAGCTCAGTAGCAGTCTCTAGTCAATGATTAGGGTGATGTATATA
This sequence comes from Brachypodius melanocephalos, assembly GCA_013398615.1. Classification (NCBI taxonomy): domain Eukaryota; kingdom Metazoa; phylum Chordata; class Aves; order Passeriformes; family Pycnonotidae; genus Brachypodius; species Brachypodius melanocephalos. The sequence goes on along the minus strand of VZSR01003807.1, from coordinate 6,181,254 downwards.
GTGAGAGTTTCCTTCAATGGCAGTGCTGAGTCACATTAAAATATTATTTTTAATTAAATCATCCCTCCCCCAAATGACTCTCCTGATCACTTCTCCCACCTGCAATATCAGGACTAGCTAGCAAAGCAGTTTGAAATGGGAGGGAGGAGGGCCCACATAAATTGCTACTTTAATTCCTGCTTGTAAATCACCCTTTGTATTTGGGCATATTGGAATTCCCAGTATGACATTTGAAAAGTTTGTATGACATACTGGGGATCAAAAGGCATGAAAGTAATACTTACAGGCATTTCACAGAAGCAGATTCAAAATCCCACAAATTTATTTCACCATTTGCACTTCCTGTAGCTATCATTCTCCATCCTTCTGCTTTTGAAACATCAAAACACTTAATATCCACAGAAGATAAAAAAGTCTACAAAGAAGATTAAAAGAAAAAATCGAGTAGGAATAAGAGTAGGACACTATAGACAGTGAAATATTTTAACTGTTAATCTAATAAAATGCCTAAATTGACAGTGTCTACAACAACTGCCTATGGGATGCTGTTTTAATACTTTTGTATTTGAGCTACGTAGAAGCACCAGAGCAAGCAGGAAGTGAAAGTATTGGGAGACTCCCTGCTGCAGAGGACAGGGGCCTCCAACATGACCTGCTTTTTACAGCACAGTTGCAATTGGAGCATGTGAAAACACGTGTAAGGGCTGAAGATTAATCAAAAGTAGGTATCTGTGGAGATATTCTAATCAAGTTAAAGGAAGAAGTCAGTGAACAGAGATGTAATGATCTTTCCATAAACATCATCGACACCTGTTACAAAGTTAGTGAAATTTTACAAGACAGGACTTAAGTCTTGTGGACTATTCAAGTTAAATTGGAACATAAATTTTACATTTTATTTTACTGAAGCAGTAAGAGGAGAAAATGGAATCGCTGATACTCAGCTTGATCTTTATGTGCCACTATTACTAAAAGTCAGCCTATAGGAAGAAAGACATCTCACTTCTTGAGGTGTTTATGTGAGAACCTCAGCTTGCTATATTGTACAGGATTGGGAAGTGTACGTTCAGAGCAACTCCTTAATTATGGTGATAACCATGCAATGGGCTTCTAGGAAGATATAGCCCTTAGAAACAGTCACTTTCTTACATGATTTATGCTGTGTATTTATTTCAGTGTAATGAAAAGTTTGGAACCACAGAATCATAGAACATGTAAGGTTGTAAGGGACCACATTGGGGAATAATTATTTGGTTCTTGTCCTGTTGCTAAAACATTAAATCCTTGCGAGCACAGTAAACATTTTACTTTCCAATCTTCTGTAAATGATGTGAAACTTTGAAGTGTTTCTCACCTCTTTATCATTTCTCATGGAACTGGTGTTACATAGAAGCCGAATCTCTGGGAAAAAATCTTGTGTTTTTAAGGAGCTAGGCTTCAGTGACAGATACACAACTGGATCCCTTCGTGGAAATGGCACTATCTCAGGAAGCACCCATGTGACACATAGATCTGTTTGAGCTGAGTCACCCTATTAAAATAACTGACTTAATGAAACAGGAAGGAAAGGATTTCTCTATTCATAAAGAATTACAGCAAATGTGTATCAAAAGCTTGTTTTGTGTGACAAATTACAAAAACTGTTACAGGTATTAACTAGCATATGCATAAACTGCAAACCAAAGCTTCATGCAGACATATTCCAGCTCTCCTTAAATTACCTGCTGTTGCATTAGAAGCTGTGCAGTTGTGGAGTTCAGAGCTATTGAATTTACTCATTCTAAATACCTCCTTAAAGTAAGTTGCCTCCTTAGCTTTAGCTGCTTATTTCACATACATTGTTACTCTCCATTTCATATCCACCAAAACATCCAGCAAAAATGATGGTTGTTCCAGTTATGTGAGAAGAGAAGCTACAGCTCAGCTAAAGCCCTGAGTCTCTCATTCCTCTCCATTACACCTAGAGGCAACTGGGAGTTACTTTGATGTTTTTCCAACTATAACAAATTCACTCCAGTATCTAGTTCCTGCTCTAACATTGAAATTTCTGTCCATTTTTTGAAGTGTTACTGAAAATAGCTCCTTAGGTTTTCATAGATGTCTTGAGCTGCAGAATGAAGCAATAATTAAGATTTTAGTAAATCTTATGCTACTGAGTTAATCAAACAAGAAATACCTTTAAGGAAGAACTAAAAATTGAGAGATCTGTAGTAGTCCTGCAAAGGATGAACTGTTTTGGGCTGCTACTCCAGTTTATCTTGCTTAAATACCACTGTGTTTAAAGCCTTTAAAAAAGCTAATAATAAAACAACCTGTATTTCTCATTATCACAGAAATGTTTGTGGAAAAATGTAGTTCTGCAAGTACGTGAAACAGTATTAATCTACTTAGCTTCATAAAGACTTGGAAGAGATTCAACTCTTCACCAGCCTGTTTGTCAAGGGATACATCTACATCATTTACAGTTAATGGATTGTTAAACAATTTCAATAATAACACTGAGGAACAAGTGGTGTGATGCAGTGGTTCCAAAAAGTCTGAATAACATAAGCAAACCCTGTATAAAGCAGCTTTTCATCAGCAGGCTCAAAAGAATAAATTATTTACTGAGATGAGAACCTCTCTATTTGGTTTTTTTTTCCTCAAATATGTGATCTGTCTAAACTCACATTTTCTACCTTGCACAAAGCAGCTTTAAAGTTTCAGAAGAATTTTGTCCCAAGTTAAACATTCCAGTTTACAGATGTAAATCCACAGAAACGTGGACGTTTGTCTGAGAAGTTAAGCCATAATTATTGTAAGCTATGAATGCATCCTGTTAGTTTTAGCTGAAAGGAACACTGAATAGATGCTCAAAATCAAGCCATCCAAGTCAATCTGATTTACTACTGCCTTGTTTCTTTGTATCAGTTCTTAAAAATCCACTGTCTTAATCTACTAATTTTAAACAAAAATAAAATAATCTTTTTATTCAAATATGATCTTAAGAAGCTCTTTAAATAGACTAAACACCATCTGTAGTAACAACACCAATATTTTAAAGCTGTTACCTCAAAGGATCTGTAACTACTGAAACTAAGGAAACTCAAGGAAAAAATTATGAGAATGCTGAAAAATAGTGATCGACTAATAAACATTTTAACACTAGACAGAAGGGCAGAAAGCTAAGTTGATTACATTTAAAAAGTAGATTGTTCCGTGATAGTTTCTAAAAGTTTATCTACTAATTAATTAAAAATCCTATTTTACCTCAGAAATGAGGGACTACCATATGAAATTAGGGGTGGGGAAAAAGAAGCATATTGGAAAAACCTGAATGATTTTTATCTTCCCTCTCTGCTCCAAAACAATAACAGCATGTTGACCCTCATCAGCCTTCAGATATAGTATCTTCAGCACACGATGCTCATCACTGCTGTGTTGTGCTAAAGGCAAGGCTTTAACTTCTTGCCCACTCTCAAACTCCCAGATTTTCACTGTTCCTACACAGGGATGACAAAAATGTAGAAAAGGGAATGAAGTTTTAGCAATAAACTGTGCTGCAAATCCAGGGAATCAAACAGGAAAAAGAAAAAGAGAAAATCCACTTTGAGGCAATTAATTATATGTGACTTTTGTTTTGTAAGACTTGGCAACATTCACCTTCTCTTAAGAGCACCTTGTGCTCTTCAGATCCATAAAGGGTGCAGTCTCTGCTCCCAAGTAGAAACAAGAAATGTGAACCAGTATATTGTGTGGAAAAGGCTTCCTCTTCATGTGAGGCAGCTTTCATAAGTTTCACATATTTTAGAAATTCAGGTGTGTACTCTTGAACATTTTAATGTAAGAAGAATTATTATTTCATGTTAACAGATTATAAAATTATTGAAGCTTCCTGCACAATTTGATGTGCATTTGTGTATTGGAGAGGTCTTGTCACATTACCTAAAACTCATGCACCGTTAATAACAGACAGGAAAAATACAGGAAACATCTATCATCTATCTATCTATCTATCTATCTATCTATCTATCTATCTATCTATCTATCTATCTATCTATCTCTTCTAGTGTTCAACGACTTCCAATGCTATAAATTTGAGCTTAGAGACTAAATTTTAAAACTACCATTCTTCATCTGCAGCCATTTAGTTATAGATCTAAGTTCTAATTATTATGAGGAAACGACTTTTCAGACCAAGAGCTTTGAATACAGTCTTTCAAAGAGTAACAGGCTAAAAAAGAACCAGAGCCCAAGCAACCTAAAATCAAATTTCTGTGAACCACCTATGAAAGAGAATCCAACCAAACTCATCCCACCCTTCTACAGACTGACACTGTACAATGAAAATGAATTCTGTCACTGAGACAGTCAAGGCGAAGAGTTCTGTCTTCTAATGTAATATGCCATTAAAAAACCCAACAAACCAGTAATAAAAAGTAGTAGGCAAAAAAAAAAAAAAAAAAAAAAAAAAAAAAAAGAAAAGGTAGTAATTACTTAATTGCTTTACCATCACATGCCCCAGTAGCAAGATAAACCCCATTTATTTCAATGGCTGCACAGGTCACCTCAGTATTCAGCCCATGTGCATCTTCTATCTGATATATTTGAGATCCTGTTTGTAGGTCCCAGACCTGAAAAAATAATAAGATAGTTATTTTTAATACATCCTCTAAAACTAGTCACACAATGTGTTCTACTGGAATAGGAGAAATGATGGCCAATAGCAAATTTTTTACTGAAACACCAGTGTATTTCCCCTGAAAATGTCCCCCTCTCTAGGGAAGCCACCTAGGTAAGGGGTGGCTCCATTTTTTATGTATGCTATGATAAAGACTGTTAAGTCAGAGAGATTGACATTAAAGTGTTTTTACAGTTTGAAAGTAAAGAAAATTAATTAGAAACAATTGAGTTATAGTGTCTGTTCAGGATATACAAATGGGGATTTTCAGAAACATTTGGTCCAAAAATGTAGGAACAACTATCTCTGATCATTATTGAATCCTTTTGGAAATTTAAGCAACATCTTATAATAAAATACCAGTATAAAATTTGGTCACTGTAGTGGGATAGCTCAGATTCAACAGGATTTATCAAGTAGCCACTGATTTCATATGCACTGGAATCTGATTTTCTGCAGCACCAAGTGCTGCAAATTATTTTGTGATTGTAATAGTGTTGCAGCCATGTGATCTAAGGAAGGCAGGATTTACAGTGACAAATAACATCTTTAGAGAGAGTATAAACTGAACAAACCATTACATAAACAAGCCTTTCTCCACAGGAATGCCATGCATCACCAGCTGACCCAACAAAAGATGCTACCTCTCCCTACCAATTTTGCCATCTAATGTACCAACAGCTGGTGAAGACTACAGGTTCTCAGTACTTCTTATGATTATTGTAGCACTGTTAAAAAGAAAAGTTGGATCTTCTGCACCCAAATAGGGTTCATGGTTACCACTTAGTTGGACCCCAAAAATAACCATAAAAACACTTTGAATAAAAAATACTAGTAACTTAGCAAATTTCCTGATAACTTATTCAGAATAAAAAAGCTGATACTTTTATTTTTCAGTATAAAGGGTGACAACTTACACTCACCTTCAGTATTGACTCAGTGCAAATGCTGAGAATCTGGTCAAAAGCCCTGTTGTAAAGCAGAACATTGAGGCTCTTCTCATGTGTCTGAGGCAACTCTTTTGAATACTGTATCACATTAGCTAGGGGATAAATATCAATGACTTCTGAACCTGCAGAAGGTGAGAGAAGTGAGAATATATACATTTTGTGCATAATTATTTTCCTGTAGATTAAAAGATTTCATGTATATCATTGGGTTCATATGAGTTCTTCTGAAGAGGATATGGAATATTGTTTGCTTTTTGAGGATATCTGTTCTCTGAAGCAGAAAGCATTCACACAGTCCCTAAAAAGCACCAGTCAAACAATGGCTAAGTATTTACCTGTCTAACACAGTCCTCTGCCCACCTTTGATGAGATTGACATCCTGACTGTAGAAGCCATAAATCCCCCAGTCGCAGTGTTGGTTGGCATGAAATGGAATGAACTCAAATATATAAAACTCTAACTGGGAGATCTATCATTCAAATAAATTCTGGTTTCTGCCTTCTTAGAGATAAAGCAATTCTATCTGCAGGCAATGATGATCTCTTTCCGGTACCTTCCTTTATACAGCACTGCAGTTCTCAATGGTGCTTTCCAAACACCATCCAGTGCCCTCAGATCAGGGGTTGCAAAGACAGAGGTAGATGGAGACAATAAGACAAAAGAAAGGACAAGGTCTGTACAGTGCTTTCAAGCCAGAGTGCATGTGCAGTCTCCCACTGCAGCTCCAGTATCCCTGCCTCGGTGACCCTGCTGATCTACCAGCAGAGGAACAGCAGTGAGTATGGAGCAAAGGAGGATATTGCCTAATCCTTGGCATAAATCCAGGCGCAGAGCCCAGCAGCTTGGAAACAGGCACAGAAGGAAAGCTCTGGCAATATTCAAATGAAGCATGAAGGTGAGCTGTGATTTATGAATGCTAGCGAATTACACAGTGAAAATCTCCTCTGTGAAGCCAGGTACAGAGCAATGAGAATGAATTCATTCATATGTAGCCTCAGGCTCTTGCCCTCTTCAGGGCCAAGGAGACATTCACTTAGGCTTTTAATGGAATCATTAACAAAGTCTAGGACCACACTTTTACAAATATTTAGGCACTTACAGAACCATTGTTTATAAGGGCGAATTACCTCATTTTGTCAAGGAGCGAACGGTATAAATTCCTGACATTGCTAAGCCTTGAAAATCTCACAAGCTTAAATTTGAAATGAAGACAGCATCTGTATCCTTTAGTAATTAAAACATTCAGTAGAAACTAGCAGGTCACTGAAAACAAAATATTTCACATTCATCTTCTTAGATGTGACAAGCTTTGCAAGCTTTGTGCCTTGTTCCTAATCCAATGACAGAAAAAGCTGTCTCCAAAGACAATTACTTTATTTGCCAGGTACAAAGTCTCTGAGTTAGATATAAAAGGTTAACATCCTTAGTGGCAACTGCAAAGCTCTGGTCCCTCAGAGGTGCCAGGCTCCCTGTCACAAAGCCAGAAAACAGAGCCAGAAACCCCAGGTCAAGTTCCTACAGTATTTTATTCCTAATCAGTTGGGCAGTGTGTCTGTTGACACCTCAGGTTGTAGGGCTGTCTTTAGCTACTGAGTTAAATAAGGAAGTAGTTTACTGAGGTTGTTTACTGAATTAAATAAGGATACTTGTGAGGGCTCCACAGAGATTGTATGCTGCTGTTTTCATCTCCAAACAAGGGCATGTCCTAGAGGAATAGTTAGGGGGATATCAATAACTTCATAGCTTTCAGGAAAGGACAAGTCTATATACCAATACCTGTGAGAAATCAGGTTGTGATTAGTGTAAATCAAATAGCATGTGTCTGTAGGCAATGTGGACAGAGACCATGGGATTATTATTATAAAGAAGAGTTTTAAATCAGCTAAGTAAGGCATGGAAGTGGGGTTTAACAAGGCAACTATACAACAGAAGGCTTTTAGCTAACAGTTTGTTTTAACAATGAAATTGTAATTGTTTGCAAGTAATTAATATAAGCCTTAAACTACCTTGTAGTGTTAAGTTCTAAACTGTCCTTTGTACAAGTTATAAATTTTTTTTAGTATAGAAGACTTTGTAATCATTTAAAGGGGAACTGGGACTAACATAAACTGATAGGCTTTACAAGGATATTTTGAACAGAGGGGCCTCATGCAGACAGGTGTTAGGGGCCTGCTAGGTTTGAGTTGTGTAATGACTGAGAGAAGCTTTCTGTTAGCAAAATGTATGCTAACAGAATATATATGCTTGTTTAAGCAAACTCTATAACCAAAAATAATGCTAGTGGGAAACGATATTTTAAAAGAAGAATGGAAGACTGGAGAGACAACAGAAGACCATCTTGGACCACCTTCTCAACAGATCTTCAAAAACCACAACTGCTGATTATGAAGAAAAGCAAGCAGAAAATAACTAAAAATTTGGAGAAGTAAAGCGCCTGGAATGGTATAAGAAGAGAGCTGAATGGTATTTGAGAGCTGAATGGGTGCGTTGCTTGGGGCAGAGATGCGTCACGCACCTGGAGCTGTAATTGCTCACCATTTTATCGAACAAATTAATAAATTGGCTATATGGCTTGATTTATTGGCAAGTCTAGTTTTTTCATTTATGACATACCTGTAGTTTAATTTTGCTGTGGGAGGCTAACCTTGCCTTCAGAGAAGCCTTTCTCATTTCCTTTGGTTCCTGCTGTTAATTCCCATGCTGCGTATTTTCATGCCATTTCAATATTGAACTTAGCACCACATATAACCCACTTTAAAACAGTCTTAATGTGCAATACTCTCGTCTCCCAGTATTCTGTATATTCTCATATACCTTACTCCTGTATTCAACTTCAGTTGTATTTAATCATAATGATAACTGGATTCCAGGAGAAGTGGCATGCTCTCACAACTGCAATAACATACCTGTGAAAAGCAGGCCATGATCATTGTCAAATACCATGGGAAAAGCATTCATCTCTTCTGGAGTCCCATGATCTTCATAGAAGACCTGCAGTGGTGAAAGAGTCTGTATATCCCACACTCTAAACACCTAGAGAGGGGAGAAAGAGGAGAAAATCTAGTACTGTATCTTGTCTAGATTTTCAACTATTTTGTTTCTATGACATTAATATTGTAGCCTCCAATGAAAACCACATTGTTAAAAATGGTACATCCCAAAATAAGCAGGAAAAATATCAAAGGTATCTTTGTCCCCATTTTACTAAGGATAAAATGCACAGAAACGCTGAATTTTGTAGTCTTGACCTGAGAAGTCCACAGCAGAACCAGGTCTCATGAAAACTGATTCTACCCCTCAATGACAAGATGACTCCATTGTGTGTCATACTTTTTTGTCACATATGGATAAATGCCACTTATTTAAAAACTTGTATTTGAACTCGAGTATGAAATAGTGTGCAATAGTACAAAAATAAATTTCAGGGGGTATTGGATAAAGAAACTCCTGAAACCTTTGACTGACAGCAGATGTTGGACCAAATCAGGATCAGAACACATTGCAGAAATATTATTTTTATGCATATAAAGTTCTTGTGCTCTCCATAAGGAAATGCTATCAACCACAGTCAGGATGCTTTACAACCATCCTGTAAAGGAGCATTGGATGTATTTAGATGTATTTGTTCTTAGCTTCAGGTTCAATGGAAAACAGCATCTGCTTCAAACTCTAGAACAATTGTATGTTAGCAGCACTTTTCATCCTGCCTGATCAAAAGCTGTGTTGAACTTACTGCTATCCCATGCAAATTATTTTTAATACTTCAAGAAATCATAATTTCTCAGATCCCATGGCCTTTAGTATGGTGTATTTTTCTGCAAGATAATTTTACTACGCTCTCAAAAGTTATTCTGTCATCACATCTGCCTGCAATTCTTTTTCAGTTGCCGTAACTGGTGAGTTGTATACAGGCATTTGTGCAAGTTATTTTTATTCATTCAATTGTGCTATTATTATGGCTTCACTTTTAATTGGGATTTTAACACAAAGACACATGTCGGTACAACATCAACACTCTCATCAATCCTCTGAGTGTTGTGGGCCTTGACAGGAGTCACTACCTGATTTTAAAGCATGTTACAGTGGATCCATTAGAATTCTGAAAAAGAAGGGAAGAAAAGGAACAGATACATCAATCAATGTTTAAACAAATCACCTTTGGTACCAGAGAGAAATTAATACTTGAGTATTTCAGAATGTTAAGTAGAAGAAAATTTCTCCTTAATGTTTTGTTTGTTTTCAGGAAAGCTCAAAAAGAAAGGACTCTGAAGAACTTTCTACTGAGAATAAATTTTTCCTTAGACAGTACCAAGTCAAAAGAACCATGTCCGTCGCATTCCTCTGATTGACTTCTGATTACATTTCAGAGTTCACTCAGACATGCAATTTCTAAAGCCTACAAAGACCAGAACAGTCATTGAGAGGCCTTGAAACAGGAAATCCATTTCAATAGGAAAAAAAATCATGAAGCCCTTCATCCAGCTGAACAGTAGACCAGCAAAAATGGAAAGAAGAATGGATGATAAGAATCGAGAAAGTTAGGGAAATCCACCCTTGATGGATCTCCAAGCTCAATTCTGGTACACTCACAATTACAGCATGTGAAAACAGGGGTAAGAGCTGAAAATTAAGTAAAAGTAAGTATCTATGATGATATTACGGTCAGGTGAAAATAATAAGTCACTGAACAGAGATAAACCTTCCCATAAACATCACCCAGAGCTGTTAAAGTGTTAGTGAAATTACACAAAACAAAAATGAAAAAAGACAGTTCTAATAGTCTAATGGACTATTCAAGTTCAATTGGTCAAAAAGTGAAACATAGGTTGATATACTATGAAAGCAATAGAAACAGATGTTTTTATAGCACAAGAGAATATAAGTAAGAGCTTCCTGTGCTACTTTTTGCTGCTTCAGCTGTTAAGGCCAGTAGTACATTAAGAAAATGCAGTCACTTAAAGTGACAGCAAAAATCTAGATACATTGCAGCATTCATAAATCTCTTCCCTGCCTTATGGCTGCCTTCTTTTCCCAGCCTGTGGGCAGGCATGGGGAGATTATATAAACCACTGTTCCACATGAGTAACTCCCACACATGGCATCACCAGTGCAGCTGCAAGATACAATGTCAGTGCTGCTCATTTGCATCAGCACAGGCTGTGCATGAATCCACGCATGAACAGAGGCAACAAAAGGCATGCTTATGTAGAAATCAGGAAGTGGCTAGGGGGAGTTGCCTTAGGAGTGTTTTGATAATACTATCTTTACTGTCCTTACTTATTTATTGAAGAATTTCTCACAGCAGCCTCAGAAATACCAGGAATCCCTGAAAACCTCTGAGAGCACATTCTTTATGGTAAAGTGGTTTTGGACTGTGTCTTCTGAAATGCAAAATACAGACTATATACAAGCAAACAAAATATATTAGAGAGGAGAGGGAATGTGGAAAGAAGGTGGTTCAAGTGCTATTGGAAACAACTCACTGTTTCAACTTTATAGGGAAAGCTGAGCTATACTTCCAGACACATTATATCTACAATAGTAGCCTACATTAATGAGAAACTTTGTTTGGTTTAGTTGTTAGCAGAATTGGCTTTGACCCACAGACTTTTTTAAGAGTTAGCAGAAAAGGGATACTCCCCTGTGTTCCTAAATTGTGACCAGCCTTCTCCACACAGTTGGTATCTGGCACACAGCAGCATTCAAGGAATGCACAGTGCATCTCTTTCTTCTATCTTGGCTGCAACAGCCCCAGCAAACTACTCTATTATCCTCTCCAGGACTGCAATCTGGAGCTGTTCTGTGGTGCTCTTCTTGTGTCATTCATTATTTATCCCAATGGCAACATCATATAGTTACAGATGGAATTTCCACAGACACTGGTAAAAATTTGGAACCAAATGCCCCCAGAACTCAGTGGGAGTTCTTGCTACCGAGACCCACTCTGAGCCTTCTGACATCTCCTGAAAAATTTAAATGTCTATATTTGCATTCATAAACATTTGCCTCTTGAGAACCAACTCCCTTCAAGTCCTAAAACTCAGAACATAGAAAAAAGTCTGAACGATCTTTTCTGCTGGCTCTGAAGCCTTTTATGAGCACATAAAACTAGCAACACACCTCTAATTCTATTTTTCTCAATATACTCAAAGACAGACAGAGGGCAAAAGATTCATCTTAACAACTAAAATGGGAAAGAGGGAAATAGGAAAAAGATGGGAAATAGGGCCAGAAAAATTGGTAAATAAATTTTTTACATGATGTCAGTACAATAAAGTTCACCTTGGGAACACTTATCTCTTGCCAGGTTCCTATGAAGATGCTACTGTGGAAACACACTTTGACTTTGGAAGAAGCAAATCCTGTTCTCCTTTCTGTTTGTAATTAACTGAGACAGATAAGGACTAAAGAAGTTCTCCTTTTGCCCCTACCCCATCCCCCACCAAAACATAATCCCTTCAAATTTTTGCTAGTTAAGAATATATGACTTTAAAATACTGTTCTATGGGAAATATCTCAATAACTCTCTAGAGAAAACAGTAACTTTCTTTCAGTTCTCCAAAACTCTGCACATTCTGCTGATACTTTTTGAAAGTTAAAGAATATTTGTTTTTTGAAGAAGTCAACTTTCCTCAGTTTTACAGAATATTGATGCTGTAAGTCTTTAAAAGGACTTACGAAAAAACACTCATGCAGAAAAATCCAAAATCCAACCACTCATGGGGCAGAGAGAAGTTGCCACAGTATTCACCGTAGGCATAGACAGGAAGAGTAAGGAACAATTGCAGTTGATTTTTTGTTGAAGTGTTTATTTTATCTGCACCTGTTTTGCTACCCTGTTCACCGGTTTGAGAGGGTCATTTCAGGCTTCATGGTCTAAATGAAAAAATTCACAAATTCATACAGAATACCTGAGGCCTCAAAGACAAAAATCACCAGGCATGAATGTCAAAGTGCAGTTCTGCTTGCTGTGTTATCTAAGTTATCTGCACAGAGTGCCTATATGTGTCTTGTGATCCCTGAAGGTGATCCTGCAAAGTGCTATGACTCGCTGTCACAGTAAGAAGACTTAGGAACAAATTGATGTCAGTGGGATTACTTGTGAGGTTAAGGCAAGGAGGACATAGTTCTAATCATATTAATGCAGTGTGGTGCAGCAGCCAGTTCTATAGCTACTGCCTTATTGAGAGAGCAACTTGGCAAAGTTAAAAATTATGAGCATTTCAAATCACTTCCTCAGATAATACCATTAACCTGGTAGTATGTAAAATTACTTACTTTTCCCAAACATGAAGGGATGCTTGAAAGGAATCAAACTGTTGTATGAAATAGTGAGTCTAATTACATAGTAATGAGCCCGAAGGATATTTACTGTGTGCTGCTATTGAGAGGGTGTGAATGCTCTGCATGTCTCCTCTCAGTACTGTGTGCAGGATGTGCTGTCAATAGACATACCTGATCCCTGCTGCAAAGACAAAATAACACTCAACACTTGTGGAGAACAGCTTCAGTGGACATGTAGATGGTGTGGGGGACAGAAACAGGAAGCTAGAGGTGTAGGACAGAGGTGACTGCCTATGGATACCTGAATCAGAAGAGTTAAAAACCAGTCATGTTCCTCCTGTCAATCTTCAACCAATCTTAGAATTATTCTCTCACCTTAGACAAGGTTTTTTAAGTAATTTTACTTTTTCATGGAATAACAACAGTTGTGTTTGGAAGGGACCTTTGGAGATCACCTTTGTCTAATACCATGGTTCAAGTTAGGCCACACAGAACAGGGCCATGTCTAGATGGATTGGAAATATCTCCAGGGACAGAGATTCCACATCCTCTCTGGGCACCCTGTGTATGTGCTTGGTCTCCCTCACAGTAAAGAAATATTTCCTGAGGTTCACACAGATTCTCCTGTGTTTCAGTGTTCATTGTCTTTGTTCTGGTCACTAGGAGCCACTGAAAAGATCCTGGTACCATCTTATTTACACTTTCCCTTCCAATATTTATCTACATGGAAGAGATCTTCCTTTAGAGTTCTGTAGGCTTTTGTAGTGGTTTTTTTTTGTTTGTTTGTTTGTGTTTTTTGTTTGTTTTTGTTTTTTGTTTTGTGGGGGGTTGTTTGTTTTGTTTTGTGTGGGGTTTTTTTTCAGACTATCTAAGGCACAGAGTGAGTTGAATATTAGAAAATGGGACAGGAAATGACAGAAAATTGAGTATCTTACATGAAAAGTCTGAAGAATATTGAATGCTATTGAAGAATTATTCAATATAAGTGAAGAATAAAATTCTTAATGTCTGGGAGAAAGAGATTAAAGGCAGAGCAGTAAGAGAACTTTGTTTTCAAAGCTGTAAACAAAAAACATGTCTGATATAGATGTTGTCACATAATTTTTATAAAGGATGACTGGAGCATATTTCCCAAATGCCTCTTTTTCAAATTATCTAGATTAAATTTAAGATTGTTATACAGTACATTCCAGTAACAGCTGTGATTAGCAATGGTTTGACATAAATTAAGCAGTGTGTTTCCAGCTGAGTTGCTCTCATTTTTCAGGAAGACAAATGACTGTACTATAAATGTATCCTTATAACAATATCATGTGCTTTCCAAACTGGTTAGACAGATGTCCACACTAACAGGTATTGATACAATCACCTGCTCAGTTCCAGACTGGCAAAGACACTCATGACTTCCCACAGGGATATCGCCCAGCCGATATTAAGCAGATCAGGAGAGAGAGGACAGGAGACTGATAACATCAAGGGTTTGAGTAAATTTGCAAAAATCAGAAAATGAAAAACTAATAACACATCTTACCTCCCTTTATCTTCTCTGGAATACTAAAAATCTACCCTTAGGTTGTGTAAGAGTAAAGCTAACATATGTACAACAGAGTTACTTTAGGATAGGCAAATTTTAGCAGGGAAATGTCCATGTGGTTGCATCATGTTGGCTGCATTTTGAAGAAATTATGAATGGAATGAAACTCTCCCATGCCCTAGAATTGAGGTATGAGAAATCCCTGCTTACTGCACTACTCTCCTGCCATGTGTAAATGTGTGCATTGTTCTTTAGCTACCAAAAATGAAATCACTTTTCAAAAGAAAAAACCCAAAGAACACTGCCTTCACTTATTTAAAACAAGGGGTTCGTGTTAACAAATTATACTGTAAAGTGGTTTAAAGACTGGGAATATACCTCTTATATTAGCCCTGCTGATCCTCAAACAAAACTGTTTGTTTTTATCAATTGAAGCCTGTAGGCTCGAATCTTGTTCTCCTGACTCACTTAGGTGGTCTAATTCAATCAAACCCACCACTGGAGATGTTCTAGTAAAATCAGTGAGACAACTGGTGAAGTAAATTTTGGCTTTCTGACTTCCATCAACAACTCAAGTAGGCAAGATATGAAGTTGTAGCCTCCACTGTTCAAGTTGTGAATCCCCACTCTGCACTAAGTGCGAGAGAGAGTGGTTGTGACTGCTTCACAGCCTTTCAGTACAGGAGCCATTCACCCAGGTCTGGTCTCTGCCATTAGCCTTAACCTCCTTGTTTCACAGAGTGTAACATCATCTTTCAGATAATGGCCTGCTTCCTGCCACATCTCCAGGCTTAATAACCCCTGTGCCCACGAGTGATTTTTTTTCCCTTGATGCTTCCTGAATGCATTCAATCGCTTCTGTAATATGAAAAAAATTAAGTAATAAATGCTTCATGATGCACAATGAAAATAAGAATGGGCAAACTATAGAGAGACAGAGGCAATGAAGGACTGAGTGACATGAACGAGAGGAAAAAAAAATAAACACAGCAGAGATTTCCTATGCAGTATTCTTCTAACTGTGCTGAAGCATCAAGTCAGTTTTCCATTATCTCCTTACCCCACAGACTGTTCTCATATTACCATACATTCCGTACAAGTAATTTTTCTGTTTATTGGGTCCAACAGGAAAAAAACCAGCCAAACAACTCTAGCAATTTCTATTCACTTAGAGTACTGGTATTTGTAGAAAAATGCATTAGTGGTAATGTAATAACCAGGAAGATCAAGTACCTTTGTATAGGACAATCTTGCCTTGCCTTGCTTGAAACATCAAACTCATATCATAATTTATTGTCTATCTAATGCATCTTGAAGCATCTGAGGATGCTTCTTAGCTGTAATTCTAAGTCCAAAGCTGGCTTTTTAAAAAGGACTTAACATATTCTACCAGCATTTCTTGTCAATAAAAAAGATGTTGCTTCAGTGCCTGAATAAGACATACTATTTTACTTTGTAGCACAAAGGTGTAAAATAGTTCTAACACGAAATAATCACTTATTCCTCTTTTTATAGCTCCCAAATAATAAATACAATGGTATTAGAACCATAAATCTTGAGATATGCTTTGGCAGCCATCTTGGAAAAAATGTTTCCTGAAAACTGCTTTAGTAGCTTCTGCAGAACAATTCCAATCAAACAGTTATATACATTTGAATTTACAGTTATAGACACATGTTCTTATTTTATGCCAATAATCTAATCTATGCCTATAACATGATGACACTTTAGCAAAGAGTCCATGTATTATATGAAAACCTGAGTCCATATTTTGGTACAATGACACAAGGGATGAGTTAATATCTTCAGACAAATTTAACAGTAATTACTTTTTGGAAATATTTTTAACCAAAATGTAAATCTAGATTGACACACTCTAAGTGTGATGAATGCAGTTCACGTTGGTCTGTGGTATATAATTTAACATACAATTGTGTCTGTGGGAAATGTGAACACAGGATTCAGAGCATGTTCTTATGATTAGGAACACATAGATCACATCAATATTTCAGATCTTCTTGTAAATTCATTTAATTGCTGAAGAAAAAGACGTGGCTGTGGACTACAGCTGTAACTGCATCTATGCAAACTGTTATCTCCAAGGCCTTCACAATCTGGAAGATCAGGAACAAACTTATTTCCATGAACATTATACTCTGGAGCAAGTTCAGCAACACAGAATTATGACAATTCCTGCCTTGGCCCTCCCCTCTACCTCAATCTCACTACTATGGAAATACTAATTTGTACGACCACAGGTCAAAGAGAAATATATACAAATCAATGTCTCTACCTAATTTGTAGGTATTCTTATGTTATAAACCAAAAAAACTAAGTTTCATTTGTATGATAGGAGAATTAGAAAATTTTTAATAGCTGCCTGACAACTTTTTACTAATAATTAGTTCTATCAAGAAATCCTTATAATATGGAGCAAACAAAATGCTTATGTGCTGGAATAGTTAAAGAAATCTTCATTTTTTAAAATAGAATGATTGTTTGAATTCAAATTCCAAAATAGTTTCTTAATTGTTGTGATAATTTTTTTTGTTATTATTGGCTCAGGACAACTGGTTTTCAGTCAGATTAAGTATCACAGAGATTTCTTTAATGCTTTTCAGAAAGCTGTATTGCATATTGCCCAAAATGCCACTGAGTAAATCAAGCAGTCTTCTCCAAGAGGAAGACAGCAGTGCTCAGATGTTTCTTCTGCTGACAAAAGCAGAACTGATCTAGTGAAGTGTACGGGTTTGACCGTGGTAGAGTTAATTTTCTTCCCAGTGGCTGGTATAGGGCTGTGTTTTGGATTTATGCTAAACACAGGTTGATAATATAGAGATGTTTTTGTTATTGCTGAGCTGGGCTTGCACAGAGCCAAGGCCTGCTGAATAATCTGTACTTTTGCAGTCTACCTTACAAAGTTAACACAGTGATGCCTCCCTTCCCTTCTCCTGGGATCTATTCTCCTTTTCATGGTCTGGTATGTTCAGGCTGTTAGAGTTAAAAATCTTCAAACTAGCTCTTCCACTATGATACAAATCTCCTGTGATCCCTAATTTTTTTTTTTACTAATGCTGTGAAACCATGGTTTCAGATTTGTTCATTTTTATATAAACCACAATATATATTTGTGTTCTATAGTATGGAACTAAGGCTGATACCATCAAATAAATCCCTTAGTACTCTTGTAACAGATGTGCAAGATTTTTGGTATCTCTAAACTATTCACTGCAGTTTTTGAGCCCTTAATTCAGCCAATAATTCCTTAGACTGCAATGTGCTGCTGCAGCATGAGTCTGAAACCAAAAGCCAATGTGATCCCTTACTTTTGAACTCTGTAGTATAAATCAGTCGCACACAGGCTGCAGGGACATTCTTGTGAGCACACTTTACACTGCATAAAAATATCTTTACAATGACAAGGAACTTTTCAATATAGTTCAAGAAAAATAGGCATAAAGTTTAAAATCAGTCTAAATCTTCAAATGTAACAATTACGTAACAAAAATAACAATTGCAAATCCTAATGAAAAAAAATTACTCCATACTTGTCACCTTGTTTTGCAACTTGAGTTGAAAATGACACAATAAAAAGCTTTTTTTTTAAAAAAAACAACATGGACAGCTGATATGGTTTAGGTTAAATTTGAGAAGGTTCTGAAAACGTGTTAATTTAACTTTCCTAAGCTTTTCCTCTAGTTCTGCTATTATGTCATGTCAACATGTATTGTAAAATCTGTATAAAGAGATTTTGTTTCGCTAGGATACAATGCTTCTATGAGATCACTGATATGTCTCTAACTTATTTTCAGTAAAGACATACAGGCTGTCCTTATTTTGCTTCAATGGCCTCCTGTATCACAGTCACTGAAAGATGGAAACAAAACAGAGAAAACTATTTTGATTTTTTTTATGATAGGCAGATTGAAAAGCAAGTTGGTCCTTGCTTTTTAGGTGGAAACAAATTAAATGCTAAAGTATCATTAAAAGTTCCCTGCGAAGTTGCATACCTTTATATAATTTCTGGTTCTTGACTGTCAAACACAAATATGCTTTAAGCAGGTTGGAAGCAATCCTGTTATAGCTGACTTCTGCTATTTGGTATACCATATATCTTCTATAGATTGCATATTTGAGATACAGAGCGATAAGCACTTTCTTTGAAAGTCTATGTTTACACTCTTCTGTGAGGGATTCATTTTTTGATAGAGTTTTCCCTATGAACTCTGGTCTTCTTGACCACAAGATTTATATGACACTTGAAAGTCTAGGAATTTGTCTATTTTTTTTTTTTGAGAAGTGTAATTTCAGCCTTATAACTCACTGTACTATTTAAACACACATACTATATTAATACATGCTTTCATATATTCATCTGCAGGTACAAATGGTCTTACTGATGTCATTGGCAGTACTCAGCTATATTTAGTTAAGATCACATGTGTACATACTTAGAGACTTTAAAAATATATTTTGCTTTCTTATAAATCATCATATTGAATCATAGCAAAGCCCAGAAGGGCCCTCAAAAGATCTTGTACATTTACTGCCCCAGGGGCTTCATTCTCAGTTGCTTTTTCATAAATATCTTAATGTTCATTCATTCCTCTTAGCATGTCTTACATCCTACTCCATTTTTCCTACATGTATAGCTTGAGGCTATCTGTCAAAACCCTCCTTAATTCACAGTAATGTATGCCTGTAGCAAAGTTACAGAGGTATCTACAGAACAGACAGGTACAGATTTATAGGAGTGAGGAAGGGGGAAGGGTTATGGCTCCAGGATTATGTGAAGATGGGAAATTTTGATAATTTATTTTCAGCTAGTATTAATTTAGGAATGTGAAGAGTTTTTAAGAACAAGATTAAAGAAGTGAAATTGTGGTATTTACTGCCACCACGATGAGCAATGGTAATCAATTATAGCAGAGGAGTGGCATGGGTAGGACAGCAATATTTCCTACATAATTCAATAAAAATATGGAAATCTTTGAGACAGAAGGATCTAATTACATTGGGTCCTTATTGATTTAGAGGAGCTATTTTTCATAATCATACCTTCAATTTTAATGGCCATTCTGAACTCTAATACTTCTGCTCAAAGCCTGCAGCTTTAACCAGTTTGGTGTAACTGGTTAATTTAGTATCTATCCTCTCTACTCCATCATTGCAGATGCTAATAAGGATATTGAATTGTGTTAAATATTGAAAATATTGCACTGGAATGCCTTGAAAGATTTCTATAGCCATTCACAATTACTCCTTCAGGGGCTTCTCTTTTATTTTTGCACGTATTTATAGAGATTCTTATTCTCTCCTGAGAAGTCTCATTTTGACAAATCATATAAATAATCAACACCATGATTCCACCAATCACTTCTCATATACTCATCCCTTTGCAGCAGAATCTTGCAATATTTGGTAGAATAAATGTTATTACTGATTTTATTAGCATTCCTGTTTATGGGCAATGCTTTGGATCAGTGAGCCTTGTAAACGACACTGGTTAGAAAGAGATCAATAGTTAAACATGATAAAGATACCAGAAAAATTCCACCTATGGATTTAGTAGGCTGGTAGGAAGAGAGAAGTGCAAAAGAACTGTAGGAAATTTTTGCAGGTGATCACTACTGAATGAAGCATTTGAGTACAGGGTCTATTTTAAATCTGTCCATTACTAAAGTAATACAGAAATTATCAGAATGTTAATATCTACTATTGTAAGCATTTTTTGTCACAGTTGTGAAGATAATATGTCAAATAGTTCCATTCTACTCTTGCCTCTCAACATAAAATAACTTGGAAATTTTAAAATAAACTCCTGCCTTTTTATTAAAATAAATGAACCAATTACTATCAGAAGTACTATCGTGGTTTAGGCTGGCCTGGTGGACCAATCAAAACTTAGCTTTTTGATTGGCATGTTATTTGGCCACTTAGAAGACAAAGCGTGACTTTTGGAGGATATTCGTGGAAAAGTCACTTCAGAGTTCGGCCTTTTTGAGTTCCGGCCGCCGAGGAGTTAACAGCTCTCCGTGTTGGAGAGGCCCGG
>VZSR01003807.1:6138906-6160674 GCA_013398615.1 Brachypodius melanocephalos | reverse complement strand
AAGATAGAGGAAGTAGACAGTTTTGTCTGGACTTCTCTGGATAATTCGACTATCATGATGCTGTTGGAAGAATGCAGGTTTTAATCAAAGGTTGTAAAGGCCCCAGCTCTGAGGATAGAATAAGGAAGGATTTGAAGCCTGGCTCCTGGCCTAATGAGAGATCTCTATACTGTTAAGATAGAGATGATTTTAGAAGTAAAAGATGAAAACCTTTGAAAGAGGCATTCTTAAAAATAGTACCCCAAATGCATTGGAGCCCCATAAACAGCTTGGGGAGCTGCTAATGGGGTGGGACTGCACAGATCTGTAGATTCTGAGTAATTGCAGATTTGTGGCATTGAGAATGTAGCATAGTCTATGAAAATTCCAGGGAGACTCCTCTCCCAAGTGATGTATGATTTGTGTGTATGGTTACAGCTGACTAAAATCATGATGATCTCTGTGGAGGGGTGGATGGTAGAGGAAGAAAAAGTCAGTTTAGAAATTCCTTTTTTCTTTAGTGTGTTAATAAACTGTTTGTTAAGTTGCAAGTTGGGCCTATTTTTGCCTTTTTCTTCCAAAATCCCATCTCATTTTTTTGTGAACAAAATTTGATTAATCTAAAACCATAACATTAAATTGGTAGCCCGTACAGGGAGCGAAGTGAAATGTAACCCAAACCGTAACAAGTACTTACTCAAAAATAGATTCCTACTTGAATTTATAACACTGATTACACAGAATCACAGCATCATTTAGGTTGGAAAGACCTCCAAGATTACTGAGTCCAACCTCTGACCAAGCACCCCTTGTCAACCAGATCATGGCACTAAGTGTCACATCCAGTTGTTTCTTGACACTTCCAGTGATGGTGATTCCACCACATCCCTGGGCAGCCCATTCCAATGTTCACCAACCCTTTCCATGAATAAATTCTTCCTGATATAAAACCTAAACCTCCCCTGGCACAGTGTAAGGCCATTTCCTCTTGTTCTATTTCTAGTTGTCTGGGAGAAGAGGCTGACTGCCACCTGGCTACAGCCTCCTTCCAGGCAGTTGTAGAGAGTGATAAGGTTTCCCCTCAGCCTCCTTTTTTTGTCCAGGCTAAACATCTCCAGCTCCCTCAGCTGCTCCTCATAGGACTTGCACTCCAGACCCTTCACCAGCCTCATTGCCTGTCTCTGGACATGCTCCAACACTTCAATGTCCTTTCTAAAGTGAGTGGCCCAACACTGAACACAGGATTTGAGGTGTGGCCTCAACAGTGCTAAGTACAGGGAGACAGTCACTGCTCTGCTCCTGCTGGCCACACTATTGCTGATCCAGATCAGGATGCCATTGGCCTTCTTGGCCACATGGTCGCATTCCCAGCTCAAGTTCAGCTGCTGTTGACCAGTAGTCCCAGGTCCTTTTCTGCTGGACAGCTTTCAGCCACTCTTTCCCAAGCATGTAATGCTGCCTGGGGTTGTTGTGGCCAAAGGGCAGGACCTGACACTTGGTCTTATTGAACCTCATACTGTTGGCCTTGGCCCATCAATCCAGTCTCTCCAGATGCCTCTGCAGAGCCCTCCTCCCTTCCAGCAGATCAACACTCCCTCAGCTTGGTGTTGTCTGTGAATTTACTGAGGGTGCACTTGGTCCTGACCATCAATAGGGATACTGAAGAGGTCTAGACCCAGCACAAATCCCTGGGGGTGACCTCTAAAGACTGTCACCAACTGGATGTGGCACCATTCACCACCACTTTCTGGGCCTGGCCATCCAACCAGTTCTTAATGCAACAAAAGTGCACCTGTGCAAGCCATGGGCTGACAGCTTTTCCTGGAGAATGCCATGGGAGACTATCAAAGGCTTTGATGAAGTCCAGGTAGACAACATTGACAGCCTTACCCTCACCCACCAGGTGAGTCACCTGCTCATAAAAGGAGACCACGTTAGTCAGGCAGGAGCTGCCTTTCCTAGACCTATGCTGGCTGGGCCTGATCCCTTGGTTGTGCTGTATATGCTGTGTGAGTGCACTCCAGATCCTCTGTTCCATAACTTTGCGGCGCACTGAGGTTAGGGTGACAGGCCTGGACTTCTCTAGATCCTTCTTCCAGCCCTGTTTCCTTGAGGTTCAGAAAAGCGTTTTACCTTTGCACAGGAAAGGCTGATGACATGTTGGTCTTTTTCATTTGTCACAATATCCACAATGCTATGTCTGTGTCCTAATAGCTTCCCTGTAGGACTAAAATTAACAACAGGATTCCACAAACGAAGGATTCTGTCATTACCTGAAAGAAAAAAATATTATTATATATATAGTCAGAAAGATTGAATAGTCACTGGTATTACAAATAATCTTTGTAATTGAGAGGTTAGTGTTTATAAGTCTGTTCTTTCATTCAGGTAGACTACTCCCACATAAGGATGTGAATTTTTCATTCTAAGGGCTGGATTGCAGCTTATGTTTCATTGCTTATCCACAAACACATATTAAAAATGCATACCCAATTAGCTTTTCAAAGCCTTTTTATTTTGCTAAAGGAAGGGCAGAGACACTGAATGGGACTACATGGACTAGTCCCAGAGGAGAAGAGTACTTTAATAGAAATACAACTGGGGCTCATATTTTGTTTCGTTCAAAGATATAATTTAGAAAAATGTCAACAAGTTTTTGTGTCCAGTCAGCCAGGACACAAAGGGATAACCTCCTTTATGGAAGAAGGTGAACATGCAGAAAAGAGTGGGCATGTAAGTTGAGGGCAGACAGAAAACAGTAACTGCTGATGATTTAGTTTGTAGGAAAGTAAATGAGAATTAAGTATTTCAGACTTGTATGTTCAAACTTTGAATTTGCCTACAATTTAAAGAATAATCTTTAATTGTGTTATAGATGAATGTTTGGTACTATTTTGCTAATAGTTCCCATAAATATTTCAAAAAACAAGTATGTTAAAAATGTAATTTAACTTTCAATTCCCGGCAAATATTGCAATTGCACAAATTGTATGCATCTAATGAACAGTCTATTTTGACACACAATAAATGAAACAGCCACATTTTGTTTAGACTTCTGTTTGAATCCTACTTTTCTCTCAGCTTCAACTGAAGAGCAAAAAGCAAAAAAACCATTGACTAGGAAGCATATGCCCCAAGAGAACCAGCTCAATTATGTTAAGCACTCAGCTCAATTATGTTAATCATCTTCCTTAAGCTTGTTCAATCTACTGTCATTAGTCAGTCCCTCCATTTCTCTCTCCAGAAATCTATTCCTTTCCTTAATGCAGCAAGATATGATTTGTTTAGGAGCACCCCACTTTCCTTTTCCTCCATTAAAAAATATTGTTCTGTCAGTCAAATTGATTCCACTGTTTATGTGGCTTATCTCTAAATGAGAGAGGCTCACTGAAGGAATGATCTACTCTTAAAATAGCTACAACAGAAAGCCACGTTGATTTATGCCAGCTCATTTCACAAGTGTGACTGAGAATTCAACTCTGCAAACAGCTATAACAGCTGTACCAGCACAATGGAGGGAGAACTTCTGCAGAGGAAAAGAAGGCCATGCATAAGTAGCTGACTGGCTTGAAACGTCAAGGAGAAGAGATTCTTTTTCAGGCAAAACTACTCTAGACAATGTGTATATGCTGTAAGCGTGGCAAGAAGTAACTTAAATGGGTTATAACTGCACAAATGGTTTATGAAGCCCCCTTGGATAAACTCCAGAATGTGGTGGATGTTCCTGCTCACTTCCTCAGAATTTGTGTTAGGCTGTCCCAGATATGTCCTGCAAGTTAGCAGAACCCTTGTGACCAGATCAGGGTTTAGGATCAAATAAGTCCATGGGAGTAAAACTCAGCTTGCAGACCTCCAATGAGAAGGACATGAAATACAGTTGCCAGAAGCCTCCATTGAGAGTGGTGAGATTGGTTATATCAGAGGGAATAGACACTGCTTCAACAACATACCCCTTACCAGCCCCAGACGGAAACTGTCACGTCTTAAGATGATGGAGAACTGGGCAGAAGCTATTGACAATATCTGATCAACGTGACTACCTGCTGGCTGCACTTTTGAGGAACAGAACATTTCTTGATCTTCCTGACTGCTCTGTTCTTTATATTCCTGAAGTGATGGCAGATGATTGGAGGAGAGGATAGTGCCCTTTAATTCTAGCACAGAGTTTATTCTAAGAGTAGAATCACTAATATATGTCATTTTTCCAGATATTAACAGGAAGATCAAGTGACATTTGGGAAAAAATCCCTTTCCCTACATTAAAAAATACTGTTTGCTCTTCATGTGAAAGAGTAGATTAATTTGAGTTCCTTTTACTGATGTGGAGATAATGGTAGATTTTATTATAGTAGATGTGCTCTCTTCTCTGTTTCTGGACTAATGCCAGATTGGCCCAAACATTCACTGCTACACTGGAACATTTCTTGGAACATTTGTTCTGTCCACACTCCAAATATGCCTCCAGGATTCAGAATCCTGACACAGAAAGCGTGGGCAAAGGTTTTGTGAAATCAGTGATTTGAATCAAAACAGATTCAGTTGTGTGTGGTCCTTTCCATGATAAATAATTATAAAAACAGATGTTTAGGGTCTTTTTAGAAGTCAGACTCTACAACCACAGGTCTATTCTAGCTAGATGTTATGGACTCAAACACCTTCTTCGAACAGGTGATGCTTTGTCAAACTGTATCTCTTGCTGACACAGTTTTGCAATTTGTGTGGTAATACAAGCCTGCTGAGATGTCTGGATTTCAGTGGTGAAACCCACTTTAGAACAATAACATATATGAATGGAGAAATACTAGGCTTAGCCTGGCATCCTTGACAGACTGTAAATGAAAATTTACCTCCTGGTTTCTTTCTATGCTGCTACTCTCACACAGAAAACTCCTTATCCTTTTGAAAGAACTTGTCTTTCCTTCAAATCTGTCTTCTAAATAATCTCGCCTTATAATGTCTGCAAACCTCTTCAGAACAGTCAGACATCTAGTGAACTAGTTTATTATACTGACAAATGTCTGTTTTATTTTTTTCTTTGTGCTTCCTTCTCTGTCTTTGTACATTCTTCTTAAATTGAGACTGCATCATAGAAAAGAGTTTGCTATACTCCTGAGAGCTAATATTAGAGTTCTGGTGATTTCTATCACTGGGATTCCTGGGAATTCCTGAAAATGTGCTTCACTTGTTCCAGGGATTCATAAAGGAAACTGAACAAGCACAGAGTAGTTCCTTTAATGGGTCTTAATCTATTACTCTTAGATTTAGAAATCACTAATAGTTTTTCTTCTGCTTCATTGCTCACAGGAACACAAAACCAAGATTTGAAGAACTAATAGGGTTAGAAGTTGATGTATCATTTAAAACTGATCATATCTTGCTTTTATATGCATATCTAATCTGACTTCAACTGCAGTCATTCCCTGAAATGATGATTAAGACACAGCTGGAATTGAAATTAATACAGAATAAGAAAACTTTACCATTCAATTTAACTTTACCATTCAATGTAATATGAATGTAAAATGCTACACAGAGAAGTTATTTTAAACTTCTCTGGGCTCCATATTTTAGTCCGTTTTCAGGCTTTTATCATTTTACTGGTTGAAATCTAGCCTTAAGCATGAAAAGCAAACTCAGTACCAGGTTTGTTTTTATCTTATTCATTTTTATAAATGTCAAATATCTAGAAGATAAAATTAGGTTGTGTCACAGTACTGACAAACTCATGAGCATAATTAAATACAAATAAATAATGGAAG
Source organism: Brachypodius melanocephalos (assembly GCA_013398615.1). Lineage (NCBI taxonomy): Eukaryota > Metazoa > Chordata > Aves > Passeriformes > Pycnonotidae > Brachypodius > Brachypodius melanocephalos. The sequence goes on along the minus strand of VZSR01003807.1, from coordinate 6,154,936 downwards.
AGTAGGCGTGTTAAAATATGACTTCTTTAATCGCCACAGTAATAATTCATCACAGTATGTAACATTCCATTTGTGCTATAAACACCTGGCTAAATAACATTAAATTGGTGCTTACTGAAATATTTAGCAGATTTACCCCTGCTGAATACTTTAGAAGCTAGCCTGCAATCAAAGACTGGACTTTTATGTTAATTGCCAGATGAGACAAATAAACATAGCTTTTACAAATGTTTGAACATATTACCAAGAAATCTATACATTATGATTCCTGAATTATTTACCTGTTACGGTATCCCATTTTTAGAGTATATTACAGTTAAAATTGCAGACTCTCTAATTAACAGGAATAGTTTATGTTCATTTTAAATAGTTTAAATCTGTCATTAACTGGATCATCAATGTGTGTTTCTCACTTGGTCAAGAGTGAGACGACTTAAGACACTGAGGCAAACATAGCATGCTCCAGCCTGATGGTGTGCTGTGCCATTGTGAGCAGTGTATTCTATTAACAGAGCACAGAATTCTAAAGCTCAGCTTTTGAAGGCTTTAGTAGATGGGTCTCTCAAGACCTATAGCATTACTCTAAATTCTGAGTGCAGCTTCATGGTAGGCCCTGACTGACCTAACTTCATAGTGAAACGGAGAGATGACCCCACCCTGTATTTGTCTTTAGACACGCATTCACACTGTGTTCTGAGACTCTCAGTAACACAGCTCAGGAATAATTTCCTTTCATATTCAAGGGGAGCAGCAGGGCTAAGCTTTGGGAATGAAGGTGAGAGGCAGGAAGACACCTTTCAATAACAAGATGAAGGACTGTGGGTGAACAAGCAAGACAGGATTCCAATTCAAGGGTATGTAAATATTATGAATGGACAGAAAGATTGGTAGAAGTACAATTTCTTACACATCTTCAAAAGTCATCGTTACAGAGTCCTTCAACACAATATTATTAAACTTTTTTCATGTTGCCTACACTTTCAGTACTTTCATGCAGTGAAAGTCAAAACAAATTAGAATTCAGATGAGGAAAATCAGCTGCTTCTAAAATATTCTGATTAGGGATCTGTTTGGATGGGATAGGAGCCCCTGCATTCTAAGTCTATCCTCCAACCATCACAAATAAGTATGCAATCTCAGCTTTTCAAAAATCTAAGCTCCATTTTAAGGTGAAAATATTTTTCTGTAACTGCCACTATTCGGAGGACTCTTCCTGAACATCACTGCTCTATTTTTTTCTCTAATAGACACCAGTGACATTCCTTGTTAATTGTCACTTTTCTAGGTTATATAAAATATACTTTTTTAAATCTCTGCACAATAGTGCAGTTAGAGCTTAGCTCAGTTGGTTAGAACTTGCTGCTATAAAGACCAAGATTGTAAGTTCAATCACTTTATAGGTCATTCACTTAAGACTTGGACTTGATGATCATTATGGGTCCCTTCCCCCACCCTTTTTCTATACTTAACTAATCTTTCTCAAACGTGGTTCATATCAGCAAGATAGAACCAGCACATGCACCCAGGGCAAGTGCTGCTGCATGATTGCCCTACTCCTTTTCTGTGCCACAAGTGTTTACTGCTGGTCACTGACAAAGTGGGGTGAGTGCATTAGGCAGACCTTTGGTCTGGCCTACCACAGCTATTATAATTTTCTTAGAAAGTTTATCCAGATTTTTCTCTTCTGCTATATCCAAAAGAATTTTCCCTGTATAAAATAAACTTTTTCTAGTTCCCGTGTAATTGACTTTCTTTTCTATTCAGACACTTCACCCTGGTTTTATTACCACAGCAAAATCCTCCAGCTGTACCTGTAGGAAATACTGACCACATTTTGTTCAATAAGACCTCCCTACTTTATGTCATCAGTAAATTTCTCCAGACTGCTTTTTTATGACAAGGTATTCAGTGTAAACAGTTTCTCCTCCAAGGCTAAACTTCAGAATTTTCACTAATAACTCTTCTACAGCTGTATTGCTTTTCCTTTAAATCTTGTGTCTAGAAAATCAATAGAACTGCCTGACATTTATATTGATATCTTTCATAGTTTTCCTCTTGGTAAACTGTTACAATTCAACATGAATTGCATTACTTCCCATATACTGCCATGTATATTATTTAGGCTGGACAGCAGAGTCTTGGTGATATTTTTTAGTTCTTGTTGTATATAGATGCAAGAATTTTTATGTTTGCTATTGCAATTTTTCATAAAGTTTTAAGCAATAAAGACTTGAAGAAAAGCGGCAGCAATGTCACTTGAGGGCACCACCCTATCAGACAGAATATATAAACAAGATTGCTACCATACTCCAGCAACATTTCTAAAGCCTCAAACACGACCACTGCAGTAGACAGGCCCATAAAATTATTGGATAACAGGGAAGAAGTGGATGTAAGAGTGCCATTTCTGCAGTCTGCTTTGGGAGAAAGAAAAAACAGTAACACTTTGGGGAAACATGATTAGAGAGACCAATGGCAAGTATTAAGATGGGCCAATGTGATTGCTTAAGATATGAAAGGATGGTGAAAGAGTAACAGGGTGGAAGCTCTGCAGATACTGCAAGGAATAATGTGTATAACCTGGTCAAGGCCACAATGACTTGGAAAGATACCTTAGAGTATTTCAACATACAGTTTCTCCTGTTTTATTATATAAATTGAATCAAACCCAGATGGAGCCCTTGACAGATTCCTGTCAGGAAGTATATCTCTTCAGACAAGGGCTGACAGTAATTAAATGCAAGGCCTCCGTTTCCTCTAATTGTAGGCAGAAGCCATTGTTGAAATTCTTAAGATGCTAACTCAGCTTTATTTGATCTTATTTAATGTGAATAAAAAAAAAAATCAGAATTTTTTTCCAAAAACAATCTCTGGGAAAAAAGCCAGTACTTACCTCCAGTAACAATGACTTTTGCCTTTCCACAGTATGTGAAGGCATTTACTCCTTTAGGGACAGAAAATTCCTTTACAGGTCTGCAATCATTAATAAAACAATCATATAAGAAATATTTGGAAAATACAGTCTACAGTCATTCCGCCTTATTTTTCTGTAGTATACAGAATAGCTGTTGGCATGATGTATGCAATCTCATGTTAATGGCAAATGGATTTATATCAGAGACTTAGAATGATACTGGCATCAATGAAACAGGAACAGAGTGCACATTCCACTAAAGAAATAAATATCCCATCTGCACACCTGAATCTTTTAACAGCCAAACTCCAGACTCTTAAAATGGTAGCTGTTGTCAAAGTAAGCTGCACGCAAGTCTGTGTGCTTTAAGCAGTTCATCACTGAGGAAAAGTACCAAAGAAATCGTGTTTGCCTGTTTCAGACATGGAGGTCTACTGTGATGTCAATGTTACATTAATTAAGTGCAATTACTTTTCTGTTGCTTCTGTATAATGTACTGTATAATGAATAGCCTTTATATGATATATTTTGTGCTGTATGATAACATGAAGAGACCACAAGTATCTGAAACTCAACAGTTATTCTAGTACATTCACTGCTAAAGCATTGGAATTCAAACAGCCAACACAGACTGAAATTGACTCAGTGTCCCATCTAAACCCATCCTTTGTGCAACTTCTGTTTGTCTCTCCAAGTTTCATCCATTGCTACTAATCAGTGACTATCTTATTGGGTCTGGATGTAGCAACAGCAGGGTTAACACCTGTCATTCCTAGGAAACAATGACTGTCAGTGTAAATAAGCTGTACAGAACTAAATGAGAATACTTTTATTTTTTTCCTTTGAAATTCAAACAAGTATTAGTTCATCTATTCTGGGCTAGAGTAGCCATTAATATTGAAAACCACAAATGGAGGTGGCAGTAAATCTAACAAAAGACTTTGGAAACTTTGAGGATTAATAAAAAAGTTGTTATTTCTAGGCAGGTGTAAATAAAAGACTGTTTGCTTCCTAGTATTTAGAGGGAGAAAAGATTTCTTTCCAGAGCTTTAAGAAAGAAGTCTTAATTCTCTTGACAGTACAAAAATAACAATTAATTGATTTAAATGTATGATTAACAAACTTCCTAAGTTTTTTTTCACCTTTTATACTTTTATATAACTGTCTGTTAGCTCTCTAATGAATAGTCTTGATACTATTCCAAGATCAGTGGGAATAAGGGATTCTGGCACCGTGAAGTCCTGCCCAAGCCATGGCCTTGCAACAGAAGCACCTTATGATCATATCCATATCTCTCCTTTCCAGATACTTTACAAGAAAATATTATAGCTCTTCACCAGCCATTACTGACAAACAAACTTAAATCCTGTAAGAGAGAAGATGCATTGCATCCCTCTTTGAGTACAGTAAAAATTCCTTGATACAAAGCTAATTGGGGAAATTTTATTTCTTAGAACCAGTAAACCATATTTTTAAACTAGTTACTTATTAGATGGACATTTCAAAGTGATTTGATCTATAAGTATTTTTAGGACTATTAATTTCATTTTAACAGTTGTGCAATTTTATCTACTGTGAGCAACTGCTTAAAGATATGCACTTATTGCAACTACAGCCAGTGTGAAATGAAAAACAACTACCAAGATAGCTGCAGTTAATGTTCTGTATTGAAGTATATGATGGCAGCATCTACTCTTTTGACTAGACTTTTGACTCTGCAGACTTAGTCGTCTTTCCTCTTCTAACTAATTTTACTTTTCCAAAGCTCCCAACAAAACCAAACAGGATTTCTCAGCTTTTCAGCTGACATGTATGTGACCTGGCACAATCTAAAAGTGTTTCATAGTTCACTTGCCCCATCCTCAATAGACATGCAATACTCAGAAAAGCCAAAGTTACTGTATTGATTCAAGAATAACAAGAATATTTCTGGCTTGTATAACCCAAGAAATAAACCACATTATAATAATTGTAGCTACTAGCCTTAAAAATCTATTAATCTCTCTGGATGTACCTCAAAGAGGAACTGAGAAGCTGTAATATTTACAATATTTTGAAATATCTGAATGAAAAGTTCTATTTATATGTTATTTATAGGTCCTTCTTACATAAAATTGAATTTGTATTATTTAATTGTGCTATAAACATGTCTAAATTCACAGGCTAATTAGGCTTGGAATCAGTTAAATCAGCCAGTAGCACTGATGAGCCATATGAATAAGGACTTGGCACAAAAAAGGAGGCCTCTTAAAACCTCTTCTCTGCTGTAAAGCAGAACCATTTCACAGCCCTTATGTTCGTGGTTTCATCTTGTATAACTCAAACTTGTAAAAATAAAACTGTAAATGAAATTACATTGAGTTTATTTTTGACTGGGTAAAAATTTTAAATGAAAGGATACATGATATATGTGCAACAAACCAATCAATTTTCTACCTAAAATTTGCTTGCTGGGGAGAAGCTGGAGGAGACAACACTGTCAACATAACGTATTTTAAGGGTTGTGAGTACTGAACATATATGGACAGTCTCCTCCTACACCAAAAGCTAGCATACAAAAATATTCAAGCATTTAAACAATTGTATTTTTGTTTTTGTTAGCAATGACAATAGAAAAGGTGGATTCAATATAACAAGAGGCACTGATGAGGCACTGATCTCCAGCAGAGTCATAAAGCAGAAGACCTATTGTTTCCTAGAAGTTGTCGGATACTTACAACTGGTCCTCTAGTCGCTTTATGTCATCCAAAACAAATGAATTAATACTGTCTGTGGAGCAGGATCCAAAACGTTTCAGGGCAGGAAAATACTTAATCTTCCCAACCCAGTCATCATGTATCTTGCGTTTAGGACTAGGGATATAAATGGAGAAGTTATTACGCTACAGTAGCAACTACTGTGATGTGTCCGTAGGTGGACAGGGATTTTGTCAGTGAGATTCTATACAGAACCAGTGCTAACATTTAATATCCAGGGCAGACACAGAACCACTCTTATAGCTCAAATGCAAGCAGAGAGAAAGTTGGGGTTGAATCATGCACTTTTCTAGTCACAATCATGCTTCCATCTCATTGGGCACAGTAAAACTGTTCCTTTGTCAAACTGGGTAACAGCAATTGTGAATTCTCCCCTTGAATTGTATTCTGCATCCTCTCAGTTGTAAGATCTCTTGTAAAATCTTCTACTGAAAATGATGGCATTTCCTTCATGCAACAATAAGCAAATCATACTTACTGCAGTCTGAAAAATTATTTTCTTTGGTTAGATGGGGTAAATTTATAAACAGAAGCTACTCCTCCACTTAGGGCATACAAAACCCAAATTAAAAACAAAACATAATGCAAGACTGATAATATTTTATCATTAGCTACTTACATGTCAAAAGATTCAGAGTCCAAGACTTTAAATTGTGATACTTTTCCGGTTTTAGATTGTTTCATTATGAAGTCGTCACTGGTGATAGTAAGCAGATAAACATAACCCTTATAATCTCCCATTAAGATGGTATCCTTAGCCAGGTTATCTGCCACAGTCACCGTGCAAACACAGAGCAGACAGTTCTTCATTGGTTTGATGACAAAGCCATCACTCTGTGGAATATGGTAGAGAGTTTATTAGATATTGCACTAGGGCCCTTAAATTGAATCTATCATGCTTATCTAGCTATTCAAATCCTGACTTTGTTTTTTCAAGCTGCCCCTGTGCTAGCTGTTTCCTGGTATCAGAAACACTTGGAAGACCATCATGAAGTGGAGTTAAAAGGAAATCCTAGAGGTTTCATCAAGATTTTGTTTCATAAGTAGCTTTTTGCATTTCAGTGAAGAAATATTTATTACAAATTCTAGGAAGGATCTCTGCATGCTCTGTGGGATGGTGTATTTGCTAAGACTGTATATGGTTTCCTGTTCAAAAATAAGATACTCTTTACAAAAAAACTGGAAATAACCAAATTAAAGAATAATTCCAACCACAAAATATACCAGTAATACACAGGGAGAATCTGTATCGGAGTCCTAAATAATAATACAGCCTGGGAGTGTCAAGTGTACCAATATGGGCAGGTGTTTCAATTTTTGAAGCACAGAGATAGTGGGAATGCATACAGTTGCAAGACACTCTGGTATGTTGCTAGAAGGCCCAGGAATGGGATTTTGGGTTATCTGCATTACACTGTTTATTGGTTCTACTGCCGGACTCCATCTATTATTTGATCAAAGCATCCTTGCCAACCTAAACCGGGAACTGTTCACATGCCATAGGAATTAACTGCATCAAAGCTGTCTGTGTAGCACAGAAACATTAGAGATGTAATAGAGATAGAACTGTCCATATATTATTTCTGTGGTCTTGAAAGGGAGCTGCACCTATGGATCAACAGGATGTGTGCGGCTCTCACTGATGAAATGAGTGGAGGGAACTTGGAGAATAATAGGTGGAGAATAAATATTTGAGTCCTCCTCCAGGAAGTCCAATCGGATTGACAAGAAGACTTAAATTGACCTATGTGAGCTTGGGAAGCAACCTTTTAATATTGGGAAAAAATCCTAAAAATAACTACTTTGCTTCTCCTCATCATCTCAGCTAACCTGGAATTTCCAAGAGAAGTCACAGGAAGAGGAAGAAAAAGCTAAGATATGGGTCAGCAAAAATGTTTAAGACATTAAAGAAAACTTTAACAATTTGTACATACATTATTAACATCAAAAAGTTTTTTATCTTAGAAAGTTCTTAATAAATTTTGAGATGTACACCCATGCACACATTTTAGGTATACAGGTGCACACATACACACTAGATACACAGGGAAAAGAAATTCTTTGGGGGTTTGTTTGCACCATAGTGTAAAATTTTTCTTTTTCTTCCAAACTTTTAATATACTTTAATAATCCCATTTGGCATGTAGAGAGTATTCCTCCTTTAGTGTGAACGCCACTGTTTCACTGAGTTCCTACAAAGACAAAAGTTAAAAGCCTTCATCTGTTAGACCAAAGGTATGTGAACATATATTGGAAACAATCAACCTCCAGTTTTCATTTTGGCATTTGTCTAATCCAGTGTAATACCTTGCTCTCTTTTGATTTATAGTCCCAGAGAATGATTGTGCTTTCAGTTACAGCCACAACATACTTCAGATTAGGCAGGTAATCACATCCAGTGATCCAAGCAGTATCCTGATGAAAATAAAAAGAGTAGCTAAAGAAGGATTTTCTCTGTAAATTTATCAACTTTTTATCACATAAGGACATATTTTAAACCATTTTCACAAAATCACATATACTCAGCACTATCACCTGCTAGGTCTAGTTCCACTGAGAGTTCTAACTCCAAGAATAGCTCATACATGAAGTTACAGAGGCATCAGGCTCAGCCTTTGTTATCAATGACTCACCTGAGAGGTGACTGGAGGGAACTTGGAGAGTAACAGGTGGAGAATAAATATTTGAGCCTTCCTCCAAGAAGTTGCTGCTCACAGATACTAAAATTACCAGCTTTACTGTTGTATTTGTTTGGAATCACAATCCTAACAATTATGGTATTGCAGCATTACACTGGGAGATACCATTATGTTAAGCATATCCTTCTTTCACATGCTTTATAGCAAAGATGTCCTTCAATGGTTCCTAATACTTCCACAGCTGCCAAAAATTGTCCTACTTTTGCCACAAAAAACCCTTCACATTCATTGAGGAATGATTTTAAGACAAGTGCTTAGTGCTCAGAAAGGAAAGAGACCCTGCAGCCCACTGCAGCATCAGGCTAGCACTCCAGCTTCTTCCAGGTTCTCTCGGTATCTCTGGGGGAGATCCTACCTTTGCATATTTGAATTGGGGAAAGTGGTTCCTACAAGCAAAGTAGGAATTACAAAAATTCACTCCTGTAGCATTCCTGTAGGAGAAACTCTAATTCTAGTCAAAGTTTCCAAAAGTCAATTGGTCTCAAGAATATTTCTCTTATTTCTCTCTGCAGTTACCTCTCTGCACTGATTCCACTGGTCAGATTAGTTGTTGCAATAAATTAAACGCAACTCAGGCCCAGAGCTGTTTTCTGAGTTGGAGTCGTCTGAGCCTCTGGTGTGGAGTACTTCTATTGCATTTTAGAACTACCACAATATGTAAGAGAGAACCAACAAAATGCATTGCCTCTTGGCACAAGATACCCACATCGACTTTTAGGACAATAGGTCATGTCACTTTGCTGAGACTGATGTCTCTTGTCTACAGGTCATTTGAAAGAAGCTCATTACCTAAAATTTGTAGTGATACTCCCAGGGTAAACATGGTTTTAATGTATACACTGTGTAGCCAATCATCTAGCACAATGTAGAACTCTACCTAGCACAGAATTCTACCTAGCAAAATGTAGAACTCTTTTTCATTAACATTAAATTTCATTAAATTTCACTTATTTAAATTTTACAGTGACAATTGAAGTTTTGGATTTTTGAAGAAAAAATTCTGGCAGGGTATTGGTTAAAGGATAATCGGGCAGAAAAAGAAGCATTTATCTGAGGTTTCATTTATCAGAGGAAATAAACAAAGTTACTCAATGGTTTCAATAACTGAAAGGAATAAATTGAAACTATTTGATCTTCAGCATGCTATGAAAAATCATGCAGAAGTCTCAAAGTTAGAAGTAGCATTAGAATAATGCTTAGTTTCTAATTATTTCAATTTAGTACATGCTGATTTTTACTTAAAATTATTTAACAGGGAGACAAAAAAGAACTTACTTCAACTTCAATGGTCGTCAGAACCTTCATCTGAAAAATCATGAAAGATGTTGTCAAAATAACAAGGTAGCTCTTAAACTAAAAGTCTAAACAAAGTCATCTCTCCTCTTCACAGGCAGATCAGAACGATAATTGCTAATTGAAAGAGTAGGCAGTTAAGATCTGAGAAAGACCCTTAACCTGCCTGCTGTCTGATCCCCTTTATATTGTGAGGAACTTCTCTTTCCCTCACAATTGTTTCATAGTTTCTGGTTTGGCTTGGGTTTTCTACATTGAGATGTTGAAGTGAGCAAAATAAGTAAAAATCCCTCACTTCTACAACATGCAGAGTTACAGATCAGCTGGTCTTCTGATGCAATTGTGCTTTTAACGGTTATTGACAGCTAGAACAGCATTAGCTCCTGTGAGAAATATGCTGTGTCATACAGAAACCCAGGCTAATGCTGGCCCAATACCATGTCAAATAGTGCCAGCAAAATCCCCAGCAGAGGCAGCACTTCAGGCTGCAAACAGGAATACCCACATTGGTACAGCATCTTTCACCAAAGTTAACTACTGGTACATAGTGTAACATGTGGCTCAAAACCTGTTTAAAGTGTCACCATCATTCAGCAGAGATAGGGTTATCTTCTATGTCTTTTAACAAAACTACCAAGTTTTCAAAAGCAGTTTCAACCTTTTCCCTTGTGAAACACCCACAGATGATTTTTCACTTCCTCTCACCCCTGCCCCTGCCTTTGATCAGTAATTATCCAACGGCAACTCACACTCATCCCAGCAATGCGATATATCATAAACCAAGAAGCTACAATCAAAACCCCATAGAAGTGAGATGCCAGGTGTCATCATGGACAGCCTTTGAGCAGAGTTTAAGAGTATTGTTAACCAAAAGATGGATATCCATGCACTGCATCAGACTTAGCTTTATCTAAAGGAACTAAAATGTGTCCTTAAGGCTGCTTGTTGCTACAGATCTTATGTGCTGGGCAAGCAGTATCGTCTGAGAACCTGAGAAATGTGTAGTTGATGGTATAGAGCTTAATACAGGTATTGAGTCATATTAGACACATATTTGTTGCAGAAAGCAATACTTAGCCCTCAAATAGAATCATGGAATCATAGAATAATTAAGGCTGGAAAAGATCTTAAGGATGATCAAGTCCAACTGTAAAACTAACACTGCCAAGTCTAGTGCTACATCATGTCCCCAATAGCCACTTCCACACTTCTTTCAAATACCTCCAGGGCTGGTGACTCAGCTACTTCCCCAGGCAGTTCCAGTGGTTGATAACCCTTTGGATAAAGTAATTAGTCCTTATATCCAATCTAATTTTCTCCTGGCACATTTTGAGGCTGTTGTAATGCCTTAGTCATTTTCAGAATATAGTTTTCTAATTGTGAGTTTAGGTCCCTAATTCACTGTGTTAAGCAGCTGGGTGAAATAATCGTTTACGTTGCAGTCACTGATGTCAGATAACATCAGTCCAGCCTATGAGGAGGCAGCAATTCAACTCGAAAATAGCAGGGGCAGGTAGGGGGTAGGGAGGAGAGCTATTTTTAATCTTACACTTTGGGAAATTATTTTTCATAGGTACATAAGAGGGATAATGTTCTGGAGGACAAGCTTTCAAATACATTATTTCAGCATTTACCAACACTGCAGTACTGCTTTGTTATTTAATCATATTTAAGCAGGAGTGCTTTCTTAGTTTAAATACTCCTGTCATAGGCATTATGCACTGATTCTAACCCATGGAAAGCATTAGTGCTGCTTTAAAGTTTTACTGCATTGCCTGAAATAACTTTTAAGAAACTGGTTGCATTAAAACTGTACAAATGTAAAGCACCAAAAAGCATAGATGTGTGATAGCCTGGGTTTCTGTATGGCACATTCTATCTCAAAGCATCATGGTGGTGCATATCACTGAATAGTAATATAATCACCTGGGAAATTAATGTAAAAACTTTAGTTTAACAGCATCTTAAGCCTGCATTTCTACTTATAATGGTACAGATATCCTCACATTTTACTGACGAGGGAAATAACTGTGAGCCAGTTTCATGTCTCATGGCTTTCAAGCTTCTAGATGTTGCTGTATTGAATAAATCTTATATGCAAACAACTGTCTCTATCTATTCCAAATATTTTCAGTAGTTGTAGAAAACAGTTAATTCTCTGATTTTCACTCTATATCTAAAAGTTAATTCCAACAGCATGTATTTTTATTTAAGGAAACCTTTTCTAAACAGCAATGCAGATTATTTTCTATTAAATTAATTTCTATGAAGAATGTCTGTTATTATTTCTACCTTCTATCAATTTGTGTGGACTAATAGGTTTATAATTGAGAAGAACAATGTATATTTCCTGCTGTACTTAAAAATATAGAAAAAGTTAAGTCTGATAAGAAAATATGTAGGTTTTTTATGGGAAAATTCGAATGCTAGATCACAGTCCACTCAGTTCCCCTATGTACTGCCTAATGGAATAATAAAAGACGTTGATTTAGAATTACCTGTTTGTTAAACACAGTCAGCACTCCTCGCTGAGAGGCTGTTATTGTGAGATGCAGAAGGGGTACCTTCACTATACCCTTGATAATATCTTTTCTCTTGACAACTGTCAATGACAAAATATTACTCTTCATCTTACAGATAGGGAAAACATAAACAAACAGAACTATATTAGTAAGGACAACATAAACAAATATGACTATAATGGTAAGAACAGTTTCTCTTCCTGGAATGCATTTTGGTACCATATACAAGGTATAGATGCAATATATCATAAATTATCCTATACTTGCTTTAAAGAATCATGTTGCATCTTAAATATCATTAATATCATAATTCTGGATGTGCCAGTTCTTCCTCCATATTTTCAAAAAATACAGAAAGACAATGAGTAACTGCATAAATAAATAGTCTGTTTCAGAAAAATTCATAATTTCAAAATAATTTAGGAATATAGAGAATTGGAAAATGCAGCAGTGGAGTGTCCAATGTTTAGTAAAAACCCATGTATTTTGGAACACAGAAGAAGAAGAAGCATGAATAAGCAAAGACAGACGTGATCTTATCACTGTACTTTAAAGAAAGTGAGCAGCATGCTGCATTAGAAAAAATATAGTTTTTGATGAAAGATGAAGTATGTCACCTGAATGAGTAATCTGCTGTTTTTCAGATACAAGCAAAACCATGCTTTCTTCCGATGGGGATGACATCCCATCCCTTTCTCCTGTGAAACAGCCAAAAATCTAAACAAAATAAAATAGAACTAAACAAATAATTTATTGCAAAACTACTTCTGTAAGATATATGCATAAAGTCAAATAGTTATCTCACATTTTAATAATTTAATATTTTTGATTAAGTGCCTTATTTCCTTTAACCATTGGGACTCCAATGTGACTTTACACTGCTGAGATCTGATACTCAGGCACAATCTTTCTTCAATGCTTGTAAAGAAGTCAGCTTACAAAGGGCTTCTAGGAATGCAGCCCATCTATTTTTTTAAAGTTGTTAGTACAGTTTTGCTACATAAATAACCATATTAAATTTTCATTTTCTGGTTCTACCTACCTCAACTAGAAAAAAAAACCCAAAAACCAAGCAAGAGGCAGACAAAACAAACAACTCCATATTTATAAACTGAGATATTCAATGCAGCATAATGGTTTAGCCTACACAGAAGAGCTTTTCCCAACTTAACACTTTTCCACAAAGATATGTAAATTCCTACTTGCTTGAAAAGAAATGTAACATAAAGACACTTTCAAAAAATCCTTTCTTGGCCATCTCCCCAAGTCTGACAATGTTCCATTTGTACTGAACATGATGAAGATCCTGGCATAGGATAGTTAGGTAAGTAGCTTATTTCTGTTCCAGGATGTGAAATTTTCAGCTGAAATGCTCTACAAATCTCAAGCTCTGTAACCAAAAGTAGTTTAGTAATTTCTTTAGGAAATTAGTCCCACTTTTAAACTCCTTTCTTATACTTTAGACATTATATATACTTCCTTTAATGAGTTCTAGAAGCAATGTTGCTTTGGATGGGAGAAAATGTTGTATTTTATTCTAGATTCAGTATTTTCCATGTTATACAATAGAGCTCCCATTTTCATTCTTTGAGAGATTCAGATGTACATCTTGCAAAAAAATACTCTCACACAACATTACTCTTTATCTTTCACTTCACAGCTTCCTCCTTTCTGTATACACAATTATTAGCTATCATACATACACGTTTTTCAAGAGTTTAAATGCAAGCCATATTAAAAGACTGTCACCAGCCAGCTCACACTTGGTAAAATTTGAGAAACGCTCATAGAAAGGGTTCTGGGGAATTTTATTCCAAGGAAATCATGCAGAGATTTCAAAAAGAAACTAAAGGTGCTTCACCTCTTTTACTATACCCTATACTGTGTTTGCTTGTGTAATTATGTAGCTGAATTATTTATGTAATTATGTAATTTGGTAACTAGTCTGATGGCATTAGCAACTCACTAAGGTTTTGGAGTAAATGATCCTCACTCCAGCAAACATACAGAGCTTCCCTTACTTCTCTTATAAACTAATGAGCCCAAACATAATTTGCTATTGTTCTGCTACCCTAAACAAAGGACAATCAGTCCTTTAGACTGTGAACTATTTTCCAGAATTGTCCCAAGCCCTACTTGAAGGAAATCTTTAATGGCTGACATGAGCAAAATCCATTAATAATGTGAAACTGTAAATAAAAACAATGGTTAAGAAAGGTAGTAGCCAGAAATGTTTCCATACAGAATCTTATTAAATAGAAATGGCTGAACACATAGCTTCTAGGATGATACTAGGAAATCACTTGATAGCAATTGTTGATAACATGTAAGGAACAGGTGTTGGGTATCTTCAAGGTTCCAATATTAGCATGATGTTCCAGAGTAACATAAAACGTGAATATGCTGACAAATTTACAGTTCATGTTACTTGCTAATACCCTGCCATAAGACTTTAAGTCCAGCAAGGATTTGCCATGTATACAATACCTCCTATGCCATCATAGGAAAGTCACTGTGTGCTGGGAGTTATGTCCACAATTCTGCACAATTTTGTCTTCGGGCAAGAAACAAACAAAAAAGTCCTGTAGTAATATATGATGATGGGTGCTCTTGATAAGGATTGGCTCTAGCAATCTAAGAATCAGTAATTTTTACAGAACAGTTGCCTGAAACACTACCCATGGGAAATACCTTAATAAAAGACACATTTCTAGAGCAATTGTTCATTTCTCATAACGTGCAAATAAAAAAGTGTGCCATGTTTAAAAAAACACCCAACAAAGCATTTTGTCACAAAATGTGAAAAATTGGGTGCTATGGAGATAACCTTCTTAGGTGGATTCAGAAATAACTTACAAATGGATAGATTAAAAATCCAGGAAGGGATATTAAACACAGAGTGTGTTTGCACCTCTGGCAGAGGAAAACCATAAGATTTGTGCAGACAGATGCAAAGAGGGTAAATTGGATCTACTGTTTCACAGTTACCTCATGCTTTTTACAAAGATTTGCTATTTACCACCATTAGAGACTGAAAAATTGAACACAAATATCTCATTCATCTACAGGACTAAATAATAGATGCAGAATTCTCTAGTTAAAAAACTCTACTAAAATGCTGCTCTACCTTCATATTCATATTCTACCTACGCTTCATATTCAAAGGGCCAGATTTATGCTGTGAACAGGGGAAGAGAAATGCAAGGAAGCAGAGGTAAGAGAAAACAGAGGAAAGGAGAAAAAGAGGAAGCATTTCTGAAGGTTTAGCTGAAGATAGACTTATCCTCAGAGCACAAATGGCATACTGTAGTCATAACAGATTTTGCATTTTGTGAAGAAGCCTGGTGATAATCCACATCACTGAAGTAGTTCTGAAGACCTGAACATACCCAGGCTTCAGGCAGATAGGATAAATAACAAGAGAGTGCTTCATTATGCCATGGAGCTCATGAACAGCAAACTCATGAACAACACACAATCAACACATAAATACTGTCACCATTTAAAGTTCTAATTAGTTTTTCATATTTAAAAAAACTTTAGAAATCCTTACCTCAGGCCATGCTGGCCTTTCATTAGGGTTGCTCATAATCTTCCTGAAAAAGGCCTGAATATTCTGATCCTTGACTGCTGGACCAAAAAGTGTTCGTGTGGTTGTATAGAACTTATCATAGTCTATCTCATCTGTATGGGAGGAACAATGTCCACACAGTTTAAAACTGGCAAGCTACAGATTCCTTTCTTATCCACCCTATCTCTGGTGTTATTTCTCTCCTTCAATACCAATAGCATGCAAGTTCCAGATTCTCACATTGTATTCACTAAAGCATTTGAAAAGAAAAAAAA
>VZSR01003807.1:6110174-6138806 GCA_013398615.1 Brachypodius melanocephalos | reverse complement strand
AACACACCCAAGGAGCTGTCTTGCTATTTTTAACGCCACAACTCTGCTGGCCAGGGACCCTTAGAAAAAGTGCCGCGGGGGATTCGACCCCCGTGACAGAAACTGATAAAAGAATAGATAAAAAATCTTCTCACATCTTTTTTCTTCCCTTACTTACCATAATTCTGATTTGTTCTTTTGAACCTGAATGGTGTCTGGGATAAAGTTTATCCTTTCAAGCAGCAATAGCCACTTGCATTGAGAAAAGCAAAATTTTACCCCCATTATTTACAATTAGTTACTGTATTTACATAATTCATTCATTTTGTGCTTTTACGGAAACAAGTTAGCATCACGCTAACTTCTGTATGTGGCAACTCCACCAATTATATTTTGAGTTATCACCATGGCCTTATAATTTGGACAGAAATCCTAACAGGAGGAGAAAAGAACTTTCACAGTGCAATGTCTCTATTTCCTGTAAAAATCAAACAGTTCCAGTTAGAACATTAATTTGAAGGAAATTATCATCTCTCTATGATATGTTCTCCCCAAGTGAAAATTACACTTTTCCATCCACATTAATATCTCTTACCACCATCTTTAGTATACAAGCCAGAACTCTCCTTGGTCTTCTGGACGATCATTTTTTCAACTAGATTCTGGAACTGCTCCAAAGCATTCTTGAAATCAATTGATTCAAGAGCAGAGCAACTCTCCTTACCACGAGCCTTCTTTCCAGACATCCTTTATTAACAGAAGACAAGAGGGAGAGCTCTTCTTACAGCCATGTCCAAGCCTTGCTTTGTTCCTTTAGCTCCCATGTGAGTTCACGTGAGATGCAGTTGCATGACAGGTATACCAAACATGACATCATAAAAAAGAGGAGACCCAGGCTTAGCATCTGGAGCTGGAGAACAGTATAGTGATCCGTGGATGTTACAACATCCCATCACATCACAGAATCCTGAGTGCCCCCAGGTCATGAACCAGGATCCCTGAGTAACCTGGCATGTGAGATCATTTCATTTTATCTCATGTAACTGGCAACAGAAATACTTCATGCTTTTTCTTACAGAGTAATTAAGGTTGGAAGGGACCTCTGGAGATTGTACAGTCCAACCTCACTGCCAAGGCAGGGTCACAGCAAGTGACACAGGAATGCATGCAGGTGGTTTTTGAGTGTCTTCAAAGAGGTATTTCCCCCCAGCATTTTAGTAACACTTTTCCAAATATTTCTTCGGGGAGACAGCTGAAGGGGTGGAGAGTATTTAGCATGTATTAATTGCTTGAATAAATCTGATTTTTAGCTCTATTTTCACCTCCTTTATGTTACAGATCAATAAATATCAGCCATTTATCACTATACTGAGCCCAAAACTTTGTTCCAAAGTATACCTTGTAGCAAGGTGTCAAGTGTTGATCTTCAGACACAAAAAGATGGAGAATCCAACATGTTTGTTTCAAAGGGTAATTGCACAAGCTGTTAAAATTTAAGCCTCTTTGTGCGGCTTATGCTTCCTTTCAGCTGTTCTTGTAATATCTTTACTAATTTAGTTGGTACATTTTCATACATCTAGGGGCCTTTGTACCTGGACTACTTCTCCTTTCCTTTAGGTTTCAATATAATTATGATTCTTATCCACATTTTTCATCTTTTCAATATCTTTAAATGATATTGATGCCATGTTACTGAGGTATATTGATACCTTGAGAGGCTACCTAGGACAGAGGCTAGACAGTGTTAAAGGAATAAAGGAGGTATTTATTAAAAGGACTTTAAAGGATACACCTTGGGCAGTACATGAGCCCAGGCAGGGCTACACCCAAGATGGACAACTAGTCACACATTTTTACACTTTTGTAAGTTTTGGTCCATTTACATTTTGGGGTTAATCATCCAATTACAGCTCCATGTTATGAAGTCCCATCCTCCCTGTTTGCTCTCCTCAATTTGCTGTTGTTTATACTTTTTGGGGCTTAAACTGCAACGGTGTCCTTGTTTCTTGGGCTGGAAAAGGATTGTTTTGTCTAACTAACTATGAAGAGAACTTGCTAACACTTTATATGAAGTTCTGTACTAATGCAGTACAGAATCTGGAAAATATGAAAGCTAAGACTTAAGGCATTAGTACCATAACAGGCAAATGATGAATTTCAGACTATTTGTTAAACTCACATTTCTGCAGACCACACTGATCAATTTCTTTGTATTTTTCTTTAGCTATTGATCTCCAGATCCACTTTGCTACTACTTCATCCAAGGCTGATGCCAGGTTTGCTTGAATGCCTTTCTTGAATTCCTGAGTGTGGAGTCTTAGCTCTGTGGAGATTGTAGATGAAATGGAGAAATTATATTTTATATTTCCTCATGGCAATCTAGAGGATTGGTATCAAACAGGCATATTACAAGAATATTCCAGTCCCTTCTTCAAAGAAAACAAAACAAATAAAGACAAGTCTTCACACACACTCAGCATATCAGCTAAATGACATTTTTGAAACATATAGTGAAAGCAACTAATTGGTATTAAACAGGTACTAAAAATAATGCATGGAAATATCTCTGCTTGAAATAGCTAGTTCTTTAGGGAAAGTGGTGTCTCATTATATGCTACCTATCACAAGCAATCCAACAACTTCGGATTCTATCATTTCAAGGGCAAGAACCCAAAAGTTTCTGGGTACTTCTGCTCTACTGCTATGAGCATTTCTTTTGATTAGAATAAGGAAAAGAGCTTGGCAGAGAAAAGCAGCACTGATGCCTGGAAAAGGGAGGCATAGCTTGAGGATACATTTTTGCTGTTTCCAACAGTAATTCTCCAGGAAAATATTTCCTTTGTGCGTCACAGTACTCAGTGGCTGGTCAGATACTATATCTTGGTCAGAGTTGTGGTATATTTAACGTACTGCCTCTAGGTGAATTCTTGTTAAGCAGTGCTTCCTGTTGATTAATTTTTCCAGTCTCTCTCATCTAAGCTTGTATGACATTAGGTTATATTCTCATTTCCCAGTTAATATCAGTGGTTTAAGGCTCATAAAGGGTATTAGCATCCATCTTCAGAATAGAGAGGTTAAGAACAGAAAGCTGTGTTTTGTTCTCTTGCAAAAAAACCCATATGGAAACTTCACATGATGTAACATAATGAAAACATAAAGAAACCCCAAATGAGGAATCATTGCTTTCAGTACCAGCTGATTCTGTCCTCTTCAACGTTTACAATAAAAAAAAAAAAAGTACAGTACAATTTAAAAATAAGATGTGATGACTGACTGGACTGAAAAAAAATAGAGAAGATAGGAATTGCATTAGAAGATAAGCGAAGTCTAAAAGGCAAATTCAATATTTAATTGATGAGTCAGGAAATCCTTGCATTAGTAGCCCTATAGTTGCATTAACTGAATGAAAAGCATTTCCTTCACTGTCTCCTTTACTGATAGTGTGGAAAGCACTGGATATGGAATATGATATAATTGATGTTTATTCAGAAGCTGACTCTCTCAACTCTTCTTACCATATAATCTTATTAGTCTCAATTACTAGAAATTCTCAGATACAAAGATAATTATATGTCTGTATGGGTGCAAAGAACAGCTGCAGCTAGTTCATTGTAGAATTGACACCTCATTTGAAAAATCAATAATTTTCAATCTTTATCTCAATAACTACCGTAAGTCTATGAAATGCCATGCAAGTTTTAAAATTCTGATCATGTAATTTGACAGCTCATAACAAATAACTCAAACCTACTGAAGAAGACAAAGAGCAAAGATGACAGATCTTCTCTCTTGCCCGTACAAGGCTGCCAGTCATTCTTCCCGATGGTCTCATGCAAAAGCAAATTCTCCCCCAGTAAAATGATGGTTCAGAAAAGCCCCAAGTGAATCACACAGTGGATCTAAACTGGTCTTAGCTGTCCCTAAAGAGGCTCTGGGACATAAGAGACTTTGTTCCTGACTCTGAATTTGGCCCAGATAAAGTCCAGTCATCTAAAAAGGGAAAAAAACCCAGTCCCTGAAGATGCATTCTTTTGATAAGCTTACCCATCCTTTGCTATTTCTCCCTTACAAACATTCTGTTAAACCTGGTTGTGTTTAAGTTGAATCAGGATAGAGCTGCTTGGGTCCAGACTGACTGAACTCTCTGACCAATATGAGGCTGGGCAAGTAATAAATTTTAGCATTGTAAAAATTAAATTTCTTCTATGAAACAGTGTTTAAGGGGTGATATCATGTTGACATTTACATTAGCTCACTCTTTTTTTCTACTGGCTCAATTTTTCACTTTTCTTCTGATATTAACACCTCACAAGCAGTATTGCACTCCTTGCTATAAAGTGTATTTTCTGCTCTCTGTCACTAACAGCAGATGAAATGACCAAGCTATAGTTTTAAAAACTGTATTTCCTATGAACTATATAATGATTTACACGTTGGGCTCTGGAAAATGACAAGGCAGTGAGTTTGCTAACACTTTCACTTGATGTTTGTCACATTAACAAGAAGCTACAGCATAAGTACGAACTACTATGCAAGGTTATTCCTTAAAAGAAACTAGTTTATATGGCAAAAAACCCCTAATAGTGCTATTGTTACAAAACCTGGTGTTGCTAGTCTTATAATAGTTATACAATGCTAGTGTTTAGAATTCAGGCTGCCCTATGAGCTGTGTCTGTACAACCAAGGACAGTATGATGTCAGCAGGCACAAGCATATATCACCACTTCTTTTAACCTACTCTGCAAGAAACAAGTGCCACATAGGCATCAATACACATCTGCCATCTGAGCACATAGCACAATCCCACACAGGTTTCTCTAGCCAAGACGAAGTTCATCTCATCTAACTTAGGCATCTAAAAGTTAATTATTCAAGCCATCTTATGTGCCAGTCAATAAACACTTCCAGAGGGTGATTCATCTTACTGGTCTTAGATGCTTAACTTTCAAATGCATCCTTTAGGTGAGATGAATCACAGCTGCAGCTAGTATAGCTCTTTGTACACATGTCAGGTAAACCAAAGCTCACACATTATGGAACAGGCTGCAGCCAACTTCCAATTGCAGCCCAGATGCTCTCACTGCTCGCCATCACCTCTCAGGACTGCCTCCCCTGCTGAAAACACCTCTGCTTGCTTCAGTGAACTGAACCTGAGCCAAGCAATTCTCTCAGCCCAGGACATTCTCACATTCTTGCAGCATTTGCACTTTACCTGCTTTATGATTTAAAGTTCACATCCCAATACCGACTAGATTATACTTGTAGAATTACAAGTTCTGCAAGATGAAGCCCTAGCTTTAAACCTTTACCATTAGGGTTGTGTATTTTGGGGTTTTTTACTTAAAAATTGCATTATCAACAAGTGTAGATCTATATTAAAAGCCTTATTTTAATGACAAGAGGTTGGCAAGAGATGAAAGGTTTCTTCTGTCCACAAACTCACACTTGCTCTCTAGATATACCCTGTAGCTCTAGACAGATACAGTGAATAATCACTTGGCTTTCTGCCTCTAAGGTAAAGAATAGCAAAAACAACATGTAAGAAAAAAGTATGCCAGGAGAACACTGTCAAAAAACAACCAAAAAAAAAAAAAAAAAAGCTGAAGCTAGGTAGCCAGAGTTTTTGGGAAGTGTTGTTTGTTTTGTTTTTGTTTTGAGCAGCCTGCAATCTGGCTCTATACCATGCCATTGGAAATAATAAGCTTACAAAGTTCAAAATAGGCATCAAAACCCCAGCATTATCGGACTCCTAGAACAAATGTATTTAATACGGACAATAGCTTGACTTTCCTGCTCACTCCCTGCTTGTCAGGAAAGATGGGAAAGAGCCTGTGACTTCAAAGGCACACCAGCAGAAGACAGAGAGCAGAGAAAATGAGTGAAAGCAACATGTAAGTCAGTGAACATAAAACGAAACAGGTCTCTTGAATGCCTTAAAACACTCTTTTTCCACCCCATAATGTTCTCACTGTAAAAGTCCAGACATTTTTAATAGTGCAGTTACAACTGGGAATCAAATTTATGGTTTGTGTTTCTACCCAAGCTTAGAGAGTAGCAGTTACTTTGAAAGTTTATTTACTCTGCTTCTGATTCTTTAGCTCTAACTTGTGACACTCAATGCTCTGGTGTGCTGAAGTATTCTGATTACTAAACACTGTAAACTCTTGAAGACAGTCTCAGACATCTGCAATCTTTCTACTTGTGAATTATTAGTTCCAAGGCTGGGGTTTAAGGTTTGTCTTGGGCATATGTAAGCACATGTTGGCCACCTTAAAATTTACAACCAATGTATTCTTCCACCCCATGTGAATTGTGCATAACAGACAACATGTTAAAAGGACTGCTGCAGAAGAGATTCGGGAAGCCCTTGGGAGTTTCAGAGACTGTTTTTGTAGTACAGGACTGCAGACCTTCTATTCCTGCTTCTTGTTGTACATTTTTAACCCCAGGAGCTCAGCTTCATACATGTTTAGTACTCTGGCGCACTTCCAGTAAGTCGCACATGTACACTTTTAGAAATGGGTTCTGGTCTATCCTTATATGCAGTGGAAAAGTAAAGGTAAATCCCTTTTTGCAGCAGAAAATGATTGACTAAAGAATTAATGAGATTATTAAAACTATATCTGCATTTGTTCTAGAGTGGGTTAGGTAAAACAGAATCTGAACTAGGATTGGGGTCAGGGTTCTGTTTCCAGCTTTGTCTTTGACCTGATGATAAAATAAAACAGTATTTCTTTTCGTTTTGCCTCCTATGAGAAGTGACACTGCATGGAAGATGAATGGAACTCTGCTCATGAAGTATTCAAGACCACTAGGGTAACATTAGCAATTTGACAGTATTAATAATGGACCTTTGCAAAATAAAGCATTGGAGAGATTGCACATCTACTATTTAGTTTTGCTACGAAAAAGCCCAAACCAGGGCTTTATACTGGTTTAAACCTGATCTTTATAAAATGCAAGTTATGGGTTCTCTTATCTTCTATAAATTCAAAGACATCTAGAGGGAGTGTTTCTGGCAGGTGCTGTAGTGAAATACCTCTTGGAAGCCCTAAGTATATAATGGAATCTGCCAGTGGACACTATGTTGTCTGGCATGTACTAGTCGCTACATTAATTTTTTCCTGTTCTTACCATCTTTTTTCTCCTTTCATTTTGCAGGGATAAAAAGATACACCAATTAAGATGTTCCTTTACAGATAGAGATGTCTTGTTCTCAATGAGGTGTAGTATTAATTTGGTGCAGGCATGTCATTGTTAGACTTTTAGAATGCAGTGACTCTTCTAAACAAATCCATAGCTGTGCAATGACACAATATTTTTGCACATGGTCTGCCATGTACAGGTAAGTTTCTTTTGTGGATGAGGAAAGATAAAATTATGTCTTCCCTACAACTGATGCTCAAGTACTGTGGTGTATTACCAGAAATTTTAGAAAGTCATGTGTTCGGTAATTACAATTTTCATGGTAAAAAACGTATAATTGATTTTGAAAAAGGAAGCTGCTCCTCCCTTTGCAATGAGAAAAGCCCTATAGAGCAGTGATGAAGAAACAGACTGAACTTGCTTTTAAAAGGAAGTTTCAGGTACTGATTACATCATATATGAGGGATTTAACAAATGGATCATAAATAAAGTTAACATAAATAAGAATAGGTAGTTTAATCAGTGTTTAATTTTTCTTACCTATGACTTTGTTCCTACTGCCTTGTTTTACACCACTAATTTGCCATATAAAATTTACTGCCATGAGAAGCCCATAATTTATATATAGGTTTGTTTTGAAAGGCATCAAACCTACCTCAACTATCTATGTTTTCAATCTCAGTTCACCCTTAGCCTAGACCATTTAATACCACTGTGTATTAGAGAAGGAAAAAAAAAAAAACCCAAACCCAAACCCAAAACCAGCTGGTTTTTGACATTTCTTGACAAGACACGTATCCATTAAAACATTAAAAATTCGTTGCTTCCACAGCTGATTTTTTTTTTTTTAAATAGACCGGAAAGATTCTTTGAAAAGAATAGACCGAAACTGAAAGTTTTCTTTGGGCCCTTAAGAAGGCCGTCACTTACCAACACATATTAAAGCAAACAAACTAGAGGTCTTCCTGTGAGGAAAACCGATGCTTGGTCTGGCAAGGTGTTTTGGGTGTAGAACCATGGTGAGCAAAATTCGCTGTGAAACACTCCGGGATGGGTTGGGCTTGGAGACAGCACAGCCACCCCAACACAGCTGGGGTTCATGGCAACACCGTGACCAACAGCAGCCAGAGCTGCACACAGGCAGCCTGAATGGTATTCCTGTACAACACACCCTGGAGACAAAGGTATAAAGTGGGCGACTTCACGGTGCAGACTGTGGTGTCTTACTTGCTCCATGGCTGACAAAGAGAGTGTTCACTCACGGCACAGGTTTCATGGGCCACGGTGTTGCCAGTTCGCTTTGTGGGGTTCCAACTCCTACAGCCAAGCTGTGAGCCCTGCGGGGAACCTCCTGACAAGACACTATTGCCATAATAAGAGTTTTCATTGGCAGGACATCTAAGGAAGAAGCCTAAATAAATATCGGTTCTACCTCTTTCCGGAGCTGGCCGCAGAGCAGGTCTGCCCAGACGCGGACTCCGTGAGGGAAGCGCTGCTGACGGCAGCCGTGGCCCAGCCAAAGTGCAGAAGATTTTTAAGGAAGAGGAGACAACAGCCACATCCCGGCGACAACCGCGCTGCTCACCGCGTTAAGAGCACCACAAGACCAGCTTCTTCAGAGGGAGCTCTGCCCGGGCCCGAGCCCGCCCCGGGGCAGGCGAGGGCGAAGCCACTCGAGGGCGCGCCCCCCGTGGGCGGGAAGGCGGCCGGGACTCCTCCTCCTGCCCAGAGCATCGGTGTGCCATGGGGCTGGGAGCGGGCCGGGAGGTTTAGCCCCGCTCCGGCCGGGAGCCATGCCCGCGGGGAACGGCACGGGCACCTCCAGCCGCCCGGAGCCCGCGGCGCCCGAGCAGGAGGTGCCGGGCGAGCGGCCCCTCTTCAGCGCCGGCACCTACGAGCTGCTGGCGCTGCTGGTCGCCACCATCGGCATGCTGGGCTTGTGCAACAACTTGCTGGTGCTGGTGCTCTACTACAAGTTCAAGCGGCTCCGCACGCCCACCAACCTCTTCCTCGTCAACATCAGCCTCAGCGACCTCCTGGTGTCCGTCTTCGGCGTGAGCCTTACCTTCATGTCCTGCCTAAGAAGCCGCTGGGTGTGGGATGCCGCCGGCTGCGTCTGGGACGGCTTCAGCAGCAGCCTCTTCGGTGGGTGCCGGGGCCGCGGGCGCCGCCTGTCCCTCCCTGTCCTGCTGCGTCCCTCCTCACCCGCATCTACCGGCGGTCCCGCGCTCCGTCCCCGCTTCCCAACCGCCCCAACCGTCCCGTGCCCCCTTCCCAACCGCTCCCTGCCGCCCCCAACCGCTCCATCCCCGCTTCCCAACCGCCGCATTCCAGCCACTCCCGCGGGGCCGTCCGGCCCGGAGAGTTCAGTCGCCGCCCTGGGGGGTGGGGGGTGGAGCCGGCGCTTTTTTGGTAAAAAGCGAGCTACAGTGCTGGAGAAAACGATCCGAAGCCAAATAGAAATCATTTAGGAATCAGTTTTTCGACCTCCCGCCTTTGCCTGTGTAAGGTGTGATGGGACATTTAGGGAAAAGGGCAGCATCGCTGTTAGGTCTCGAGTTGACCGAGTGATGCGCAGAATTCATGAACATAAGCGACTGTATATTACAAGAGGAAGCGCTGCAGTCTGTGGATGAGGAGCACGTATGACTGGGTGTAGGGTCAGCAGTGTTCTGCCTCCGTGGAGCAGGTGGAAAAGCTGCTCCCCAGCAACCTTCTCAGTGTTGCGACTTGTCTGTTTATAAAGCTACACAGTGTGTGGCAGTGCCTTGAATTTCCTTATCCATATGTGAAATTCGGGTACCATATTTCAGTCATAACGGTGTTACAGTTGGGCTTTGGGAAACCACCGATTCTCGTGAAATTTTAGCACTGCAGAAGCAGTACTTGCACTATTTCCATTTTCAAAACCTATAAGCTCTACACTGCTTTCCTTCCTGAAGTGAATATATAGCCTTTGCAGAGGTCTGCAGAATAATAGGTTGCAGTCCAGTTATGTACATGCAGCCTCTTAAAAGGAATATTGCTTTTTCTTTACCAGTAAAGGATGCTGCAAAAGAAGAGACTCATGTTTCTAGTGGTGAAAGTAAATGTTTGGCTAACCAATAATGAAACGTAAAGCTCATGTTAGATACTTCTTCTGGCAGAGGTGTATAAATTAGAGGTCGGTCACAGTGCACACACTGGACGTATGTACACTGAGAATTGACTCTAGGGTGACACATTAAAGTCTTCAATAAGCTTTGCAGCTTTCCTGCATACATAACCTTTGTTTCACATGGCTCTGTGGTCTGCATTTGGTGGGCTGCTCTGCTAAGGTGCATGGTTGCTCATGCTCAATTTGACTTACTGCTGCATAGTGCAGCAAAAATTTTATGTCTTGAAAGTTATGGTGGATGCAGGATGTAGTTAATAATTTGTGCAGTGTTTGGTACCAGATTTCTGCAGTGCACAGCTCTCAGACGTTTGTGTAGCTGTTGGTATCAGGGAGAACCTCGCTGGCATAAGTTTGTCTCCATCACTCAGCCTGTTCCAATTCTTGAGAAACTGAAGTGTTTGTCTGCCAAACAGACATGCTGCCAGACAACTGAATGTTAATCTTACACAGGGGATGTAAAGTACAGTTCTGTTCCTACCTTTATCTCTTATATATTATACTTACTATTTTTGATGGAGGCATTTTCCATATAGGTTCAAGAAAATAAGATACATAGTAAGGGTAAAAAACCCAGACTATAATAATCTCAATACCATCTTCTGAAATAGTAGAAATAGAGACAATGAGGTATATAAATTGGCAAGGAAATTGCTTGATCACATGTGACTCATAATTTCTGTTTATTTTGAGGTGTGCTACATAATTTGTTACTGTAAATACATTTAGTGTTGATGCTTTCCTGCATCCCTCTATTTAAGATTTTTTTTCCCAAAATAATATAGGCAAATTCATGGGCCTTGTCTTGAGAGTGGTCACGTTAACATCTGTGGTTTCTAAAATTATGTCTTCGTGTGACTGGTCATGCTATGTTCCTCTTCCATAATGTGCTTCCTTGGGAAGATTTATTTTTTTATTATCATTATTAAAGTGCGTGTTTGTGTGAAGTTGATCATATGGAAGTGGAGAGAATATGCACAACTTAATGTTCAGGAATGATGCCTTAGTTTACTTTTTTCAGCTGCCATGTAAAGTAATTGAAAATATTTAATTTGGCTATCATAATTGAATGCTAATCTGATAAAGTGATGTCTAATTTTAACTTCCACAGTATTGTTTTCATATTCTCATCTGGAAATAGAAGGATTGTTCCTTCCTGGTTTTGAAGATAAGCGGTTCTCCACCTGCATAGGAAAGCAGAGGCATGTCAATGCTGAGGAAAAAAAAATTGTAAATGATGCCCTGCAGGTAGCATCATACTCAGTTTGCCATCTGGATTATCTGGATTATTGCTACCATGGCTTCTATTTTCATTTTGTAATGTGCTTATGGAAAAAACAGTAATTTGAAGGGGGTTTTGTTTGTTTGCTCCTGTTTGGTAATGTTTTGTTGTTGTTTAGCATTGGAGTTTTTTTGTTTTGTTTTTTTCTTTGGGGAATTTTAGTGATTTTTTTTCCTAGTTTTTATTTGGGTGGGGTTTTTGTTTGTTTGTTCATTTTTGTTTTGCTTTGTTTCTCCCTGATAGTGGTGAAGACACCAATTAAAGATTTCATTCAGAGAAACCAGGTATTATAACTATTATAACAATACTTCTCTTGTATATAACAGCCCAAGTCACCTGTTATCTTGAGGTGATGGTGGTAGGGAAAGTAATGTAATGGAAGTCTTACATGTGTATTACTTAAAAGTGCTTCTGAAAGCATAACACTCTCCCCAGAAACTTTTGGAAATACAAAGTCCATTCATTGATCAGAAAATATACAAAATTGGCAGCTTTGAAAAGTGAAATTCTCATTAACTAGCCAGAGTACTTACAGCTTTGTAGTGTTCAGTTGCTCAGTAAGCCACAATGACATCATGAAATGGTGGTAGCTCTGACACCATGGATATGGAGTCTATTAAACCATAACAGATCATGTGAAGTTACTTTAGTGGTGTGGATATGTCCTGGGGTTGGACCCAGACTTGCTCATTTGAGATGAGATGACCAAAACCTCTTTATTTACAGCTTTGTAGTGTCATTCTTGGGTATGATCTTGGACATTGCCATGTGAGCTTTCTATACCAGGCCTTCAGGTCTGAAGGCTGTTCAGTCTTACTTTCCATCCTTATGCATCTTTTTTAAATCAGAAGAACAGCCCCTAAGACTGAATATCTGGTGTAAGTTGTTCTCTGCATGTATTGACTTATAAATGAGAGGTTCCTTGATAGTAAGCAAGTTTGGGACAAATTATTAAATCTGCCTTTTTTAAAAAAAATTATTTTTTAAATAGTATTTTCACTTTAAATTTAGAGCTAATTCTCAACAAATTTTAAAAATCCCTTTCTTCCTAATTACTGTAGTTAATCAGGAATCTCATTGAAAATCATGATTCAGCAGCTTTATTTGAAATTTTCACATGTTGTTACAAGGTTTTTCCTCATACTGTTTTGAAAGCTGAGATAAAGATATTTCTGTGTTCCTCTTAAGGATTTTAGTGTGATTAAATACATAGGGAGCATTTATGCTTAAAATAAACTGGTAGCATCTATATTTTCAGTAGACTTCATTACATAATAATGACAACTTTCCCCCTCACAGATATGAAGGCACTCTCTCCACTTCTAATAATTTTGCATTGAAGAATTGAGCATTTTATTTGTAAGAGTGCTTCTCATTGTGCCAGCTAAGTTGGAGGCATATTAAGATCTGGAACTTAGACACTGTAAGCAGATGTTCACAGTCTGAAACTTTTAAGTTGAGAAGTTGGCAGCAGAACTACAGATTGTCTGTCTAGGAATAAATGGCTCACAGTGGTCTAATCTGCATTATCATAACTTTATTGTGAGACAAGCCCATGCAGTAACACCTGCTCTTGAGTTGCATTGCACAGCTCAGAACCTGATGTTTGTGCTACTGCCCGTGTTTTCTGTGACTTGAAAGATTTTCAGTGAGCTTTTAGAAGGTGAACAGACCTGCTTGCTACAGTGCAAAACTGATCATTTTGACTACTGAGCATCTGTGCTCGTCACACAAATAACAGTCCCTATTTTCTTTTACTCATTAGAGTCTGAAGTCAAGATACAGTTTAGGTACATGTCTTCATAGCAGAGGCTGCAAGAAGGGCTTCTTTTTCTCTACTACAAAGCCATTCTTAGCGCCTCATATATTAGTGTAGGGAAAACGACATGAATGATTACCTGACAAGTCTTAGTCTAAGCTTTTGTGACGTAGTTGTCTGTTTTAGACACTAATCCCCACTTAATTTTGTTTCACTGAGCTCCAGTGTTTATTTTGTTACAGGTGATGTATCCTGTGTGATATAATAGCTGCACATCAATTAAGTGATGCATTTATACCATGAGGCCCACCTTTCTATGGAGGCGGCAGTCAGTCTATGCTGGCCCTACTGCATCTGCCACCTTTTCTTTATGTAAAAAGCTTCTAACTCTTTCCCTGTCTGTAGTCAACCAAGCTGTAAGTAGTAGAGATCTGCGTAATCTCTTTATCTGATTTAGCAATACAACTCATATCTGGAAAGTGTGCTGTCTATCACTGACAGCATAGCTTTTTGGTTATGATTTCTAGAGAAGACACCTGACAGCTAAACATACCCAAAAGTCTTGGTTAACAGACATAGATAATTTCTTTCTTAAGGTGAGAGGGTAATTGTGAAATACAGGGTCAGGGTGTCATGATCGTTGTGTGTACCTGCTGGGTTCTCACAGATATTCAAGGGGGGTTTTTTGAATGAGAGTGACTGTCACAACTTGATGTCCACAAGAGAAATTTGTGTACTGCTCACCCCCAGGCAGTGGGTGTTTGCTTTAATGCCATCTGTACATAGAAATAGGCCCTGAGGGTTTTCAGGTAAGCTGGTCTTATCACGTGGAGCATACACACATAACCCCTCAAGCATAAATCACTTCAGTTAAAAGTAATGGCAGCTAAACCATTCGCCAGTACTGGTGTTCTAAGTTTAATTGTGCGAAGGGAGAAAGGAGTGAAAAAAATGATAACAGGAATGTTCTTGGGGAACAGGCACCAAAACTCTTTATCTGAGGTAGTCTCTTGACAGAAGATGGCATAGTCAGGGTGTACTCTGGGGTAGGCTTTGTATCACTAAACGTGGTTTGCAATCGAAAGGCTACCGTTACTGAAGTGTGGTTACAGACCTCTGTCTTTCCTAGCTGCAAGCTGTTTTTGTAAGGGTAAAAAAAAAAACCACTGCCAGATTTTAATGTCAAATTAATTAAAAATATTATGTCCCTTCTGGACAAATTACCATTGGTATGCAGCAGCTAGATCTTGATGAGCTACCAAATCAACTGGGAAACTTGGGTGTATACTCCATTCCAGTAATGTGAACTAGAGGGTGGGAAAAATGGAAAGAGTTTTACAAACTGTACTCTCCTGTGAAAAGCTACCATGTGTATATCTGAGGTTCTTTTATTTGTTTGTTTCAAGGCAAGCTGATACCACCACCACACTCAGCAAACAAGGAAGTGAGGATTAATTGCTTGAGAGTGTCTTATGGACCTGGCTTCAGTTACAGCCTGTTCAGCTAAAGCTCTTCCCTGCACCGTGACAGTGATGTCCTGTGCCACCCTCTTGCATTACCCATGTATGTTACATGTACTGATTTAATCTCACTAAAAGCATTTTCTATTGTTGCTCAGCAGATAGTTTTAGGATCTTGTGTTACAAATAGCTGGAGGCTCAATCAGCATGCTTTCAGCTTTAGCTTTTTTTTTTTTTTTCCCTTTCTTTTTTTCTTTTTCAGAGTGAGTTAATCACTTGGCCTATTGAATTTGGAAGAGGTTATTTATTTCACCATAAATTTATAGGACAGCTACATATAAAATATACTTGAAGTCTGTTATGTCTAAGGGAAGTGTTTTTTCACCTACCTAGATTTGAATGCAGATATTAAAATTGCTTGAAAACTTAGAAGTAATACATAGCTGGTGCCTAAAACTTATTGTAATGCCTAATTGCTGAATTAAAATAGACTGGTTATATTTTTTGTAGTACAAAACCAAAGAGAGCAATAACACCTTTTCTTGCCATGGACAGAAAGTTGCTTCTACTAAATTGCTGCTGTCTACCTTTTCAGATGTGAAAAGAGGTGAGGAGGGATTGCAGAAGCGTGGCTTTCTGCTGTGATTAGATATGACTATTAAAATAGTCATTTGGCACTTGAATGTAGGGCAAGGATTAATTGATATAGAAAATAATATGGCCTTTGACAGAAGCCATGGTCTGTCTCAGAAATGGATCTTGTTTGTTGCATTATTCCGCATTTGCTCTGTAGAGATGCTCAGTCTTGGGGAATATTTGATATCACCTCTGACCAAATTATAGGTCATGCTTGGGGTAGGGGTTCAATATGAAGATCAGGTGTATCTTGCATGGAGAAGGCTGAAGCTGTTGCGATTGGTCAAACTTGTTGAAACACTTCAGTTCTGACTGCACTGCAATATTTTTCTTCTAATTAAGGATTATAAAGTCAGAATATGCACATTGTATGGTATAATGCAGTACAGCTTAGCTGTGTTTTGCAGTCTTCTGATCTACACTACGCAGATTGAAGTATTTAATGATGTATCCAGAACTGACTCCTGGAAAAGCCCAGAATAGGGAAGAGATAATTATCACATGTGGTACATAATCAAATCTACACTAAATGCAGTATTTCAGTAGGAAAGCAATACAAAATGGCAAAAATGAGACTTTTCTTCGTAAACATCCAAATAACAAGAAGTAGCTTGTCACTGCTCCCTGATTCTGTGTGACTGCCTGCTGGAGGAGTTGTGACATAGAAATTGCAAACTAGTGGCTTAAACAAGAAGGCATTTCAGTTTTCCTACATTTATCTGCAGCTTCAATGGAAATGACCCCATCTGTGCTAGGGTAATTGCCCAGGCTTAAATCAGAGATAAAACTAGCAGCAGTTCCTAAACACAAAGAGTGTTTATGTTTATAATCAGCACTTACAGATAGGGGTATTGTCTGAGATGAAGTCTCTGAGACTGAGATGCTGTCTGTAAACACTTGGCAATAAAGTCTTTCTGAAAGAGTTAGAAAGAGTGAATTGCTGGTGGAGTAAATCAACCTTCAGAATCTTGGGTCTTAGCCTTGAATCAAAAAACGTAGATCTCTAGTACCTCAAGAAGCATAACAAAAGATGTTTCAGATGAAAGCTAGAAATTGGTTTGAAATGCAGGGTTTTTTTGCTGAGGGGGAGGGAGGGGGGCTAATAGCCAAACAATAACCATGATGGCTTTCTGTAACAGATTTCGTTTTTTAATCAGCACACATTCTGTCATATTAAAATACGCAACTCACTCTGGATGGAATTTAATAATTTACGGAAAAGCTCCTGTAGAGAAGTGGGGGCAGGGAGGGAAGTAAAATTCAGTGCTTTCCTCTGCACTTGACTACAGAAACTGAATGAAACATTAAAAACGGAGCCATAGGCATGCATATATCATATATATCTTATGCTGTGACCTGCATTTCTTGCCTTCTGTCTGTGTGCTGCCAGACACTCCTTGAATACCAACAGAAGAGGGATTTGCATTTTGGTACATACTCTCCAACAGGCTGTGTCCAAGGTCCTATTTACAGTTCAGGGAGGAAAATTCAAGTATGTCTTTCAAGAACAGTGCTTTCAGGTTGAAAGGGCCTTGATAGAACATTGTTCAAATACCTATGTGCACTTACTGATTTTAGAGATCTTGAGCATCCTATGACTTCCTTGAGAATGTGAAGGACTCAGTAAATTGTTGCTTGTGAACACCTGTGCTTTCAGCCAAGCATGTGTGCTTTTGATTACTTTGTCATGGCTAGAATTCAGCACTCATAAAAGGGATGGGGAAGTATTAAGACCTCACAGGGACATTAATCATTAAATACCATTCAATGAAGGGAAGTGGTATGGAGCAAAAGGTTAATTTAGGTATTTTGACTCATCATCCTGAGGACCTGCTCTTTCTCTTCACTGATCAGACAAAGCTGCAGTGCACTGTATAAGCAAACTGAGCCTTTAGTTGCGTCATGTGATTTTCCTCCATAAACATGTCTGTGGATGACGAGCATAATTGTCAGGTAATCTTAATCTTTGAGTAAGAGAAATGGAAGGGAACTTGTTGTCCTTCCTTGTGTTCAGGAAGAAGACTGCATTTGATTGAATAAAACACTTACCTGTGCCAGTGTAAGTGTAGAATAGTACCTATAAAATCCTGTAGTCATTTTCTAATGCCTGCTAATATTTGGCTTAGATCTGCATTGTTCAAAGTATTTTCAGCATGTTAGGTCACAAAAAAAGGGTGTGAAGGACTACTTTTCAACTTCATTAAACAACCCTCCCCCCAAAAAAGAAGAAAAAAACCCAAAAAAGCAAACCAACAACAAAAAACCGACCAGCTAACCCAACCTTAGGTCTTTGTAAGCTTTCTGGCCCACATTTGCTAGTCTGATTTCAAACTATGAAAGTGAAATTCTACAGCAAAGATTTGTACAAGGAAAAAACCCTACAAATGTATATATGAAAGGTTACTTCATGGCCAACAATATCTACATCTTTTTGTGATGCAGGTTTAAAGATAACTAGGAAAAAAAGCACATTAACAAAATTGTTTCATTTTAGAGACATCTATGAAAGAGTGTGGCACATTTTCTTTTAGAGT
The DNA here is from genome assembly GCA_013398615.1 of Brachypodius melanocephalos. Classification (NCBI taxonomy): domain Eukaryota; kingdom Metazoa; phylum Chordata; class Aves; order Passeriformes; family Pycnonotidae; genus Brachypodius; species Brachypodius melanocephalos. The sequence goes on along the minus strand of VZSR01003807.1, from coordinate 6,120,856 downwards.
GGGAAATTCTCTTAAGAAAGCTTTCTAAGATCACCTCTTATAAAAAGGCAATCCTTTAATAACTGCAGCATAAAGTAACTTTCTTAGAATCCTAAAGGATATCCTACTGTGACATACTTGTTAATATTAAACTGCTTTTGCTGTTGAATACCTTTACAGAGAGGCTATGCGTTGCTCTAGATTTTGTTACTCCTAGTTGTCTTCCTAAAATCCATGTTGCTGGTCCTTCTATGCTGTTGTTGATTTATCTTCAATAAATGTTCATCCCTTTTTCAAAGTGAGATCAGGTTCCTGCTGAGTATAAAATGGTTGTTCTCTCTTTGGTAGTGAAATCTGTAGAGTTAAGATTCTTACAGCTGTATACATGCACGTTATGGCACATAGGAATGTACTTAGAGAAATTAAGTGCTGTGCTTGTGCATGGAAAACTACTTGTGCTTTGTATTAGATTAAACCTATACAGATTTAGACACAGATATCTGTATAATCTCACAGAATGCTGTGAAATACACCCTTTTGTTGTTTAAGAGCCTGAATTGATGACTGAATCATAACACATTTCAGTTGTCTGGCAGTTGCCTGATGGGCAGTTTGGTTTTTGGTCATCAAGTGTTACAGACCATTGAAAGAGAAATCCTTATATTCTAATCAAGACAGAAGTGGCTTGGCTTCCTGAAATTATAAAAGTGTCTGGATAGGATAATACCGAGAGCTGAAGATAATGTGTGATTTCTGTCATAACATGTTAATAATTGTGTAATGGGTTTGAGGTGGACAGAAAAGGAATAGAGTGCATAAATAAACAGGGACTGGTATTTTAATGAAAGCAGCAAGATAGGAAAGGACACTCAACATAACATAATATCTTTCAGATGGGACACCTTCAGCAATGTAATGATTTGCCTTCCTGGTTCTTCTTGGAATACAAAGACTTCCATGATATCTTGAAATAAATTGGAATTATTCTAGTCATTTTGTTCACATTAAAGTTGCATATCTCTGTTTTCGGTTGCTGAAGGCTTTCTTTAATTTCAGTCTCAACTCTCAGTTCACTGAGTTTCTAAGAGATTTTTTAATTGTTGATTATCTCAGTTTTATATGATAGCTTTTTCTTTTAAAACCCCTAAAAAACAACAGCCAAAGGAAACCACAAAGGAATGTATGTATAACAACAACAAACCCTACAGCAATTGCCAGTAGAAAAACCCCAAAACCTTGGACCATGATACCTCACTTAATGAAGTAATGTTTAGGAAGAAGTATTGGCTTGGTCTCTTTTCTCCTTGTCCCACTTCTTGGCCATTGTACATCATGAATCAGATGTCACCATCCTATTCTGAGTAGTTTGAAGTTAGTGATTCTGTTTGGCTTAGCAGTTAGTGAGTAATGCACAAAAAATCTTATTGGTGTTAGATTCATAATATGAGCCAAGTCATTTTGAGTTAACCTGCTAGCAAAGGAAACATTTATCAAGAGGAGTTCAGTCCACTTTACAGTATTTGTGAATAGCTTAATTGATTTTTAAAATTTTTTTTTTACAGGAATTGTTTCAATTATGACTCTCACTGCACTTGCCTATGAACGCTACATTCGGGTGGTCCATGCAAAAGTGATTGACTTCTCCTGGTCTTGGCGGGCTATCACGTACATCTGGCTGTACTCACTGGCCTGGACTGGAGCACCTCTTCTGGGCTGGAACAGATACACACTGGAAATTCACGGATTAGGTTGCTCAGTGGACTGGAAGTCAAAAGACCCCAATGATACCTCCTTTGTGCTCCTTTTTTTCCTTGGCTGTCTAGTGGCACCTGTTGGGATCATGGCCTATTGCTATGGCCATATTCTGCATGCAGTAAGAATGGTAAGTTAGTTCAAATAAGACTTCCCTTAATGTAATGTTATTAGTGAAAAATATTGAAGCTGTATATTAAGGTTGGATCCAAGCCAAATTTGCACTCTCACTTTGCTTTTTAACTTTTGAATAGTTGAGGTTCATCTATGTCAGGTACCACTAGACAGGTTGTAGGATTGGGAGAGAACCAGCCTAGAGCTACTGAGGTCTATTTGTTGTGTGATTTTTTTGGGGGGAAGTAGGGAACTGCTTATGCTTACTAATCCATATCAGATCCTCACCTGAAAATTCAGTCCAAATCCTTAGTATCAAAAAGTGTTAATGATTCATATTCTGTGGGTAGTTAGTCTGGACCCATTCAAGTTTCAAGAGTATTGTCACAATGGATAATTTGTGGAGTATGTTCACGTGTGTGTCCTATCTTTTCCATATTTTATGACTCGGGTAACATGGGAACTTGCTGCTTAGTATTCTGCTTTAGAGATTTCTTAATTTTAGGGCAACAAACTCTGTGACAAAGCAGTACAGAGAAATCTGTTTATGAATTCTCTTTGCCCTAAAGATTTTTTTCACAGATCTACAGGACTGACTAATTAGTCTGAGAAAGGACCACTAATGCCAGCTGAATTTGCTTATGCAATAGTTGAGGGCTATTTTTCTACAATACTTATAACTGCAGCATGCTTTGTAACATATCTGCCTTTGTTGTTTTCTAGTAGATTGGCTATTTTATTTTTTCTCAGCTTTTATTTTTACACTTAATGTAGAGAACAGAAGTCTGAGAAACATGATGTAAACTTCCAGAAGAATTATGGTTTAAAAAATAAGGTGTATGGTGTCTGTGTCTTAAGCTAAAAGAGTGAGTCGGTTACTTATAAATAAATGTAGAACTATTCAGGTTTAAGTAAAATATAATGCTATTTTATTTTACTGTCGCCCTTGGCTTTTCATGTTTTTCCTTTGCCTTCTGATGTTTACATATCTTGGAGTCAGTTCTCATGGATTTTTATGTAAATATAGAATGTTTACATATTTTCTCCTCTAGGAGGAGTTTCATGAGTGATGGTGATGTTCGGCAACGAGGTTGGAGAGGTGGCAACACCTTTGGCCAATCTCTTGCCTTCTGTACAATTAATTATACATATAAAATCCTGCATTATTATACATTATTAATATTAGACATATATAATTATACATATACAATTATACTTCAGTATAATTAATTAATTATTATGTATAATTACTTATTAATCAATTATAAGTTGGTGTCACAAATAAAAAAAGAGCATTCTTGTCTGACCTAGGAGCTGGTCCCTGCCTCATCCTTTTGTGTCGTATTGTGACATTTTACTATTTTTTTCTCTCTACAGCTTCGCTGTGTAGAAGATTTCCAGACAGTTCAAGTGGTCAAACTTCTAAGATATGAAAAGAAGGTGGCTAAAATGTGTTTCTTGATGATCTCCACGTTCCTTATTTGCTGGATGCCCTATGCAGTGGTCTCTCTCTTGATAACATATGGCTATAGCAACCTTGTAACTCCAACAGTAGCTATCATCCCGTCTTTCTTTGCCAAGTCAAGCACTGCTTATAATCCAGTTATCTATATCTTCATGAGTAGAAAGGTAGGTACATTAAAGGTTTTCTTGTTTAAATTATTAGTAGCTAGTATCACAGTTGTGGAATGTAGGTCTGATATACATTAACCTGAAAATTTTTTAAAAAAATTCAACAGCTAGGATAAATGGTAACAATCTAGAAGAAATAAAATCCCTGATGGTGCTTAAATAGCACCAGATTAGAAATTTAATTTGCTTAGATGTGAATTCAATCATTTAACTCACATGAAAGAGATGGGAAAGAGTGTCAGAGTTTAAATGTCTAGTTTTGACAGTTTACCTGTGAAATTGATTGCTGCTTGAAGATCTCATCTGAATCACTCCCTTACCACAGTAGAACTCCATCAGAGGAAGTTTAGAATAATCAGTGTCTGTGTTTTAGGAATAAAAAAACCCTTGCCTCTGACTTCTGTGTTATAGCAACACAAAGACTGAAACTGGAAGTGTAACATGCACATTGTAAACTTCTGAAACCAAGACTGTATAAAGATATCTGGCATTTAATAGAATTCCTTGACAAAGGCTAAAACCCGTGAATTATTGCTGGAGGGGTTTTGCTGGGTTTTCCTTACCTTTAAACCTATTGTAGGGATGGAATTTTCTGTGATTTCCTACACTGGTTTGCAGTTGCCGGGCAGTAGCCCGCAGCGACAAGGCAGCCAGGTCAGTGGGTCCAATCAGCCACATGGGCAGCCAAGCAAAGGCTGAGTGCAGCCTCAGGTCAGGACCAAGGGCAAGGGGGAGCTTAAATGTTTTCCTGAGTAAAAGCAGGAGGCCTCCAATGTGGCATCTTGCAGTTCTTCCCCCACAGCTCATTTCGCAGCAGGCTGATCCACAGCTACATGGCTGCACAATATCGGAGTTATCCTGGATATGGGAAGCTAACAACAGCTGTGTTCAAAAACGCTTTTTCAACAGAGTGACTTTTTAAATACACTGGCACTGACTCTGTACCTAATTGTCAGGCTGAGTATCTTATCTGAAAAAACGTTTTATGGGTTCTGATACCCAGCAGCAAATCAAACTTGTACCGGCTGTAATGCCAGTAAAGACACACCCAGGATAGATATCAGTCATCTGAACACGCTTATTGGAGATGCATTGTGAAGTATTTTTCTCTTGCCTCTAATTCTAGATTAGGACCAAAATGATAGTATTTGTGCTTAATTTTTTTTAATTATTATTTTATCCTCAGAAGGAATCCTAAAACAAGTTCTCTATAATAGCCTTCCTTTATCTAACCTGATTCTACCATGCTTGTACTTTCTAACTTCTTTGCTACTCTGAGGTAGACCATTACCTCTGAAGTTGTCAAGGCTTCTGCATGACCATTCTTTCTCTGAGATTATCCTTCTGTGAGATCTTGTAATTAGCTAGGTTTCTTTCCCAGCAGGACACACCTACTGCCTTCCCTGTGTCAGAGTAGGATTAATTTTCCACAGCAAAACCTTGCTCTAACTTGGCATGTCAGATTGCTTCTTGCATGATATCTGGGAAAATGGAGGCACTGGCCATGTCATACAGGATAATACAGAGTAATCTTTAACACAGCTAAATGGAAGGCTGTTAAAAAAAGATGTCCTACCCCCTTTTCAGAGAAAAGGTGCATTATGTTCCACCTGCTCCTGGATGTTTGTTGTGTTTGAGGTTTTTGTTTCTTTTGTTTTGGGGTTTTTTGATATTTTGGTTGGTTGATTGAAGTCTTCTTCATACGTTCCAGGCAAGTCTTGTTACAGGTCATTAAACAAAGGGGAATTTGCCCTCTTATTTCTTGTAGAACCAGAGTTCTTCCCCAAAGGATCATATTTAAGCTTTAAATGTGTGCAGACATGGAACTACTGAATGAATGCATCCTTTAACCCTCATACCTGGATATTTGTTTTGTTGAAGGGGAGACCATAATTAGAGAATTAATACAGTACTACTACTCAAATTTCCATTCTGTGTGCTAGTGTGAACTTCCTCTGAATACCTCACATGATTTAGTCACACAGTAGAACAGACTTCCTGTGTCACAGGTAGCTGCTAGTTAGCTGAAAGACTTCTGTTCCATCCATATTCAATGGGAACATTTGACTTCTGTGTTCCTAACCAGTGAGATTTCATTTTACATCTGTGACATTAAATGCTTTTCTTAAAATTCCAGACCCTGGGGGTACTTGAAAGGAAGAAAACATTCCTTTGTATCCCCTTCCTTCCCTTGTTCCTTCCCTCTGTATACTCCTGTGAAGTGTTTGTGAGAATATTCTTTCCCCTGCTGGATCTAACATGTGATTTTTGAATATGCAAACAAAACCTAACACACTTTGGAACCTAGTCCTCTTGTCTTTTGCAGATTTTGTAGCTGTGATAAATGATTCAGTTGCATTTCAGTGCCCTCTGTTGGCTTGGTGATCCTATTCAGATGTAGGGGAAAAAAAGTACCCACTACAAAGCCATCATGTTTTGTTACTGAAACTAACTCAGAAGATATGCAGAAGTCTGTTATTTTGAGTCATTTGCTGTACTGTGCCCTTCACTTGCTGGCAGGTGATAGTGAGTGCTTAGGAAGCTGGACATCATTCTGTTTATCCTCTCTTGCAGTTTCGACGCTGCCTTTTGCAACTCCTGTGCTTTCGCCTGATGAGATTCCAGAGGACAATGAAAGAGCCACCAGCAACAGGGAGTGACAAACCCATCCGACCAATAGTTATGTCTCAGAAAGCAGGGGACAGACCAAAGAAGAAAGTGACTTTCAGCTCTTCCTCTGTCATTTTTATTATCACCAGTGATGACACGGAGCAAGTAGATGACAGCAGTAAATACAATGAGACAAAAGTAAATGTCATCCAAGTAAAGCCATTGCAGGGATGAGTTGAAAAGACCTGAGAAGGAGATGGATTTCAGCCACTAGACTGTTGAAGCTGGAGACTGGTTTCAGTGGCAGTGTCTGTGGGCTGCCAAAGGAAACCACATTCTTAAGCTGTGAAATACTGAAGGGATTCAGCATCTAAAGCTCTCCAAGTAGTTCAGTTTTGGTCACAGTATGGAAATCTCTGCTAAAATTGTTGATGGATGTCATTACACTGAATTTTCTTAAAGCATATTTTATGATTGCTATTCAGAACTTTTGGTATTTTAATGTTTTCTGTATATTGAGCCTTCAGTGAATAATTAAATGGATCTTATTTATATAATTTTATTCTCAGTGAAATATTTTTTTCCCTACCAACTAGGACATGAGCTGATATTGTAGCTTGTTGCATACAGCTTGAAGGGAAGTACTAGAACCTGAGAAAACAATAGTATTTCAGTGTTTCAGTTGACCTTTCTAAAGATCAAGTAGAGAGTTTGTAAAAAGAAACTACCTACTGTTCAGATTTATGAAGATAAAATTTGAGTAATTAACAATAACAGTGTGTGATTCTTTATTAGTTGATGTACAAAATATTTACCACACTGACAAACTTGTAACAATATATGAAAACTAAACACCAGAAGTTGTGGTTAATTTCTTATCTTAGCTACTCTGTGTGAAGTGCAGTGAAATGAGCTGAAACTTCATGAAGTGATTTTCATTGAAACAGTGATATTTCATTTCCTTTCATGAAAGGAAATGAAACAAGAAATCAACGAATGAAGTGAAAAGGCAAAGAAAGGAAATATAAGGAAGTGAAATGAAATTGAAAAATGAAAATTCTTTGGAGAAGTTAAATTTTTTAAATGGAATGGAATTAAGTATAGTGAAATTAACCAAAACTTCATGAAGTGATACTCACTGAAATGGCAAGATTTCATTTCCTTTTGTGAAATGAAGAAATTTCATCATGGCAGGGTACTGAGATTGCTCACACTACACTTTTGGAATCTGGGCCAGCCATGGTGATGGGGATCACAGCAGCAGTGGCAAGTTGCCATTAGGGTTTGGGTTAGGGTTCAGACAGCTGCAAGGGCATACAGCTCCAGGAAAACAGGCTGGAAAAGTCATGCCAAAGCAATCCTGGCAGGGCACCAGTTTTGCTGCTCCTACATCTTTCTGGTCTGGGCCTCCCACGGTGATCAGAAACTCAGCCCCAGCGACAAGATGCCATTAAGCCTAGAGTTGGGGTTAAGAGAGGAAATGAGCCTAGAGCTCCAGGGACACTGGGGCTGGAAAATGCATGCCAAGAAGGTTATGGTAGGAGCACAACATTGCTGCCTTCACACCTTGAAGATCAGGGCCATAAATGGGGATGAGCACTTCAGCTACAGCCCCAAGCTTGCTAAAAGATTAGTGTGAAAAGAATCTAAATTCTGAAATGAAGTGAAAATAATGGAATGGAATGGAATGGAATGGAATGGAATGATTGAAACTTCATAAAATGATACTCACTGAAATTGTGAGATTTCATTTCCTTTCATGAAATGAAGAATTTTTCATTAAGAGATTAAAAAGTGTGAAGCCAGCCAAGTGGGCACCCTGCTGTGATGGCCTTGCAATGCCTTTTTGAGTGTCAGTGTCCCTGGAGCTGTAGGCTGAATTAACAACCTAAAACTAAGTTTTTTGAACTGTTGGTGGTAACTTTTTCTTGTAGCTTGTCATTGGCTTTGTGACTATGGCTCTGTGAAGTTACTGTGCTGCAGACCTGTTTGCTCATCTTTTAAATAGAACTATTTTCTATACTTAACTGCAGCACTGTTTCAAAATTCACACCCTGCTACAGAATTTAAGTGTTGTAACTGTCAGTCTTTGAGTAGCATCAGGTTATTCACAGTTTTGTCATGTTTTTAAAGATTGAAAGTCCATCTTTGGTCTATTCTGGTGTTGTCACAACTGGAAAATTTATTACAGTATAGATGGAAAGACTGATGCTGGACCTTTCTCTCCTATTACAGGCAATTGAACAATTAGTTGTTCATTGAGTAACAGAAGTGCAGGCTAAGAAATCAGAGAGTGAGAAGTAGGAAGGACAGAAGGATAAGAAGAGATGAGCAGAGTATATAATTAATGAAGATTTTAAATAAACTAGTCGGTAAGAACGTTCATGACCCTGTCATGCAAAGGGAAATTACAGATGTGGTGAGTACCATGATAACCTCAGAGCCAATTAATTTCTCCTAAGGATGTTTCATTGATTTTGTGCATTAATAGAAAAATAGATACAATGGTTTAGCTAAAATACTGTTTTTAATCTACAAATGCAGAAGCCTCAGTTTACTTGTTGCCTCCCAGCTCCTGGTGTGTCAAGACTGTTGGGAGGCATTTCAGCATCTCCATGCTGGGGGAGGGATCCCCTCTCACCCTGTGTTTTGAGGCAGTCATGAATCCTGAAGTGGTGCCCACTGACTTACCAGTGCTGGGGCTTCTGCTGCTCTGCTGGATCCCATGGAGGCAGGAAACTGCAGGATGGCAACAGACCTGCTCCACAGCTCTGTGACCTTCTTCCTTTTTCAGCTCCCAGAAGAAACTAGATTTGTGCTGAATGTATCTAACTTCATGCAGAAGAGCTGGGCCTTATACTATTAAGACTTTTTTTTTTTTTAAGTCACAGTGAGATTTTTTTAAATCAGTCAGGAGATCAGTATTCACAATCATACTCTTTTTGCTTGTGCCCTGCATAACACTGGTCTCCTGCTGCTGTTTCCTGCTAGAATACTGCATCAGCTAAGTGAAATGGATATGCAACCACTATACTGTGCCTAAACCACCCAGAAAGAGCAGCTTTTAAGAATACATTTATCCTTGGCTTATATAAACAACCTTCAGCTCAAGAACAGAATTTGACTGTCTAATATCCAGAGGTAAGAGATTGGAAAAATCTGGCTATGATGGTGGAAGGTTTCACAAACTCATATTTGACACACATGCAAACATCTCAGGTTGGAAATATCTGCAGTCAGATATTTCTTTTGCAGTTAAGGAGCGTTGCCATTTCTCATGAAGGAAAAAAGGAGGGGGGTGAGGCTGGAACTGTTCCAGAGGATAGGAATGCCTGTTCCTGCTGCTACTTAGAGTTGGCAGTAGGTGCCCCTTTGGGGTTTGCCTGGTGCTTGCACATGCCCCCGTTCCTGCCTCAAAAGCGGGATGAGAAGCAGGAGGGAGAAGCGCCCAGCTGATCTCCGTTTTCTTCTGCCGCAGGCAAGCGCTGCAGCCTTTGAATTCCCCTTGCCTGATGCCTAAGGCTGCCTTGCCTGCCGCTCTGACCTGGCTCTGCATTCCATTTATCCAGCTCAAACATAAAGAATGCTCTTTTCTTGCTCTGCCCTGACCAGTTTAGTATTGAAGAAAAGCTTGTAAAACATTAAATCTGAAGAGGAAATTAAATTGATTTTTAGTACAAATGAGAAGGCACATTATTAGCAACAGATTTGGCATGAAGCGCTGCCTGGCCCTGGACCTTTTTCCTCTCATTTCCTTGCATTTTCCAACAGTGTTTGCACTCCCTCTTGTGGCTTGCTCAGCCTGGTGCCTTCTGACAGAACAATGAGCCTAGCCTTCTAAAAACTCGTTTTCCTTAGATGTTTCCTCTGCATAAGGAAGATTCACTGTTTCATGTCTATTGTACTTTGTTTATATTGCATATACTTCTGTCTTTGAAAAATTATAGGAAATAGATATCTGTAACAAATAGGCAATCTGGCCTGTCATATTTGAGGACTGTATGTCTTTGCACATTCTGGAGACTCCAGCCAGATAGGCTGGTTATATAGATTGTGTAGGCATCATGCTGGAGCAGCATATTAAAGTGCTTCTAAATCAATTTTTAGCCTTGCTGAAACTTTCTCCAAGGGAAGGTAAAATTCCATCTGTAACTTCTCAAAAGAGCCTGAGGTCTGCTCTGTGGGAGAATAAAGTGTATGTGTATCGATTAGCCATGCTGGTTTTCACCACTCTGTTTTCATAGAAAAATGATTGAGACTGAACCCTGGTTATAGTATAGGATTATCAAACCTTATTTAATAGGCTTTCTGCCACCCTCTTATTTATCTATATTAACTGAAATTCTGTTATATTAGTGAGCTTCCAGGTGTAACTAAAACAGGAATTTGTTTCTGTGATGGATGACATGAATGAGAGTATTGTGTCTTTGATTAGTAAATTTGCAGATGACACTAAGCTGGGAGTGTGTGTAGATCTGTTGGAAGGTAGGAGGGCTCTGCAGAGAAGGAACTGTTGGATGCATGGGCAGAGTCCAATAGGATGCAGTTTAATCAGTCCAAGTGCAGAGTCCTGCATTTTGGTCATAATAACCCCT
>VZSR01003807.1:5763769-6110074 GCA_013398615.1 Brachypodius melanocephalos | reverse complement strand
ACAGAACAAGAGGACACAGTCTCAAGCTGCACCAGGGGAAATGTAGGATATTAGGAAAAAGTTTTTTACAGAAAGGATAGTAAAGTACTAGAATGGTCTGCCCAGGGAGGTGTTGCAGTCACCATCCCTGGATGTGTTTAAAGAAAGACTGGATGTGGCACTCGGTGCCATGGTTTAGTTGAGGTGTTGAGGCATGGGTTGGACTTGATGATCTTGAAGGTCTCTTCCAACATTGTGATTCTGTGATCTGAGAGAGTAATGAGAAAATACTCTTCATCTTCATGTATCCCATTGTCTTCATGGTTTATCTAATTGACTGACAACAATATGCCCCCAATACACTGTGCCTTTCATTTTGTTTGCTGTGTTGGTGTGAGTATTGAGCACATGGTTGGGCCATGACTGATCTCTAGAACAGTGTCAGTGCAGATTCCATCTGCAATTACTCTTTTCTGAGGCATGCTGAAGCCTTCAGTAAGAGGCCCTTACACAACTGAGCAGGGTTTTCTTTCCTTGTGCCAAATATGCATTTATTTTAGCACTCTTTCAGTAATATGTCTGCTGGTTGGGTCTAAGGAGAATTTATACTTGGGAGTTCTTGAACATGAATTCTAATTATCCTCCTGGAGGTAAAATACAGAACAGGATTTTTGTCCACTTCTGAACCTTTTCAGCGCCGAGCTTAAAAGATCTTTTGGGTAGATATTTTGGGTGTTAGTACAGCACCCATCATATATATCACACAATACCAGTGTACACCTTAGTGTCACATTTTGGCTCCCATTAAGCATGACTTCTGGCTTTACAGAGAAAGTTGTAAAATAAGTGTTTATTTGAACCCACCAGAAATCAGTAAAACTTTACAATCCACAGAACTTTGTATGGTTTTCACTTTCTCAATTGCCTGAAAGCTCCTAACTGAGGGGCTAGTAGGACAGGAGAGGGGGGAAAAAGTATAGGAAGACATTATTTTCTTTTCAAAACCACTAGAACAATGCCTGCTTTTTCTTCTAGTGTGAGGAGATGATGGTAGCCATATGACTAGCAAATACTTAGGATGTTTAAGAGTATATAAAAGCATCTAGAGATGCTCAGTAAATAAATAGTTCAAGTAAGATACCTATTTATGGCTGCACAAAATAGTCCAACTCATGAATTTTAGATGTATTTAAAATTTTAAGTAAAAGCTGAGGATATGGCAGTCTGTCTCCTGCCCTGGAGCTATTTCTATTAAAGTTAATTGCATGTCTGGTTTCCAGAGAATTACTTTGAAATGTACAGTGGGGAGCATTTGCTTCAGCAACTGTTTTGAAATGGCTTATTGGTACCTACTGCTGCAATAAGGTGTGATAGAATAATAATCATATTTGTTTTGAGTTTTCTCTAACTACATTTTATACACCCAGATCAGGGTATTGTAAGACACCCAGCTTTTAAAAGCATTTTATGAGACCATATGCTGTCAATTTCCAAGGTGAATGAGAAATTAGTGATTAGAAAAAGACGTGCTGCTACCTAAAGGGGACAGAATGTTTTCCAGGAACAGTACATCCCAAGCCTGAGCTTTTGAACTCCTAATCACCAGTCCTTGAAACATTACAAAGAGGCACATAAATGATCATGTCTTTCTCTGAAAGATAATGAGCAGAAACAGAAATTATATTGAAGAAGTCAAATATCAGAAAATTGGCATTCCTTTCTTTATCTAGACATTTATTGTTTTTAGAAATATAATTTTCAGACAAACAAAGCATTGTTGTTTTCTGAGTGATGTCCCTTCCATTTTTTTTTCCTGGATTTCTTATTTTTTTTTAACTTGTTTTAATATTCTTTCATCAAAACTGTGTTCTTTTCTAACAGAAAGGCTCAGATGTGTGGATTCTGCTAAGTAAAGAGAGAAGCACAATGTATTTGAGACCTCTGCCTTATTGCAAGGAGGCTTGTGAGGCTAGCATGGATTTAGCTGTGGGAAAGGGAACTGAACTGGTACATACAAAAAATATTTGAGAGAATGATGTTCAAGTGAGACAGCGCTTACTTTAAATCTAATGTATCATATATTTATTCTGCACATAACACACAGTTGTATCTGAACAGAGGGGGTTCACAGATCCTGAGAATATGTCAGTTTCCATTGGAAACAGCTTGAGATATATATCAGTTACATAGCGAGACCATTTTATATCCAGATGAGATGTGTCACCCTGCAGAGGGAGCCATTGGGTTATCAAGCCAAACAAGACAGTTGTCTTTTTTATTGCAGGAATTTGACTTTTTTGTGTGTGTGTGCATGTTCTTGTTAGGTCATTAGTTTTGTTTGTTTTATTGTGAGCTTGGATGAATGATTAGATTTATTTTCTTCAAGCTTTGCTACATTTTGCAGAAACTCATAGCTTAAACCTATTTATCCTTCCTAGAGGTGACAATTACATGCTTAGTGCTTTCTCTACAAAGGCAGCAAGATAGGAAAAGAGGTTCATCCTGTTCCAGAGTAGCAAGGACAATGCTTAATTTGTATAAAATGCAGCAGATCTCACAAGGGTACAAACTGTCCAAGCGTCATATCTGGGTTTAGACTGCTCTGTGCAGATGGGAGCAGAATTCTGCCGAGGAAAAGAGAATAGAATTATTTTCATGGGAAAAAAGACTTACTATCAGGGACAGTCTGATGTAACATGTACAGAGAAGGGATGTTCTTTACTGATCAGAATTTAATTTGTTGCTGTTTCCAACTGTAATTATACTGTACCCCACCATTGCTAGACTTCCCCTAAATCAGAAGGCTGCACTCCTGGTTGTTCTTTGCCAGTCTGCTAAGGTGACTATGTCTGGCATTGCCTCAGATGTTGGCAGCAGACACATGCTGAATTACAATTATGTCAGACAGTTCCTCTTGGGAAGCTAAAGCTGTTCCATTTGTATTATATGTGGACTGAACTGGAAGACATAGAGCTAAGAGATTTTTAATTCCAAATAGAGGTTCAAGAGATGTTTTATGCTGCAGCACCTTCCTATTTGAAAATTAACATTCTACATCATACTGTCGGATTTCAGTGTTCAGTTAAAGCAGTTATTTGGCTTTCTTCCCAAGTACATGTGCCACCAAATTAGGAATTCCACCCATTCAGAACGATACAAGTCTGAAGAACATAGCAAGTAGTTTTCACCGTGTCAGTCCATTTCATAATGTTTGTGATGCTTTTCCCTTTATTTTGGAGCCATTTAGCACCTATGAGCAAAATGTATCTGTGATCTGCAAGACTTTCTGTGTTAGAACAGAATTGTCTTCCTTGGAGCCAGTGTATGTCCAAGACAGCTTCTATTCTTCTCACAAACATTATTTCCTCTAGTAAACTGTAAGGCTGTGCTGCCTAGAAAGAGTTTTCCTATATTTTCTGCCTTATCCTGCTCTTTCACAGTCCTCCTAAAGTTGTTTTTATAACATTTTTGAAGTGGTCTCCACTGGCTCTTGCACACCACTGTTTAGATAATACTGGAGAGTTATCTCCTCATTGCATTTCTCCCTTCTAAAGAAGAGAGAAGCATGCTTTAATTTTAAAACAAGATCGTTTTTCCTTAGCAGTTTGTATTTTCAGACCAGAATTTTCAAATGTATCTAAATTTTGATCAGGTCATAATAAGACTTATTGACTTTTCTTGGAAAATGACACTTTCTAAATATCACTTGTCTTAAATTAAGGACAAGGATTGCTAATATTCTCATACACTGAAGAATATGCATTAAAGGCCTAAGAAATATGCTGGGGGAGGAGGAAATACCAGTAGGACGGGGAGGCCAGCAATCAGTATCTCTACTGCAAACTATTGTTGCTATTCCCTTTCTACCCAGTGAAGCACATGCTCTCCTGGTTCCCCATTCTCCACTGAGTCACTTTCTGGCCCAGTTAAAGTTAATATTTCACGAAGGCAGAGTAAAGGGTTTTTTCCACATACTTCTTGGACTGTACTTCAATTTACTGTATAAACATGGAAACCCTTTCCATGCTTCCATGGAAACCACAGCAATTTCACATTCCTGTAAAACTCTATGCTAGTACTTCAGTCAGGTTTTGGCTTTATTTTCTCCCTAGCCCACAAATGTCTTAACAGGTCAGTCATCTCAATGCTACTTTAAATGGCCTTGGAAAAAGATGACCATGCAAGCAAAACCTCTTGTCTTTGGTACTTGAAGATGATTTCATAATGATGCTCCTTCCCACTGCATGTCTGGAAGTCCTGAAAATAACAGCAATATTTTACTGACAGATCTGATAGACAGAAACTGCCTGCCCTGATTTGAGTGAAGCTAGAGTGTGGTTCTGTCAAACCTGTGTGGTACAGACAATGATTTGACTCAATCCTTTGTTGCCCAAGCAGGCTGGTAGGAAGAACCAGCAAAGCTCCGGTCTCACCTAGTTCCCACAGGGAAGCTCACGTATTGACCATCTACACAGTATTTTTGTAAAGTAGCAGTATTACTAAACAGAAGTATTGGCTCACTTTGTCGCTACAATTTCATTCTTAAAAAAAACAACAAACCAACCAACCATGACTCTGGAGAGTTGTTCAGCTTATCTTGGAGCAGCTACATATGTTTGATTAAATGCCAGATCCTGAGAATTCCATTGCCTGTATTGACTAAAACTATTGATGGCAATGCTCATCAAAAATGCATGGCCTCAGGCTGTTGTTCCACCAGGGTGCAGGTGTTCTGTAGGTCCTATATCAAATTTATCATACCTGTGGATGTCTTGAATATCCTAGAGCATCTCAGGGGTCAACAGGCATCTCTACAAGTGCAAAAGTATGGAAAATTAGATCTCTGCTGACTTCAATGAAAACCTATACATTTATCTCATACCTAAGCATTTAAATTTTGTGTGTCCAAATATGGGTGGGCCCAATGTGAATGAGGGCTCAAATTTTCCCCCTGGCTTTGTAAAACAACGAGTCAGTCATATCACTTCGTAAGTGAGTTTTATTGAGGCTCCTCTTTCTTTCTTTCTTTCTTTCTTTCTTTCTTTCTTTCTTTCTTTCTTTCTTTCTTTCTTTCTTTCTTTCTTTCTTTCTTTCTTTCTTTCTTTCTTTCTTTCTTTCTTTCTTTCTTTCTTTCTTTCTTTCTTTCTTTCTTTCTTTCTTTCTTTCCTTTCTTTTCTTTCTTTCTTTCTCTCTTTCTTTCTCTCTTTCTCTCTTTCTCTCTTTCTTTCTCTCTTTCTTTCTCTCTTTCTTTCTCTCTTTCTTTCTCTCTTTCTTTCTCAGAATTCTATGCACTTCACCTGGACACTTTGGTTCCCAGGCTGCTAATCACTTACCCTGCAGGCTGTCACAGGTAATAATGCTTTATCCAGATGCATGATCTGGCCCAGTTTGTTACAACTATCAGGTGGCCACACAGTTTGAGGCAAGCTGTTGTCTGGAATGTGCTCTGTGTGTGTACCATGATAGTTACTGGTTTCTCCTATGAGTTTGACACTAATGAATGCAATTCCACTAAATGGTGTAATTTCCTTGGAACAGTGTTCTCTAACGGAAAAGCATTGCATTGAAATATTTTTGGCTAGCACTACTCAAGAAGAATGAGGCAAACAAAGGTCTTTCAGTCTTTTTTATAAATAAAAAGTTTTTAAACATGTTTATGCCATCCCAAGTCAGTAGGGATTTTTTTCATTTCAAAGTGAGCAGCTGCTGAAGTAGTATAGGCTTCAACAGGAGATATTTAATGCTACTATAAAAAGCAGCACAAGAGATGGAGGGAAACTGAAACCATGTTCTAACTGAAATAGCTTTGCTTAGGAACATATAATTAACTTTGAAAAAACCAATTTTGACTTCTGCACAAAGAGTAAAGCATTGTCAATTGAAAAATTTTGTTCCTGAGAATCTTTCAAGTCCAGTGCTGTTTGTTCCTTCATACTTGTGGTAGTGTTCTGAATGTTAAACAGTTTTCAACTTTTTTTTATCAGTTTGTTGTCAACTGGTGAAAAGGAGATGCAAAATGCTTCCAAATCAAGATTACAGTAATTTGCATGCATTTAGCATTCTGGGGAAACTAACTGCATGAAATACAAGGCAAAAGAGACCCCAACATAAAGCTTCTCCAGTAGAATCTACTTTGCATCCCATACTTTGAGTATCTCCATATGGCTTCTCCATCACTGTACTGCCTGATCATCCCAAATTATCTTCACATTTCTGTACAGCAGGACAGTACTATGGCTCATACAAAGAACCAAGCTGAAGACAGGCCCCACAGGAAAGCCAGCAGCAGCAGAAGGAGTATATTTCTGTAGTTTAGTGATCTGTGAACCCTCCCTCCTGAAAAGACAATCACTACAACAGAGATTTGAACCACTTCTCTTACCAGGCAAGAAGATATTCTTACTGCTGCTAACAAAGAAAAGAAAGCAGTTCTTGATCAGAGCACCACAGGGGGGTGATTTTTCTGACGGCGAAAGTGATTGTCTTCCATTAAATAACTTGTAATCCCAAACTTCAACATTGCTTTCCTTAGCAGCTATTTTAGGTTTCAAGAACATTGGAAAGTTACATTTAATTCCAGTGTCTAATTATTTCTTTAATCTTCATTTAAAAAGCTGTTGAAATAAAGGTCACAAAATGCTAACTATAAATTTCCCAGGTCACCGCCTTTCTAGAATTCCTCTGCTGTTACTAGAATAAGCAAAAATGTTATGATTGCAAAATGGATTAAATATGCTAATATGTTTGTACTCTGACTATCCTAGCAAACATGAAGATCGCAAGACATAATGATTTAGCAGACATTTTTCCATGGCTTGATCAACTACTGAGTTAACAAATGAATCAATTTCAAATACAGTGTAATAGGAATATTGAACATTTCTTTGTATCAGCTTATGATTTAGTTTCAGGGGACACTGGTAGACATAGTGGCTATCTTTTTTCCACAGTGCAGCACAAAACAAGCATTATCAGAAATTCAAACCTTTAAAATGCTGAACATATAAAAAACTGACTTTGTCTGTCTTGGAAACAGACATCTCCTTAATTCTGTGAAAAAAGCACAGGGGTTGAGTGCCTTTGCAGCTTGTTTTCTTAGTCAGACTTCATCATCTGTCAGATTTCCCTACAAGCACTCTCACACTTGGCTTACACTACACCCCTAAGAGCAGCAAGATTTGGAAAATCATTAGTAAGAGAACAAATGTAAGTGCTTTGGGGATGAACTTTTTGGTTTGTTTTTGTATTGTGCCCATTGTGATTAATGCTGACCCTAAGTATTTGACAGCTGGTATTACAAACCATGACATCTCCTATGGAAAGGAACAGCACTGGCACACTCATTCGTTATGCAAGAAATCTAGCTGAAGGAAATTTTGGCACCTGCAGTCATAGCTCCAAATGGAAAAGACAGATCCAGAGACTGTTCAGACTGTAATAAAATACCATTTCATGTTCATGGCCATAAATCCATCATGGAATTGTCTTGTTAGCAATGCTAGTAGCACTGCTTCAGCTCATGCAGGCTTGATAAGCAGAAATGTTAAGTAGGAAAATAAATGTAGTGTAAAATGTATTGCAAGTACTTGGATGAAGCAACAGCCAGAGGGATGAAGCAACAGCCAGAGAAAATCAAATAAGAGGGCAAAATCTGTCTGTAGCTGTAAAAAAGGTTTTGGCCTGGGCAAGGCCATGGGTGAGCAGTGAATTATGAGACATCAGAGCCATAGCTATGGCAGGGCATGTGGCAATAAAGGTGCTACCTAGGAATTAGGGAGGCAGGTCTGTGGCACAGAGCTGGGCAGGAGGTGAAAGCAGGGCAAGCTTAGAGAATCTGGCAGGAATGTAAACCCCACAGAAATAGCTGTCTTTTCCTGCCTCAGGCTTTCTTTCTGAAAATGGGCTAGCTGCTGATAGTGTAAATCCTTTGTTGATGATATACAGAAGCTATGTTTTAGCTGCTAATTTGCCAGAGATGTCACTCAGAAAACCCTGAAATCTGTAGCAGAATTAAACAAGAAACTCTCTTTAACATGAGCTGAATGGTGATTAGTTGCTACAGTTCAGTTTGCTGAGTCAGAGGAGAATACATCTCACTTGGTTGATATCAGCAGTGCTTGCTCACCACAGAAGAGGCTGAAGTCAGTGGGAGATGGGTGTAGGCAGTGCCTACACAATTATTTAACAGATTAAATTACTTTGACCATCTTTGGATTTGTTTTTTAAATGAAGTTATACTTTTCCTCCTCCCTCTCTTTTGCATTGGTTTTGTCAGCTGCTGTTGTTTACAGGAAGCATTAGGAGAGAAGCAAAGCTACAGACCCAGCAGAGTTCTCAAGGTCAGCTATTATGAGGCTGTTGTCTATAAACAGCATTGTGCACATGCTGTCAAGGTCCACAGGCTTTTCATTCCTAGCAACTGCAATTTTCTGGTAGTGGTAATTGGGAGGTAAATCAGGGCCTTATGACATCAAGCCACTGAATCTGTGTTTCACTTCTATTCTCTTTGGTTTGCGTGAGCACTGAGAAGCAGTTAGTATGATTTTCATATTAGCTCATCTTAATGCTTAAGAGGGCTTGGATATCACAAAGGATCACTGGAATTCAAGGACAGAACAACTACACCACAGACAGAGAAATGCATGTTTTTCGAGGCTTTAAACAGAGTAACAATAAAACCAAATAAGAGAAAATTATATGAAATACTGAGGCCTGTTGTCGACCCTTTCAAGAGAATGAATTAACAAAGATTAAACTCAAAGTCACTTATAACAGCAAGCTCAGACTCATGCTGGTATAATTTGTAATAACATTATGGAGAGGCAGGACTGCCCTTTCCTGTACTGTCTAGAGGTGAGCAAAGCTGGCCACAGGGTAACCCCAGGCTTAACTCTGATGCAACAATCTCACTTGGAAATGCTAGATTAGTGCCTCACTGTGATGACACAGGAGATAGAATAGAAACTACAAATGTCAACAGATGTCCATCTGTCTAGGTCTCTGAGCATGCTTAGTGTGTAATTTACCCACAAAGAAAGCTCTGAGTGCTCTGTCTTAGCTTCTGGCTCTGCAGATGCGCCTTTGCTTTTCTTCCACCATCACACTCCTTTGGCAGTATGTGACCTGTGGCTAGCAATGACATTTTCCTGGCATATGCTATCTGTAACACATGAGATAAAAATGCATGGTTGTTTTTGGCTTTTGGGTGCAATGCTCCCAGCTCATTTCCAGTACCTCCATTCCTATCTGCATTTATATCCATGTCAATGGTTCCTTGCTCTTTGATTCCAGCAGAAGTGCATACTGTTCTGGATTTCTTTCCCAAGTTGCAGAATGTCAGAAGAGGCTTTACTGTCAAATCATAGTTACCTTGAGCAGAGACAAAGCAACCATGGAAAGTTCAAGCTGTTAAGGAATGTAATAAGTGAGGAGTGTCTTCAGCTAAGAAACTTAAATAACTTTTTCCAGTCTTGAATGCTTCTTGCTGCCCACAAAAGCCGTGATGAAAGAGTTGTCTTTAAACCCAGATATGTGTTCTGGACTCATGCTGGGAGTTCAGCTTGTTAGATATGAGAAGATATTCTTCCAAGAGGATTACAGATTTTGCAGAGATAAAAACTGGGACAGGTTCATACCTAGTGTCATTCCTTAAATACACACTAGTGCTAAACCCGGTGTTTAAAAAGTACCTGCTGGAAGATCAATCAAAAAATCTGATTTTACATTCTTTTTCATATCAGTGTCAACCTGTGGGTAGTCTGCATTGTGCCCTATAGGGTCGTCTTCAGCTACAAAAGACTAATGAAGATGCCTGCCTTTAGTTCATGCATATATAATTTATAGTTTCAGTGACAAAACAGCTAAAAATTTAACCTGTTTCTTCAGTCCTCACTGTGAAAGTATTTTGTGGGGAGAGAGCTCCTGGCTTGGGGTTACAGTAACAAGAAATGGTGTTTTTTCCACTTTTTAATGTTTTAAATGTGTGGTGGAGTAGTATCCCTCAACTTGGTTTCTGCCAAGCAGATGTGGCAGCTAAACCAAGACTAATGGGCTGGCAGCTGTCAGTGGAAAGACCTTATATATAAAGCCTTCACAGGTGGCATTTTGCTGTCAGCTGCACCAGAGGTGTCATGAATTGAAGTGGCCTCCAGAGTGAATTTTCCTCCCTAAGCTAACTGGGCTGCTCAGCAGCATGGCTAAAATAAAATTTTGAAATCCTAAGCATGAAGTATCCTAAGCAGAGACCTACCTGGTTGCTCATGTTGTGAGAAGCAAAGGTGTCAGAAAGGAAAGAAATGGGACCCAGAGCTGGGGGAAGGATCTGGAGAGACCATTCTGCCTCTCTTACTACTGCTGAGTGATGAGAAGACAACAGCAAATGGTGGGTTTTGGGTTCCCTCTCTCTTCCATGTTAAACATAGACTGATCTTCCAAAATGTCCAATACCTTACAGTCTTTCTTAGGGTAGAAACTCCTCTGCAGCATTTGTGCACCAATTGGTGACTGCCTTAATGATGCAAAGGTTTAGTCAGAAATGTCACCCTGGAAATAACATCACCAAGCTTATTGCAATCAGGTCCTACCTTATTTTATGGGGCTGAGGTGACTTGAGGTACTTTAAACCCACCTGAGGGCTGTAGTGAAAGTATCCTGCTTTATTAATTAAGTCATAGGTGAAAGAAAAATAGTATATTCTTGAGGACATTGGAAGTTCCTAATGCCATTCTCAGTTTAATAGCATTTGCAAACATGATTTGCAGCACGTGGCTACTCCACCACACTTTGCTCTTTTCTTTCCTCTGAAACAAAAAAACTCTATAAAAACTGGGTTTGTGGTACTTTTGTGGGCAGTCTGGTGTGTTAGGAAGGCATGTTCCAGTGAAAAAGGTAGAGAAGTTTTGGGTTTGCACATTTGTCCTCTGAAATTAGGTGTGGTGGGAGGCACAGAGTTGTCCAAGGACACAAGAGGCCAATTTCAGTGACAGGTTTTTATATATGCCTTAGCATAAAAAAATCCACTGTCATTATCAAAACAGCTCTGTCTCTTGGAAATATTTAACTTCATAATAACTGCAAGCTTACAAGTGCAAGGTTTAGGAAGGGGAGAAAAGGAAATGTTGCTTGAAGGTTTCGTTAATGTGCAGAGCTGTTTAATTAATCAGTGCTGGTATCTATTTATCAACCTGACAGCTGCTTCCCTCATCTCCATCCCACTGTTTGTTGACACTCCATTTGCTTCTTCATTTTTGGAGAATGGAACATTAAGGCAGTAAAAACTGTGTAAAATGTGACTGGTATGGGGATAATGTAAATTAAATTTTTCATTGATTTTTCTTGAAAGGGAAGGTGACCCTACCCTGTATGAAGCTGTAACCATGGCAGCAGATCTAGTCATTGGGAAAAAAATGATGCTGCTTTTACAGTGGGAGGTGAAAATGGACATTCTGAGCTGAATGTTTTCTAGCCCATGACTGGGAGCTGGAGACCTTTTCATTTAATAGGCTTTGACTTTTAAAATAGATTATGCTACTCTGTTTCTTGCAGAAAAGATGTCAGTGGGAAGAGACCACATTTGATAATTGGGCTACACCAACACACAGAACTGAGGGACACTTGCATCAGAAGAAAGCCAAATCCCTGATGATAGTTTCCAGTAACAGGTGCCATGGACACAACAGTGTCCCAGATACGTGGGGATAAACTGTTACTTAGATAAAGGATCTTTACATCATTGTCTGCATAAAGGTACCTTTAAGCATTGAAAAATGACCTGGAAGCATTGAAAAAGGACCTGTATGTAACCAGGAATTCAGGCCATAGCACCTATGGGGCCCTGTAAGTCTCTGAATTCCTTTACCAAGAGATAATTGTCCTTATTGCCTTATTGGGAAAGGGGGCAGCATGGATACCAAGCCAGCAAGGCCAGCTTGCTTGCCTAAAGCTAAAGAGAAAAATCTGTGCCAAAACTAGTGCTGGGAAGCATGATCTTCAAATCTGTGCTGAGAGCATTGCTGATCCTACACCACTTGCCCCCACAGCTGCCAGAGTGCTGTCCCAAGCTGTGCACTATGTGGTTAATTAGAGACCTCTGTCCCTCTTTCTAGTCACAAGAAGAAAAGTCAGCTTGGACTCCAGAAACAAACTTGTTTCACAGCAGCATTTTGATTCAAAACTAGTTTTGTAATCCCTGCTGTGCTACAGAACCATGGTAAAATTAAAAACACTTGTTCTTTCAGTGCCAGTTAAGAGAGAGACAGAGAGACTGACTTATATAAAAACTGCTGCTTCTGCTTTTTTTTTTTTTGGATGGATGTTGCTCCATAGACAAATTCTCTGCAGTAATACACATCCAATTGGAACTCAGAGGAAATGAGAGAAAACAGTAAGCAACTTCAAAGTTGCATTGAAAATCTGCCAGTATCAGGAATTGTGCCCACTGACAGAGCTGGACATGCTGCATGATTTACCCTGTATGCTTTTGTGTACAGTATCTCAGGGCTCCCTTTTGAAATCCAAATATCTGACCCCAAACTTCATTACCAGTTGTACAAAAGGCTGTGGCTTTGTTTGTGCGTCCTGGAGACACATCAGGAATAGGACTTGCAGCAGAGGCCAGTCACATTTCCAGTGAAGCTGTTAAAAAATCTGTTTCTCAGGTGGTGACTCTTTTTGCTCCAATAGAGACATCCCCCAGGGTTTGTATCTACAGCACTGTCCCCCTGGCCAAGCTAAGTGGGAAAGCAACTGTGAGCAGGCAATAAGGGGAAAGGGAATTTGCTTCAGTAGGCACAGAGGAATGAAAGAGTCTTCAAAAAAGAGTGGTTTGAGGAAAATGATCAAAGGAGAGAAGCAGAGGTCAGAAAAAAAGGCAAGTGTGAAGGCTAGAGAATCAGAGGATGGGAGAAAAAGAAATTAAAAAATATAGCAAACACTTTAATGATTTTGCTTGAAGATTTCAAAGGAGGAGAAGGATCAGATTTCCTTCAGTGCTGGGTCATTGCTGAAAGACTTAGCTCAGATCCTCAGAAGATGCATTTTCCATCCTGACAACTAACAAATGATTGTTCAGGTTGACTGGCAAACCTCTTTTTCAATAGGCTAATCTGCTGTTGGGATTTCTCTGGCACCATTTTTTTTTTGAATAGCAATTGGAAGAGAAACAGAAAGAGACAAATAAAGCAGATCTCTCTGCTTCCCTCTCATACGAATCCCTGCTTTTTCCAACTCATAACTAATTCTGATTCTGTGTAGGGAGTGTATATATATCTATATATCTATATATCTATATCTATCTCTCTAAATATATCTCCGTAATAGTAAATGGGAAAGGGTAAAAGGAGAATTGGCCACAGAAAGGCAGGAAAAGAGAAAATAATAGAATAGAACATTCAGTGGCAGGAGAACATCCACACAATAGAGCACATTAGAGGACATGGGAAGAAAATGAAAACAATGTGGGTTTTGGGGGAAAATGCTGATGCAGATGGATAGATTTAGGATAGAAAATAGCAGATACAGATATAAGCAGTTAGTGGATGCATAAGGTGAAGCAAAATTTTGTCCCAAACTTCTATTTGGGCAGTAGATAAAACTTCAAATATTGTCTCAGTTTTAGCAAACAGTTTTTTAAAAACCCTGTAACAAATACCTTTCAAATAAAAGCTTTAATGAACATCTGTTGGTTATTTTTGCATAACCTTAGCAAAACTAGCAAAGCATATTTCTAAATGACTAAAAAAAGATTGTTACAAGCATTTTGCAAGATTAACTTCGTGTGACGCAGATTAGCATATTGAAAAGGCATAATCATACTCCCAGCAGGAGATGAAAATGTCCAGTTTTGCAGAAATATTTGATTTCTGCTGCCTTGTGATCAGTTGCATATTATAGCCATGTTATGTTGGGTGTTTTTTAATTGTGAAGCCACATAATATGAAATACCTTCTAGTGGCATATGATACCAGCATATTATTTATGAAATCCTCATTTTGCTTGGGAAAGGTGGTATTAGTAAGACACTTGAGGAGTTGCTTCAATGCTGAGAGCTAAGAATAGTCCACAAAATGCTCTAATGTGCACTGATCTGGATAATCATACTACTAAAACATTCTTTAGGTTTTGATATGGCTCATTTTCAATGTAGGTAGTATCAGTGCATATGCACATTTGAGTGTGTGTTTATGTGCAGGACAAAAGGAAAACACAGGTACACAGAAGGCAAAGGAAAACTGCTGGTGCAGGACACAGGCCTTCATTAAAGAGTTGTAGCTGTTATTGTATTATTTATATGAACACCCATGGTTTGGATCCTGAAAATGCTAATAGCTGCTTCTGATAACATACACGTGTTCTTTGGATTGAAAATGCATTAAACTCCTAAAAGCTGTTAGGAGATGCCTGCAGCTCCCTCCCTGACAGCTGTGTGGCCACAAATTGAGCCAAGAGGGGATGAGCAAACTAATGAGGAAGGCTTTTGATGGAGGTGACAGAGCTGAACATCCATGTAGGAGGAACCTGAGGCAGGTCCCTCTTAGTCTGAGCTTACAGAAAGTACCTGCTTCAAAGACAAAGCATATCACAGTGAGAATAACAACTAAGTGCTTTGAAAGTGGCCTCTGTTAGAAACCTTATCTCCTTGCCTTCTTTCTCCTTCTCCTCTCCACGACCTTATATGTTGTATTTATTTGGAGAGGGGATGCATGCCAGTGCTTGAGCAGTGGTTTGTTTCGCCATATTGAGTAAGAAATTAGATCACAGGGAGCAGAGACTTTTTCTGATGTTAATTAACAGGTGAGCTGCTTTCATGCTTGTGATTCATGTTGAAGATCTCAGATGCTAACTTATACTACAGAAAAACAAATCCTGCTCTGTCTAAACTAGAGGGTGAAGAATGCCATCAGTATGGATAGGTGCTTGAAGAAATCCATGGGTTCAGCTTTTTGGGGGTGTGAGCCCCCTATTCATTGTTTAGGCTAACTGAATTAAATTAGAGGAATATTAAAATACAAGTATCAGGGTAACAAATAACATTGCATTATCAAAATCATACAGATCACAGTCTTGCTTTTTTATTAGATATATGTGTTTTCTTCTTTTTAACTCAACCAGAGTGATATTTGCCAAGGCCATATTTTACCAAACACTCTGGTGTATTAATAATTTTGGTTCATGAACAGTAATTCCTCAGGGAAACCTGTCTTGGTCTCCACCTTGCTTGCATAGATATTCAACTTAAATGTTGATTATCTTTTCTTGTCATTACCTTTATTCTTGTTCAGAGTAGAAAAACATGCAAATGTTAGAGACATAAAACCATTTCCAAACAAGAAGCTAAGCAGTGAGCATTGTTCAGGGTCTGCTGGTTTCCTTCTGCAATGCCTTTCACCTCACAGTGAAGTCTTTCACAAATGGAGGACTGCTTCTAGAGATATCATGCATAGGAAGAGGAAGGCTTCACTTAATAACCAACTGACATAATGCAAGATGTATTTCTAAAATGCTGAGGAGGTCTAGTTCCTGTTCTTGTGCTTGAGGATTCTGGTCTGTTGACACTTTGTTATTTTCACTGTGCTAAAAATCCCTCTATCACTAGTAAACATATCAAACATTGCACAGGGGTGAGGTAGGTCTGACACCCTTTGTTTTGTATAGTCTTTAAAGGTGAATTCTGCAGTTTTTCAGTATTTCTCTTTTGAGAGCATGGCTTCCATGCTGTGCTTATAGGCCACATAATCCATCACATTGTATTGTTGGACTGAAGAAGATTATGTATTGAATAAATATTCTTGGACAAAGATATGTGTCTATCAGCATGTATTTAAAATTACATAGTAAGACTGTACCTGTGCAGGGGAGTTCATCTTTGTTTCACCCTGCCTGCTCTTCTGGACAGCTCTGACCATGGGCCAGAGGAGCCCCATGGAATAAGGAAGATAGAAAAGCTCAAGAAGAGGGCTGAAGCACAGACTGACAATGATTTTCCATACTTGTGTCACCTTCAGCAGCCTGATCAATTTATATTTACATGAGTTTACTTTAAATTTTATCCCTGGAAAAACAACCTTCATGAAGAAGCCTTCATGAAGAAAGACCTTTCTTGTGTCCAAGAGTTAGCATGATGATAGGCTCCCAGGATGTCCCTTGTGCTGGGACTGGGCCCTCCCAGACAGTGACTCCTCCAGTGCAACACGTGGAGTGCTGACATCACCAGCCACCTTATCCCTCCTCTAGCATCTAATTTTGGGTACCTTGCAGCTCCAACACAGAAACACTGCACTCCCCACTCCTGTATTGACAGAAGGGCAAGATCATGAAAGGGCAGGAGAGCCAATATGATTTGGAAACACCTTCTGATTTCTCCCTTAATTCAGCTGTTCTAGGACCCTTGGAGCAGTGTGCATAAGGGCCACCAGCACCTAAGTCAGGAGGCTTACGTGCTGCTTTCCTCGAAAACATTGATGCAGCTGAAAATCTGTTCCCTCCTCCCTTAATCCTGCTTACCCCTTTCTTTTCTGGTTCAGTGTTAGGGAATCAAAATGCCAGGCAGAATATTCAGCACCTAATAGGTACAAGGATGAGCAAAATAAAATAACTAGGATCAGTGGGAGAAAGTTAACCTTATTCTGTCAGGACAGATGTTGAGTAGATGTATTAGTAGACAAAATAATGTTTGCTTTTGGATTAGGTGTACTGGCCTGAACTCACTGCAGTCATTTAGGTGAAAAACAATATAAAAGTTAAAATACAGGCCAGTGGCAGAAAGGAGGTTTTGTTTACCCCCAGGGCAAATGAAAATCCACACATACCTTCCTATAACTTATTCTATAAGTTCTATAACTTCCCTTCTGTGACTGGGAGAACAGCCAAATGGAAATGTTTTCATGGCAAGTATAATAAAAACATGTTTCATCAGATGCCTCTGGGTATCAGTGGGGCTCAATCAATAAAAATTACTTGTTCAAAGAAAAGTCATAAATTAATTAAATCATTCTAATGGATGTCTGTCATCCTTCATTTAAAAAGTACACCCCCCAAGATGTCATGGCTAAAAAGTGGGAACCATACAAAAATTTCACCATGCGACAAAATACCCTGGGCTCCATTCTATGAGGTCAATAAAAATGACCTCATTAATCTCCTTCTGAAGCAAATACGTATTTCAGCAATTAGACTGATAGACATCTCCAGTTCTGTTGGCTCAGAAAGGATGTTTACTTTCCTACCTGCATCTGGCCTCCCACATCAGACAAGACAGATGACTGCAGTGTATAAGCTTTTTCCTGCACAGTCTCTGGAACAGATTGAGATCTCTAGACAGTGATGCACATTGGGAACCAGAGGAGCTGCCCAACAGATGGCTTGGGAGCCTTCAAGCCAGTTCTCAAAGCAGTTTAGGAATTAAGGAGCTGATGGGACTTGCATTTATTTGAGAAATGGAATTTTAAAATGTCCTGGATTACCACACTGCTTCCAAATGTTGGCCTCAAACCTAGTTCTATCGAGGATACAGGGTGAGCTAAGAATAATCAGTGGAACTGTGTGGGTGTAAAACCATTTCCAGTTTTTACAGCTATTTAGATTACTGGGGAAGGTGCTGTATGTCTGACTGTTTGGCTTGTACATAGAGCACATGGATCTCAAGTCAAGTACAACACTTTGAGGTCAGAGCTGCTGAACCAGATAAGCAGAAGGATTTGGTGACAGAAAAGCCTGTAAAGACATTGCAAAGCAGGCTAATTTGGTAAAAATGCAGAGAGGTTTTAGAAGAAAATCTTCAGAAATTTTCAGATTGCTCTGAAAAAGCATTGGCTGGAATGCTAACTGATTTTATTTGGAATTTTATTTCCATGCACAGGAAGACCAGAATACTAGATGAGAAGACTAAAAGGCAAACTCTGAGGGAAAAAAGGTAGGATACATCTGAACCAAAGCACCTAAACCAAAATGCTGATAGCAGTTAGTTGTCTTCGAGCTGGGGACAGAGTAAATGTGACCCACAGCCACTTGACATGAATAAAAACAACCTCCTAGATAGAGCTACTTTAAAAAAATGTATCTTTCTGTCCTGGAAAGTATGTAGGTTATTTGTCACCAAACAGGAATGGTTTCAGACTAACAACTCAGACAATTTTCAGAAAATACCTCAGTGAGGACAGTCCCTTCCTGGTGGGGAGCAGCACCATGCCAGAGGCATCCACAGAAACATTACCAAGGTCAACACACTGACAAATGTGCTCAGAAATGCCACATGGCAGCAGCACCAACTGCTGAACATCCAGGCAGGGAAATGATGCTGAGGACACACTGCTGGGGAGTTGTGGCAGTTCCTCAGAGGAACAGGCAGCTTTGCTGGGCTGTTATTCTGGGGATGCATGGGGAAGGGATGGTGACGCTGCTGGGGATGGAAAGTCCTGAGTTCGTGTGGCAGAGGCTATATAGGTCCAGGACAGCTCCTTTGTAGCATTATCTGGATTATCTTCTCATCCAGGAAATGAAGCACTTTCATTTCCAGAAGAATTTGTGCCTACAGCAAAGGACCTTGCTTAGAAGTTGACCTCACATTAATAACAAAAAAGTCTGGAGGACACAAAGATAGGTAGCCTGAAGTCTTATCGGCAAGAAGCTTCCTTGAATCACAGTAAACTCATCATTCTGTATATTATTACACATTAAAGAAACAGAACTCCCTCACTTTTATAATTTTATCATTTTTCTACTGCTTTGAATCTAAGTAATAAAAATAAGTGCAAGGATTTTTCACAGGCCATTACTGCAGGTAATACTAGGTCTGTTTGAAAACAGTTATATCTGTTTCTAATTTACACTTAAGCTCCTTTATACAGTGTAGAGGGGCTTAAAGGGTGCCATTTATACTCACACACACTTCAAAGGCCCTTTACATTGCCAGTGTACCAAGCAAAGCCATGGCAGCCTCCACAAAAGAGGAAATTGGGCATGGTTGCTCTAAAACAGAACTTCATGGCAGATCTGCAGCCAGCACTGAGAGGTGGAAGGGCACCTGGGCAAATAAGAATTAGGAGAATTAGGACACTGTGTAGAGCAGTGTCCATCCATGAAGCTTTTTCCTTTAGCACACACCTGTCCACTCTTTCCCTCTCCCTTTCCTCTCCTGCTCATGCATCTGTTGCAGCACAGGGATCTCATAGCTAAGTAAAAGAAAGAGAGGAGAGAAAATGATTTTATCATGATGATTTCATGTCATCCCCTGAGTAGGTAAAAATAAAGTTGTTAAACTGGTGACCATGCATGAATCTCACAGAAGTGACAGCACCAACTCCTCTGTGCTTTTCTTATATAGCAGAGCAAAAAATAGGCAATATGATATTAGCATGAGATTTTATAAGACTGACTGTGTTTCCCTGATGACAAAGAAATTACCTGGCACCACCCATCCCACTGCCAGGTCAGGATATGGCATGGAAGAAATTACAGCAGGAACAACAAGAAATGATAGGGAGCCTTTCAACAAAATCTTTTGAGGAGATTTCACTGGGGAGAACAGGAGATTGAGTGGTTAGTGTGAGGCTAGGAGCAGCAGGAGACAGGATGCAGTCAGTGTTCTATAGCGGGAGCAGGCATGCCCCCTTCTTCCTCCCCTTCTTCCCCTCCATATGACAGAGCCAAGGTATTTTTTCAAAAATCTGAATCCTGAATCTGATATCCAAGAGACTACTCTGGTTCCAACATCAATGGCTATACTTAGACAACACTAATGATCACTCTCACTATCTTGCCTTTCTTCCTGCTCCCCCACAACACTCCATACATATCTTGAGATATATCTTTTCTTCTGGTTTCACTCTAGAATCAAAATCTCTGCATTCATCATCAAACAGAATTATCACATTCTGGCCAATGCCAGTGAGAATGAAAATGTGGTGAACGAGATCTGTGTAACCTCAGTGTAAAATTATTTTTCAACAAACAGTTCAGTAGTATGAGGACTGAGAGAGGTAGTAAAAACCACTCACAGTCAAGAAAAAAAGGGGTTCTCTCTGAGCAGAATTACATCTCTGCACCCGTTTTGCCTTCAGAAGAGTTTCACAAGATGGGCTGGGAGAAGTTCTGACCCAGGCAGACTTTCCATAAGTGAAATCTGCTAACAGAAGTGTCTAATAGATTGATCATGCAAAAGCACTTCATGATTGCTATTGCTTTTCTAGCCCACAGTCATGAGTAATTTCTCATTCCCTTCCTCCTTTCTTCCACAGGATGTTGCAAGGCAGAGCAGATTGCCAAGAGAGCAAATGAAGGGATGGCACCAAAAGCAGCTGTCAAGTTTGGATTCTTAGATAGGAACAGTCTGATCACCAGCAAAGCCCACAGAAATATTAGCCTTTGAGTCATTTTCTCAAGCACCATGGGGAACAGAAAAAGGGAGAGGGATAGTAGTGAGGGAGATTATTTTACTGCCTGTTTAATTTTGCTGTACATGGACATCTTTAATTTGGAGTTGAGTTTTTCATGCACATAACATAAAGAAGTCTAATATGATAAATATGAATCAGATATTTCCCAAATGCTCAAAGGATATTGTTCAATTTGAGAAGATCGTGCATTGTGACAAAGCTGTAACTATCTTTTGTAGTTGGAATGCACAATTAACTCAAAAGGAGATTTATTCCCATGCCAGATTAAGGCATGGGCATACAAAGACTCAAGCAGCCTGTTCATTATGGAAATTTTGCTACTTGGGTCAGGACTGCCTTCCTAATTTATTTCTGTGAGCTTCACCTGCATGATTTGTTAATTTCTTTCAGCTTTTACCTTTGATATCTGTTTTGCATTTCTAAAGGGTCTCAAGAGATCAGTGTGGTCTCATGGTTGCTGTTGTATTTCTAAAGAGTCTCAGGAGATCAGTGTGCCATGGTAACTCGCACACAGTTAAGTACAGGCAGAAGAGACACTTGCAATGATCTTTCTACCAGCAATAGAAGTTGTTTCAATCCTGGTATGATACCAAGCATGTGGAGTGGCAACTTTCCAATTTTTGTAAGAGCTGGCAGCTAGTATAGCTCCTTAATAGAACAGCAACATATTTCTCTTTCAGATTTGCTGTTTCTAAATGTCACTCTTGTATTGTTGATTTATAGAGATCTTTTCTTGTCAGACTCAACCAGAGCAGTAGATATATATAAAACAGATATCATATACTCCAAAAATAATGCTTTTCCCCTTGACTGAATCAAAAATTATGGGAAAGTATCGTAAAGTTTGTCTCCTTTAGGCCATTTTATAAAGTAAATCAAATGGTTGGATCTTTGTGAAAGACAAGTCTTCTAATTTTATGCAGAACATTTCACAGTGCACTGAAGAATAAGGACAAAAGGTTGCTAATTTACAAACACTCATGACCATATATTTAATTTTTAGAAGAGATTGTCATTTCACTGCCTAATTTGATAAATTTGAATTAATAATGCATCTGTACTCTTCATTGAAAGATATGTTCAGATTTCTCTTCTAATATTTCACTTGAACACTCTAATACCCTCCAAATCTACATGAAGTGGGGAAAAAATACCTAATAAAAAAAGTGCTCCAAATGAGATTTTAATTGGACAGAGCCAGGAAAGACAGTCAGTCACTCAGCAGTCTTCCTCCTACTGTTTCGCATGAAGAAAGAGACAGAATTTGGTGGTCACTCTTAAAAAATCAGTATTTGAGGGGCAAAGTTCCAATTTAGAGAAAAGCAATATTGTTGTTTCTGCATATTCAACACAGAAGTGGCCCCTAACATCGGTGCAAACCTAAAGAGATTTGGAGTCTTCTCAGGCTCCTGGGCTGCAGGTGAGATACCTCCTGGGCTGCATGAGTCACTGTGGTCAGTGTCACCCAATCTGCACTGGGCTGTGTTATAAATAACCCCCGGTTCTCTGCTTGGCTTGCTCAGTTAAAATAGCTGCCAGAGATGCTCAGCAGATTTGTAGCTTTCATGATCTTTCAGGTCTCAGCTGACATGACAGCTTCACCTTTGCCCCAACATCCTCTCTTTTGCCAGAGCTGCTGCAGTTGCATCGTGTTTGTTTGCCCTGCCCACTCATGGGGTTTCAGCTCCTCAGGTTCAGAACAGAAAGCTGAGTTTGTTGCAGTTAAGATTTCTGCTGTCTCCTGACTTGACCTACGTGGAAAATGGAGAAAAAAATATCCCTTAATGCAGGTGTAGAGACTAACCTGTGGGAATTGCAGCAGCATCTGAACTTTGCTGCCTGGATAGAAACGTGCCCAGAACGGCTGTCGGGACACCTGTAAGATTGCTGGGTCTTACAGGTACAACTGTCCTGCACAAATGTAATTTGGTCATTCACAGACAGATCATCTTCATGCAGTGGGCAGACTGGGCTGTAGTTTGAGATTATCTTGTTCATTTGAACTCATTACAAAGAATCCTTTAGATAAAGGTTTTTCTTTTCCCGTCAAGAAAAGCTGATTTTTTTTTTTTTTTCTGTATTGACGAAGAGGTTTGAATTTTTCAGAGAAGAATTGTGTGGAAATGGATGTGAAGTTACTCAGCTTGGCTCAATTGCCTTGCAATGTTTTGGACATCAGCTATTTGTGTTAATGCACTGTGTGCCCATTCCGTGCACAGCAGCCTTGAGTGCAAACAGAGAAAATGGCCACTTGGATATTTGTGCCCCCAGACTTTGCTCCACAGACAGAGATCTTGTCCACAGCTGGACCTGACTCCTTTCCAAGCAAATGAAAGGGAGAAGGCAGGGGTCCCTCTCATGATGTGACCTGTTATTTGTGTCCAAGATGGTGAAAAGTATTTCTACTTTCTACAGAATATCCACAGCGAAAGATTAGGATATGAGGCTTTCATTGAATGATTGCATGGTAAATACACCAAATATTTATCACAGTGTATTAAATGGCTTTGTAAGCCCAGAAATTTTTTTTTACCAGTATTATATATTTTAGACTATTAAACAATTCAGACTATTAAACAATTCTTGGATGAAATTCTGTAGGTATTATTGAAGTTTTGAAATAAGTGATCTGATTTAAGGGAAGCAGAATGGTTGCTACGGCCTAAAAATGATTAATTTAGATGCAGAGCTTAGTCCCAGTACAAGGTTGAATTTAAAGACGTAAACAGGTTAATTGCCAGTGTGACATAAATCCATACACAATTAACAGATATGATATTTTAGGATGTACTTGTGGATAATAAGTATGTTTTCAGAAAAGCAGGAATACAGAGAAGCACTGAATGTCTTTCCAGTCTGGTGCACTACAATGCTATTATAATTTCCTGCAGTTTTTTAATGAAGTTCAACTGCATTATCTACACTAACTATTTGTGTGTGTTTGATTAAACTTGTAAATAGACCATCAGAAAATAAAATTATGGGATATAATGGGGAACACAAAACTCCTGAAAATATGAAGGATCTTTTAGAATAAATAAGAATACATTGTAGTGGATGAAGTAAAAATAAAAGTGAAAACAAGGAAATGGTAGAACTCCTCAGAAGCACTTGATTACCATTTCTCCCTCTAAATGACTGCTGAGTAAAAAGGCTCAAATGGTGGGTTTGCCATATCACAGGTTTGTTTATTTTTCTCTGTATTTTTGTTAGTTGTAATACCTCTAATCAAATTTATTCTGGCAATAACAATGTATTCAATGTGCTTTTTCAGATGGGAACCTCTATCCCTTGGTACCTTTTGTAGTTCTGTGGCCAGCTGGCAACAGAAGCAGTGACATGACCACTGTTCCATTGCAATCTGAAAGGCGAGTTAGGAACTAATAAAATGTTGCTCCATCCCCAGTTCTTGTGACAAATGACTATTTACTATCTGTGTGCATTTTGAGTAGAACACCCAAATAGGAAGTCATGAAACTTCTGCAATATGTTAATAAGAAATAACTCTATAACTAAATTAAATGAAAGGAAATGTAGCAGCTTGTCCGAAGATTGTCAGAAGCAGATTGGATCTGATGAGGTTTTTTTTAGTGCAGAAAATTTTAAAAAAAGAACTTTAAAAAAGATTGCTTTTCTGTGTTGTATGTTTTTCTTCATTTTTTCTTTGCATAATTTTTTCATGTCAAATGGCCAATCCAGGAAAGCCTAATCCAAAACTGAAATGGAAACATCAGAAAACATATTTTGTTTCAAGAAGGAAAAAAAAGGAATTGAGATTTTTGACTGATGATTGTCAGAATTCCTGTGTTTACTATCAATTACACTTGTTTGTTTCGGTTTGGTTTTTTTAAAATGGTGAAAATCTCTGCCATATTTTCTGCTTAATTTTTATGGTAATAGATATTCAACTGGAAACACAAATTTGTCAAACCGTAACCATTGGAGTTTGCTTGACCCAGGTGCAATTGGTCTATATTGAACTGCCATGTTCCTGCTGCTGGGAGAAAGGAAGTTCCCCTTCACACTGAGACACAGCAAAAACATCCTGACAAAACTGCAATGTATTTGCACTCTGTGATGCAAACCAGCACACAGTGAGTGGGGACAGCTGGGGGAACTCACTTCCCTGCCACTCTGAACTAAATTACAGGTGGCATGCTTTAGCAACTTCACTGAGGTCTGCTCTCACCTTGTCATGGGATTTCTGTTCATGGTAGCTTGTTCTGCAGCCTTTAACAGGAGACAAACCACAAATATAGTATTTATCATCTGTTTTGGGTGATAACCTATGTTGCTTTCAATTCTTTCTCATCTGCTCTAGCAAGATAAAAGGCATTTTACTGGGTGTAATACTTTTGGAAGGTGTTTGGTCAGAAGCCTGGCTTCTCACAGGTCTCAGGAAGGTTTGCACATTACACATGTTACTGGTAAGTCCCTGAAGACAGAAGGATCACTTCTTGTGAAAAGAAGTGATTTCTGGCGCACACATTTCTGGTGCATCAAATTGTGACTTGTCAATACTGCACAAAACCATGTTTAATTTATCACAGGGCTCTTACTATATATTTTTGTATTTGTTTGGGAAAAAAATGCACACATTATTTGTATAAACTATTGAAAAGTTACCAGATTAAAATTACCTGCTGTCCCATGCAACTGATGGGTACTGATGACCTAGGTGGGACAGTTTCTAGATAAAAACTTCTTTGCCATCTGATCTCCCAGAAAAGTAAAAAGCCCCCTTGCATTTGCTTTGAAAACAGCTATGCCATACAGCAGCATAGTATCTATTTAAATTCTGATGGCTGAAGCATATCCTTTAGTTTTCATGAGTCATGCTTTGCATATATCTGTCATTGGAAAAACATCTGTAATACTCATGTAAAAGTGTGTCACATTTTTTTTTCAATATTCTGATCCTCCTCTTTTCTAATGGATACCTTTTTTCTTATTCATTCACCAAACACACATAAGATTATATGTTCTCATGAATATATTTGACCTTTATGCTGCTAAACACTATGCAGATTAAGTGACTAATGCATCATGATTCCTTTGTAAAGTGTTTTGATTTGGCCTGCAGTCAGAGCACTGGAAATAATTCTAGCACCTTACCCAGATGAGAAGTAATTGTGTCAGTTTTAGTAATTGTGTCAGTTTTTGAAAATACACTTTATTTAGGTCCAAGTAATGCTCAAATTTCAAGCAGCTGAGTCCCCAGCTGACACCTCCTATTTAGACAGAATACCAGCTACTAATCAACACTAAAGATCAAATTATAATTTTCCAGACTTCTAAATTAATATGGTTTTAGTCTTGATGAATTGAAACAAAATTTTTTTGCATGAACCGTGAATTGTCTGTAATGCATCTGTAAGAAAACTTCTCTTTCTGCACAGGCAAAGACAAAATTAAGTGTGTGTGAAGCAAGAAGAAAAATGTGCAGCAAATCTCAGCCTTAACTAGTGGCTATAAAGAAGGCATTTCCAAACATCTTGTGGCAACACTGTTTACGTTTGATGTCTCTTGCTGGGCTTCTAACCTCAATGGGAAAAACAGGTTGAGGCAGCTCTCAGAAGTGCAGAACAATCTCTGCTCCTGTTGTGATGAAAGAGTCAAGTGTGGTGCCCATGCTCTGTCAAGAGGTAGCCTGCCTGCAGGCAAATGACAGAAAATGTGCTAGTGTGAGAATAATTAAACAAACAAATCTGGTTTAGACAAAAGCAGAAACTTCCCCAACAGTAATCTATTCCAGATTGCAAGGAAGCGTTCAACAGCTTTCTTTGAATTCTCAGGGGCTCGCTGTAAAACCAGAACCAACAAATGACAGAGAAATAGAGGGTATTCTTTTGCACTGGGTTAACATTAGCTGCCAGGTTCAAAGACCTCAGGATCACATCTACATGGAATCGGATGTAAGACACAGGACTTGCCTTAGCAGCTGTGGTCAAGCAGTTCTGAGCTATACCACATAGAGTGAACCTTCTTTTAACTCTTACATTCAAACCACTGTGAACACAAGTAAATTCCTTTTCTTCCAAGTCACATTTCAATGGCACACTTGGCTGCTCTCACAGGGAAGTTATGGGGAGCAGGAAGTTTAAAATGTGACTGCAGCTTTCCCTGTGAGCCAGCAGATGCCATGCTGAGGTTAGCCAGAGGGAAGGAGTGCAACAGGGCACATGCACAATCCATGGAAATGTCTCTGAGGAGCCTGGACCTACTGAAGATCGCTGCCACAAGCCCAGGTGTGACAAGACCACCAGTTTCTCCAGCACAACAGCTGTTTTCAGCCTGGCTTGAATTCCTGAGATAAAACAATTTCTCAGCATGGGTCAATCCAGGCCAGACATCATTGGCTATGCTTGGAATGCTGCCTTTTCCTCTTTACTTAAATCATGTTTTAGATGGCAAATCTGCCAAACTCTTGAACTGTATGCCTTGTCAACTGCAGTAGTCTGTAGAAAGGATTTACTTTCTTGACAAATATCATTTATTCAGCCAAAACTACAGGCTAAGCTAATCATCCTAGACAGCAGTACATACCAGTACATTCCAGAGCTAAAGGTAAACTATTGTTAAAACAGAAGACAATTTCAGCTAAGGGCTGGATCTTAATTTTACTTTGCAATTACACAAGTCATTATTAGTACAGGTAACTGAAGTTGTGCCAAATTATCTGTTTCTCCCTCACACTCCCTGACTTTTTTTGAAAGCTGTTGGGAAAGAAGGCAGCCAAGCTCCAGGGGTTTGGTGTGCTTGAATTAACCTGGCCTAATAAGCTGTCTCAATATACCTGTTTTCTAATTACCTGGCCAGCTAAAAACACCTCTTTTTGATCACACAGATCCGTTTTTTCAACTTTGATTTTCCTTTTCTCCCCTTCTCACCTATCAATCTGTTACTAGCTGCTAGCTGTCATCTGTGAAATACCAGTGAAACAAGATGCAGTTGTGGTTTACTGGCACACTCTGGTAGCATCTGCTCTGGAAGAAAAGAGCAAGCAGATACCCAGGCCCAGAACCGAGGATTTATCTGACATGCAGCTTGGCATGTCAGATAAAGGGCCCAGACAAGTAATGGAGCACATTTGGTGATGGGACTGCTCTGCTGGGGACACTTGTGTGGTTAAGAATTTATGAACAACCATCCTGGATCAGACCAGTATCCTTCTCCCAATGTGGCCAGCAACAGATGCAGAGGAAAACCAGACAGAGGTGATATTTGCCTAGAAATATTTCCTTAGTTCACCATAGATTTGCAGCTAGATTTGTCTAGATTTGCAGCTTTTTATATTGCCAAGACCAGAGAACATGGGTTTGGTATTTAATAGTCCATGACATATTTTTCTGTGTATTTTCATCAGCTGTTCCACAGCCATGAAACTTAGCACCATCAGTGTCCTGTGTCTCCAACATGAGAAGATGTACTCCTCATTTTCATTAGCAATCAATCTGCAAAGGCCAAATTGTCTTTTTGGGAGAGCGAAGAACTTCACCCCTTCCTTCTAGGGGGAGTTCAATCCACACAAATCTACCCCTCCACTCTCAGGCCTGACTGACATGTCCTTGCAAACCAAAAGGGGCCTCTTCCTTTCTCCTTAGCAGATGTTTATCCAGTCAGGGTGGACATGAACTCCCTGAATTTGCTGCTGCAGTACTACAGATGAGAATATATATAGTTATATAGGGTATGTCTTTAAGATATGCACAGATTTATGAGGAGATATATACAGTGATATAGTATAGATTAAGGCAACATCTGGGTACCTTAAGAACTGCAGAAAAATCACTTCTGGGCATGCTATGGGGAAATTTGCATTTGTGCATTCCCATCACTGCTATGGCCTCCAGCACTCAGCAAGCACTTGTTCAGGAAGCCTACAAGGCTGATGCAAATGTAGAGCTCCCTGTAACTGCTTCTGGCACAGCACATCTGGTCCAGATTTCAATTTGATAGTCTGTGCCTCTTTTAACAAAAGCTTTGGAGAAAGATCCAGGCAAAGAAATCATTTCACCTGTATATGAATGCAGAACTGTAATTTGCCTTCATAGAGTTACACAACTAGTAACTTTTTTCTTGGATAACAGCATAATATATTTCTTATAAATATACAGACACAGTTCTTGAGCCATTATCTGTCACATGTGAGGTAGCTATTTATACCAGCTGCAGAGTTGTCTGCTGTTTCATTTTCCCAATACATTCTCAAATATAAATTTCCAATGCAATCTAAGCAGACCAGTAACAATAAAATCTTATTTAATTATAGTATCAGCTCACTATATTTTTTCTAAATTATTTTGCTATATTGTCTAGCTTTTTACCATTAATTCTATTATCTGCTTCCAGATTTTCATTTAACAGTAATTTACCCTCTCCTAAAAATGCAATGCTGGAATGCACATGAGAGCCTAACATATCCGACAAAAGAAGTTTAAAGATATGCCAAAAAAAAAAAAAAAGGAATATTTTGTAATCAAAATGTCTTTAGTTAAGTGTTTACAGTTTACTGTCAGTCAGACTTATAATTCTTTCAAACAAGACTGCAATCACTTATGGCAGTGTGTTACAGAAATAGATTAGGAGACATCATGGCTCAAATAAGGTGCCAATTAAATGTATCAAGCCATCACAACTGACAAACAGCTCGGCAAGCTGCAATCACTTCTTCATGATAAATTAGTGGCAGAGGCAAGACAACAGTCAAGGTCTCTGGGGCTTCACTTTTTGCCCTTGTTTCTTGATCACTTTGCTCCATCCTGCATATGTAAATTTTGGTCCTGGCCATGCAGTATTTCTTTCCAGTGAACAAACAACATTTGGTTCACTTTGAACAACAAACTTTCTTATACTTAATCAGCCAGTTTATTAGAGCATGAAGGAAAATTGGTCATGACTTCAGTTCCTGTACTGCTGGAATTAACAAGC
This sequence comes from Brachypodius melanocephalos, assembly GCA_013398615.1. Taxonomy (NCBI): domain Eukaryota; kingdom Metazoa; phylum Chordata; class Aves; order Passeriformes; family Pycnonotidae; genus Brachypodius; species Brachypodius melanocephalos. Next base: position 6,080,774 of record VZSR01003807.1, on the reverse strand, counting down.
TGGCTGATGCCAGCACTAAACTTGGAAGTGCTAATGGTAATTAAAATCTATTTTCAAACACATCTGACACTTTTAAGGTGAAGTACTTGTTATCCATGTGAATTTCCAGACTGTGTATAAAAAAAGTGCTACTTTCTTTCACAAAGGTGTCAGTTGTGGGAACAACATAATCAGTTATTAATTAATTATTAATTTTCTTTGATATATATTTTTTTATCTTTTAGTGAGTATATGGCTGTATGTGTCCTCCAAAGTCTTTGACAAAGGAAAGCTTGAAACTAAAATTTACAAGCATTGCTATTTTTAGTTACTCTGTTTTATGCACACACACACGTACATACATAATATATATGTATACATCCCAGAAAGATACGACAAAATAGTGCTAACATTGAAGCTGACATAAATTATCAGTAGCTTTATTATCATTTGACAAAAGTCCATGCAGCCCAACCAGTCAATTTGGGTAAAACCAGATGCATTTGGGTAAAATACTTCATATTAACAAAGTACTGTAACACCTAGCTCAAATGGGACTCTGTTCTTCCAAAAGGCGATCTTAATTATTCAACATATTCACACTATGTGGGACGGAAAATAAGGGGAGGATAATCATACTTTGTTTTCCACTTCGTTTTCTAAGCCTGCTTCCTGGCTAATTCAATCTATTGGATCAGTAGGAGGGACATGGGATAGATTAAAAAAATGTTGACTGTCAGATCACCAGGGGGTTTGAATTAATGTTCTTCTGCACAGAGTGGAAGCATATGGGCCACAGAGTGCAGTCCTCCTTGGAAAATTGCTGTCAAAACAATACCATCTCAATTAACACAGCTGCTGACTTGTGAAGCAGGAATCAGGTTTTACTTGAGTTAACCTTCAAAAAGCAGTTTCAGAGTAACTGCTTACTAAGGACCTCTTGCTACGCCAACAATATTGCCTAATAGCTTATGCAAGTCACACCTGTACAACTCCACAAGTGCTACTGTAGCATATAACATTCTATAGACCCTATGATAATGTGAAGGAAGACAAGTTATATTCAGCCACCCTGACATTTGCTATCAAGATCCCATTTTCCTCCTGTAAAATGGGAAAGCAGTTTTGATCAAATATCCTTCATATAAATAATGGGAATTTCACACTATAGGCTTACTGCTCAATTTGCCTGCATTTCAGCTGATTTCCAAGGCTGAAGTTTTCTTTGTAGCTAATCAGATACAGACATTTCTTTTCGACATTTCTCCCACAGATGTTCTAGCTGGCTTCCCCACCAATTTCCATGAAAAATAGGGAGGATCTCTTATGTGTAATTTCTTTATGTGCAAGCTATGAAATGTTTTATCTCAGGAGATCATTAACATCTGAAAGTTAAGCTCTAAGAATAGTAAGAGACTGCAGCTAAAGCTTAATCTGTACATGAAGTAAGACTGCAGCCCAGTAAGCGACCTCTTCTGCAGAAGCCCCTACACCTCTCAGCATGCACCAGAAAGGGGTCATGAGGAATTCTGCTCAAAGTACTATCAACTTAAACCATTAAAAAATGACAAATTTTGGTCTTCTTCACCATACTAATAAAAAAGAGAGATTCCAGCTATTAAAAATGCATGCAACAGTTGCATTAATTTATTGCATCGATTTATTGATGTCTTAAAAGAAATAAAATTTTAAAAAAAACCTCAAAACAATGGTAGTGCATCAAGAGAAATTTTTATCTTTCTGATAGTTTCACTAGTACAAAATGTAGGTCTCTGATCTCATTCATCATGCATAAAGACAGAAAGAAGTCTCCTACACAAATGTGACTAGTGCAGATTTTTATAACGAAGGACATCAGGATAGCGGTGGAATGTGCACCTTCAAATACATAATTAGTTGGCTCTTTATTGTGCCTATTACACCTCAAGATCCCTGCAGCATATGATTTTATTTTCCATATGCATCAAAATTATGTAATGCATTTTTACAGCCACTAGAGATTTTGAGTGCTAAATATAAGAAATATCTAAGGAACCTGTTTTGCAGAGGGTAGCTCTGAAAAATGTTTTTCGAAGGTATATTGATTGGGATTTTTTTTTTGCCTCTCTATCTGCAGGTAGATGTTTGGGTTTGTGAGTATAGTGCACATAAATATGTTCTGAAGCAAGAAAATTGCTTGAGTGGTTGGGTTTGTCCTAAATTCAGGGTAATCCTATTCCATAAAGCTGCTATCACTAGGACATGCATTCTGCAGCTGTCTTTGGCAAATATGTGAGGAATGCCTCATATATTTTGAGGTTCCCTGTGTTCGCTGTGTATTTCTGCAGCCCTTTTGAAGTAGATGACTCATTCTTCTCAGATAAAAAAAGCAAACCATTTGCTCATAATTTACTCTTTTAACATTTACTTTCTCTATACAATGTTATGAAAAATGTTGGAGTTTCCCCTTGCAGTTAAATGTAAAAGCCTCATGGTTTCTTTGAAAAAGATAACTGATGAGCTCCATCTAGCACACCTAATTGCTTTCTTTGCTATCGCAGGAGTCAATACAATGCAAGTAACACATACAAAAAAACTTAATAAGGACAAAGTACATTGTATCATAGATGGTAATTCAGCATCCTCACACTAAAATTGAACGAAATATTTATTATTACATTCTTGCTTTCCCTGCTTTTTTAATACTTGCATTTATAAACTTTAAAGCAAATCATTGTTAAATGCTGAGCTTTGAGTGAAATGACCTGAGAATCCAGTCATGAGTCCTTGGACAACAGGCTACAGTGTAAAAACCAAGGCAAAAATGTTACTTTTCTTGATTATTCTTTTCCCTTTCTTTTTCATCTCTTGCACTTTGTGCTGAAGGGCCAGTTTCAGTGCAATGTGAAAATTTTCTGCAGCTGAGACACACTTCAATGGGTATTTCAGCCTTTTAAAAGCAAAGTAGTTGGCATTACAGTTTTGCAACCCATGATAAGGAAGGAACACTAACACGCAGACACTTCAGTTCCTAATTAACAGAGGATAAAGGGACACAAAGTTATCAAACAAAATAATTTAAACAGCATCAAAAGCAATAAATGTTCCAGAGGAAATGAATTTGGTACATTTTAATGACATTATAACTATCCACCATAACTTGTTCAAGGACTATAACTTACTTAGTACTCCATTAAATTATTTTAATCCTTTTTTTAATGAAAAAAGTTATTCAATTCCATTTAACTATGGAGTCATTTTTTAAAAGCGATTTGCAAGATCTAAACTCTCAAATATCTTTTTGTTTGTCTCCTTTGGTTTATTTCTCTTACCCAGCTTTTTATGAGTCACTTGAGTTACTTCTGAATTGCAAACACATTTGGGTGATTTAGAAAACAACAGTAAAAAGAGGGACTCATCTTGGATTATTAAAATGATGACTGTAAATCTAGGGGTTTTTAAAAGCCTTTTTATAACTTGCTTATGCATGGCTTTTCTCAAATCATCCCTGCAGGACTGGTACTGACCTGCAAAGGGAAGGTACCCTTCAGTTCCTGTTGCTGCTTCAGAATTTGTATTCTGAAAAATGATGCCAAATTGCTGAAAGTTTTCTCTTTTCAAAATGATTTAGCTATTAATAAGACAAGAATGTATTTTTCATAAGGAAGTTACTTCTTACCTAAAAAATTTACAGTTCTGTCATGAATACAGTAACCTAAAATGCTGGGTTTTTTTTGGAAGGTTTTTGAGGTTAGAAATGCCTTTTGGCTTGCATGTGCTTTCTTTGCCAACAGGAAGGGAAAAATAGAGGTGTGGAAATATCTCCAAACAGCCTAAGCAGGTCTGTTAAAGCGATATAGAACATTGCTCTGAGGAAAGAAAACACGCTTTTCGCAACAGAAAAATGTGTAACAGATAATGGAAGATCAGCTGCAAAGGAAAATGAGCCATTGCCTGGACATCAGGATGGGGTGAACAGAAGTATTGCTCAGAAAAGCCTCTTCAATCTTCTGCTGAAGCTGGGTATATCCAAATCTGCCTTGGAGAATAAAGCCACATGGGATGATTTTGCTTCACACACTCACAGCACACACAAAATACCTTGCTGATTAATATAAAACTGTGTGCAAGTGGCTTATGCCACCAGTTTTTTTGACTGATACACCTCTAGTGGAAGATGTAGACAAGCTGGTGCTATAAATCTTTCTTTATCCTAGACAAAGTTGGAAATCAGTGCCATGTCTGCCCCCAAAAATGAAGACAGTCAAAAGAATATCCATTGCCTTATCCAATTTCTGGATTTACAAAGAGGCTGTCAGGATTTTCACAGTCTGAAGGCAAGTGAGAAGGCAGATGGCAGAGAAAAGCCTTCCAGTGGGGGAGCAGAAACACCTCCCAATACTCTGACCATGGAAATCACAAGGAAATTGTCCTTTTAACACATCAAAATGTCTAAACTGGGCCAGAGTGGTACAAGGACATGGTGACACCCCCTGACAACATGCCCTTTTAGCTCTGGGCTGTGGGGGCTCAGGGGTTTCCTCTCCTTTCATGTAATGGCCTCAATGGGGCTGAGAAGCAATGGGAAAAGTTCACAGGTCAAAATACTGTAATTCCATCTCATGAGGTGGCACTACAGCCAGGAAAGGGAATCCTGTACCTAAGGTAGCTGGAAGTCACTGCAGTCCTGAGGAAGAGGGTTGGTCAGGAGACACCATGGTTCAGAGGCAGCATGGCAAATCCACCTGGCCATACCCTTTCCCAGTGACACCACTGGGAATTCCACCCAGCGGATGAAGCTATTTTGCCTTGAAGCCCTGCTCTGTGTTACACACTAGGGGGTTCACTTTTGCATTGGATGTAACTAAAAGACGATGCAAATATGAAAATTCTTCCATTTGGCATATGCCTATTTAAACTAGATTTTACTAAAATACCTTGTCAGTTTCCACCTCTGTCAAAAGCTGTGTACATCAGACCTCCTTCCGTCCTTATGGGATATTCTTGAGATTATTGATTCCAAAATGGCTCTGCTCTCCTCTCACTATCACCTGGCACTCAATTCCAAATCTTCCTGTCTCCTACGGGAGAAAATGTGTTTTGACACATTGTTGAGCTTCCTATTTCGAAACCTCCCTTTTCTTCTGGCAACTGCTCAATTTCCTCAATTCCTTTCATTTTTTTCATTTATTTTTAATAGCAGGGAAACAGAACCCCTGAGAAACATTTCAAATTACTGTTTTGGTATAAACTCTAGTGCTTTTGGGACACAGGTGCCATTCTAACTGTTCTTTGACTCTGCATTTACTACTGTTAACACCCACAATATATTAACTGAAATTTAAGGCAGTGGGCTTTTTTCTAGAACCTGGCATGAAAAAACAGATATTTAAGCTTTATACATCTCTAAGATCCCAAGACAGGTATATGGGAAAATCTTCCTCCATGGCAAGGGGAATAAATCTACCCAAAAATTCAAACAGAACAGAATATGCAAAAATAAGTGAAAGAGTGGCATTCTGAATTCTAAAATAAATTAAAAGTCTCAAAGAGTTAATAACATAAAGATGAAGTACAGGCCACAAACAGTGCACAGCTAAAATGTAACTGTGGAAACAAAAGGAAAAATAACCCCACTATATATGTTGAGTGATTGCCTTGCCAAACAGCCCACTGACCTACTGGAATGTACAAAACTGTCAAACTCCAATTTTATAATCAAACTCCACCTTTATAATCTTCTGTGTTATTCAAAGGCCAAAGTGCTCAACAAGCAGACTAACACTGAGAATGAGAAAAAGGGTGCCAAGGCTACTCCATGAGAGAGTATGAGCAGGAATTGAGGGAGGCCAGGGGTCAAAGAGCAGGGCACAATCCGGCTGTCTCTGGAGACAGCAGGTGAAGACAGTCGGTGCAGATGGGTAGAGCCCATTCATTAGAGCCCCAAACACAGTTAAGTGATGAACTGGTCCAGGGTACTTCCAGGGGTTCTAGTCAGGAGGACAGAGCTGGAGGCAGTGCAGGAGAGAGGGTTGCAATGCAGCTTCAAGACTCACACAGGAGATAGGTACCCCTGCTGACACTGCTCAGGGCAGGACTGGGGCTACTCAGGGTAACTGAGGCGGATCACTGCTCTCACGGCCCCGAAACAGTAACATTTATACCCTATGTGCTCTGGTACAACTTAGGTGCACTTTTGTTAAATGAAGTGCTGGTGATACATGATGCCTTATCAAGGACAGTAGGGCTGTTTCTGGATTTTGGTCAGTTTATTAACGTTGTTTCAGTTTTTTTTCAACTTGTGCTTCTTTTTGATAATGTGAAATAATCTGAACAATTATGAGGCTATTAATTAAAAGGAAAAGCAAGCCTGCCAACCATATTAATAAGAAAGTGTTATATCCTTTGAACTCCAGAAAGTACGCAGGAGTAAGCCACAGGCCTTGTCCGATGAACCACAGAAAGAGAAGCAGCACGCCCCGATGCCAGGACATCTTAATGCTAGGCATTACGAGGGGCAATAGGCAGAGATACCAGACAAAGTACTGGGATGTGCATACTTTGTTAAAAGTCACAAAAATAGCGGTGTGTAGGAAACAACTGAAGGCAAGGTCTTTGTAAAACGCTACGGACACAATCAGGAGCAAAAGCAGCTGGGGAAGGAAAGCTGCGAGCCCAAGAGCAAAACTCCATTTGCTCTCTGCTGTCAAGTATAACATGTAGAAATAGGGAGAGAAGTTATGACGGATATCCCTCCTAGTCAGGTGATAGAGGTAGGCATGCTCCAAAAACTCCCAGCCATAAAGGTGATAAAATGTCACAGTCAAGGCGGCCAGCACCGATCCGGCAACCGTTCCAAAGAGTAGCACGTCGCTGTTCAGCATCTTTACAAAAAGCTGCCAGAGGCGCGCCATAAACGTGAACTTTGCCGTTTTGTCACCCGGCGCATCCAGCGCCCCTTTCCCGCGGCCCGGCCCGGTGCTCAGGCGGAGCGCTATGGGCAGCGCGTAGGTCAGCGGATATATTTTCATGTGCACGGCCAGCCCGTAGCACACGGCGGCCTTGCCCACGCTGCCCGCTTCCACCCAGTACAGGGTGGCGAGCACCAGCAGCGCCACCAACGCCTCCGCGTTGCCCCGGCTGGACACGGCCATGGGCAAGGGGTTGAGGAGCCAGGCGGCGGCGCAGCACCCACAGGCGCGGCGGGCGGCGGCCCCCCGGCGCCGCAGGGCCCGGTAGGCGACGACGGCAGCCGCCAGGTCCCCGGCCACGAAGAGCAGCTTCCCGAAGGCCTCGACGAGGAGCACGTTGGGCGTCAGGAGCCAGGCCAGGAGCGGCGTGTAGCGGTACGTGGCCCGCCGGTAGGGCGAGCGCCCCTCCGTCACCAGCCGCGCCGCGTCCGTGAACACCCGGTAGTCGACGTCGGTGTAGCGCACCCGCATGGCGCGGTCCTGGTGCAGCCCGTACAGCACCAACGCCAGCCTCGCCAGCAGCCCCGCCAACAGGGCTGCGCCCACCCCCGCCATTCCTTCTGCGCGGGGTGGGGGAGAGTGCGGGAGCGGGGACACGCGGGGCTCGGGCGTGCCCGGCGCGGAGGGACTCGGGCGGCCGCGCTCGGTGCGGCTTCCGCCGGTACGCGCGGGGAAGAGGCGGCCCCGCGCCTGCGCGCTGCGCACCGGAGCCGTGCCCAGGCGGGGCGGTGCCGCTCTCTCTCGGCCCGGCGGGGAGAGGGGCCGAGCCCGGGACCCGCGGAGCCTCTGGGCCGGGGCGCTGTGAGGGCGGGGCCCATGGGGGCCATCGGCGGCGGCGCCTTTGCTGCGGGCCGGGAGCCTGGCAGGCCCTGCGCGCCGGTGTCCGGGGGGAGCTGCGGGGCATCGCCACCCGCGCTGCTGCTGGCACCGGCGCTGCCCATTGCCCCCTCACCCTGCCGGGAGCTGTCGGGCTCCACGGGCAGAGAGGCGGCAGATGCAGTAGTTAGTTAAGTAAGAAGGAGAAGGAAAAACAACATCTGTTATTTACCTTCCTCGAGTGGCTGTGTTTTGCCTAGACGTGTGGGCTCTTTCTAGAGCACTTAGGTGAGCTTCCTGCCACAGCAGATTTCTCGTTTAATTAGATCAGAAACAGTACCGTGAAAAATGGAGCTTAGAGAGAGTTACTAACAACAAAGGAATTCATTCCACTCTATTTTGTGGGCCTATTTTGTATGCTTTTCAGATAGTTTTCCTGTCTGGATACTTGCCATCGCACATTTGAATTGTGGCTGATTGAAAACAGGCGTTTATTACTTATCACTGGTGCGGGTTTCATGTTAGAAGGGATTTTCTTAGAGATGCTTTAGTCATCAAAAATATGCATTTGCTTGTTTAGTAGTTAATTGCAACCGCATTCTTTTTGCTGAATGGTTTCATTTGGGAACATTTTGGGAACTGTAGCGCTGCTGGCTCACATCACTTACAGAAAATAATCTGATTTTTCTCAGTTCTGGGGACACTTATCGAAAACTGGGAATCTTTTGCATTTGGCAGAGGCATCTTGGAGGGTGGCCTAACCGGTGGGATATTCAGGGGACAAAAGATATTTTTGTTTGTGTGCACAGAGCTATTAATTTTATCTGTTAAGGCTGTTGTTCAGTGTGAAACAGCACAATGGGGTATAGGCTGAGGTATCCAATGAGAGAAGCATAGTAACTAACTAACCTGGAGAGTTGGTTTTTCCTCTGTCAGATACTTGCATATTTTTTACTAAATTGGACATCTTCAATAGGAAATCTCAAGAGAATTCTCTATTAACTCACCATGTGATATCATTAAGTCCTAAAACTGATTGTTAGGATGTTTCTGGGAAAGGGAATGAGGGTGGTTGTTGATCCTTGGTAAATAATTGCTGTTCTACTTTAGAACGAGAAAGATTGGTAACATTTTATTTCCTTCCCTCTTTTATGTATGTACATAAATAATGGTTGGGATAATTTTAAAAATGCTTCCATCACCATATCCATTGTTGTGCCCAAGCTTTTCTCTGGAAAAGCTAGGAGATAGATACTGAATAAAATCACTGGGACTGAAATAACTTGGAAGTATATATGTAGATACTACTAATTTTTTAGTTTGGAAAGGTTTACAAAGAGCTATTCTTGCTGTCTGCCAACTTTGTCCCAAGATTGTTTGCCATTTTGTTGCCTTTCTGAATGGAACGTGTTTTATTATTTCAGACCCTTTGAGGAAGCTGTTCATAGTAAGATCAGAACACATTGCAGTTTATTTGCTGAAGTGTGCAGATTTAATGATATTGGTGGAATAATAAAAGTTTAATAAATAAACTTAGGAGTATGCTGGTGTTTCATGGTTTCCTTGTCTGTTTCTGACAGTCTCTTTTCAGACAAATCTTTTATTCTTATCTGAGGTTAACAGAAGTTGTTAAGCTGTCAGTAGTGACTGTTTATCAGGATTCTAAAGAGGAACAAAGTAGGTAATTTAATTCTAAAGGGTCATGAAGTAAATAAAACAGAAAATCTGCCTTAGCTATTGCATATACTGTGACTGTATGACATTGCCTGAGCTGGAAAAAGAATTGATTTTCCTTATCAATAATTTAACATCTTCAAAATATGCTTGAAGCTCTTCAGAGAATTAAGATTTGGCACAAAAATGCATTTGGCTTCAAATTTGATACCAGCTTGCTTAACATGATTTGTCATGTACTGTAGACTTTAATGCAGGAAGGAGGGCAGTCTTATTAAAGTTATAAATCTGTTGTTCCCGTAAAAAGCTGCTTTTATTTATATAAGTCACCAGGAGCCACTTTTAGAAAATGCTGGGAGATAAAAACTAATAGGACTGCTGGGACTGAAGCTTATTGATTCCGGTGCACATGAAGGTACAAGCAGCATGAAGAAAATTGTGGAGTTGCCGTGACATAAATAGGAATACATATATATATGTGTATTCACTTGGGTGTGAAGATTTTATTAAACTACCTGCCAGGCATTTTGTTTACATGGTCTCAAAGATGGACCATGTTATGGGGTCCACATTTGGAGTGACTGAGGTCCCTTCCAAATGTGCTTCTGTTGCCTGCTTGTGATGGGGGATTATAAACCTGAACTCAAATATTAACTTCTCGCTTCACCTTCTGTAATGGAGACTACTTGAGCAGCACCAGGACATATATTCCATAAACTAACTCGTAGGAACTGCCACTACTTATGAGTTAAATGGCAGCGGTAGCATTAAAAATATAGTGAACTCAGGGGCTTGTTATGCCAAGCATTCTAAAGCCTAATGGAAATTTTAACCATCTGAAAACCAAGGTGCAGCTGGAGTGAAGGAGACAGTGCCATGCTGGTTCTTGCTCAGCCAGGGGCAATGCTCACATTTGGTCAGGTGTAGAAGGGAATACAGGTGACTCATCCATGATAAGTAACAGCTGTGTTAATTACCCAATTACAGCCTCACCCCTGATGAGTCACAGCTGTATCCAATAAAGATAAGTGTGATAAAAGGGTATGGGCTAGCTGGTGAGTAGAGGATCATGAAGGAGAGAGTGTCTTGAGGGAGCCAGAGAGAGGCTGGAGAAGAAAGATCCTGGGAAGAGAGAATCCCTACTGTGAGGTCAGTCTGGGTCTGCAGTCAGAACCTGTTGTTGGAACCTGCAGTTACAGTCTAGCTGGGTAAAAGCCTGCAGTCAGAGTCTGCAAACCAATACCTGCACTCACAGTTTAGCAGGGAATAACCAGCAGTCAGAGGCTGCAAGGGAAACCTACAGTAGGAGCTTGCTGCAGCCACAGTCAGTGAATAGTTGGAGTCAGAATGGCTGAGCTGTAAAGGGGAATAAACCAGGACCCTTTTCATGCTGTGATAAACAAGAAGTCTGTGTCTTGGCTCATTTCTACCCTCTAACGAGAGGGCTGCTGCAACAGTCAGGTCTTGCCTTTCAGGGGTTTACTGTCCACATTAGTGTGGAAAGTTATGTTTTGAGAAAATTTAAGCTGAGGCTACTGCCATCAATAAAGGTGAACATCTGGCTGAATCCTAGATCTGATGGGTATGGTAGGGCTATTGGAGAGACTAACAGTTTAAATCTGAGAACTTTGAGGAGAATAAAGTGACTACTGAGGGTTGATGATTCTGTTGAAGTAATGTAAGAGAGACGTGACTGGTAGCAGTGCAAGGAAAGAAACAGGTGCTGAGTTGTGATGGTGAGGACCTTACTAAGAATCAGGTTGCCCAGGGGGCTAGACAAGATGGAATATCTCAAAAATTATGGAAGAAAGAGCAGTAAAAGGTTTTGTAGTAGGGAGGCAGTTGGATGATATGTCCATGTGTATTTTAAATCATTCTACAGAGATCTCAGGATGAGGCATTTCTCATGTAAGTTTCCTCTCATAATCTAATTGTTAATGGCTAGCTATACTTTTAGACTTTGTTATTATAAGGTAAAATTTGATCATAAGGATAGTATGTTTTTTGTGTGAGTTGTCATACTGTATGTATGCAGTGACACAAGTCTATATATGTGAAAGATGGTAGGAAAATCGGGTTTTTAAGGAAGTAAGGAAGATACTGGGCAGTAGCTGGTATTTGGCCTTCAGACCTCTGAAAGGGGAGACTGCTGTGCTGTAATGTATTAGAGTTCCCTTTTAACTCTCTTGGGTTTTGAACTCAGAACTGTTCCTTGCATGAGAAATACTCTTGCCTAATGTATTTGTAAACTGACAGCAGGTTTTTGATAATATGATAAGTACAATCTGTTTCTTGCAGAGCATGAAATTCTGTAGAAAAAGTGGCTAACACTTTCCTTAGATATTTTGGGCTTGATGAAAATTGGTTTTGGAAATAGGATTGATGTCTTTCAAATATTTGTAGTGTATTGAATTTTAGATATTATTAGCAAAAGAAAAGTATAATTAAGATTGTATATGATTATGTAAGGAAGTGTTCATTTCTGTTTTAATACTGGAATGAGTAATACAGGAGGGTTTGCAAAAATTAACTGAAAAATGCATTAGAACTCTTCACAGAAGAAAATCGCAGTTATAAATAAAAGGCCACCATTCTCCTTAAAGCTTTTTCTGTTACTGTGTTTTCTTAAAACTGCCTAATAAATCTATACCCTTATTCACCCATTGTGCTATAAACATGGCTATCTAGAGAACGTGATTGGAGTTGTAAAGGAATTCTTTTTTTTTTACTGCATTATGATTTTGCACAATATGCTTTCAAGTGATGTTGGCGGAGTTCTGCTTGCAATGGTTATGCTGATTGTATGCCAGTGTATTATGCAAAATTCTAGCTCTTCAGGGAAAATAAGTACTGGATAAAAACTAGTCTGTTGGGAAACCTGTTAAATTTATCATTAGGAAGGAAAGAAAATATTATGTCTGAGTAAACACATATGGCAGCAAGAATAAGTCCACTAAAGTATGATGCTGGCCTGGGGGGCAAGGGCAAAAATACAGCCTGGTTTGCTTTAAGACCATGGTGAATCTGAGGTGTGATATGGTGAACAGGAGTTGCCTGCATCTAAGATGCCCAACTCCCACTGCCTGACTTGCAATACCAAAACAAAGCACTTTCCCCTTTGTACTCCACTTCTGTAGCTTTAGCTAGCGCTGCAGGCAGCTCAGTGAATTAGGACTCCAGAAGTAGGAGCATATAACCAAGGTTCGTGTTGAATTTCCTTTACTTTTAATTTTTTTCCTATTCACTTCTGGTAATAAAAGAATGCAGAAAGAGAACTGATGAACCCCGGCAAAAGAGATCCAAATGACAAATTATGGATTTAGGAGACTGAGGGTTCCTGGCACCAGACTGCTGGTTTCTGACCATTGTACAGAACCCAGTGACACCTTCAGAAAACACCTGTGAAAGGCTAAGTCTAATTGTGTTAAGCATCGCTTCTTGCCAGCTTTTGAATGTGTAAGGGAAACATTTTGTGCATCTTTAGTTTATAACTGCTTAAATTTTTTCCAATTCTTTGAAAGGGAAAAAAACCAAAAATTGAAATTACTTTGCTGTGTTGTGTTTGCAGTTAAGAACAAGTAACTGTAATTACAGATAAAGTCTCAAACTAAATCCTGCAGAGTTGGCTGATAGGAACATTAGATACTATTCTCATCACCTTATGCTTTTGTGCATCAGATGGATTTCCAAGGTACTTTATTTAAAATAGATAGAAATGAGTTCCAAGTCTTTAGTGCAGATGGAGCAGTTATTTTATTTAGCACTGAATGGTCTGTAAATTTACACAATAAAATCAATGATGCAGTTTCCTGCTTTTGACTTCATGGCCAAAACTGAACAGTTGCTCAGAGAAGTTAATATCTTAATTTCTTTTATACTTCATGGCCAAAAAATGCCTTATGAAGTGGTGCCTTTTCTTCTTGCAATAAACATCTTACTGTTTCTCCCCTGATGACAGTGTTGTCTGTATTTTGAATACCAGGTGCAAACATTGAAAGTCATAGTCTCTTAACTTTCTCACTTCTTGATGGCATTTTGATGTGGTCACAATAAAAAGAAAGGGAAGAAAGTTGAATAGGAATATAGTTGAAAGTGGGTGTGCGGATACTGAAATAGTTGAAAGTGGATGTGTGGGGAGCACATACTTCCCTTTGGATGATTTTCACTTTCGTTGGGGAATTCTCACATGCTTGGGCAAGGGATTGTTGTCTGACCACCTGCTTTATTTGTGCTGACAGAATGCCTTAGCTGTTGACACAGATGGAAGACTGAAGCAGTATGCTGTCAGAGATTCAGACCTGCAAGCACTGTGTTGGAAAATAAATATAAATAAAAGTAGATGCCTTTTGGATTATTATTTATTTTACTTCTTGATAATATGGTTCAGCCTAACTATTTTTTTCCAGCAGTGGCTGTGCAGCAGTTTAGAGGCAGCTGTTAGGAAAGGCAGAGCTCAGCTGGTAGGGCTGACTGTGCTGGAAGGGCTCCAGAGATGCTGTTTTTGAGGAGCTACAGCAAGTGTGAGTGTGTATAGAGACCCTGGGAGCGGTGAAAGAGAAGAGTGAATAGCTTGCTGCTGTTTAGTTTCCTGTTCTTGACTGGGGGTGTTTAGAAGGAGGAAAACCCCAACTGCACTATCTCCCTTGGGTGGAATGAAGGAACATCCTGTAGAAGAGAGGAGCAGCTGTTGGGGAACTCTAATCTTTAGATACATGAGTAGTCCTCTGGTCTACCCCGTGCTGATTTTGCCTTTTGCTTCCAAGTGTGTTTAAGATCTATCTACCTAAATAGGTGTCTGGATTAAAAAAAAACCCCATAAAACCCAACAAACACCTTAGCTTTTCTCACAAAAGAGTGCTCTTAGTAATGGTTGGTACTGGTAGCAGGTATACAGTGTGTGTGTAAAAATGAAGATTATCTCGGTTTCTGCAGCCTCCAAAAGTTTTGAAAAACCTGTTGTTTCTTATATTAAGCTTCAAGTACTCCCTTTGGAAAGGGAAGGAAACAGTCTTTTAGCTGGCTTTGGTGCTTTTGGCCTTAACTAATAAAGAGCTTCCCTGTCTTCTCTCATGAATTATTTACAACTGGTTAAATAACTGTTCCAATATCTTTTGAACTCTTACTATTGTTAAACTATTCCCCTTCACTATTTTCTAGGGGATGGCATGGTCTAAATATTTTTGGGGAAAGAATCCTCAATTTTTCTAAAACCTTTTAAGTGCATTTATGGGAAAATAAGGATCTGTCTTTTTAATGCCATTGCCTTCCTCTTTTTGATAGCTTGTCAGAGAGATCATCTTGAAAAGTGTCCCTGAGTAATAATTCTGATTATTCCTTTTGCAGTATCCTGTCATATTCTGCATAGTGGTTAAGGTGCCATTGTACTCTGCACTACAGAATCATAAGCTAAAGAGAGATATCCTAGAGACAGCTGTACAGGATGTCTTTCACTAGCTGTCTGTGAAAATTCACATTTTTTTATTCCCAGTACTTAGGGTTTATTGTCTCCTAAATATTTAGCTGCTCTTTATTCAATCTCTGGCAGTTCTTTGGCTGGATCTGTTGCTTATGCTCTGTCTGAGCTCTGCCTCTTGCTTTGTTAATGATTGATCCCAGCTGGTGATGCCTCTGCGGAGTATAACTACCTGGTAGAAAAGTTGTGCTGTCTTTGGCGGTCACAGTTCTGTCCCTTCTTTCAGCCCCTTAGAATATAGAATGATACTGTCCCCAACCTTATGTACATGTATCTCTTAAATCAGACTTCAGAGCTAATTCATTCCCTGCTGATTCAAACTGACAGCTGTGCCATCAATCTGTTTGTCAGTTTTTTCCACATTTGGTGTGTTGGAGATGCTCTGCTTCACACACAGGCTCGGGAATGCTGCCTGCCCCCTTGTGCTCTGCAGGTCTTCTGCACTTGAATCAGAAGCTGGAGTCAGACTCCATCGGTGTGAGCACTCGTGGCTTCAGTGGTAGAACTCCTATCATAGGATGGAAAACTCAAGGCAAAGGACTCAGGCAAGGCATGTTTGCACACTTGGGACACTTCATACATAATGTTCTGTATCTGCAGTGCAACTGGCAACAGGCATCACTTCTTTCACTATTGCTTGTCTTTCTTCATTCTGATTACTTCGAATTTCAATATTTGTCCTTGCTGACTGCCACATTGCTGAGTTTTATAGGTTGTTGCCAGAATTTGAGTCTACTGTCATAATCTTTGCATATATTTAAGTAGAGATTCAACCAGTGGTTATCCTGTGTCAGAGTAGATCCTGCTTTGATTGTGTGTAGTAGAAGATTTGGAGAAGGTATGTTTTGAGAGAAAGAGGTTGATTATATCTCATTTATTTGATGAATCTTTCGAAGAGTTGATTGTGACAAAAAATACAATACGAAATTGTCACCTGGACAAGATGCATGTTGAGTTGAATACTGATGCAATGAAAAGTAACGCTAGTTTTTCCTTATTTTGATTACTGTGTATTGGTACAAATTTGAAGGTATTTATTTCTGTAAAAAAGAACAAATTATTCAGAACTTGATGCTTACCAAGAAGCCATGCAATTTAAGGATGATAGAAATTGTCAGAGTTCCTTGAGCAGTCAAGACTGGACTCATGCAAAAATTAACATTATGTGGAACTATATGTCATACTTGTACAGAATGCCTAAATTCCTTGCAATGAATCTTATTACTCAAGTGCTTTTCTGGGGTTAATGTGTTATTCCTGAAAATTAGATGAAAAGATAAATTTTCTACTTCCAGTAAAAATCCTACTGTAGTAATTTTTAGCTAGGATAATCCAGAGACAGTTGAAAAAATTAAATTTCTGCATCAGTGAACCTGTGGGCTTTTCAGGAGGACTGCTCAGGTTTTAATTCCTGTTAAAATCATTAGATTTTTTAAAAGATGGAACAGTCCTTTGTACAAAATGACCAGAAAAATATTTTTATTGTTTTCTTCTGTCTTTTTTTGATTGAGTTGATGTATAAAGACAATTTTCATTTCTGAGAGCCAAGCTATTTATAGAATTGCATAGGAAAAAATTGAGTAAAACTTGCCCAAGGGAATATTGCTATACTCTTCCCTTAGCACCATCAACACCATAAAGATTCATTTATTCAGTGTCCCTTTTGAATTGCCTCTGTATTTCAGAGTTCAGATTTCAATAAAGTAAGAGTATCTCGAGCAAAAAGAGATACCATGTTGAGTTCCCCATATCCTTTGATGTCCTAGTGCAAAACTTTGTGCATATTTTCCATTTGAAATAAATGAACATATCTACCTATCTTAAAAACTGAAAAAGTTCATAATGAGAATTTCTCTAAGCCCAAGTCTGTAATGTTGCATCTGTTTTTCCTTGCACCTCACAGACTTGTCATGGTTGTGGCTTTTCATGTGACCATAGTAATGACCGGGGCCTCACACATTTTTGTTTGAATGGATTTAAAAGGAAAGCTAAAAGAAGTTTTCACATAGAGTTCTATGTGAAGAATAGAGACATTTTAATAGATAATTCTACCCTAGGTTGTTTGTTTTAATTTTTAGGCAAATAATAACATGCTCTATGTACTCGTTCTCCAACCCTAGCAACTTACAAATGAGCACTGATGAAACAAATGGTATAAAACATTTTTATTACCAGAGTAATTTGACAGTTTTATTTTGTGGATCTTTAGAGGCTCTTGCCATGACTCTCCAATTTTGGAGATTTATTTTAAAAATAAAAGAAACTTTTGGCCACTTTATTTGGAGAGGGGAGAAAACAAAGCATGTTTTCTTGGATATTCTTCAAACCAGGAAAAATCTACTTGTGTTGTAGTCTTTGCTACATTTTCTGTGGGTTGAACAAAACCCTATCACCAAAACTTTGATTTCTGTGGACATATTTGAAAAACTTCAGGTACTGCCATCAGTCTGAGAGTTGTGAAACCAGTGGGTAAACAGGAACCCAGGGTGCTTTCAGTACTCTTCTTCTCTGCTCAGAACAGTCACAGTTGATATGGAAGGGGTGATGTACTCACAGAACCATTTAGGTTTGAAAAGACACTTAAGGTCAGGTCTAACTGTAATGGTACAGGTTCATTTCCTTCCTGCCTTTTGTAGGCCTGGGATATCTGCCCATGCTGTATATATTTTATATATATATGATGTATGTATGTGTACACCAATATTCCGATGAGAGAGGTGGATAAGAAATATAGCTGCTACGAAGAGCTTCCTGCAGGTAGTGGTGCCATGGAGTCAAGTATTTTCCAGGTGTACGTTTCATGCTGGTTACAGTGATACCAGGAGGATCAGACACCATATGGATTTGTCAGGTTATTTAAGAAAAACCATCACACCATGTATGGAAATGGAAAAATGCTCCCAGTAGCATCTGTAATATCCTCAGGAATAGATCAGTATGTGTGTTCTTGCTTGGTCTTCAGGATGCTGCTTCTGGGGTTACTGAAAAGCAGTGGAGAAGATGACAGAATAAACCCTTTCATATAAAATGGGAAATTAAATTCAGAACAGAAACATATTCTGTTTCTTGAAATAAATAAAAATTAAGCCATATGTGAGATATTAATGTGATAGATTTGCTCCCTGTAGTATTTGTGGCCATATTTGATTTTTTGGATATGAAGAAGTTTACTGGCAGGTTAGGGGTAGCAAGTGATGTCTGGCTTTGCAGCATAATCTTTGTAGAGGTGGCAGTAAATGAGCCTGCATGCTTGGAACACATCATAAAGCAGAATTGCACGGTCAGTACATTTGTGTGAGGTGTTTACTTTGAGATAATTACTTATACAGTGGATCATGCTCGTATTGTACAATGAAAGTACAGCCAATAATGCTGCTCTGAAGAGTTCCTTATTTTCTAAAAGTAAATGTATTGCTCTATGTAGAGGAAGGAGAAGAAAAGATTGTCTAGGAAACATGTGTGCAACAATTCAAGGCTCTTGATTATCAATCTTCCCTGTGAGTTCTGATTGCACTGATTTTCTTTTTTTTAATCTACTCCAGCTACATCATAATTTAGCTTTTATTACATATCAGCATATGTGGTGATGCTGCTGCTGTAATTGTCTGGCAATCCAATGAACAATTGTGACAGGGATTACTCATTTTTCTATATTGTTTTTTGCTTAAATGCAGAGGCATATAAAATTGAAGGTAATCCAGTTAAATTTGGCAGACAGTTGCTAGTTTGAATTGTTTTAAAGAAAATGACTGGAGAGAAGATGAAAAAAACAGTAAAATTAGAAGTCTTACTTTTTAAATTTTTCAAGTTCTTGTGAAAAGACTTTGGCTTGGCATTAACTGTTCCATGTGACAGTCAGTTTGATTTGAATGCTACTGAAGACTGTCTCCAGCTTCTGTTCCCCAATGGTCTAGATGAATCTTTTTGGAGGTGTACTGAATTAAATATTAATAGCAATAGAGAAAGGAATATGGAAGGGCTAACTCTAAGGCCTGACAGGCTTGACTTACTACCTTTTAGAGATTAATTTGTAACAAAGATTTTTATGAAGTATTGTTTTTCATGAACTAGCTAAGTCTGTTCTCATGTAAACTTAAGCCTTCATTCTTTCAACATACCTTTAAAAGTTCGAGTATGTGTAAGTGAAGAAACACTAAACCCAGTCTTTGGTTCATTACTACAAAATACAGTTCACCTCAATAGTTCTCCTCTTATGTTCTTTGAATGAGATAATGCAGTATATCAAGTTTTTTTTTGTGTGTGTATGGTCTGTAGTGGTATCCAAGTCAACAGTACAGAATTGTTGACCTTAAGAGGATTTGGGAACTGAGTGACTTTCAGTATGCTTTTTGCTTTAGGAAGGTGTTAGAAACTCTTATGTAGTATAGAACTGAATGGAAGTAACCTAGGGTTGTGTTACTCAGTCTGGAAAGTCAATGTCTAGCCTATGCTAGCTCTCTACTTTTCCTCTAAACTAATGGAAAGAAGTAGATATCCCCAGAGAGTTGGGGCAGGTGAGTCTGCCAAAATAATTTAGAGAAAAGTAGACAAGAAACATACTTTGTTTCTTTGTGTTTTTCATTCAGTAAACATTAGGTGTGAAAATATGAGATAAAGTAATAAGCTAAATTTGCTCCTTTATAATTAATAAAAATGAAGGTTTTAAAGGGGGAAAAGTAGATCTTGACACAAGCATAGTGTAGTATTACATTCTGTTTTGAATTTTTGCTGACTGAAGGGCCTGCATTTAAAGGTTGTATTTAAGGAGGAAAAAGTGTTGGTTTGTGTAGTAATAAAGTTTATGCTATTTTAGTTCAGACTACCAATCCACAGATAAAACCCCATAATTTTCCCCTATAGTCCCAATCCATTTTTTTTCCATGTGGCCAATTCTGAATATCTATAGAAGAGATATAATGAAATGCTAACCAGTAAATAATTTGTTATTAGTTCACAGCAATGTCTGATATGATTTGATTTTCCATACAAGTAGCTCTAAGACTACTGTGTCTTAAATTTGTGAGTCTTAAATTTTTGCTTCATTGATATATATGATGTAATAAAGCAGCTCTTCCTGCTCAAAGAGGAAAGACAGCATTTAGACTTTGCCTTTTGTTTTGAGGAAGAAAGTATTTCTTCAGATAAATGGTTCTGTTTATTTTCTTAGATTACATTTTTTTCATCTGTCCTCTTCAGCTTGTGAGCTGAGAGCTTGCTGGGAAATGTGAGGCACTATCACCAAAATATCCTAGAAGAGGAGTGGGAATCTGCAACAGGTTGATGAGTTTTGCTTCTTAACCCAGAAAGTCCAAGCATGTAAAAATTAGCCCTTGATCTTCCTTGTTAGACTTGTCATAATTTGTCCATATGCCTGAATTGATTGTTCAGCTGAGAGAGGTACCTTTGTGGACAAGTGACTCCAGGATTACTCAGCAGTGTAAAGCAGTATCTGCCCTCCTTCAGATTCCTGTACAATCTGTCTCTCTGCCTACACACCAGCTCTCACTTCTAGCTTCCTTCTCTGTTCCAGTATCTACTGCCTCATATTCTCAGTTCATGTCCTTTTGTTAGAACCCAGTATTGTTTTCTTCTTGAGTTTTTGAGGTAGCCTTTCCAGGAGGAAAATTTTTCTTTGCTCTTCATGCAAATGTATTCCTCTCCATTTCTTGTGGAATATTAATATGAAATACACAATTTGCTTTACTGTAAAGGGTAGTGGTTGAAAATGTAGGATCTCTAACCTCCAGCTTGGCTGGTAACAGTCCAAAACAGCAAGGACAAGGAAATGCCTGATCACTGCAGCCTTCACCATCTTCTTGAAGTCTTCAGGAAAATTCAGGCTAGGACCAACACCTTTTGTGGGAATAAATTTACCCCAACAGTTTTTGGTAGATTTGCAAGCAAATTGACACTTTTAAGAGAAGTGCTAGACAGCTTTAATAAATAACTTAGATGATATTGACCACCTTTTTTTAATGCTTGCTTATTCATTCCATTACCATTGTGTATTTTAGATTGGCAAATTAATCTTGTCAGCACAATTACATCATCCTGTATAAGTCAGGAGGTTTGCTCACACATTAAAATTCATCCAAAACAGAATTGAGCCTTGGTTAATGGAAAGGAGAAATTATAGTCTGAAACAAATAACTCTTGCAGCAAGAACAACCAAGAACTATTTTTGTAAGATGTTGAGCATGTACATTTCTAGAGAGCCAAGGACTGCTCAACATGACAGCATTTGTCATAAAATCAGTAGGAGGGATACCTGCTTAAGTTTGGAAATGAGAGTATCTGTATTAAACTGAAAAGGTTATTTTAAGGGTGTAGCTCTTGCCTTTGTGATTTTTTTTTTCTGCAGTATTAGATGTGTTATTTTCACAAACTGTTCTAGTTCAGCTTCTTTCTCTCCCTCTCCTCCCATCTTTTTTTGAAAGAGTGGGAAGGAGTCACACATCTTTAGTGCATCATTAATGTGATAGTCTGAAAATAATTCTAAGTATAATACTCACAGTAACTGTGATGAGTAAAGAAGCTGTTATCTTAAACCTTGTCACTTTTGCGCTGCACCATCACAAATATGATATCACTCAGAAAAATTTGAGAACCTTGATTATAACTCCACCAGCCAGTTTGACCATCTGCATGATGCAATAATATTTCTTCTTGTGCACTAACTGGAATATGGATGGGTGAGGGAGAAATAATCAGTTTGAGCCTTAAGACTGTCTCTGTTAGGAAACTTAGCAGGGCTAGAGGTGGTGTTTCAGCACTGGCCTGTAATTCCGCATTCAGTGAATTTCCTGGTGTGATTTTCACCTGAGGCAATTGCTTTTTCTTCCCTGACAATATCTTGTGATATATATCAAGGACTAGCAACCATTTGCAATAAGGAAGAAACCCCCCCTTGTTTTGAGGAAGTATGGATTAGCCAGATGGATGCAAATTGTTGTGCCACACCTCCCAAAAGTAAGTGGAGAGTAGCCTCTTTCATTTCCTATAGACCAGGACCTGGTGATAGGACTGAGATCTTAAAGGATGCAATTATAAAAAGAATTGGAGTTATTTTCAGTAATTGAAGTAGTAGAAGAAAAAGAAGTATCTTGGAGAAGATGGCTGTTAACTTGAGTCTGTAGCAGTATGCAAATGTAGGTAGCAAATGTGGGTAAAGTTTGAGTACACTAAGAATAAAACTATCTGTATTATTAAAAAGAAATCTGTAATTTTAATTTTATAAATAAAAGCTAAACCACCTGCAAATAGAGAATGGAGTGTTGTCTGTAGGTTTTGAACCCAGAAACCTCAGCAAATTCAGGAAATTTTACCTGAAGTTACAGAGACAACTTGAAAAGCAGCTGTATGTGTAAAATCATCTTCACTTATCACTGATATCAAGTACTGATCATTGTTCAGAAGTAACAGAAAATAACTGATTCTTTAGCCTTCTAGTTTACCCCATAAAGTTGACTAATTATTTGCACTTGAATTTAGTCAGTGCATCAGGATCTACATTTCAATCTTACTTAAATCCAAAACTAAATTATGGAGGTATTTGTTAGATTAAAATACCAAGCATCCTTTCCTTTTCCACTCTCCTTTTACTGAAACAGTGCTCACAAATCCTGTGATAGGGTTTGTATTGAACACAGATTTTTGAAAAGCTAATATTGTTTTCCTGTAGAAATGGTATTTTCCTAAAAATCTACAGAAAATCCAGCTGTGCATAATTTGTGGAATGTATGAAAGTCCTTGCCTTACATGCCATATATCTCAAAATACAAAGCAAATGCAATTTTTTGCTCCTGAAATAATCATCTTCTGCTTGAAATTGCACAGGTTTTCCTGCATTTTGTTTTTTTTTTACAAGCCATTCTTTCTAGACTCTTTCCCTCAAGCAAAACATACTGCTATGATCCTGAGAATGCCACACCTCTTTTTTTTTTTTTTTTTTTTGAAAGATGAATGTCTTCAGGGAGAAATGTCTGTTTGTGTGCTAAGAATGCTTTTTTCTTTCTCTTACTGTGTTCCCACTTCCCTCTTTGACAATAAAATCCCATTTTATGTCCTTTTATTCTGTTTCTTATCTAACTGTACTTGACTTACTATGGGCCAGAAAGGTTTTGTACTATTGTCTCTTTCCTTTAAATTCATGGTCCTAACTTTGTTTCTCATTGTTCATCTGCTTGCTTCATGCCTGCAAATTTCTCAGTTTTATTTTGCTCCCTGTGCCAGAGTGGCTGTCTTAGTGCTGTTTGCCAAGTAACACTTTTTAAATTACCTGCTCCCATTTGTGACCGGGTGTAATTGCACTTTTCCGTCCTGTAGTTATCTCTTGTATTCATATTAAACACCTCTGTTGTGTTATGTGTCAGAAACAAGCTCACTGGGTCCTTAGGATGCTGCTGGAATTAGGTTTCAAAGAAGCCTTCTCAGGTGGGATTCCACAGGGTCTGGAGACCAAAGCCCCTTTCCTTACTCGGGGAGCTGTGGTTTCTCAGGTAATTGCCATTAAATGGATTTTGAAAGCTGTGGTATCACTAAGCCTGTCCTCAGCTAGAGGGTCTTGGTGTTCAAGTCAGGAAGCTGTGGCTGTCCTGAGAAACACTTCTGGATTTTTCTGCACTTTGGGAAGATGCATCTTGCTTGGAGCCCTGTGTTGATCCTCTGAGCGCTCCTGAGCTCCTGCCTGCCGTGGTAGCCTGGAAAGTCAGTATGCTAATACAGAAAGTATTAAAAAAATAAAAAGTTCAGGACTTAAAGAAAGAAAACTGGACAGAGGAAGGAAAGGGGATAATTGCTGTCTCAGCCCAAATCACTCAATCTGAGCGCTGTAACTGAAGGGTGAAATTCCGCCCCCATGAGCGTGTTGGACTTTGAGTTCCCTACACAAGAGATGAGCTTTTCAGGTCAGTTAGCACTTCCTTTGTGAAGTCAGTGTGTTCTTAACGAGGGAAACAGCACAGGAAAGGAAGAAGGTAGTTTCTCAGCAACCCGTAACTGACTTGTGCTGCTAGCAGCATAACTAGGGGTTAGAGCCCTCCAATGGTCTGTAATGGAGATATTTCTCTGATAATCATGCTTTCAATCTTTTCGCCATCTCTTTGACAGATAAATTGGGAAGATCCTACAGTTTATATATTTGTCCTGGATGTAACTTAATTTACAGAAAGTGTAATTCTTTGTTTAGATCAAGAGACAGCCAAACAAGACCCTGGACCCAAACCTTTGTATTATATTCCACTGGAATAGGTCATAAGAACTACATAAATTGTTACCTAAAGGTGGATACAGTAAATAATGTTGGCCTACAAAGAGAATGGTGAAGATTCTTGATTTTTGTTTTCAAGCCATCTAATTTAATTTTCAGAAGCAGTTAAAATTGTTACAAAGTGTTTGGTGACCTGAGAAACATTAGTCTGTGTGAGTAATGCAAATACGTTTCTTTTAATTAAACACATTTTTGAATAGTTAAAAGATCTGAAAAAAATGAATCATGCATTGTGTCCCACTTTTGATGCCCTAGAAAACTCCTTTTTTTTTTTTTTTGCTGCTTCACATGTTTAATTGTGATGTTTTAGATACTGTTCGAAGAAAATCTTAAAAAATACTTAAGTGAATGTTAAGTGAAGCCAGTTGAGCTTTACTGTATGGACAGATTTCTTTGTTGAGGGGAGCCTTATTTGGCTCAGATATCAGTGTTGCATTGAAGTGATTATTTTTTTTTTAAGGAGGAGATACCACCTTTTAATTGACCTGTTGGAACTTTTGAAGGTCAAACCTGAATCCTTGCCCCTTAATTATGGTGCCTTTTTTTCCCTAGATATGACTTCGGCTAGGCTGCTTTAAAGGTTTGGCTTCCACTGTGAGAATAATCATGTCTTTCTTGGCAAGAGAGCTGGGCAAAGAAAGATCTTGGAATACTGCAGAAAAGTTAGTATATTGAAATAGCAAAACTCCTCACCTCCTTGTGCCAATGGATGAAGCTATGAAGTAATAACTGTGACAGCATTTTCACTTTTAGGAAGGACAGCAATAGGGTTTGAGAAGGAAGGGCCTGTGAGGTGGGGATGCCTCTGTAACAGATGCCTCTGTTACAGTCTGTAGCAAAAGCTGAATAAAGCATCTCATCTCTCTGGAGTTGTAGGATTTACTCTTTGAGGATTTTTGTCCCAGAATGAAAACTGCAGTGTAAGTTTGGCTGCTTAGAAATGCAGTCATTGCCTCCAAGCACTCTACTCTCTGCATGCACAGACTGCCTTACTAACTCTAGAGTAGCAATTCCTCACTTTTCTGCAGACTGCAGGAGTCAGGAATCAGCGCTGTGGAGGAGGAGGGAGGAGGAAGTGTGACTTCTGTCCTCTTAATTTCCCTCTGAATTGCTGGCATGGAGAGGTTATCCAGGTAGCATTGCCCAAATGCTGGGTAGTGAAATGGAGAGAAGCCAGAGTGAAGAGGATGGAATTGGATGCAGCACTTACACCCTGTGATGATGCCATTATTACCTGGTGATATTTAGAACTGAAACATTTTCCTGTTGCTGTTAATCATCATCTGAGTTCATGTGTTTATTCTCTTCCCACTTTAATTTACAAATACTGACCTTCCATTGTCACAGGTGCCTGCATACAAATTATTGGGCTATTGTGTTTAGCCTTGGGGGATGAGGCTGGGAAGGACAATCAATAGCTGTGTTGTGACTGGAAAAGCACTCTTACAATATTTAGAACATTAGTAACAATATACTGGAATGTGCTTCTCCAAACCAAAATGATATTTGGTTGGCTAAAAATGTGGTTAGGTTGGTGTGTGTACTTACATTTCTATATCTGCTGTTTGCTTTCTGGATGTGAGTTTCATGTGATGAAGCTTGCTGTGGAAGTGATTGTTGCTTTGCAAGGTATTATCAGTCCAAATTGTAGGGCTGGTTCCATATTTCAAGGTCCTTCCTTTATGTATTTGAAAATGTCAATGTTTTAGTAGAATGAAAAATATTTGCAATGATGAGAACTGAAACGGTAATATGGCCATAGAAATAATCTCCAAACAACTCAGAAAGGAAACATGAAATCAACTGGGAAGAGCTGTGGCTGAATCTGTGGACCTAATCATTGGCCCCCCTGAATGTCTGCTGTATGCCAGAGGAAGTACCTTGATTGCTGCTTTTTGCTTAGTGAGCTTTTGGTCTGAGGTGAACTGAGCTGAGGCCAGATTTCACTTCTGTTTATTCTTCCATTATCAAATATGAAACCATTTTCTGTGATGAACTTGTGCTAGACATAAGTGCATTATAATGACATAAAATGACAGCTATAAAATGGCATCTCTGGATACTACATATCCAGACTGGTGACTGTAGAACAAATAGTATCACGAGGCCAAAAGCACAGGATAGAACCTTTGCATTACCATCCTACAGCACTATCAGATGGCAAGATGCTGTATGAGAGGGTGTGTGAAAAAACTATGAACAGTGCTTTGAGTTTGGGACTGTAAATTTCAGTTCCCTCTGACACATCAAAGGCATTTTACTTAGGTTTTTAGCTAACCTATTGTGACCTTTTCTGCCTTTAGGGAACTCCCTGAAATCTCTTGTGGCTTAGACTAATAAATCAGGTTTTCATATTTTCCATTCTAGCTAAACTTATTCCTAGATACAAAGCCATGCTCTCCCCATCTGAAAGTTGCTCAGAACTTTTCCCCTTATTATTTGTAGTCAGGAAATATGTTATCAATTAAATTTAAAGACTGATTATCCTTGTCTGGTAATAGTGGACTCTTTCTGCTCTGTACCTAAATTGCTCTTTATTTTCTTTTTTGTCCAATCTCCAAGTATTTTGGTTTCCTATGACTCCAAGTCTTCAGTCTCTTTTCTTTGTTGAGGTGAATAGCCAGGTGCATTCTTCTTTTTTATAGCATTCTTTTTTTTTTTTTTTCATTTGTCTTGGATTTAGTTTTAGTTTTTATTTTATTAATTTTGTCCTGAAAATCTAACCAATTTGCTGAGAAAGTGGGATCAGTGCTTGCTTTCAAAATTGTCTTTCTTGCTTCCTCTCTTTTGTCTTAGCCTATTCTCTTATTTTACCACTGGAAGCTGCATAAGTTTTATTTGGCATACAGTCATTGAGATAGTGAAATCTGATTTCACTCTGCTTCCTTATTAAATAAGTAGTACTGTCCTTCCCCACCGTGGATCATTTTTCAGTCTGGATGTATTCACGCTACCTTCCTGCCTTCACTATTATGACCTGTTTATTCATTTCCCCCTATCTCTCTCTTCTGTTATCCACAGGCTAAATATCTCTCTTTCCTCCCATACAAGACAAGTCTTTATACTGTAAAAATCTCATGCTAGACACCTGATAGCCTTGCATAAAATTTCAGTTCCCAATGTAGCACAGCAAAGCTCTGCTTTCTTTAGTACCAGATTATTTTCCTGCTCCTGTCTGTCTCTGTTCTCCTGCAAAAAACCACAAAAAAACCCACCCAAAACCACCCTCACTCAACCCCAAAAAAACCTGGTTAAACCATTTCTGTATTGGGTGAAAGTAATTTTTTCATGCTAAGCATTTTATCTGTCACATACATCATCAGGCTTCAGTGTCTGCTTCTTGTACTTGAAGTAAAACCTAGTGACAAAGCCAAATGTGTGTATCCTTGTGTTAAGCAGCTCTTTAACGAGAGTGATAATGTGCACAGTACCAAAATTCAGACATTTTGGAAAGAGAGTACACAAAATAAAACTTTTCCTACATGTCTTGCATCTTTTAATTTCCTTCTTGTTTTACTTCACTGCCTGGGTATTTCAGGCTGTGAGGTCAAGGCTACTTTGTTTTCCTTTCTTGCAAAGTGACTTGGTATTATATTATAGTATAGGTTAGTAAAGATGCAGTTTTTACTCCCTGACTCTCAAATATTGAAGGCTGAGGCAAGTATTATGATACAGGCTTTTTGTGAGACTTTTCTTGACTGCCTAAACTATTCTTACTGACTTTGAACTACTAAATCTATATCTAGTTTAGATATACTCTTTTTCAAAAATAAAGAGCTTGTTATGATTTTAGTTAATACAGCCAAGGGTTTGATGCTTTTCTAAAAATATAATTTGTTTTCTCAGCTAACTGTTTTGAACTATGTAGATATATTTTGAAATTTAAGGACGTTTCCTTTAATATTGGAGGAATTGAATAGAAGTTGAATGTTTGCTGATAATCTTGTAGGCTGAAGTAAAACAATTTTTGTGTTAGGGAGTACACTCTGGGAATGAGCTGAGTTTATACTGTGGCTTAAAAAAAAACCAGCAAACACACATCCCTATTTTGTGGTTCTATTACTTTTTTTGGGTTTTTTGTTAAATGGGACTATTTAGCCATCATAGGCATCTGCTTATTTCCATTTTGTAATTTTTAGTCCTTTGAGTTTCTGGAGAATATGATTTAAAAAAAATCTCTCCTTTTAGCCTAAATGCTGTGTAGAGTTTAAAAGAATGAAATCTCCATTCATTTCCTGTGAGAGAATGACTGTATCTATTGTGTGTACTTGGATATAAATGGATGTAGATTGGTGCAGTTTGTGATGCACAATCAGCAAATTGATTCTGGCTGATTCAAACCTTTAGAAAAACAAAGCCACCTTGGGGGGGGGGAAAGCTGTTTTATTCAATTGTCTGTGGATATAAGGCAGGGAATTCATGAATGTTAGAGGAATCTTCAAAATGAAGGGTGGGGGAAGGAAAAGAAAAATGATGAACGAAGCCTGTTAAACTGCTGACCTCTCTTTTTCTCCAGTGCATTCAGCTCAGTGAATTAATGAGATTAAGTCACATCAACTCTGATTGCTGGAGGGAATGAGCAAAGTGGGCAATTTCGGTAGTAGCTTGCATAGGCAAGTTTAGTACTTGCAGGCTACCTATGATGGTGTGCTGCTAACGTTTGAAGCTATTTCCTGACTTGATAGCTGCCACAGTTTTTATTATTTTTGTGGTGTGTGTAAGCTTATCTTGCAGTCTAAGAAGTAAGTTATAGAAAAATTTATTCTTAGTAAGAGAACACCTGTGAGAACTGACAAAAACTGCAGAAGTCAGCCAGCATTCTGTACTTTTGGCATTTACCTATTTAACAGGCATTTCTAGAAATTCTGTCTGTGTACAGAGGATGAGATCAGATACAATAAGGGACAACTTTTTAAAATTTCTCAATTTCTCCCTCATCTCTCCTTATAAACACTTTCAACGTATCTTCCCCCAAAACCATTCCAACAGCTTGCAAGTACCACCTCCTGCTAACTGTGACCACTCTGGGGGTTTCTGGATTTAGTTTGTGTTCTCCTTGTTTTCTTCTGCTGCAATATTCTTGTTTATCAGCTCAGTTCTTTGCCACACAAATTGTTCCTTCAGCTAGCTCTCAGTGTTTCCTGTTAATTCTGTTAGCAGGTCTTTTGACAATTAATCTGTTCTGGTCTGTAACCATGGCATTCTCATACATGATGCTCTTTCCTCTCTCCCTTTGTAGGGCTTCTGAGTCCTCCTTTCTCTGGTACTTTTATGCCAAAGGATTCTAAATCAATGTCTTTCTAACTAACCCTCAATAAGTGGCTTGTTCTATTTTGATCTGAGCAAGTGCTGTCCTATGAATCAGGCCTGCCTGAGAGATTTTCTTGAGGAATGAAGGGGAAGAGTTTGTTCCTTGGTTTGTTGGAGTTTTTTGTTGGTTTAGTCACAAAAAAAGTAATAATACTATAAGTATTTTTTTTAACCTGAGACTACTGTCAGATTGAATTAAGTTAATAGCTTGGGCTAAAAGTATTGTAGCTAAATTTACAGAACCACAATCACTGTGTTTTATTTTTACTTCATATGAAGTTGCTCAGTGACACTCCTATGCAATACATGTGGCATCTGAAGATGCAGATATTAACCTATAAGCTGCTCATTTTTATCTCTGAGGAGAGTGTTATAAATACCAAGAGATAAGAGATTCTGAGAGCAACACACACTTATTTTAATTATTTTATCTGAAGCAGAGACAAAATATCCCATTTTGTGAACTCAGGGTTTGTTCTATGTCAAAAATAACTTTTTTACACAAAATGGAAAACATCTCCAAGAGCTATTTTGGAAGTTGGGAGAACGGGATTCAGAATGGTGCTTGAGTCAAAGCTGTTAGTATGATGAGATCCAAATTTGACTCAAACCTCCGTTTTAAAATATTTTTTTCCCACTGCAGATTTGTTCTATCTCTCTATGCTTGATTGATATCTCCAGCTTGTAACTTATTGTAAGATCAGGGCTTATTAATCACACGTCTTCCAGGCAGTTTTAAAGGAACGTGGTATGATGTTTCATTTCTGTAAACACTCACTTTTTGATGAAATGATGGTGTATAGTCAGTTGTGGTAACTTTTAGGTGGGGAAAAAAAAATTCTACTAGTGTGTCATGCGGCTGGCATATCTCTTTGCCTGAGAAAGCCTGCCCTCTCCTGGGTAAAGTTAGAACTGGATAAATTGTCAGGATTGCAGTGGAACTGCTGGAGGTTATTCTGCTTTGTCTGGAAAAGCTGTTGAATTTCCATGAATAGCTTTGGTGGGCTACTATATTGATATCAAATTCTATGCAGATGTGGATTTTGTGTTCCAATAACAGTAAAGGATAAAACTTGTTGCATAAATATATATGCAAATTGTACTGTGTTCTCTGTGGGGGTGTGTCTATCTATCTCGTACTTTAAAAATTATGGAAATATGGACTTTCCTTGTTTCTAATAATTTTGAATTCATATGAAATTATGTCTGTCTATGCCTCATTTTTTTTTTCCTATCAGATCAGAATTATTTTTGTTAAATCCAGATTTCTTTTTAGTTACCTCCTCCTTTTATGTTCTAAAAATCTTTTGGTTGTTTTTTTTTAACTCCTTCCGTAACTGACAGAATACCAATAGCTCTGATTGTCAGCATCATAAATTGACAAAGCCAATTAATGTTTCAATAGCGTTGTAAGGTAGGTGACAAACCAAATTCCTAGAGCATAAAAAAATGCCATGAAGAGAGTGGTGAAGTTTCAAAGTCAGCCCTGGTCCAGTTCTAGAAAGCATATACTATAACCTGTAATCATTGCAATGACATTTGAAGACCTACATTAAACAGATTGATTGCAATTTGCTGCTGAAGGAGCAGGTGTTCAGATCTCATCAAAGAGGCCAAAGACTGGGCCTGGCATCACTAGGTACGGGCTCAGAGCCTGGCGGTGAAACACTTGTGGTTCTGTAGGGTCACAAATATACAAGTTCAATTAAAGTAGGCAGATTCTCTGTGCTTAACCAGCTAGTGGAAAAAAGTCTGGGCCTTTAAGGTAGCACAGTATTAACTCATGTCAGTGTTTAGAGCCCAGTTAGCATGTCTACATTATTTTAGCAAATTTGAATGTGGTGTTTATAATGCTCTAAAACTTTAAAAACTGGGTCATAGAAGAAGATTGTGCTGTGCTAAGAGCTTGCACAGTGTGTCTTCACTCCAAGGAACATTTAGTCTAGGCATAAGATGAGATAAATTGATAGATATAGGTGGCATAGTGACATAATGCTACAGCATTGGCCAGCAGGACAGACAGCAACATTTCTGCTCATATCCAGATAGACTGTTGTACACATCCTGACATAATGTTTTTACTTAAAAATGTCACGTGCATGTGGTGTTATTGGAATACTTGAGTTGTACTGACAGTGAAAGCTAAACAGAAAATGTAGTCACCACCTTGCTCAATCATGTGTACTTTATTGCCTTGTTAGATAAAGCTGCCCCTTGGCAGCCTTTCCCCATCATCTTTGTTTTATTAATGAGTAGTTTTGCCTTGCATTTTGAAAAGGCCATTCCTCTTCTGGCAGACCATGCTTTCTGGGGAGGCTAATGCTTGTTGTATATGAGATAAGTGATGACTTTCAACATGGGAAAGATGTGTAAGTAATTTATGAATTAAAGCCTTTTATAGCCTATTGAACAAACACACCCAAGTACTATAGAATGAGACTATCTTGTTACATGTTTTTAAAATAATTTTCTTTCTACTTGCATTTATGGAAGTAGTCCAGCCCAGGATCTCTTTCAGTACAAAGTGATGGCAAAAAGGACATTCTGTTGGATTGTTTCTGGTCTTCCCTTCTGTTTGACCCCATTGGAGTTTAGTTCTAATTAATTTAGACAGTGGATATGCTGGTGAAAAAATTTTGGTGTGCTGCAGTGTCACAGGTCTGTAGTTGTAAGATACATCACTGAGATGTTTAAGGTATTCCTCTGGCTCTGAGGACAAGATTAAAAACTATGTGGAATACAGTTCCTTTTGATGTTACTGGAGAAATACCTATTAGCTTCCATGGGCCCAAGTAATTGCTCTGCTTTAGAACTGCGTTTATATAATTAAAATTTGATTATTTTTGAAGAGAATATATAAACCTTGCCTATTAGTATAGGATCTCGTATTTTACTGTACTTGTAATATAATCAGAATGGTTAAAACAAAGTTAAAGCAAAGGTGAAATTGGAGGCAGCATAGCCAAAATCTAACTCAGCTGGGGATGCTTCTGCCCTTAGTTTTAAGGACATTCTCAGAAAATAAAAGCTTGAAAAATGTTGCTGCCTAAGTTAGTCAGCTTTGTTGGGGAGCTTTCCAAAGACACATAACTGCTACCAAAATCTATTCTCAGAATACCTTATAGAAAGTAGGTAGCTTGAAGTCAGCTTTTAAGTAACTTCACATAGGTAGTCCAAGAATTGTAATACAAAACAATTTCATTTTATGTGGGTTTTTTTTGTCCCTTACATTAGCAATAAAATGAGGCAGAGTAAGAAAACAAATATTTGATCTCATTGGAAACTTGCTGACATTTGATTTTTATGCCCTTTAACACAATTACTGTGTTAAGTGGATGACAGAACAAGTGGAAAGATTGTGTCTTATCAATATTTTTAAGGATTTTCCTCCTATTCCTCTTTAAGGATAAAATTATATTTGGTGCAGTTCCCATGTTTACTCTACAGAAGATACTTAGATACCAGTCTGGTAAATAAGATTTGGAGTTTATTTTGATGCCATACAGCCACAAGGGTGTCACTTGAGTTCATAGCAGATCTTGGGAGGCATTTCTCTTGTCTTCTTGTGCACCTATTAGACTTACAAAGTCAAATCGCGGAGCTCTGGACACTGCAGTGCTGCTTGTCTGGGATATCTGTGTGAAAACTGGGGAAATTATAGACTGAGATCTTCATTGCTGGTTCCCATTTCTCAACAGTGGACTGGGCTGAATCAGAGAATCTGTTGGAAGATAATTATTTTGATTCTGACTTTATTAGCATCACCAAGATACTATTGTATGTCAAGTGAATTTTAGTGGGAAACAGGTCTTAGTTCTCTGTTTAATCTTTGGTTTAATAAATTCCTCTGCCAACTACTTTCAACATTGATACTTCTTCACTTTATGCTTGTGCTGTTGAATTCTTTCCCTTGTTCTCTTCCACCTCAAAACTCTAGAGTTCTCTTTTCTACACCATTTGTTTTCAAATTTCCTTTTCTTTGTGACATGCTAAATTATTCTCCTCTATCAAAGTTGAGACACAGTGTCTGTCTGCTACAGAGGTCTTTTTCTTTGCTGCCAATGTATCTCACTAAACAGAGTTAGTTGATGGTTCTTATTGTGTCATTTCATCTTTTACGACTTCTGTCTCTGAAAAACATTCTTATTTGTGATGGAGATCATCTTTCTTTACTCTAGTATTCATTCTGGAACCATAATCAAACTTAGGTCTTCCTTTCCTCAGCTCTCCAAGAAATTTGGATCATTTCTGTCCTTTTTCCTTCATTTTGTTGTGGCCACTGTTACTCGCTATTTTTGCATGAACTAATTTACCACATCCTCTGTTAAAGTATCTCAAGGCATCTGCAAAGTTTAGAAGAGTAGTAAAAAGTAGTTGCGGTAGAGGATAATAAAAAACTTCTTGTGGGATTGTGTTGGTTTGAGGCTCTCTGAGATGAGAGAAAGGTAGAACGAATAAGGGTGAAGGTGACCCAGTATGAATGGAAACCTCTCTTCTTGAATTGTGTGGTTTACCAGCACACACTCCAAAAGGTGCAGTGCACAGTAGAGGATTCTTTTGCCAAGATCATTCTTTGTAATAAGAGCTACTGTTTCCAGAAAAGACACTTTAAAATGAAAATATACGAAAGCTTAACCACTTAAGTATCTTGTGTTCTTGTGGATGTTGTGTTCTGGGCGTTTCAACCCCCTTGCAAAAGCGGTATTGCAGAAGTATTCTTGTGTGTGTGTGATGGGGAAGTAAGACTGACAGACCTGGTCTTTTTCCTTTATCGTAGCCAATGCGAGGCCTTCACAAATTAGGCAGTTGCCTAGGACATAGCAAAACAGTCCCGAGGGTATCTTGAGTTGTCCTCAGGGCTTCTTCTATCTGCCTGAAACAGACTCACTCTCTGCTCTCTCTGTTCCACTGCTCAGGGAAGTCTGCAGTGCCAACAGAGCACAGGCTCCCCTTAGTTTTCATTGAAGAAAATGCATGAGACGTCCAGTGTAAGACAGAGGAAGAGGCAGATTCCCTGTTGCTGTCGGTAAAAAAGATGAAGGAGGCGACACAGTTTCCTCAACTCCTCCTTTCCTTCCCTATCCCATTAGCCCACATTTTCTCTTCCTGCCCAGCCCTCCAGTGATGTCTAATCTCATTTACGGGGGCTGCTGCCAGATCTGCTGCAGTTTCTTGGCCGCCGTTTTCGGTGAGGGAGCCGAGAGCGCCGGGGAAGAGGAGGAGAAGGAAGGAGGAGGAAGGCTGCTGCTGTGTGGCGGAGCGGCGGCAGCGGCAGCACCTTTGACGTGCCCGTCCCCCACGTGACGGCCGCTCCATTGCGGGGAGGGAGCTGAGCTGCCGCCGCTCCGGCAGAGCACGGGAGAGCCGCAGCCTCGGCGGCGGCAGCGGCGCCTCCGCCCGCAGTGCGTGTGTGTGCGTGTGTGTGATGAGCGATCGCCGCGTCCCTCCGCCCGCTGCCGGCTGACACCCACCGCGCGGGGAGCACCAGGAGCAGCCGAGGAGCCGCGGCCAGCGCGCAGTGACCTTGGCCCAGGAGGTAACCGAGCGGGCGGGCTCCGCGCCCCTCCGCGCCCCCGCCCCGCGCCTCCCGCGGCGGGGCCGAGGCTCCGCTCCCGCCGGGCCCCCCGGGCGGCGCCGCCGCCGCTGTCGCTGTCCGCGGTGCTGGAACTGCGGGCGCCGCGCCGAGCTGCCCGCGGGAGAGCCGGGCTGCCTGAGGGAGAGCCGGTGCGCCCGGCCTTTGGCCGCCCGGAGCCGCGCACCTCCGGCGGGCGGTGCGGGGGCAGCCGAGCCCGAACACGAGGGGTCTGGGGGCTGGGGAGGACTCGGGAGGTTAGTGCTCGGCGTAGGGCTCGGCGGCTCCCCGGGCTCTCCGCATCCACCGGTGTGGTCTGTAGATGGAGCACATTCTTACACCTGCGTGCAAAGCCGGAGCTACGGCATGATCCGAGCTCTTGCTTAGTGCAGCTCCCGTGTGACTCGGGGGAGGGCGGGGAGGAGACGGGGCTGGCAGAGAGCCGGGGTTTGGCGGTAAAGTGCGATGAAAGTAGGTGAAAGCAACCGGAACAGTGTTCTGGCTTGTTTCTTCATTTTCCCTCATCATCTGCTCCCCTGCCCCGGCGTATGTAGGAGCACAGATGTGCTGGTGAATTACAGGGAGGTTCAAAGCCTCTGGTTTGCTTTTTGTGCGCTTGAATATTGTGAAAGTTGCTACGACCCGAGCTGTGAGCAGAGGGCACTGCTGGATACGCGTCATGGGCCGAGTCCGTTCTCCCAAAATTGGCCTGAAAGGTGCAGAGCGTCCCTTGGTGAAGCCCGTGCAGGAGAGGAAGAAGTGCTTCGTGAGGAGGCACTGTGGTGTGCTGTGGTGGTTAGCAGTGTGTCAGGGAGCTGTTCCGAGTGACAATTCATTAACACTTCAATTAGATCAACACGTCACATCCATTATTTACCGGCAAAAGGGTAATGACAGTAAATGGTGAATTAGCAGCTTTGCTCCAATGTAAATATCTGTTGGAGTAAGAGCATACACTGATTTTGATAACGTGTTGGTAGAAAGTCAGGTTCATTAATCATCAGGGAAGCAAGGAGATCTGAGGTGATGCCCTATTTAAACCACTCTTACCTTTTACAGTGCAACACCCCAAAGCGGATCAAATTTGTGGGACATGGCACAAGGAAACAATTATGGGCAAAGCAGCAATGGGGTGGCTGATGAATCCCCAAACATGCTGGTGTACAGAAAGGTAAGCTTTTGTATTTTTCAGAAGCTGAGGAAGGTGAAGTCCTGGACTCTTTGGCTTAGCAAGTGAAGCCATTATTATTGCTGCTTCTCTCCAATTTCTTGAACAGGGAAATGACTATCTGTTTGAAATGGTAAAATCTGCACGTGTCAACTTTGCATCTTGTTCAGAAGCAGCTGCTTTTCAATTTGAGATATTTGATGTGTTTCAGTCACTTTCTGCATTGATACATATGGTACGTGATGGTGGTGATGTGCCAGAAACCGGACCATGTTTGGAAGTCAAGTGTTCACTTTTAAAGTTTATTTGTAAAATGAATTTGTATGTATTAAAGCTAAATATCAACTGTACAATACAGTATTTTGGTCTCATGCAGAGAAGTTGGAATAATTAAATCATTTCATATGGGAGGAAAACTGATTTAAAGATATCACTTACCTGTGATTTCCACAAGTCAAAAACCCCCCAAAACATACACTTTATTTTTTTTTTCTCTGAGAAGACTTCTAGTGTAGTTATCCTAACATCAATACATGAAATTTCCGGGTAATGAAGTTAATAGTGAGGCTTATTTAGTGATGATACTTTAGTTTAAGTGAGAGTAAATGCTTGGAGAGTTTGAGATGCCTTTATACATTTTTTTTAAAAAGCCTTAATTCCATTTAGGAAAAAAGAATAACAACATAAACCCTAATAATAATGGAGAAAGTAATTTTGCTGTTGCAAACTGAAATAAGTAATTATGCAATTGCTTGTTTATTCTTACAACACAGTGCTTCTTAACTTGTTTGTGGTTGTTTTTATCAGGTGGAAAAAATCAATACTTTACTTTGTTAGAGGCATTGACTTTTTCCCTTACAAGTTAACTGTAATAGAAAGCATCTGATATATGCTCAGTTTAGTCTTTGAGGTGAACTGAAGCACAAACAGTAACTGTGGTAAGTGTTCTTTTCCCAGAAATTAAAAAATAATCTCAAATTGAAGTCTGATGCATGCTTTTTTCTCTTCCTGTTTTCAGATATGTTGCTGACTTCAGTTTGTTGTATCTGCTATTTTGTGAAATTAGGCTCCTTTTACATACGTGAATGAATTTATGAACCTAACTGTGGTTATCCTTCTACAAATGCACATCTAGAAAAATACAGGATTACCTTGCAATTAACACCACAAGTGTGTTTCCAAAGGCAATTGCACACATGAAAATATGCTGCATATAATGAAAAGCAATATACCAGATCTTATATTGTTGTTTGTAGGTTTTTGATCTTTCTGAACAGAATCTTTCTACATTTGCCATTTACTTCAATGGTATTTTCTCATCTTATTTAGTACACAGAGAAACTGTTTCTCTCTTCCTTTAGTGAGTTTTGACCTATCGTGTTTAGTATGACCTCATGCCCAAATTTATCATTGCTCTGGGCAGCATCACCTCTAAGTAGCATCCAGATTGAATGAATCAGCTGAGGCAAGTGATGAGAGTCCTGCTGATGCATGGGAGACTTGAAAATGAGGAGTGAGAATAGGACGTACCACTTCAGGTGTATGCTCAGCAAATCAAGACATCAAACACCTCTTTTGTTCTCTGCAATACATCTGTAAAGGGATGATATAAATTTATGTTCTTCAGTGCAGCAGTGATTCTTGTTGTCACTAAACAAATGGTGCTCTGAGTATGAAGCTTTGAAAAATACTGACTGTCTACAGCATTACCTGCCTTACTTGTTTGTTTTGTTTTTTTTTTTTTTCTACTTATTTTTGTAGCAATTAAAGATAAATTCAAATTATGTGCACTGTGTTAGAGTACAGAGAGAAAACTAAGTAGCCCTTCCTTTGGAAGTACTCAAGGAATAGGCAACAAAATAATAGATAACTTTTCAAGAAGTTGTCTGCCTTTTCTTGATATAGGATATTGATGTAAGTAAACATTCTAAATTCTGGATCTGGAACATAAGAGGAGGATAGTCAAGTGGAAATCATTTCACTTTAAAGTATATCAACTATGAATATAATCCTTTAATAGGAACAACTAAATCATAGAATTCCTTGTCATACATTTGAAAACACAGTACTTCTCCCTCTGCCATTGTGTTGGGAATGAAAGCACTGTAAGAACAAAGAACTAGATCTGACAGCTTCGTGAAGGACTCTTTTTTGGCCAACCAGGAAAGTATTAATAGCTTTTAGGAAAAAAAATATAAACATTCTACTGGCTGGGTTCAGCTTGAATTGAATTTCAAGTCTTATATTTTGAATAATGTTCCTGAAATGCACAAAGGTGGAAATGCTTTCTTCCGGTAGTTTGTACATCAACAAATGGAAAAGCACACATTTCGTGATATCTGTACCTGCAAAGAATAGATGAAACATCTCTTACTTCTGTTAATGAAGAGTTAAAATTTGGCTGTGCTTTGAAGGCTGTTATTTTGGCTACAAATCACAATTTTGTAATCTGGTAATTTTGCTAGTCTGTCTAACTTCCAGATGCAATCTGAACTAAGTATGTTCTGAACTACATGAAGTTAGAGCTCTGTATTGTCTAAATACTGATTTTTGTCAGGAGCATTTTATAAAAAATACAGAATGAAGTCCTAGTGTTTTCAAATTTGGTTTTTAAGGCTTAAATGTTCCAAATTCTTGACAAAAAAGGGCTGGTTTTCTATTTTATTAAATGTATTTTTTTGATTAGTTGCTTATTTGAAGAATTGTACAACTGATAATCAAATTGTAATCTCAATTAATACAGAGTGTAGATAGTCTCTTATTCTCATAGTAGCTTTTATTCCTAGCTGAACAAGGGTTTCATTACATTTTGCTTTCAAAAAAGAATTCATTAAAAAAATCAGCATAGGATAATTCAATATTCCATGCACACATAACTAAGAATTGCTTGTTTGAATCTGGAAAAGACAGAAGCACAGATAAATAGTTTCCTATATAATTTTTACTCTGCCTTTTAAGATGCTCGTATCAGTGTTTTTATGCCTTGGGGAATAATTTTTATTTTAATAGAATGTCAGCTGAATTATTCTTTTTGTCTATCAGCCTAATTATAAAGTAATGACATGTGACACATCATTGGCACTGACATACCTTAGAAAAAGTTCTGAATTTTTCTGCTGGTAGCCTGAGGCAAATATGAAAAATGTAAAACCCCTCCTTTCATTTCTTCTCTGACAGTCCATTCCAGTCAGCAATTAAGAGAGAGATAAGAGACTGAAATCCATAGTATTTTAACATCACAAATTGCTCATGCAGGAATCTCGTATTTTGGCAACACTAACTTGCTGCTGCAAGCTAGGTCTTAGGGAAGAAACTTGAGATGTAGTAGTGTAGTAGAAGGCCCATACTGTGAAGTTTTTCTACATTTCAGAGTCTGACCTGCCTCTTTTTTTTTTTTTTTTTTTTTTTTTAATTAATTTTAAATCTCTGCACGCAATTAAAAGAATAAGAGTTTTGTTTTAGGAACTTCTATTTTACACCTGCTGCTGGTTTCTTTATCTTCCTGGTCTGTGCTTTGCTTACTTTTTCAGTCAAACATATGCTGCAATTATTAGGGGTTCTGATTTGCAAGTTTAATAGTTATTGTATTGTTGCCTGAACTAGCTTCATTTGAGAGCTGATAGTTTTATTTTGTAGCAGTAAGATTATCCTTGTCTGAAAGGTAATATTCTTGTGACTGAGATTTTGGCTCTCTACCTTCCTCCCTGCCCCAAATATTAAAATGGCTTTTGCCAAGTCTGATTAAAATCACTGACGGTGGGGCTGTCAGTGTTCCAATAAAGATAACGAGGTGTTTGTTCTGTTTCTGTGACAATGGTGGAAGGTCATATATGTCTGTACTCACGTATAACAAGGGCTGTATTTGTAATCTCAAACTCCTTAGTTTATCGTGATCTGATATTCTTCATAGAAACCATGCCTGCAAAGCATGGTACTTTCCAATGCTGTTGTAAATGAGCAGTAACCATGCAAGGACAACACCTGAGGAAACAGTGACACCATCTTCTAACAACCATTCTCCATCTCTGCTTCCACCAGAGCTGACTTCCAGTGTAGTCTGCAGATAATGCTGTGTCCTCATGTGGCCTTTATCAACTTCTCCCTAAAATCGTTGTTGGAAGAAAATGGTATCATGGATAAATGTGTTCCTTAGAGCCTGTGAGACTAAGGAAGGACATTTTAGGTGGATTTTTTCTAAGTGCCCTCACTCACTTTGAGAAGAGTCACTCTGATACTTCACATTTCTGAATATGCCATGACATTCTATGAAGGCGTCTTGTTTGTTACTGCATTGGAAAACTCAGGGTGCTTTAAGATACTAGAGATAAGTCGTGAGGGTTTATTTTTTTTTGGTGTGGTTTTCCCTAGTGTGTTTATAAATTAAAAAAAAAAATTATTAAATTATACTATACCTCTAGGTTATGCTTTTTCTTCTGAGAAGAGTGGCACTGGTGCAAATCTGGTTGATGGTCTTGGTATTATTCCAACATTCAACATTATAGAATTATTGGGGAAGGGTCTACACTTGTGAGCCTTGGGAATTCCTGCTGTAGGAAGAAAACAATTTATCGTCCTATCCAGTGAGTTATGAGGAAGTTGTAGTCCTGGAGTAGCTGGACTACTTCTCTAGCTTTTGCACAGAGAAATTTAGGGAGCAGGAACTTAATAGAGATGGACAGAATAGTTGCTAGATGCTGTGGAGTGCCTTTTGTTTTCCTGTATGCTCTCACCTTCATGTTTTGTATCTATCCTCTGTGCAGATTCACTTTGCTGTATCCTCTCCTAGAATGGTTATAGTTAGTACTAGGTGTAGCATGTATCTAAATTTTGTCATCATTTGTGATAAAAACAGTATAAAGGATTTGATTGTCTTCACAACTATATGGAATGACTGAAAATTCCAAGGAAACTCAATTGAAAAAAATGTGTCTGAGTCTGCAGGTGGCTAGGTCAGTGAGAGGGCACTTGCCCTGTTTTGGTGATTCCTGCTGGTATTTTCCATCCTTTCTGTTCTCCTCTTCCTTCCACTAGGTGTAGAAATACATCAAGTGATACTGCAGTGAGAGGTTTACTGCTGCTTACTGTTCTCAGCTTGGTGTGCTCACATTAGTGTCAAATGCAAAAACCCCACAGCATTCTGTGCCACCATGTTAATTCCTCTCTCCATCCCACGTGTGCTGTCTGAAAAATGTATGTGCCTGTTTTGATTGTGCATTGTCATTTTCAGGTTCTCTGCTTCTTTCCTTTGAAGCAGTCTACATTTGTAGCTATGGAAACAATGATGCTATTGAGAGTGACGTGCAATGTCGAGGCAGAAATTGTTTGTTTTGGAGTTTTGTTTTCTTGCAGTTCAGGCTTAAAACATTCTTTGTGGACTGCAGGAATTTTTGTAGTAATATCTATCATATCATAATATTTGACAGGTCCCCACCAAAGCTGATATGAACTATACTGGTAAATACAATAAAATACTTCCATGAGTTTTAAAATATGCTATTCTCCCAGTTCAGGAATCTCAAACCAATTGAAACTTCTAGTATAGTAATCACTACATAAACTTCTTCAAATCAGTTTGTAAAAGCTGCTGAAAGACAAGAAATTTGACTTAATTTCCACAGTAAAATGGTCAGCTGAGAATTTTGACTTTTTGGTCTTGATTGCCACTAGCTATAAAAATGAAATAAATAAATCCCAGGTCTAGCCTAGAAAAACAAACCACTGGAAACAGCAGAATACATTTACTTTAACATGCTTTTAAACTTTACTCACGGGGTTGTGGTAAGGTAATCTGTGGAGGTATACAGTAAGATAGAATGTGAACAGCAGCCAGCTTTCAACTATGACTCTATAAAAGAAAGCTTTTGTGGAAGAGATACATAGAATTATTCTCTCTGTTACAGATGGGTAAACTGAGATGCAACAGTGACATGTCAGAGCAGAGGAAAAGCTAAAAAATACTACTTGGAATGGTGTCCATTATTCCTGCATTTTTTTCTTTTGTTCCCTTCTTATATGAAAATGGGTTGCAGTAGTGGGGCAAGAAAACTCTGGATTTTATTAGTATTAATATGAATCTTACCAAAATGTATAAGGGAAGAAAACTTTGAGGGTGGACTTAGTACTAGTAGAGATGGACCGCCTCATAGAAATGCCTCCAGCTGAAATTTGAGATGATGATGCATTGAAGAAAAAGTACATGTGCAATTTCCCATGGTGAAAGGATCAGCTGAGAATTTTGATTTTTGGTGAGAGATTGCCACCAGCTGCAACTAAAAGTTGAAGATAAAAAAAGATTGAGCTAGTTATTAAATTATGTGTTGGTTAGAAGAATAAATGGAGTAGATACAGTGGGAATGAGGCTGGTTGGGAACTGCAGGGAACATTGGAGCTGAACTGTCTGACAAGCAGAGTTGGGAACTGCAGTTTCATCTGGCGCATGAGGACAGCCTGGGTTAGTGCAGGACAGCAGGCTGGCCAAGATGTAGAGCTGTAGGAACAGGTATAGGAACATCTCATAAATTCATTGCAACTATCAGGGGAAGCTTTTACTAGATAATATATGGAATTCTTAACTGATAAGAATGGGAGTGTGTATTTGGACTATTTAGCCTCCAAAAATTTGGGGTAGGTTTTGTGCTTGCGTGTGTATTTACCTGTGTTTGAAAGCTTCACTTTTTGGATGCTGCTGTGGATCTTTCTCAGTTTGTAATGCTCAGCATGTCTTTGAGAAGACAGTTTTATGAGCTTAGTTTCAGAGAAGCTACCTTGTCTGGGAAAGGTGGTCAGGGCATCAAAAAACCAGTGACATCCCTCTTGCTTTCTCATACTGTTATTGCCTTCTTACTGTTATTTCCTCAAATATATTTCTGGCTAAAAGTTTATTGCTGGTAATTAGAAACTGGAAAGATGAGACTGTGATGTGTATTTTATCCATATTTTTCCAATGAAGAGGTCTATTTTTCAAGATTTTTATAGTTCTACTATTTCAACACAATTGAAGATATCTCTATAGCTGTTAAATGGAACTGAAGTCTATTAGATACATAGTGTCATTCAAATGAGAAATCCTTTTGGGGAAGACTCTAAGAATTTATCATGTAGTATTCATATCAAATATGTGCTGGTTTAAATCTGAAAAACCTCAATCAGGAGCCAAGTAAGCACCAAGAACCATTGGGATGGAAATTTATCCATCACAGTGAAATGATCATTCTCCTGGCATTCACGTACTGTTTTTACC
Source organism: Brachypodius melanocephalos (assembly GCA_013398615.1). Taxonomy (NCBI): domain Eukaryota; kingdom Metazoa; phylum Chordata; class Aves; order Passeriformes; family Pycnonotidae; genus Brachypodius; species Brachypodius melanocephalos. The sequence goes on along the minus strand of VZSR01003807.1, from coordinate 6,037,324 downwards.
GAAACTGGGTAAAATGGGAATTATGAAGCTGTACTAGCTCTTCTTCTGTGTCACTTCTGCTGGAGTTTTGTGTTTGCTTTCTTTCTCTGACCTGTGCTGAATCTTGTTGACTAATGGAGTGTCAAGTTCTTGGGAGATTGTGCCACAGAGAAAGAGGCAGCAAACACAGAGGATCTCTTCACAATGCAGTTTAGATGCACAAGGATTACCTAGCTGAAAGTGAAAACTGCTCCCTGTAACATCAAAGGAATTTTTTTTTCCACTTACTCTTGATGATGAAGATGGTTGTATAATGTAAATGTACACATGTGTATATGCATATCCTCCCAGCCATGCAGAGTCCTGCTGCCCTAAGACTTATTGATTCATAACTGAATAGAGATGACCAAATGCTTGTATTAAATATATATGGTATTTGTATTTAAATATATAAATTTTTTTGCAATATCTCATGTATGTGATGTAATGCTGTTGTATATTGTCTTCCATGTTATGAAAATGAATTGCACTGAAACATTTCAATTAGCTGTTTAAAAGTACCCTTAATTCTGATGGAAAACTACAGTTTTTCTGATTTCTTTTTATGTCAGAATGAATAAGCAGTTTACTGAATGCCTTTTGAAAGATATATTAGTGCTTCTTAACACCTACACTTCTCTGAACTAGAAACTGCAATTAATCTTCTTTGAGCTAGATTCTGCCCTCAGACATAGATTTGCAGCATCTCTTCATATCAGCAAGAACCATACAACTGCATTTGATGTAGAATCAATATCAAAAAGAAGAATGACAAAGTTTAATAATAACCCTCAAAATTACAAAAACTTGAGTTAGTTGTCTTACAGTAAGAATTCTCTTTATGTTGAATACTTCTGTCTGTGTGGAGGAGAAATACAGAACACTTTGTGGCCGTACTGCAAATCCCCTGATATTATCATATTTAGTGCTGCAGGCATGAGTTCAAAATTGTGAAACAGGATGGCTTCCTAGTAGCGAATGCAGAACTTAATGTATGAATAATGAATGCTATTTTATAGGGGTATACTAAAGTTTCTGTATGTCATGAATGGTTTATTTTAGCTGTGTCATCTGCAAAATAGGTGGTCTGTGGTACAATTAAACAAGTCTTAGTGAAATTCTGTAAAGATCTGTTTACTTCGTGCAGAGTACCTTAAGTTCATCAAAGTACTACATTAGATGGTAAAGTACTACAGTTAGAGGTATGCAGTTTAGACAACCAGAATACTATAAACAGAAGTTCTATACAACTGCTCACAGCAATACTGGTTTTCAAATGTCTCAGTTTCTTTAAGAGTTACTAAGCAACAAAAATTCTCATTCAAGTCACTAGGAGCTGAAGGTTTTTAGTACCCTTTCATAAATCATGTCTGTGTCTCGGTGGAGTCATCACACAACCTGCCTGAAATATTTAGATTCTGTCTTCTGTGATCTGGAGGGCATATCAGTGTCCATCACAGTACAGGAGCCATACTAATGCCCAGCAAATGTTAGTTTAATTTAAAGTTAATACATTGGTTTGGTTTCCAGAAGTGAGAAGAAATACCTTTGGTTTGTTTAAAAGATGAATAACTGATACAGTGTTTTCTCTGTGCTCGTTTCTTAAAAATCTGTACCGCAAGAATAGTACCTCTATTATAGGAAAATCTTTTTCAGAGTTTAAGCAACGTGCTGCGCTACAGACAGTTGTGCCCTGAAGCACTTAAGTTTGTTTGGAATAGAAAAAAGTAGTCCTGATCTCGCTTTCTCTTTACCATCAACTCCACTTCTGTAGTGTTATTTTTGGATGTTGACGTTCATGGTCAGCAGTTTACTGAACACATTGTCCTGCTCTTATGTTGAGGTAGTGTTTGTATCTTGTTTTGAGGTACATTCAGAAGTAAGAACTGTGGAAGTGTTCTATTTGTGTAGCCGTATTTGTATTTATCTGTCATGTATCTGTGGCTGTCATGCCATCAGCCTTTTAACACACACTGTGGTGCGCAGCTGGTGTTGCAAGCCATAGCCAACACTTTTGTTGTCTCTGGGATTCTTTTGCTTTACATTTGTTTTGCTCCAGAAATTGAGGGGTAAATTTGATTCCAAGATACTGGACTTGACAATCATTTCTAGTTCTGTATTCCAAGGCTTAGGAACTCCCACCTATAAATTACAGAAAATAAGGTGTGCTGTTGTGCAGGACAAAGCTCAGGGTTTTCACTTGGCATCTTTATATAATACGTGTATAAATTTAATTTTAAATGTATTGAAGATTTATGCTTCTTCATTCCCCTTCAAACAGGTATTCTACCTTTGTGTTCTGTAAAATAGTTTATTTCAACAGATCATTCTATGGGGTTTATTCTCAGTCACTTTTGACAGTATTGAAGGATACGGAGTACATTCAAGGATAAGATGCGGAGTGTGAGGCACGGAGAGAAATATATTAACATGGCATCATTCTGTCACTTGCAATACACTGTATCCGTGTGAGCTATACCACCAGTTTCTCTGGTAGGTGAATACGGCGGGACAGTCAGGGATGACTGGGACCACCAGAATTCTGCAGGTGCTTCAAGAAACGGTGCTGGAGCTTCACTAGGTGGTGCTCTTCCTCCTGGGTAGGGAACACCCATCCCACAGGGGTGCTGAGAGGCATTCTCTTGAGGAAACAATGAATGCTGGTCTCGTGAAGAGGTATTCCATGCTGGATGTTGATGTTGATGCTACTGCCCCAGCCAAATTGTTGATGAAGTCTTTTGACAGTAGTTTTAATTCATTGATCCTTGTTCTGTGGTTTCCAGGGTGGGAAGTCTCCAGTCACCATGTGTTTGTCAGTCAGTCCAAACACTGCTGTCTGCACTCATGTTACACACAGGAAGCTGCTGGGCATAGCAGTCTGTTGGCAAACTGAAAGGTTAATTTTTGTGCATAAGATTTTCAACCTAAATATTAAATAAGAGATGTCAAAGTGATTTGGGGAGACCAGTCAGGAAAAGTTGGGACTAAGTAATTTTCATTTTCCCCAGTGCATGAAATGGTCCTTGTATCACCTTCAAAACAGTATTTGAGGATCACCAAAATAGAACTGACATTTGCTACAAATTCAGTAATTCACATTATTTGGTCCAAATTTTATTTTTTTATCTTGACAGGTCTTAGTAAGAAGAAGCATGTTTCTGTATGTTCTCACTTTTCTCCCATATCCCACCTTGATAAATGGATTTTAGCTGAGTAGGCCATGGCTGATATGAATATATTAGCATCAATTGAAGTTATAGTCAAAGTTATACTCATATGGTTCGTTGCATTGATATGTTTTTGTCCTATTCTTTTTCCAAGCTATCTTGATTAGTGGACAAGATGGACTGCTTCTGTGCCTATGTATTAGCCACTTAGACTTCAGAATGTTACTAGAAATGCATTTTTATTTATCCTGGGGAGATCTTTGAATGCCTCAAATCTGTAGTAGATGCAATTGAGTATAAAGGTGCCTCCTCTGTGGGTTTGTTTGTTTGTTTTAACTAGGTTCTTTCCTATTTACTTTGTAGAAATAGGGATGCAATTTAACCTTATTTATGTTGCTGTAAGTGCAGAATAACTACTGTTCTCACAAAAGTTATTAAGGTTAATTCCTTAAAAAGTAGTACCTCAAGCTTTCTGTGCTGGTGAAGTGCTACTACAGAAGTTGTTCCATGCTGGGGTTGTGGTGGTGGTGTACTAGAGGTGTCAGTTCCAGATTTTCTTGTTGTCCATTGAAGTAGGCTATGTTGTAGAATGAATTAGATGAAACATTAAAAAATATAATGTTTTTCATTTTCCCTTCAAAGAAAATAAATTTATTGACTTTTGAATGACTTGGTCCTTCTGCAGGCTAAATAAGTTTTTACAATTGATATATCAATTGTAACATGGACTACTAACGCAGTGAATGTTATCCGACAAGTAAGAATAAAGGACATAATAGTCACTAGGCAGCATAGAGCCTTTTTCCTGGAGATGGATGGTGTCTTGAGGACATAATCTGCATTAGAACACAGTGATGAAACAGTGGCAGAGAGCATGTTATACTAGAATTCAACAGTAGCCATACTCTCTGCCAAGGCTAGGATGACTTGTGATCAGTGCACTGGTACATCGCTGTCCTAATGTCAGATCTCAGCTGATTGCTTCCCTATAGGGCTGAAAGTGATCCTGCATGGGGAGATTGAAAGTGTGAGAAGTTGTCTGATTTGTGCTGCTGGGTAGTTTTGAATAAAACACTCCATATCAAGTGAGCTGAAAGGCATGTAGTCACTTTGTGCTTAACTCTAGATACAGATAAAAGGTGGGTGTTGTTTTAAATAACATGTGAAACAGCATTTGTCTTAAAAGTAAATCACCCCTTTCTGCTTCCCTAAGAAGAAAGATTGGAACAACAGAAAACCTTGATTTTTGCAATGCTTTAAAAACTCCTTATGGCTGCAGAATTCTTGTAATGCTACCAGAATGTTGTTTGATTAAGAGCAAGGAATTAGTTTAAAAATTGGGTAATGGAAACATGGATATGAATAATTGTTCTCCTTTGTGTTTGAAAAAATGCTGGTTATTCTCTGCCTCTTTCCCATTTTCAAATTGGAGATAATGCAGGTGAACTGTGATGGCACAGTGATAAGGTTAATTTTGTTTTTGAACATTGTACAGTGTAGTGATAGCAGTTTTGCAATAACCATTATTTCCTTATTTTTCTGACACACCTTTTTCCAGTTTTTCACAATATCACTGTGATTCATTACAGATCAAAACTTTGAAGTGATTTTGTTTCCCTTTTGAGTTAGGTTTCATCAGCCTGGAAATCTTTGTCTGCTTCCCAGTGGAGTGTAAGTGGAGACACAGTGGTAAAATCTCCACATGGTGTGCTGATAATATACTGTATAGAGTCATTGCTTCTGTTCCTTTACCTGCTTCTAATTCTTCAGTAAGTGATGACAGAGGAAAGAAGATGTACATGACCTGCAGTACAGGCCCATCTGTGGAGACCAGATGGCATATTTAACAAATTTCCCATGATTTGGTTATTTTCCCTTCCATTTCCTGTAAATTGTCTAGGGGAAACTCATGTGCTGAAAGAAGCAAGAATGATGGAAGTGCTGACCTTTATTGACAGAATGGCATTTTATGCTTTATAACCGCTGCATCCTAATCTCACTCTGTAATGCCAGTAAGTGCTGTGTTCAAGTGCTTGTGTTTCTATGGGAGCCAAACACATGGGGTGGGGTTTTTTTCTCTCTCCTTTTTTTTTTTTTTTTTTTTTTTTTTTTTTTTTTTTTTTTTTTTTTAATTCATGCCATTAAAAGCCCAAAGGGTAACTGATGGGTGAAGCCATGTTTGTGAGATTTTGCTTTTCAGGAATTTAAAGCTAGTCAGAACACTGAATAGGTGTTATGGAGAATGTAACTCAAGAAACATTGTTCCACGCTCTCTTTACTCCAAGGCTTAATTTTTGTAACATATGCTTTAATTATATCTTTCAGCAGTATATCCTAACATTTATGATGCTGAAGCAGGCTTTCAATTTCTATTTGTATGGAAAGAGTGAGTCTAATATGGATAGGGGTGATTTGAATGAACCTATATACACAGTATTCCCATGAAACATGATTGTACCTGCAAATCAAGTGGCTTGTTTCTTTTGCTTGACAGTTGTGGTTGGTTTGTGGTTTTTTGGTGGTGTGTTTTTGTTTGCTTGTTTGTTTTCGCTAACATTGATATTACTGACTTCTGTGCCATTGCCAGCAGAATGCAATTCCCCAAACTGTGTGTGTGCATGTATACCCATGTAGGGTATTCTGGTATTCTAGTTTTGCCTAAATTGTGCTCTGGAATGATTAGCTTTGCAATGATATAAAAGATTTTCCTCACTTTGGTGGGGTGTCTAGTTTCTTTTTCACTTTTTGTAAACTCATAGCGTTAAAAACACCTTATGCTTTTAAAATCCATGATGCTAAACAAATATATTTGTCAAAAACATCTTTACCTCTGAGAAACTGTGAGGTGTTTTTTTATTATAAGAGGCAACTTATAATCAAAACCACTAAAATCAATATCCCTTTAAATTGCTTTTTTAGAATGTTGCTGCTTGCAAATGAGGTTGAGTCATGGTCCTAGACACTGCATGATTGAGTCTGATGCTATGTTGGGTTTAGTGCAGTTTCTGGCTGTGTTGAGAGACATACGTGACAAATTAGTTTGAGACTAACCAGGATTTTCCTTCTGCAATCACAAAAACTTTTATGAGCCATCAGACATCTATTTTTGCAACTTTAGTTCTATTTTCGGTGCTTCAGTTCAGTATAGGAATCTAATAAATCCTTTAATTTGCATGATTTTATTGCACTGAAATTTAAACCACATTCCCTGAGCAAGGGACCGAATTAAACACCACATACATAGTTGATGTGGACTAAGGACATGCAGCTTGTATACAGAGGCAAGATTTATTTCTTGGTCTAATTAAAATATTAGCATCCTAATCAGAGTTTTTATTTGTCCCATTATAATATTTTACAGAGATAGACTCTCAAATCTCTATCCCTAATTATCCTATTATTGTTAATTTTGAAAAGTTATAGAGCTAAAACTCAAACATGAGGTGTTTAGTATCCATTTCTTTCTCTGTTAGGCTCTTTAGGGCCCTAGGGTCAATAATGCCCAATTGTCTTCTAGAAGGATGATGAAGTATCTGGATTCTGATAGAAAGAGTATAATACTGATGTTGAGTATTTCTTCCTCATAGCTCTTGGATCTGCTTGTATTTCTTGTTCTGTGTTTACTAACATCATATTGCTTGCTCTTTATTTGTTGCTTTCCAAGTTCTATTTTATATCGGAGCCTTACTGTATAGGTCTTGTTTTACCCAGCTACTAAGTCTGCATTCCTTCACCAGGAATTTGACAATATACAATTTGTGTTTTTAGCCCTGGAGCCCAGGTACCAGTACCAGCAAAAATGTCTGCTATCATCTGCTGCTTGAACTTTTGGGGGTTTCTGTAAAAAGACCCCTACATTGCTTTAACAACGTTCAAGCTTCTTTAACATGAGTAATAATTTATTAGGACATCCTTGTCATCCCCCTGTATTAGGGTGACTGAATTGTTTACTGCACAAAAAACAATGATCCAAAAGAAAATCTGTGTATTTACTGATATATGTAGATATAATGTTTTGGTAATTGCTCACTGGTAATTTTTTTTGGTGTTACCAAAAGCCACCATAACTGTTTTCTCAAAAAAAGACAAATTAGTCTGGTTGTAAATACAATGGCCTTTAAAGCTTCTAATTTTTTGCCTTTTCTAGAGTAATGAGAGAGCCACAGGGTTTGTCTTCTAAATCTAGGATCTGTGTCTACAATCTGTGGACCAGAACACACCATTTACACATTACCAGTAAAACAGAGGTAAATATAACAGGTCAAATCCCTAGCTGTTATCCAAAAATAGTCACTTATGCAGACTTAGATTCTCAGTGAGTGTAATCTAAGAGGCCCTATTAAAAACCATGACCTTTAGCAAACAAACGATTATTACCCCTGTTTCCACTCAAGTCTGATGCCTGACTTAGCAGCAGTTTGAACTTTGCAATCATCTTAAATAAATGCAGGAGAAAGACCTTATTAAATAAAAAGCAGAAGCAGAATGATTTTGGATATAATTTGAACATCCTCTTGGATTAATGACATTTACAGTATTAATCAGAGACCCTGAAAATCAGTTTTTGATGCCCACAATAATTGAAGCATCTCAGCTGACAGTGTTGATGCTCTTGAATTTTATATACATGAAAGGCAGTTTATTTGCATATAACTTTTCTTGCTTCCAAGTGCACTCTGTCATCATTGACTATTTTTAAGAAAGGCTAAGAATTCCATTTCCATTGTGAGGGTACAAAAATGTGTATTTTCTTTTTATATTAATCAAGCAATATTGCTGTGAAAACTGCAACTCAGTAAATCAACTAACAATTGCAAGTGGTATTTATAGAAGCTCTGTTGGAACCATATGTCTTCTTAACCACTGCAGCCAATGACTTCTATTTGTTACTTTTTAAGCAATAAAATCTCTCTGAGTTTATTTTAATAATAGCCTACAAGGCCCTTTTTCAGTTTTGGCTGTTCATATTTTTTCCTATCTTGAAGTGCTCACCAGATGTTGTAGATGAACATAGTCTTTGATTGTCAGTGCTTCAGTAATATGGCAAGAGAACGCCTTTTATCTCACAGCCTGACAAATTGATTTTTTTCCTGCAGGGTACTGTTGGATCTTACAGTTTAAAAATGTTCCAGTAATGTCCCAGATATATTTCCATTTACTGTTCCTTAAATGGAATTTGCAGTTTCTGAATTTTACCTTTTTTAGAGTCTCTTTGAAAGAAATGAGACTGTTTTAATACACAAAAAGGTGAGGAGAATGTTCTATATGTTATTTCATGACTGACTTCAACCATACTTCCTCAAAGGAGGTGTGTTTATTTTCTTTCACTTTTGAAATACTTTGAATTCTAGTTTAAAATGAAGTTCTAAGTTTGCACAAAGTTTTAAAATTTCTTCTATTACTTTAGTTAATTTTTAAAATGTTTTTATTTTAGCGGAATGATTGGGCAATTGAAAACTAAGCTCTGTGTACACCTTGCTTTGTAATACATGCCGTGGTCAGTGCAGGTGTGCTAAAAAATGATGAGATTTTTGCGAGCACTAATTGGATGAAATCATGATAAACAGCATGAAAAAAAATACTGGGTAATATTATAATCTCATTTTATTGTATGGAATTAATATGCTTGGAGAAGAACATGTTTAGGGAAATAAATTGCCAAAAGAGCACAGTGGCTTTTATTACTCTGATTTGATAGATCAAAGATATGACTTTGTTATTATTTTTTTCAATTGCTGTTAAGACCTTGACTGTTTTTCTGTTTGAGAGGCTCTTAAGTTTCAGGCTTGCACTGTCTCATGTGTCTCTGTAGGACCACTTGCACTCACCATTTCAATACTTGATCATCATAAACTTCGAAATGCTGAAATACTACCTGTAGATACTTGCTGGAACAAGTTTTCCTGTAACTCTGTTGGTGATTGATTACTTAATTCACAGGCTGGTGTATGCTTTTGAAAGAGATCTACTATTTTAGTATCCCAGTTGCAGAATAAAAAAAAAATTAAAAAATTAATAATGGCAGCATAAGCCACAAGATCCTGAATGAGTGGTTAAATTTTAAAACTAACAGAAAATGGCACTATACTTTTAGGGAGTATTCTGAACCACAGTGAGTAGAAAATAATAAAACATTTTTCTGACTGCAGACCCATGACTATCTGAAATTTTACAAATATGAATAACATTACATAGATCAGAGTAAGTTGGGTGACCTTTAAATGTCCCTTCCAACCTAAACTGTTCTTGTATTCCTTTAAATCATCTGATGGTGGGTTTCTTTGTAGGAGGGTGGAGTGGTGTTTAGTCAGTTTGTTTTTTTGGTTGGTTATTTTTTGTGGTTTGTTTGAGTTTTTTGCTGTTGTTTTAATATCAACACTGGTTCTCTAAGTCTTAGCAGGAGACAGGCTGTTGATGAGCATTTATGTTGCCAAAATGGTGAGGCGGATCCATTCATTAGTAGGACTACATGGCTATGTATTTTTAGAACCTTCCTGTAGTTCAATTAAGGCAAACTGTGTGATTTGTCTTTGACACACCATCTAACAGATACAGTTTACCATGCTGCTGAGCTGACATTCAGCATGATCTGGTTTTATACCTCCTCTTGCACTGCAGAATGTTTGGCTTAGAAGCAAAACACTTGGCAAGGTTTTCTAGTTGAAGAATACAGGCCTTTATGCTGGTGGGTACACAGCTAGATGTATTAATTTGGAGGTTCCTTAGTTTCCTTCTGAAACAATTTCTATATTTAAGGAGAGACAGATTCTTTGTTGTTGCTGTTTTGATAGTTTGTTTCCCTGTGGAGGGTCCATCATGCAACCACCTAACTATAATAAAATCTCTTCCTGTTTTTTCCAAATGTTAATTGTGTTTTATAAAGTAGATGATACACGTTATAACTGAACTAGTATTTTAATATTGACTTTTAAAAGAAATTTTAATTAAATTGTGCTTTGTTTATTGGATATAAATCCAATTTTGTTGATAATGAGTTTCATTAATGTTGTTTTGCATATGGAAGCATTTGTTGTTTGACTTTCTTGCAGGTGTACTAACTGACATTAAACTACTGGTTGGTATCGCTCTAATTTATCATTGTTCTCATCTTAGGCTGCATTGTATTTATATTTAACTACCTGCTTTACCACTGATAAGTATCTATTGGTTCAGCTACCTACCTGCACATTACTGTATTGATCTCTCTTCTTATCTTGCATTTTGTACTCTTGTACTTGAGTCAATTTATTCCAAGGACACAGAGTACTTTTCAAGTCATTTAAACACACAGCAGGAAGATTATCCAGGTGATAGTTTTATCATTGATTTTTATAAAAAGGACTGTTGCTCTTTATTCTGAGCTGGCACCTAATCCCCACACAGCTGCTCACTCTCTCTTCTCCCTTATGGGATTGGGGAGAGAATCAAAAGGGTAAAACTGAGAAAACTAGTGGGTTGATACAAAGACAGTTTAACAGGGAAAGTACAAGCAAAGCGAACCAAATAATTTATTCACCACTTCCCATGGGCAGGCAGGTATTCAGCCATTCCCAGGAAAGCTGGGCTCCTTTGTGTGCAATGGTGACTTGGGTAGACAAGTGCCATTACTCTGAATATCCCCTGCTCTTTTTCTGCAGCTTTACATGCTGAGCATGATGCTGTATGGTCTAGACTCTCCCTTGGGTCAGCTGTCCTGGCCCTGTCCACCCACAATTTCTTGTGCACTCCCAGCACAGTTGTAGGTGGGCTGGGATGAGAAGCAGTAAAGGCTTTGAGGCTGTGCCTGTGCTGCTTGGCTATAAATAAAACCTTTCCGTGTTATCAACATTGTTATCATCACAAATCCAAAACATTGCTCCATCCTAGCTGCTTTGAATTGTACTTTAGTGTTATAGTGGTTCCCATGTGCATCCAGGGTTCCACTGTTATGAGGCATGGAGGATGGATGGTATTGTTTTGCAAGCTTGGAAACAGTTCTTCAGCAAACTTGCCTGCATTGCACCAGGAAACAAGAAGAAGATAAAATACTTTTTAATTGGACGATTTAATGAGCAGGCCCAGCGATAACTTACAACTCAAATTTTTGTGATGCTATTTAAAAGGTTTTGTGTAGTGTTAAGTGGCTAAATTTTTTGTCATCTCATCACCTTCCTGTGAAATGTAAAGCCCATAACACCACTGGTATTTGATGCATCTTAACATCCAAAGCATAATGCTCTTGTTGGTTCTGTTATCCTTCTTCCTGGTGCTTAATTTTCCTGCCCTTTTTTTTTTTTTATCTTGCTCTGTCTTACCATGTTCTGACTAGCTAAACTCTGTCTGAATTTCTTAGTATGTGAGTGAAGTCCTTCTAAATAGATAGTCATGCAAAAATTACATACTCTAAAACTCTTGGAAGTAGCTTTTGATCAGGACTATATTCTCTCCTTGTGTGCATTTGCAGAACTGGGAAACAGATCCCTTTTAAAAAAAAGTACAAGTGGCTACAGCCACAAAGAGTCTAATTTTAGTTACTGTCGCAGATTTTCTGTGTCTGTGTGTTTCCACATAACTGTGAATTAGTACAGATTTGATGACTCTTTCCCTGCTTAACATTTTCTCAAACAAGTTGTATTGAACAGCTTCCTTTCTCAGGTTATTCATGAGAGTGGATGAAGTGACTGCTTAAGCATCTGTACCCTGCAAATTTGGTGTACTAACATTTGAATAAATGTGTAATGATCTTGTCTGCTTGGTGAAGTGAGACGCTCCAGTCAAAGTTTTTCAGCCAACAGGATTGCATCTGCATAAACTGATGGGAGATTAATAACAGCTTCTTTTACCAACTGTTTCCTCACCAGTTCCTGGTTAGCACAAGAAAGTCTTCCAGGGCTCCACAATAATTTTATCCCCTGTCATAACAAAAGATTTTTTGTATAGAACCTTCTCTTTTCTGAAACATTAAGCTGTTTTCAAATGTGTTGGAGTGACAGACCTCCCACACTCTCTCTGTAAATATACATTATATCCAAAACCTGCCAAGATGATAGGAAAAGCTGTGACCAGTTATTTTCTTATAATATGAAACTATTCTGTAGATAACTCTCCTAATCGATCTTCTCTTAAAGAAGGCAAACATTAATTTATTGTCTATTTAATTAGTTAATATTCTCTTGCAGAATATCTCATGATTATCTTTGTCTTGTGGAGCCCATTTGTGTCTGCTCCAGCTGACAGAACTGTTCCTGGTACCCATCCTGTTGAATACACTTTAAAGAGTGCTGCAGTCTTCTCTATAATGCAGATTAATCATTGTTGTTTATATTCTGGTACACTTTCTACTTTGCACTAAAATGGTGGAAATTTTTGGTTGGCTTACTCCCCGGGTGTTTTATGTTGGTGAAATGATATTTGGGCAAAATAATGACAACTCTTTCATAGGCTGAGAAGTTTTCTGCTATATTCCCTGTTTTGTACAAAGAAGTATGAGGTCTCTGTGCTGTCACAGTGCTTCTGATGAGTTAGCTTCCAGAATTGCTGGAATTCCATCCATGGAATTCAGGCCTAAGATGTGTGCATCACTTTTTAATCTATGCTCTACTTAGGGAGGCTGTGAGGATGTGATGCTAAAACTCTTCACTTGCAACGTCCCCCATGTTTTCCCCTTATCCAGTAAAGGTACTCTGCCTCACAAAACACCCCATAATAGATACTTTAAGTCTAAGCTTTTTCCAATTGGAATTCTCCTGTCAGCCTGGTACCTTTGCTTTAGAGGTACAGTCACTATTATAAGTTGAAAATGAATGCTCTTATTAGTTGGTAAGATAAAAACATGTTTTCTGAATTTATATAAGATACGCCATGGAGCACTGAATTTTTTAAAAAAATCCAAATGAGATTGTATAAACAGCTCTGAAATTTAATCTCTTGGCCAAGTCATATGCAGTACACTAAATACTTATTAAGGGTAAGCTGTTTCTACTTTTAGAACAATCATTAAATGGCAGATGCCCATAATTCTAATACCAGATGCCTCTGATGGAAAGGATTTGTGGCCTAAATACTCCTGAACAATTTCTTCCCTAAATGCACATTCACAGTGGCACATGACTTAACTGATCTAGGTAACTGGAGAAACCTTTATCTCTGCTCAGGTTAGGAAACATATATTGGCAGGGTGCCCTTGATACTGTTCTGTTTGCATAGAATAGAGGACATAAAAATACAGAAGGTATGGAGTCACTCTGTTTAGTGAAATCAGTTAAAACACTCTGACTCCAGTATGGAAGCCTGTGGACCAATGTTTTGTTTGGAACCTGAGAGTGCTAGGCAGAAGTATATTGCTCACCTTCTCCTGAAGAGGAGGAGCTTTTGAGTATTCCTGAGTTACTTCGTATTGTACACTGAAAGGGGTCATAACAGTGCTGATGTATGTTAAAAGATAAGATTCCTTGGAGGAGAGAAATGTTTGTGAAGACAGAGTGGATGCAAGAGACCTGTATTTTTTTTTTTTCTTTACAAGCCATTTAAAAGTCCTAGGCTTGCTGCAGAATTAATTAGAGGAAATTCTTTGGACTTTGTTATATGCAAGGTCAGATTAGATTGCCATTATGGTCTCTTGGAGCTTTGTCTTAAAACAGACTCAGAGTTTAACCCTGGCTAGCAACTAAATAGCAGACAGCTGCTCACTCACTCCTCTGCCTTCCGGGTGGGGAGGAGAATCTGAATAACAAAAAGTAAAATTTGCGGGTTGAGATAAGAACACTTTAGCCATTGAACCAAACAAAAATATACTAATAATACTAACGATAATAATGAAAACAACAAAAATAATAATAGTAATAATAGTAATGAAGAAGGAAAAGGAAGGGAGGAATAAAGCCCAAGACAGACAAGCAATGCACAAAGCAATTGCTCACCACCCGCTGACCAATGTTCAGCCCCCCGAACAGCGATCGGCTCCTCTTGACCAACTCTCCCAGTTTCTGTACTGAGCATGGTGTTCTGTGGTGTGGAATATCTCTTTGGCCATGTCAGGTCAGCTGTCCTCAGGATGCTCCCTCTCAGCTTCTCGTGCACCTGGCAGAGGTGGGTCCCTGGCAGAGCATGGGAAACTGGAAAGTCCTTCACTTAGGCTGAGACCTGCTGCACAACAACGAAAGCATCAATGTCTCACCAACAGTGTTCTCATGCTAAATACAAACACAGCACTGCACCAGCTACTAGGAAGAAAGTGAAATCTATCCCAGACAAAAACAAGAAAAACAGTCAAAGGAAATTATGCTTTCCTATGAAATTCTAAGATCTAGGTTACCTAAGCTACAGAAGGCTACTTTTGTTTCAGAATGACTTGGCAGCTTTGCCAGCAAAATATCCTAATTTTTTCTTTTATTTATTTATTAAACAGAAGTTATTATTTTCTGAAAGTTCTTTCTTTTCCCTGTCTGGGGCTGTATGTACCTGCACATGTCACTTTGAGACATGGTCCAAGAGATCTCAATCTATGGTGGATTCTAAACATTGTTTTAAAGCCCAGTGATAATCAGCTTTAGCTGGTGGAATGGCTGTGCACTTGTCACTGGCCATTGTGCCCCAAACTTTGGGTGAAGGGGTGCTTATCTACTTTCCACTGCTGGTTGTCCTTGCAATTTTTTTAAAATGAACCAAATCTGCTGTAAACTAACTCTGGCTTGAAAAAATTTAATATCCATCTATTCATCTGGATCCTAACTGACAAGAAAAGTTTTATGTGCATCTATAGTCTCCTTTAAAGTGAAGGAAAAAAGACTTTATTTCCCTTATACAAATGTTTCTCCTGGCCTGGTAGTTGACTATTTTGTCATAGATATCATCTAGTGTAAAGTTTCAATGTGGAGAAATATTTAAAATATTTATCCTCATAATGCCTTCCCCCCAACCCCTTCTTCTTTTAATTCTCCCAGGAAGAATGTGTTTGCATTTTGTAAAAAAAAAAAAAAAATCAAATTAGTTAAACATAGATGAAGCAATGGACTTGCTATATGGTTATTGTCTCTTTGTGGGTATATTTTGTATTTTGTGGTTAAAATTGGTCCTTGAGTCTAAGTGTGTCTAATGGTCTCTTTTTTTTTATCCTCCTAAACAATTGCTTTCTGATTTGATGTTTCTCTTGCCTTCTTTCAAGTGTTTTCATGTTTTCTTTTTTTCTTTTTTTTTTTTTTTTTTCTTTTTCCTATTAATCCTGTTTGTCCCATTCATGCTGCCAGGCCATTCAGGAATGATGTAATGACGTGTGGAAATGCTTTGTTGGAAATGTTCTGATTTTGCCCATGGATTAACCTAGAAATACTAAACCATGATGCTTTGGTTGAGGTTTGTTTACAATGCCTTTCAACAAATCAAATGGAAATTTGATCTGTAATTATTAAACCTTACCTCCTAATTCTAGTTATTTACTAGGTGTTCATATGAAAAATTGGTGCTCACAGAAGAGAAAACTACTGATATTCAATGTTGAATCAGAGTTGTAATGGAAGTTCTAACCAAAGGCAGATTTTTTGAAAAGAATATGAACTGTAGAAGGAAACCGTAATGAATAAGTAACCTTTTTATTAGAGTTGATATTATCACTGAACATGTTCTGTACTCTTAAATTATATGATATTTGAATTTATGTGTCATTTTAGAGAGTAAGAATACAATGTAGATGAAACTGCAGTTGATGGAACTTGAGCAGAAAGTTCTACATTTATTTATTGACAGCAAAATTAAATTACTTTCTAAAGAAATCTCAATAGAGAGAATGTGACAAATGTGACTAAAGCAAATTCATTTGAAACATCTGTTGATTTGTGGAAAGTATTTTCCTTCTTTTCACCTTCTACTTGTATATTCCAAACCAAACATTGCTAGAATGCCAAAGACGACTTAGCCGCTGTAGTGGAAAAAAAGAAAATACTGGGAAATCTCAGTGTGAAATAACAATAAAACATGGTGTTCTGGTCTAGTAACAAGGTAAATTAACTCCCTCCTCTTTGTAGCTTGTAATGGTACAGACAGGGAAAAAATCATTTTGAGCTGTAGAAAGCAATAAAAATGGACAGTCTGTAGACAATCAAGTAGTTCTGTTACTAAAACCTTGGTCAATCAAATAATTTTGTTACTAAAACTGTAAACTAAGTTATTTCTGTGACTCAGAAGGCAATGATGCCTCATGATGTGAAGGAAAAATTCTCCTCCATCTTTGATACTAGTATGTAACCTCAAATTTTGACTGCATTACTTGGAGAATATTCTTTTGAACAGAAATGCAACAAATTGGATGGGCAATAGGTTTGTTTTTATTTTTTTTTCCTTTTTGGTGGGGGCAGGTATTTATAGTAAATTTTGTTACTATACAGAAGAAGTTACAACAGGAGAAGTTAACTTATCCCTAACACATGTTGTAATGAAGTCAGTGACCAATGGCAGTGCTTCTTATAGAAACAGTGAATCTTTGGAGAATTTAATCAAGATGGGAGACAGGGGTTGGAGGTATCCAGTTCCTCTCTCAGATACTCAACAGGACAAGAAATTTCCAGTGTGTTTCCTCTGAATTTTAGTGAAGTAGCACCTATCCTCAGAAGCACTGCAATGTAGTTTTCAGCGTAAATATCCTTTAGGAAAAGGTCAGTGTGAGAGTTGTATTATTCAGGGACAGATAGGGGCAGGATTATGATAAATGGATCTTCATGTCAACACCTATGTCTGCAAGGCAGAGAGTACTTATTGCACACACTGACATTTGAATTGACTATCAGCTGCCCATGGAACATTCTAATGTACAGCAATACCTCTGTTATGTTATCTTTTTACGAGTTCAGGATACAAATTTTTTACAAAGATTGATGAGCAAACAGAAAGAGGTGTATGATGCATGCATCCTTTCAGAACATCCTTCAGTATACCACAGAGCTGATACAGAATAGTCTATGGTATTTAAAATAATAGAATTTTGCTGTGAAAATTCTATTTGGCTTGCACAGTATTTTTAAGAATGAGTTTATTCCTTTTTAAGATGGAAAGGTGAGACAGGTGGCTAACTCTTTCATTGCATTTCTAGCTGACCCAGGAGAGTATTGTCAAGACTATCCTGGACAATAGGATATTTTTCAATAGCTTAGGTTTACACTAGTGCTACAGCAGGTGAGCACACATTGATATGGCTGGTTTTGGAGTTGTGTGTACATACACAAATATTACCTTTTAAAATTAACACAAAAGGCTGAGTGATGTTATAATAGATTTGAGAACGTGTATTATTATTGCAAACAATCATGCCTCGAGAGAAAAGCTGAATGTATTTTACAGTAAACATGATGGTGAACAGGCATGTGAGTCCCTGTTGGCCTGTGTGGATGTAGCTGCCATAATTGTATCTAGGAACAAGTTCTGTTACTCATTTATATGTGTAAAGTACAGGGGATGGAATAAAAGCAATGGAGGCATGCATAGGGAAATTCAGTTCCTATTAGTGTAGCAAATAAGGAAGTATTTAGAATAATGGTATGCTGTAACTGACATTGCTTGTAAGAATTTGTTAGATTTACTTGGTGTTCACTGTTGAAGTGTTTGTACTTATAATAACACATTTCTCATACTTTCTATAATTCTCATTTCCAGTGAGAATTCCATGAATGAGGCTATCTTTTATGTGTGAGAGGAAACAAGAGAAAATCTTTATACTGGAAGCTAGCTGTTTTATCAAGTTTTAGCAAACTGCACATACAGGAGTCTCTATATCCTGAGATTGGAGTCACCTACAAGTCCTTAGGAAGCTGTTTGGTGTTGAGTTGTAATTGAGTGTGAGGCCACTCAATTATCTTGGAAATGTTGTGGTGACTGGGAAAGCAGTGACACTTACTTTCTTGCAGTTTTCAAGTGCCTATCTTCAAATAAAATAAGGAGGACTCAGGGGACTACAGGCAAGTCAACCTTGAACTCTGGAAAAGTGAAAGAACAGCTAATACTGGAAAGCCTTTCCAGGCACATGGAAGGCAGGAAGGTCATCAGGAGTAGTCAACATGGATTCAACAAGGGGACATCCTGCTTGACCAACTTGATAAACTATACTGAGTTGATTGGATTCCTAGCCTAGCAGTGGTGTTGTCCACCTTGACTTCAGTAATGCTTTTGATGGTGTCTCCCATAAGATCTTCATAGAGAAGCTGATGTAGGGTGAGCACACAGTGAGGCTGATTGAATGGCCAGGACCGGAGTGTGTTGATCAGTAGCACAAAAACTTGTTGGAGGCCAGTAACTGGTGGTGTGATGGGGAGATTTTTAGAGTCCTAAGTTTAACATCTTCATTAATGATCTGAATGATGGGGCAGGGTACCTCTTTAGCAAATTTGCTGATAACACAAAACTGGGAGGAGTGGCTGATAACACTCAGTGGAAGATTGTGCTGCCATCTAAAGGGACCTCAGCAGGCTGGAGAAATAGTCTGATAAGGACCTCATGTAGCTGTAACTGTAAAGTTGTTCCTGAGTATTGATTGATTTTGTAACAAAAAATGCAATAAAAGTGCTAAGCACTATGCAAAGTTTAGCATTGATTTATGCTGTTTCCTGTGCATTGGTAAACATGGAAAACATACAGACTCATTTGTCAGTCAAAAGCCCTAGACCTTATATCTCTCCTACTTCCCATCCTCTTGCCAAGTCTGCTTTCTTTCATGAGAGGCTGAATATGATGTGGTACTTTAAATTATTTCCTAAATAACTCTGTTGCTATGGCAGCAACTGCTGCTGCTGCTGGAATTTACATGCAGAGCACTCCAGTCAGGAGATTTAAAGAAAAGTAATTTAAAATGGTCAAGTTTGTCAGCATTTTTGTAGCCCACCCACAAAGCAGTTCATTATGCATCTCTTTGCTAGAAACCAGATGATCTGTTATGACAGGCACACTTAGCAACATAACAAAAGAGAAAGAAAGGCCCAAGCTATCTAGTGTAGGGTCTTGGTTAAGTCTTGTAGTTCTTACGGATTTTAATTTGCCATTGTGTAGGAAGAAGACCTCAGTATGATCAAATGATTAAATGCAATGGCATTTTATGATTTTGCTTACAAAATAAAGCTGAGGTCTTTGAAAAAAAAAAACTTTTTGATTTTTTTTTTCAAATGAAGACTTTTTCAGTATACTACTTTGTGAAACATTCTGACATTGCATTTGAAAGTGTTGTATGACTTCTAACCTTGTACTTTGACACCTGTTTTCACAGGTGAAGCCCAAGCATTGCCACGTTTACTTGATTTGCAGGAGTGGTTTTATGTATAGACCGAGGAGAATGAGTAGCTGAAGGGGCTGGGCTTGTATTCCTCCTTAAACTTCGTGGTGAGATTGTGGCTTTTTCCTGAGTAGTAGTAGTGAATGTTGTAATTTTGACTCTATGAGAATTAAGTTTGTACAACAGCACTGAAAGTTCATGATGAAATGATGGCGTGAAGATCTACTGGTTAAAAAGTTTGTGTCATCCCTAACACTTGACATTTATTTGCCTTTTGTTTAATATCCTTCACTTTCTGGGGTCTTCAGTCAGTAATCAATTTAACCTGCAGCATTATCTGTGAAGGGCATCTTTCTTTGTTCAGTGATATGAAGCAATGCGTATGTCACATGGTATATATGGCAGGTACATACATTGAATTAATTTGTTGATATCTGTAGTGGAGCAGGAAAGAAGGATGAGCTGTCTTAGTGCATTCCATGTGATCAGGAGCTTTTCCCATTCTGAGGCAGCATTGTTGCTCACATTATTAATCTGTAAGCAATTCTCTGTTCCTATAGACTGTATACAAACTCCCTAAGAATGGAGTCCAGAAGTTGGGAAGCCATGCATAACTGGCCAAGAAGTGTCTATATTGTTGTGGTGCTGAGACATGGAGAAAATCAGCTTCCCTTACCAGTTGATTAAGGTATCAATCTACTTTGTCCCCAGGTGGCTTCAAAGCCCCTGTTACCTCACCTAAAGCAAATAATATTGTTCATTGCAGTAAAATATGAATTAACAACAGATATGTAGTTTTCCCATGGTTTAAGTGGTTTATAGGCTCTTTTTGTATGGAAATACAAAATAAAAATAAAGGTTATACTCTTCAATGAGGAAGTAAATGTTCCTTTAGTTTTTGCTGTGATATGTAAGGCTAGAGCAAATGAATATAGATCACATCTCTCCATTTTACTTACCTGTTAATCAGTCCTTGTTTCATACGTAAGAAAATTTTCTCTATTTCACGAGCCTTGGAATAAAAATCAACTTTAAAAGCCAACAGATTTTCTTTTGAAGTTTAATTACAGATATTACATTGGGATGATTTGAAATTAAATTTGGCATAAAATGGAAACTCAAAGTACCTATGAAAAATATCTCCTGTTTTAAGTGTATTCTGGAAAATAAAAATCACCTAATTCAAACACCATTGGGAAATTGCATGGCATATACTAAGTTTTCTGAGAGGGCTCAGGCTTCCTGCCTTCCTCCCTACCTCCCTTTATTAATTTAAGAATGGGATTAAGGTGTGTTTTGTATGTTTCTGGAAATAAATGTGACCAGTGACAACACTGCATTCACACTGGCTGTCAAGATAGCTAGTTATGAGCATTTGATATAATGAAACAATGTTACTTGACCTTGTCGTACTCAAAATCAAGCATAATGCAAATTTATGCTCTCAGAAAAACCCCTAATTACATCCTTAGATCTGTGTTATAGTATGTAAAACGGAGAACTATTAAAATACAAATGGAGTATGTGCAGCTTTAATTGGAGACTTTGAAGCAGGATTTGAATTTTAAAAATGAATTTGCCTGTTAAATCATTTGCAACAAACAGCAGTCTATCCATGAGGCTAAATGGAAAATTCAGATGGAAAATAAATACATTCATAAACTTTTTTTTCCTACCAATATGTACGAACTAGTTCCTCAAAGTAAGGTGGAGCAAGTATGTGCCTTAAAAAATTTCAGGGCTTTGATTGCCACTAAGAATTTTCCTTTTATGACGACTTGTTATGCCATAAAAAGACACAGCAAGCTCAGAGGTTCAATAATATCTCTATTAAATCTGGAATAAAGCAAGTCATACTTTTACTTAATTAAGGAGTACCTGAAATTTGTTAAACTTCTGTATACGCTGTTATAATTTGGGAAACTCTTTGTTATATAAAAGTAATGAGGCTACCTACAAAGTTGACATGCCTTTACAGAAGAGAAAATGTATTAGTGTATTTCAGTTCATGAGCACTTATTTATGAGCTGAATTAAGTAAATATATTATGATGCTTTATCAGTTTTACTAATCAAAATACTCAGATGACAGGATTACATGGAACATACACATGCCTACTTGCAAAAGCTAAGAGTCTTGATGAGTCTCTAATTATACTCCCTTTCATTGGCTATCCATAAGATACTTCCCTGTGCAATTTGTCAGTATACTATACCTAAAATGAAAAGGGCAAATCTTGAAGATTCTTGGTAGAATGTAGTGCATTTGGTGGAAGTTTGGCTGACAATGGAAGAACAGAATGTAGGGAAATGCTATATCAAATAGGTCATGTCCTAAGTCCTCAGGTCTTGGCAGTGGATCATTAGTCTTGAACTGACTTGCTCTGCACTATGTAGTTGAAAGAACAGCTTGTATGAAAGCAAACTCTCAGGACTAAATGCAGCAGGCACGTAATTGTTTCTGTAAACTTGCAGACTTCAAAAACTCTTGCTTTTTGCTATCTGCCTTCTTTTAACTCTCTCTGGCTTTACTGGCTTGCTTATAGGTAATACTTTCAAAATCCATTATCATCATGATTAAATCTCTTGGAAAAAGTGCCCAATACATGACTAAAGATGTGTGTTGAGATTGCACCTAGGACTGGTACTACTCTGAGCAGAACTACAGATATCTCTGTGTGTGGGTGGGGGGTTGAAGGTTGTGGGGTTTTTTTGGTTTTTCCCTCCAAGTCTCATAAGTGGGATTTGTTCCCATTTTGTAAATTAATACGTACATTGTTACTGTAGATAATATTATTTCTTTTTTCCTTGTAGGGGCAAGAGGGAAGTGTGACGAAGGATAATATTTTAATGCTAACCCAATACTGACAGAGACGGAATGCTAGTTTAGCTAGAACCTCAACTAGGGTTGAAAAGCGAGCCATCCTAGATGTTAGCTTACCTTAATATTGAAGGAGCTTCTGATCTGACATGCCAGGTTTGACACTGTGACCAACAAATCTGAGAAAAAATTCCTAAAAGGTTGTAAATTACCGAATCTTTTGACTGTTCTGCTTACGTAGAACTTGAATTTCTCTGCTTGGCAAGAAGCCTTAAAATATGGTGTGGTAATATTTAGGGTCACTCTTCACCCATCCTTCCCTCTTCCTTCCCTTTAAAAGTACTACTTTTAAAGATATTACCTATATCTTTTATTCTTCTTTCAGTTTAGCCAATCATAAAGTTGTTATATAAAGTAATAGTAACAACCCCTCATACTTTTTGGAGTCTTTTGGTTTTGCTTGTAGTATGCGTTATGGGTACTTTTGAGGAAGAGTTCGAAAGCTGCCACGCTTGTCGCACAGATTAAAACGGTTTTTTTTTAGTCATGTTTAATGAGCTCCAAAATAAAAATTCTACTCTAGGAAATAGAGCACCCATATGTGCCACCAGTAACACAATTTCCTATTTTCAGGTGTTATGCGTGCAGGCTTTTGGACAACTTGATAAATGATATAACACATGTTTTTTTACTGTTCCTGCAGGAAACCAAAGACATGCAGTCTTAAATTTAAGTCTTGAATGTGGGAAGCTCTATGAAACTAGGAGGTGGCCATTGTCTCATAAAACCTCTTTGTTTTTACTTGTGCAACTTAGAAATTCAGGGGTGTGCCTCTGAATCTAGGTGGTCATCAAGATTGCCTTTAGAGGAGACAAAGATTTTCTCTACTGCTGATGGAAGGAAGGAATGTAAGAAAGAGATGTTACAGTTCTTAGTAAATTAAAAGCAATGATTAAAAAAATAGGCTTTAACAGTAAATAGTAGTTTTTGACCAGGTGCATAGCTCTAGCATTTTAAATACTTTTACATGGCAAGTCATGCTTTTATGAAGAAGTAGTTTATTATGTGTGCCATCTCTAATGTTTTTAAAAACTGATTTTAAAAAGAAAAGAACCCCAAGAGAGTCATGCATGCTTTGCAATAATTATGTAATTATGTAAATGGGACCACTGCAGAGTTTTAGTAAAATGAGTAAAATGTCCAGTGCTGCTTGTTAGGACAAAAACTATGTTGCTGGGAAGAATATATTCCTTTGAGCATGGCACAGCTAGTGTCCTTTTTATGTAATCAAATAATCTTGCAGACTTCAAGTATCTCTAAAATTCCCTTAGAAAATAATGCAATAAAAATGCAATCAGGATGATGATAGTAGTTCTTGTGGAAATTTGTTGGTGGTAGCTTCCTAACCAGAATTCTTTTTTGTTTGTAGATTGTGTAGTTCAAGTCTCATGCTTTGCAGTCATGTATAGTTCAGCACAAGTCACTGAATGCTGATGAAATTCATTCTTTATTGAAAAAAAGCTTACATTTTGGGTGTTGAAAATTAGGAGACTTCATACATTCAAAATGGCCACTTGCATCAGCATTCTTATAAACCTTTTAAGTTGAATTTTGCTGACTTCAAAGGCAGCCGTTTCTGTTGATTTTTGAGAATTACGTGTCCTCGAATGCTGCAAGGCAGAGCAGCATTATGAGGCAGAAGATTGGAACAAAGCCACAGCACACTCGAGCGAATAGGCTAAATTCTAAATATTTTACCAAATAATCTCGGTGCTGTTTAGCTTTCTTGTCCTGAGACAAGAATTTCTTTTTCCTCTCTAATCCATTAGGTTAATGGATATAGATGGCTTCTGCTTATTTAAGGTTATAGACACACCATGTCCTTCTCATAATTAATCAGTTTAGAGTAAGTTTGCAGGGTACAAACCTCACAGCATCCAAAAATGCTGCATTACATTTCTATACTCATTAGAAGTCTGAGTAACAATGTAGGGACAGTTTGTTCTATGGTTATACACAGCAGCCCACATAGCAAGTAACTGGTTAAAAAGAAAGGTGTCTGACCTAGTGCAGAGCATGCAACATTATGAAACCACATATCAGACCAGGTTTTTAAAAGCAGTTTGTCAATGTCTGTGAGCTGTTTTTATGCACTAAGAGCATATACTAGAAAAAAAGGTGACTTGCAGTTTCAATAAAATTTCACAAAATGCCAAAACACACGTTCTTTGGAAGAAATGGAAAAAGGAAAGGAAAAAGATGAGTCTTTCTACGGTAGTACCACGAAGGACGTATTTTGTCCTTTTATGAAATATGAATTTCCATGCTTATCATGTGTAACGGTATGTTGACGTCAAGTAAAGTGGCAAGCTCTCTTCAGAACATGGTGAAGATAGCAGAAAAATCTAAAGATAAGAAGTGATGCATTTCAGAAAATCCGACTGTTTATTCTAAGAGCAGAGAGAAGCTGTGATTAAATTCTTGCTTAAGCTATAGATGACCCAGTTAAGGCTTTGTTCATAACTGAAACTGTAACTTTAATCAAGCCTATCTATAAAACCTAATTATGTTGCAATGTATATTTAAGACTGAAAATATGTTTGTGGTTAGCTGGAGGCAACTTGTTGCAACTTGCTATAGGCAATTTTGTTTGTGGGTGAGAATGAATATAATCATGTAATTCTGTTTGCCTTGTATTTTAATGGATTAAAAAATTCTTGTGTAAGTCTTCATGTATTTTTACCTTGTCAAGACCACTTTTTATCATCTCCCTCTATCCACAACTGTTGGGGTTTTTTTTCTATCGATATGCAAACTGTAGCTCCTTGCTGCTTGCTTTGGCTTTGCAGACAGGGATTTCATATTACAGGAAAATAAATGGGAGTAGAAGAAACTTCTGCTTTCCTGTAAGATAATTTACCTATAAGGAGTTTTATTATTGTTGATGAACAGTAGAACACGGTGGTTGTTAAAAAGTAAAATATTTGACTTTGAAAGAGTTGATATTTGCTGTTTACAAAGCAATATCTAAAAATGAACTGAAAAAGTAGATGAATACTGCCTTCTAGTAAAATTAGTGAGGGAATGGGAATGACTATCACCCTGAAAAGAGAAAACTATATGATTTTTCATTAGACTTGTAGACATGGTCTTTGTTCTCCCCCACTGACATTGTTAGTTTCATGGAGCGGTCTCACATATTCCTTGTATTTGCCTTTCATGGAAAGAAATGTTATGTATCAAAATAAAAGTAACGGGTGTAATAACCATCTACTTATTGGAGGAAAATGTATAAGATGGCTACATTTCTGGATCAACCAGAAAGCTAAATTAGCCTCAAAACAATACACAGAAAATAGCACTCCTCCTTAATTTTTCATGTGCCTTGTCCCTAAGTTGCATTTTCTTTAATGAACGTTTTGTGAACCAAAGGAAGAGTCAAAGAGTAAAGAAGTTGAGACAACTGGAGACAGAGGAATTGATGCAGAAGAATAATAGGATGCTCCAGCTGAACAAGTGAGCAAAGAAACTGTATATGCGTGTCTTCCTGCGTTCAGAAAAAATTAAGTCTTAAATTAATTTTAAACGGGACTATAACCATGATTTGTAGGTCTAATAATTTTCCTACCTCTAGCACTTTTTCATTGTCTTCAATAAACCAGAAGAGCCTTGACTTGTACCACAGGATATGGAGAGATATGACAAATAGCACACTTCTCTTCCCCAGCAAGAGCTAATTCTGGCGGAAGCGTGTTTTGCTATATTTCTTTGTGTAAAAACTAGGTTGTTTGGCTGGTTTTTTTTGGTGAGGGAGAACCCTGTTTTAAACAATGCTGTGCTTCTGGCCTGTTTTCCAAATGACCCATGTGACTACAAGAGGGATGAGTGATTAGAGTTCTAAGTGTGTGACACTACTGCAAGTGTCAAAGGATCTGGCCTACATTATGCCTCTTATCACATCGTTCAGACTTGCTTTGTTGCACAGTGGGGGGCATTCTTAAACTTATTTGCTACATTTAGAAAAGTACTTACTTTCATCTGTATTGTGATTAAAAAAAAAAAAAGAAAAGAATTCCCTCCAAGGCAGTGGAGAAGAAACTAAAATTGTTTTAGAGTCCATGACCCTGGTGATTTCCCAATCTGAACGGTATGTGCTCTTTTATTATGACATTCTTTGTTCTAATTGAATAATGCTGAAATTCTATTAAATGCCAGGGAAACAAATTTGGTAAAGGGTCTAGAGCACAAGTCCTGCAAGGACCATCTGAGGGAGCCAAGGGTTTACCCTGGAAAAAAGGAGGCTCAAGGGAGACCTCATTGACTGAAAGAGGCAACTGAGTTGCCTCTGCAACTGCCTGAAAGAGGCTGTAGAAAGGTGGAGGTTGTTACTGGGTTCTCCCAAGTAACAAGAAGTAGGAGAAGAGAGAAAGGCCTGCAGTTGTACCAGGAGAGGTATAGACTGAATATTAAGAAAAATTTCTTCACCTAAGCGGTTGTCAAGCATTGGAACAGGCTGTCCAGGGAAATAGTTTGTCTAAGTTTAAATACCCCTGGAAGTATTTAAAAGATGTGTAGGAGTGGCACTTAGGAACATGATTTAGTGGGGGACTTGGTAGTGCTGGGTTAGTGGTTGGATTTGATGATCTCAAGGTTTATTCCAACATAAATGATTCAATGATCTGAGAAATCTGGAGATTTTATCATTAAATTGTGTTACGTTTTCAAGGATTTTAATTCTGGTTGTTACAGCTCATTGTCAGAAACAAGACTTTAGATAAGTACCTTTGTTTCAATAAGCACAATTAGGCAATTATCATTAACACCAACACCAGCAGCTCCCTCCTGTAACTGGCAGAAAAAACAGAATTACATTTATGGAAGAATATTTGCTGGGGATATGCTTGAGTAAAGATCAAACAAACTACATTTTGTATAGTAGTTAGTGCATGGGCTTGAACCACCACATATTGTCTTTTTCCTCTTGTCCCCCCTCCTTATTTCCCTTGCCCTAATACATAACATTCAAATATATAAGAATTAGTTTAATATTGTCATCTCTGATTTCCACAGTCATAGTAAGTAGTAATTATTGCAAAATGGCAGCCATAGTAGACCTCCAACATTCCTTGCTCCAACAGCTAGAAAATTACAATGTGTCAGTGTGGCATTCTCTGTATAATTACATTGATACTGTAACTTAATTTTCATACTTTGAATGAGTTTACAGTTTGGTTTTTCAGGGGTGCCTAAAAGTCAAACAGAGTGGAGGTCTTGAGATATGCTGCTGTTACTACAGCATTTAACATTGTGTATTGTAGCATTTCAAAATGTTTTTTTTTAACTTTAATTTTTTTCCCCTCATAGAAACAAACAGTAATGTGACAAAGAAAAGGTGCTTGCTGAATAAGTGTTCATTATTTCTGTACTTATTTCTTGTTCATATGAATACAGAAATACAGACAGGTTTGAAAATTCTTGTTGTTATTCAAATACAAAATGTTCTAGTGTCTGTGCAATTTCAAGTTTTGATTGTCCTGAAAGAGATCTGTGGCAGAAATGGGTACAATCAGCAGAGTGCAAAAGTGAACAGAACTAGGTAGAGGAGAATGTTTCTGGTTTGAATTCCAAAGATTCGTGGTTATGAACAGGAGTGCCCAATACAGCCCATTGGATTTCAGGGTAGAATGGCCCCGGTGATTGGCCAGGTTTCAGACTGATTTCTATTCTAAAATGCAGGAATTTTGTTTTAATATTAACATATTTTTTTCTTTTGAGTCTTGGAGTTATTGGCTTTTCTGAAATATTTTCAAACAAACATGTCATGTATTTGGCACCTTTAGTTCATTTAGTATAATTTTATAAACTAGAAAAAACTTCTTTTTGTGGGAAATACTGATCTGTTTTAATAAGCAGTGCTGCACCCCTTGATCTGTTAGGCAGATTTTATCACTGAGGTCCACTGCTAGGCAGAATGGAAATGGCATCTTCCCATTTTACTAAAGAGAGTTCCATCTCTTGGGAACCATCAAAGCTTAGAAGCTTCTTTTGTCCCCGCTGTGATAATATCACAAATTAATTTTGTCATAACCTTGGCAGACTTGATAAGGAGTGCTCTCACCCCTCTCCTCTTGCTGTTAGGCAAGTTTTACTGTAAGACACAGGCAGATATCAATTTACAAAAGTACAAGTGATGCCTGGGGGCAATATTTTTGTGGCATCTTAATTATATTTTTTCCTAATTTAGTGATAAGTGGAGGTTACTTTACAAATGTAGAGTTATTCTGTGTATCTCCAGCTTTGTGTTGTCTCAACTCTGGAGATAAGCACTACTCTAGATATACCATGATATTTTTTTGCTTACTTCCTCTACTCCTTCCCCATCTTGTTTTTGTAGACAGTATACATAATTTTCATTTATGCAGCAGAATGCAATAAATTCCTGATAAATGGAATAATGCCTTAATAACAAGGATGTAAATCAGTAGGGATTCACTGTGGCTTAGAATGTTGTTAATGAAGTGCAACTTTTCAGGACCTCTGGACTCACTTCAGGCTCCTAATACTGTTTCTAGACTTTGATCATACTGACATCTGAGGTCAGACTGTTATATTTGGTTATCAACACATTCTGCTTACACATACAACACATATTTAAACTTACTTGGTTCTCCTGTGGTATCCAAATCTTTGAAATTCCTGCTAATCTGAGTCTCACCATCACTCCACTCCAAAATTGTGTACTTCACTTTGATGCACTCATCTGTGATTAAACTTTGTCTTCTCTAAGAAACAACATTTCTATATATTATCTAAGTGACTGGTGTAAGCCTGAACCTAATCTCTGTTTCTCCAGGGAAGCTGAAGTTCTATCTCTTGTTGAAGATATAAAAGTTGTTTGTCCCTAATTTGATACTACAGCGAATTAATTTTGTCATAAAATCCTGTGAGCTCAGGTTTGTGTTCAACAAATCAAAGCCAAGAGCTCCTTAGAGGTTCATGATAGTTTGTTAGATGCTGTAGAATCGAAATAACTGTGGACTTCCAGAAAAATCAGTAGAATTGGTTGAGGGGTTAAACTGGCTCTAAGCTTTCATGGCCCATAATGTGAACTTTATATTATGTCTAGCCCATTTGTAACTTCATTCTAGATTTTCTGATATCTTCAGGTTGTCTGCTTACAGCACCTGTTAACAAAATCTCTTCTAGAGAAATGGATTGTGACTATATATTTGAAAAGATCTCTAGATTTTATACTTATTGAAGCCATTAGAACTCTGCTTGAGTAAATCCTTTGTTCTTTACCCTATTTTTTTTTCCAGTAGAACTGTCCTTCAGTTTTGCATGCATAAAGTCTGCATTTTTTTCCCTGGATCCCTAGAATGCCTAGGAGAACACAAACTGGCATCTCTGTCTTCCCACATTTCTTGTTGGCATGTGATCCAGAGACAGAGATTTTTTGCTTTAGATTTATCCTCTGTACCAAGAGCCAAGTAAACAGAGAGGTATGAATGTTCCTGTTAATGTAGAGCTGAATTTAAAGCATACATTCTCCTTTCTGGAATCTTTAAAAATTCCTTTTAGGAACTACTTTTGTTTTTGACATCCCTGACACATTTGAGCAAACATGATGTTCCTCTACCTTGAGAGCCCTGGAGAGTGATGGTCAGATCACTTCAAACTGTAACTCATGCTCAGGCTTGTGTTTGTTTGAAGACTGAATTTAAAGTGATTTGCAATGAGTACAAATGTCCAGTTCTTGCCAAATTTGCCTCAGTTCTCCAATCATTTTTAACACAACCTCCAACATGATTTAGAGTCAAAGTTATATTTGTTCTGCAGTCGTACTAAGATTGCAGTGGGTTTGTAAGGCTCTTCTGAATTTGGCCAAGGCTGCTAAGTGGCTGCTGGCACCTGTTTGTCAGGGATTATGGCATGTTTTTTATCATTGTTGTAAAAATTTTGAGTAGCAGTTGGGAAACAAAAAGCTTTTTAAAAATGATACACATCTGAAAAAATATACATTGTGAGAACATGCTGTGTTGAATACTGAGAACTAAGTCTTATGCATTCCCTGGAAGACAGAAAGGTCTGCAGCTGTTTTTCATTGATTTCAGATTAAAATGTGAAATTGAGTTCTGTACTAAAAGTTTTGAATATGAAAATGAGTAGTGAGATGTCACGTCCTTCCTGTTGATAAAGTTTTCAAAGGCAAATTATAATATCTAAGAGTTAGAGATAACTGAGGTTTATTCTTCACATTCTCATTCTAAGAAGATTTAGGAGAGAGACTGGTTTGCCTGAAGAGTGTATTTGATTAACCACATGACAGTTAATGCTGATGCTGAAGTGAAACTAAAGAATTCATAGTTCTGAGCTCATATGTCAGGCTTTATGCAAATTCAGGCAAACATGACTTCTACAGCTTAATTGCAGTTTATGATTTTAGGTCTTATTTCCTACCAAAAAGCTACACTAAAATTATATTTTTTTAATGCTACAGCGTCTTGATTTTCTACACAGATAGTGTTGAAAACTACAGCTGCAGAATTAAACCCCCCCACAGGCTTTAGTATGGTTTGTTATTTGATTCTGGTACTTTACTAATTCTACCTATGCTCTTTTATAAAACATTGGAGTATGTCCTTCAGAAAAGTATGCGTATTTCTTTTAACATGTTTTGTTAGATAACAAACGGTCTTTTCTTTCCTCTCTAGTTTTAATACCAGTTTTTTCAGCTGCTCTGTCCCTACCT
The DNA here is from genome assembly GCA_013398615.1 of Brachypodius melanocephalos. NCBI lineage: Eukaryota > Metazoa > Chordata > Aves > Passeriformes > Pycnonotidae > Brachypodius > Brachypodius melanocephalos. The sequence goes on along the minus strand of VZSR01003807.1, from coordinate 6,006,342 downwards.
ACAGGTATGCCCATCACCCTGGGTGCACAGGGTGAATTCTACCTCTCTTTTGTTGTGCCTCCCATAAAGTTTGTAACTGTCTTTCATTAAGTCAAATAAATGAAGGCTGCTTACAGCATGAGAGATAATTAGGAGTCTGGACACAATTTTAGCATAGCTTTACCTGTGTCAAACCATTCTTATGCCTTTGATTATATGATGTGGCATATATTCAACAGATGAATGCCTGTAAGCAAAGAGGATTGTTTGAAACAGGTGTCTGTTTATCAGAGTGTTTTGTTCCATGACATGGCTCCAAGCACCCTGAACAGAAAGCACCACATGCTTTCCAGTGGGACTTGAAATTTGTGACTGTGTATATAGGTGATGGTGAGTTAGAGTAAATAAAAATATGAATTCAAGTTTGATAAGGGAAACTGGCCTTGACCTGTGAAGTATGCTCAGGTTTAATTGAGACAGCTTCTGCTCCCAAGTATTACTGCCAGGTGTGTCTGGCTGTAAAAAGACAGCTAAAATTGGATTGTAAGAATAGGGATTTTTTTTTCTATTTTGATTTTTATCTTTAACAACATTGAGAACTTAAAAGTTGAAGAATTATTGCATGAAATTGTCCCTGAAATAGAGATAGATCAGACATTTAGTTTCAGGTTTAGTGCACTCCACGCTACACTATGATGACTAACAGATAGCACTCTTCTTGGAAAATGTTATTTGGCCAAAATGCTTGTGTGATGCATTATTTAGAGGTAGGAGAGTTTTTGCTGAGCAGAGCATGAGAGTTTGCATCAGCATGAGTATTTGACTCTGGTTTGAACTCATTTTTAATTTTTACTGGTGAGATGGGATTAGACACGATTATCCAACTCATCAGTGGGCCTTCTCCCACTTTTCAGAAGATAACTACAGGCCATCCAGAGCTTATCTAGTTCTGATGAGCTCATGGAGCAGTTCTCCCTACACCACAGAACACATTCCAGCACTTCATAACAAACTGCATATGCTGCCAGATGGTAAAAATGCGAAGCTTCTTCAAATGTTTAAATAGTTTAAAATATATGCTGTCTCCTTTCTCCCTTATTTTTCTCCTTCCTTAAGGTTCTTGCTCACTTCTTTCCCACACCTTCCCCCATACTTTTATGACTTCCCTCACAAGCACCAATTCTTTTTCCACCCCTTCACCCAGCTGCTTCTATTGCTCCTCCAACTCTAATTCCATTCTCTGCTTCTTTGTTTCTTTCTTTTTGCTGCTCTCCTGATTTTAGAGCTTTAAATTCTTCCCTACATTTTTAATCTGATATTGGAATTCTTCTTCCAATTTGTCTTTATAAGGTTCTTCATGAGTTGTCGGTTCAAAGAGAAATTAGAGGAGTGTCCAGGGAATTCCTAAGGTATCCAGTGGTACTTTAATCATAGCGAAAGTTCATCAGTTTTTGCTTTCTGCTTATGAAGATGATGTAACATATTTATTGCTAAAATCAAAGCAGTTCTGTATCTTAACATGGACAACAGATGTGTTTTTCAGAAAAAAAATTTGAAAGGCTAAAATTGAAATATATATTTCTCCACTCCTTTAAATGTGTCTTTCTCAGGCTCTGCTCTGCCTTTGGTCTATTTGTATTTCCTTACCAAATAAAAGCAATTCTGATGGTGGGAGATAGAGTGACTTCCAAACTTCAAGAGACCTGAAATACGTTTGCTTTGTTTTGAATGAAATTCTTAAACTTTGGCTTTCCCTGGTTATTATTTTTTTGCAAAATACAGCATATCATTGAGATCTCTTTTCTCATCTCCCCTCCATAACTCCTCTGGTTTTATACATTTGATGCAGTGCATGCGAAGTTTTACCAAAACTACCCATCTTGGTGTCAGCCTTGCAAATCTCTTGGCATATTTGGAAATATGAGTTTCGCTTTATGTAAGGAGTACTTGGAAACACAGAACAAAACCCATTAAATTCAATAGGGAGTGTATCCCATCTCTTTTTTTAGGTATGATTAGGGTGCAGTGAGGAATGAAATGCCTTGAAGATAATCTCTATCAATGTTCTAGTGTTCTTTCATGCAGCCACTGTCTCTTGTGAATATTTGTTTTCAATTTCATATTAATTGATAAAAATGCATTTGTTCAGTGATTTCTTATCAGTTTGGAATGTGGCTTGCTTCCTTCATCCCTACACAGTCATCTCAGCCTCGCAAATAAAGACCTAAGTGTAGCTCAACTTTTAATCATCAAACATAAATTATGGCAGGAAATATTGTTTCATTTCAGCTCATTCAAATGGTTTGAAGTTATTGAGTAATCCAGCCTGTTTTTTAGTGATTAAATTTGACTTAAAACCTTAGCAATGATGTAGGCAAATCCAAAATATTTTAGACTTTTTCCAAACTGCCTTTATATCTTTGCATAACAGAAGTGTGAAGATTTTTCCTTTTCATTTTAGGACTGACAATACGTTTGAAATCTTGTCTCTTTCTTCATGGGACAGGAAAAGTCTTGGTCTAGCTTTTACAGCAACTGGTGGGTTTTCTGTTTAATTTTATTGTGTATGTAAGAGTTGGGATTTGTATGTAGACTTGAATGGGAGCTGTGATCTTTTAGTGTGAATGAAAAGGACTTGATTCTCCTTGTTTCTGTCTTCCTGTCTAGTGTCCCATCTCCTTTGCCAAATGAAGGCTGTGTGAAACCCTGATTGAAACAAGATGTTCTTTTGAGCACGTTAAACGTTCCAGAGTTATAAATTTAGGACTACTGGATTTTTGCCTGAGGAAACCTAGACAGACATGCAGGTGGATGTGTTGGAGAGTATGCATGATGTAAGAAAGTTTTACTAGGGATCCAAACACTATATATACTCAGTCAGCCCAGCTGCTGGACTGCACTCAGTGGGCAAAATGATGCTGGAGTTGCTAGAATGCTGCAGGCCACGGCTGGGACTCTGAATTTACTGTAGACATGCTGTTGATTTAGTGCCTTCAGATTCTCTTTACAGTCAATGAGGATAAACAGATACTTTGCGGGATTTGATTTTTTCCAGCCAAATGTAGATATTCTCTTTAGCAGAGGGAAATCACACCCTAGAGAAGACTGTTGGGCTAAAAAGAGAGCTCAGAAGGATTTGCTTACAGGCAGATGTCTGCATTGCCTGATGAAATCTATTCAGATGTCAGCAAATCCAACATAAGTGTATTCCCTCATAAGAGAGGGCCAAAAGCTTTGTAGTCTTTGTACTTCACTGCATTTTCCAGGTCCAGTCTAAACCCAGTTTTGTCCTGTTGCTGTAGCTGAACTTGTTTGAGAGAAGAGACTGTGCAATAAGATCCAGATATGAGCAGCCAGAGAATAAGCCTGTCATCAGAATGAAGGGTTTTTCATGTGAGAGATGGATTTCAAGGCTTGGAGACTCTGTGGCTTCCTGAACAAGCCCTTCACAGAATCCGTTTGCAGAATAAAATAAGCCACATGCCTCAGTCTTCAGTTACGTGATATCAGAAATACAGGAACATTGGGGGGAAAAAAAGGTGTGAACAAAGTCATTCAAGCACTGCAGTGTAGATGGGAGCCTTGCAGAGGACTGAAGAAAGTGCTGTCTTGGTTTTCCAGAGGTCTTTTTAAAGAACTGAAGAAAGAAAATCTTTCATGATGATAGTCCTCAAAGTGTTAATGGGCTGCTAAAATAGCTCAAGGCTGATGATGGGAGGGATAGATTTTTTTCCTTTGACAGCTGATTTTTTTTTTCACAGACCTGTGCAATAATAAGTATTAAACTGAATAGTGTGATAAGACTGTAGACAGCAGGATTTTAAGTTGGTCTTGATTTTGGAAAGGAGTGGGTGATTCACTTCTTGATGAAAACCCCATTTTCCAACTGAATTTTAGAGCAGGGGTTGAAGAGTAGATTGTATTTAATAAAATGCAAATCAAATATAGGATGGAGATTTTTATATCCTATCAGAGGGTGTAAACTTTTTAAAAGCTCATTGCTGTTGTTGACAGCTATATAGTCTGTTGCCAAAGCAGTAGACAAAACCCAACAGGATGTTACCTTCTCTCCCATTAGAAGAATGTCACACTACCCTGCTTCACTTAAAGACTTTTGGTTAAAATCACAAATGGTTACAATGCGCAGATGGTTAAAATAATCTCTACTGATGATTTTAGGAAGTTAAATGTAGATGAACAAAACTTGTCCGAGCTTTAGCAAGGCAGGGGTTGGAAAACCCACCTGCAAAATAGAGAAAATATCTGTGAGGTCAGTGAAACTCAGGTAAGATGTGAACCTCAACATCATGTGTAAAGATGTTTGAAGTAGGATTATACCTGGAAGGCCCTCTGTACTGTCTGTGTGTGCTACCTCGCTGCTTCCAGTGCCATTTCACAGGGAAAAACACTGCTCTGTGTCTGGCTGTGACAAAAATAGCCTAAATAAAATAAGCTGTGACATTGCCTAAGCTCTGAACTAAATGTGAGGCAGTTCTGTTTGAGAGTAGTAGCATTCTAAAGGCTGTAAGCCATGCTCTGTCAACTTTAAGAAATGCAATTTACACCCGTTTCCTTTTGAATGGAGAGTATATTTTATGCACTGATCTCTGAATCTTATGCAATTGAGGGTTTTTCTGATATTAGTACTCATATTTCCCTTAGTGTTTCTCATCTCATGCTTTCATTGAGGAAGAGTTTGGCAGAAGGGCCTGTAGTTTAATACTGCTACCCAAGAGAAGTTTTAAGGGGTCTGTATTTTCTAGTTTCCTTCTAAATCTTTATTACAGGTAATTTGTATAGCTCATCTGCTTCAGTCACTGACTGGTTGGACAGAGATGTATGAGATGGGTTTGTGTCTGGGAGATCATACTAACTATGTGATAGTAGTTTATCCTATTTGCATTTTTTTTCCATAAGTAATTGCATCTTGTGAAGAGAAATTTTCGTTGGATTTGTGCATTAATTTTCCTCCTTCAAAGAAGGTACCTTAAGATTAAAGGCATCTTTTCTAGCAAAAGGGTTATTATTATTATTATTATTATTATTATTATTATTATTATTATTATTATTATTATTATTATTATTATTGTCTGTTTAAATCCTGTATTAAAGGTGTGTTTTTATGGCAGTAGAAATATGTCTGGAATACTCATTAAGCATTGCAGCATGAAAGCATTTTCCTAACTAAAAGGTATCAGAGCAGCCAGCAGATCCACAGAATTGCTTGCTGACTTGTTTAGGCTGAGCTGACACTGACCCTCACCTCAAGCTCTTTTTCATTTCTCCTGTCTCTTGCTGGCATAGTGCTTAATCACACCGTGCCACTTTCTTTCTTATGTGGGCTGTGGCTCAGAAGGAGAATTCAGAACATGTCTAAATGACTTTTACAGCTCTTAAATCAATTTTTTTACAAAGTGGAATAAAAATATTTAAAAATAAATGTTTGGCAAGTTGGAGGATGCCAATGGAACTCCTTTTTCTGCTTCTCATGGCTCTGGAGTGTCAAGAACATTTATCAGGTGGTATTAACTTATGATTGTTAGCATAAGTTAATGATATTTAGCTGTACAGCTACTCATCGAGCTTCTATGAAAACTGGTGAAATCCATCAAGATTAGAATTCTTTTGCCAGTGCCTCTGAGAAATGTTTAATATCTTTGGAGATTTTCCATAATGTGAAACAAAATGGAGATTAAATCTCAAATGGAGTTTGTTTTATAGGTGAAACTCCTCAAGAAAGCAGAACGTCTTTAGGGCAGGCTTTTTCTTTGTGAGATTGCAATGCCAGATACGAGAATTGCTCGATGAGCTTTTTTTTTTTTTTTTTTTTTTTTTTTTTTTTTTTTTTTTTTGTGTTTCTAGATACATGAGTCTTTTTTGCTTATGAAATCTAAAATGCTGCTCAGTTATACTTTGAAAACTGGAGGTAATGGGGGCCTGCCTGCTCACGTAGCACTTACTGGGTTTCCAACTTGTTATTGTTGTGTCAGATGACATGGTGTTATTTTCAGAGTGGCACTGTGGGCTTTGGGGAGCTTTCTGGTGACTTGAAAATAAAACTATCCCTTTTTTAAAAAATAAATTCAAAATACACTTTATATCATAAAGTATCAGGAATAGAAAATAGTCTCTCATAGATTCTCTCTATAGACACCTGTATAAATAGTCTCTCATAGACACCTGTAGCTCATTCTTTCTCTGTAATGCCACATATGTTGTGGAAGAAAATCATAAAGGAGGTAGAGGAGAAGCATATCTTATTAACTTACATGCATGACCTGAAAGGAAAACCATCTTTAGCACCTCAAACCACAATCTTACTCTTTTCATATGTGACAAATTTTTTTTTTACTAGATAAAGTCAAATCCTGCTTTTTGATAACTTGTTTTTAATTAAATTTGCTGGGTCATAATTATCCCTTGAGATTGCCTATGTTCAAGAACTGTGCCACTTTGTTTATACTTGTTGTGTTGGTTTTGTAAAGCTAAATAGCAGCATTATCATGGGAGGAGAGTTGACACTTTTTTGTGAGACAGTCTTATTTAACTAACATTTCATGCAGTAATAATACAACTTTTTTATAGCTATCAAGTTTAGTCTCAACACTAGTATCCTCACTATTGTGACAGTAGGAAGCCTCAAGATTCTTGAACTGCCAGTAAAAGCTGAATATAACTTGCTGTTTACTTGAGACAGTCTGGAGTGCTGTCTTGACAGTCATCTAGTCTTCTGATGGTATTTATTTACTTATAGTACTATTTTTTTTTCTGTGACAATAGTTCTTTACTATCAATTCACTGTTGGAGTGTGAGAAAATCCTTGCAGTTCTTATGTGCATTAATTTTGTCCTGGTTGTAACTTTTAGGTGGTTACTAGATGGATACTATCTGGAGAAGGACTTGGGCAGAAAGGGTTATTTTCTGGGCTAGGCAGCCCTGGTCCCTTGCGAAAACCCACTGTGGGGTCCTTGCAGGAGTACATGTGGACTGTAGCTGAAACTTGCTTTGATGAGACAAAATGCTTCTCTCAGCCAGGGTTGATAAAAAGCTTTGAGTGACAAAGTCTCCACACAGGGTAGTAGGGAGTAATGAGAGGAGACCTGTGCAATGAAATAACTGGTGTGGTCCCCATCACACACACTTTATGGACGTTATTTCAGCCAACCTCTTGTCTGGTCCCATGGTACAATGGATAATTAGAAGCATATTTTTGTGTTTACCTTAGTGTGAAAAGAATTCAGCTGATGTCCTTTGAAGAGACTGCTTCATATGGGAGGTCTCCACAGTTAGGTGGAAAGCTTGCCTTGGGAGTAGATTGGTCATCTGAACTGGCACACTAATGTATATGAGTTCACAGGGAAGCTGTCATCTTGTTAGGAAGTGCCAGCAAGAAGCAGCTCACCCTAGATATCTAAGCCTTGGGCGTGACACGTATCATGCAATCTCCACAGCTGCTGATTCACTGGCAGCTTCTTAATGACAGTACTTGGAATTGTCAAAGTATGGATACCATCCAGATGTGAAGCCTTTTAAAACCATATTTAATAAGAAGCTTTCTGGAAAAATAATGGTTTTCCTTTTGGAGAATGTTGAAATTTTAAGCATATCTGTTAAGGAAAATTTATTCTTTGGAAGAGAATAAAAAAACTCTGAATAACTCTAAATGAATTTAGTAAATTATTAAATTAACAATTGTGAAAGGTTCGTTAGTCAATGTATTTCTGTAAATTTTTGTGATGGGTGCTGCTACTGGACAAGAAGATTCTGTGAGTGTTTGATTTTCTGTTGTCTTTGCATTTTTTGGTATATCTTTTTTAATATTCCACTCTAAGCTATCTTTGGGCAATTGCAAATGCGAGTCGTCTTTTCAAAGACAAATTTCATCCTAATATAGGAAATAAACTTTTTACAGTAAGAACAAACTTTTGCTGGAATGACATCCCTGGGAACATGGTGAAGTCCCTGTGGCTAGAGATTTTCAAGATGAGACTGGACAGGGTGATGAATAATCTCACTTTTAAGGTTCCCTTTCCTGCAAAAGTTTGGCCTGGAGGATTTTGTGAAGCCCCTTCTAACCTGAGCAGTTCTATTTTTCTAAAGTTTACTGTCGATTATTTTGTAATTGCTTTAATGGAGGCTCAGTGTGTTCTATGGTTGCTTGAGTAGCACTTAGCTAGGGTTCAAAATTTTCCATCAGAGTTAAATACTAGGAATTGATGCATATAAAACCTACGTAGGCTTAGACAGTTCTGTAGTTACAAACACTTTCGCTGAGCAATCGGGGTATTTTTCTCAAGTGCAAAGCTTTATTTTCTCGCTCCTTGCACTGAGTAATAGCTGTGTCCTCCTCTTGCTCCCTCGTGTAGCTTAGTCACCCAGGAATGGCTCTCTGCGCTGTGCCTCTCTGCAAGGTGAGCGTTTCAAAGAGCTGTTGGTGGCTATTAAAGTGTGGCCAGAGAGGCCATAATTGGCCATTGTGGTGGCTTTTAACTGTCTGTTTTGAGGTTGTTTATTTTCTGTAAACGTTTCACCTGTCTTTCAAATATATCATATTTGAAGAATGGAAGGAAGGCAAAAAGCCATCTGTTGTGAAGGTGTTTTGGTGGAGAGCAGATGTAATTTTTCTTAACTTCTACACGCTGACTTCCAGATACTAATCTTCTTTTATGAGAGGCTTCTCTCAGATGTGTAGAAATGCTTCCACTTCTTTGTGCTGTTTTAAATCATGCTGAGGTAATTGGGATATAAGATGGTTGTTCTTCTGTCACCTCGACCTAGGCAGTAAAAAAACATTGTTTACTTGCCATTTGTTCTGTCAGGATAATGCATTTTTCAAGAAAGAGATGGAGCTGGAGAATTTAAAAAAGAGTTCAAACAAGGCTACCAAAACTGTTTCAGAGCTCTGTCTTCACTACAAAACCAGCATGGCTTATTTTAGGAGAGTTAGGAAGCAACTTAGAGGTGATATTTAAAAAGTATATTTAGTACGTGTCATTTTCCCATATCGTACTCTCATCTTAATGCACAATTGCTCAATTGATTGTAACTATTTTGGATTTCGTGGCGGCCTTTTGAGGGCAAATGAAAAGACAGTGGCTCCTCTTGCTTCTGTCTTCTGATATGGGAATGATTATCTGATATAATGAAATATTAGAAAACATAGGACAAGATAGATTCAAAAATGAAATTTTTTACACTTAATGCAAGTGTAAGGTAAAAGTGTGGGATTCTGAGTTTCTGCCTGAAAATGAAATTAGGGAAGGTGATGAAATGGACTTTCAAACTAGTAATGAATGGATGGAGCAGACATAAAATGATAATGTTACAAATGTTTTAAATCTGTCTTTAAAATATGGAGTCTAGTATGTGTTTTCTAAAAATTTTGTCTTGTAAGTATTGTCACTGGTTTCTTTGTTACTGCTCCCTTTTTCCACTATTCATAGTCCAAATCTAGGCCTGAATCTAGTCTAAAATCTAGACCTGAGCTCTATCAAGTGCAGTATATTTTTACTACTCAACAAGAGCAGTTCAATGAGTTTAGGTTACAGACCTCTGGGCCCAATCTGCAACTAACCAGGGTTGTTAGCTTCTGAGAGTGGAATGATTAATTTTTGTGCCTGCATGAAGAGGAAAGTTTCTTATTCCTGAATATGTTGATGAGTTCAGATTGTAAGGGTTTTCATGCATAAGAAGGTGTGTGTTTTTCGTTATTTTGGATGGGCTTTGGCATTTCATAGCTAATACAATTTTTAATCAATTTCTAGCCAGAGATTCTTCTTTTCTCTTTCCTAGAAACACTCAAATGTAGTGTTTCTAAATTTTAGCATTCTTCCTGTGTGCTACAGTTGCTCAGTGACATTATCAAGATAGCAGCCAAGGGTTCCTGAGGTTCTGAGTCACAGTTCTGCAGTAGGGTGCCAAAATCCTTACTAGACTTCCCAAGCATGCCTGATTGCAAGCTGAGGCTCCTGGGACTTCTAGACTGCCAACTCTGTGACAGAAACTCTGGCATAACTTTCTTTCCTGTATCTGGCAAACCACAGGTGCTGGTGTCCTCTGTTAGACACACCTGGCACGATTTTCCACATTCCCAAAATCTCATTTTTGAATATCTCATGGTGTGAGCAGTCTGCTTGGTATATATGCCCTACATCTGTGGATTTCTTTATTTCACCTGCAGCCTTTTGTGTCAAGAATTTTGAAGAAAGTCTTGGAGGAGACCTGCTTCTATGTCTTCATTGTTCTGCAGTAGATAATAAGTGTTGGAGAGTACTCTTAAATTAATGCATATTTTGGGATACCAGGTACATTTTGAATTTCACAGTTAAAACATAAAACACTATTCCTGGAATTGTACAAGAACTTTTTCACAAACCTGCCCCCCCAAAAATAAGGATTGAGATTTGGATTTTCTGAAAAAAATGACTGAAATAAAGTACTCATGAATATCAATTTCATGCCCAACTACCTGTTTTGAAAAACTCCCTCTAATAAAACAATAGTATCTGAGTAATATACATGTTTTTCAAATATCAAATGTAAGGGAGCAAGTTCATACACGTGAAGAAGCTCAGAATCTGAATTAAAAAAATATATATTTGCAGAAATAACTAAGAAATTCCATGAAAAAAAGTTAAGAATGTCTATGGTTTATTCATTTATATTTCTTTGACAGTACTTGTTATTACATATCTAACGTGATTTTTATGTCTTACAAAACAGCTACAATTTTGATGATGTTTCAACAAATTTTCTGAAAACACACAGTATTAAAACTGATAAGAAATGTTTCAGAATAACAAGCATGGATCTTGAAGCAAGAGCATTATGTGCGGAACAGTAAAAACCCCCATGTCTTTCATAATGGCAAATCAATAAAACGTGATTGTTCAGGTAGTGGAGATATTTGGATTTCATTTTTTCAGTCAGGCTTATATTATTCTAGAGCAAAATGACTTGGATCTAGCATCTGTCCTAGAAATTTTTCTACTCATGCACACCAGCAGTCGAAATGCCTGGTCTGGTTTCACTGTATTTGTGGGTGGAAAAAAGCTAGCAAGGAAAGTGTTCCAAGCAATGCCTGTGTTTTTTGTTTTGCTGCTGTTATATAAAAGGCCAAAATAATATTATGATATCATCTGAGAATCTTAAATATGCAAATGCAGGTTACTGTTACCTAACTCTTGCTGTTTATTTTCCTGTGCTTACTTGTTAGGTTTGGGAGGATTCTATTTTGTAGAAGAACACCGATTTCTAGGTGTTTGCTATAGGCAGCACATTTAGGTTCTGTGTATTTTTAATGAAATAATGCAAGTGTAAGTTTGTGCATTTCTGTAGCTCAGTGGATCTCATTACTCTTATATTTACTTGATTAAATAAAACATTGAATTCTCTCTAAATTTTGCCTATACCCGATGTGTCAGTGGAGATTCTGGCATCATAGATCAGTCAGGTAATTTATGCTGGTGATGTCAAAAGTCAGACAATAAAAATAACACACGGAGGTGAATTTGATTAATTCAGTTTATTGAATTGCTAATTTGAAATGTTTGATTATATGTGACAGTTACACTCTTTCAAAATATGGAACAGGAGTCTCTCAGTGTATCTGGAGAGCACCTACTGCCTTGATAACAAACTACTTGGAAGAGATGGTATTTGCCCAGGAGTGCTACAGGAATTCAAGGGGAAAACAGCTGTATTACTACTGGTGATACACAACTTTTCATTAAAGATTTTCTTTGTGCCTAGGATTAGAGGATGGTTAACACAATGCCAGTGTTTAGAAAGGCTTTAATATGAACTCTGAAGAACTGCAAGCCTATAAGCCTCTGTTCTGTATAATATAGTACAGATTACTTAAAACAGATTTTGTCAACTTGTGGATAGATATGATATAGATACAGTAGATATACTTGGGAAGCGACAGCATGGCTTTTGTGAAAGATGGTCTGGCATAACCATTGTTTTGGAGTTCTCTGGTTCATTGTTGGTGAGGGTGACCTGAATGATGTGCTGTACTTGGACATCTCATACATAGTAACAAAATTTGGTTTAATAAACCAGATGATTTTATGGAAACAAGGCAGTCAAGACCCAATTGGAACATCTTTCCTTTGACAAAAATCAGTGAAAAGCCAAAAACTGAAGATAGCAATAAATTATTTGGTTTGGTGATGGAAGGAGGGAGAGAAGACTTGCAGGGATTTGGTCCATATTCTGAACTATTCACTATATTTTTAAGTGACCTGGAAAAGGAGATAGTGTAATGGCAAGTTATTGTGGGAATAGAGCTATGGCTATATGGCTATGAGTAATGGCAGAGGTATTTTAAAACATTGTCTGACTGGTTAAAGAAAAGGTGGGTAAAATTCAAGTAGATAAATATTAGGATCTTTCTTCTTCCATCAATTCTTATATTACAGGATGGTTTCCAGGCTGACCTTTGCTACACAATGAGTTACTGTCTAACAAGGACAAACACCAATCTGTCATTACAGATATAGTCATGGAAACACCAACTTAATGCTAAATAGCAGTCAAAGAAAGAAATAAAATGCTAGTACTCATTAGGAAGAGAATGCCGAGCAAAGCAGAACATCAAGGCAGTGTTGCAGAAATCCATGGTCTGCCAGCATTCTGAATTCTGTGCAGGTTTCTGCCCTTCTCAACATGATGAGGAGAGATTGCAGAAAATTCAAAAAAGAATAAGGATAGCAACTGAAAAAACCTTTCTTATCAGGAAGCTTGTTGCTTGTGCATTCCATAGGATTAAACCGCATTATTTCACCCAGTTTTTAGTCTCTTACAAATAGGAATTCAAACTACTGTTTCCAAAATATGCTTAGTTTGATACAAATTGCAATATGAATCCAATTAATGCTATTTTCCAAGCAGTTTTTCAGGATGCAGCTGAATCAGAGCTTAATGACATCAGCTGGCTAGGTTCCTGTGAACTGCAGTGGGCCTGGAATCAGGCATCCCAGAACAAATTATGAGAGGATTTGGGTTCTTACATAACAAAGCAGCAAAAAATAAGCATTGTGCAATTTTGCCAAATGTCCATTAGATGCACTCTTCCCTAAAAACTGAATTTTTTATGCCTGCATCCCAATTTATAAGGGGGTGGAAATGGCTTTTTAAAAAACCTTCATCACTCTTCTGATCGTTCTTATTATTGCCAATATCTGGGTGAGATATTTTGGGAGAATCCAATAGTAAATATGTAATAAGGAGTAAGATTGAGAAGGTTTTCTGCTAATTCTTTGTGTAAGAAAACATGGAGCATCTTGAAATGCATAAAGAGATATTACACAACACTGTTTGCATTAAACCAGTGCTAGTTACAATAAAGTTTTTGCAAATCTCAGCTACTCTTCATGTTATCTGCAAATAGGGTAGTTTCTCAATTTTTCTATTATTTGCAATTTAAACTTGTATTTCAATCACTGGCAGGAGATATTATTTTAAATAAGTATAAGCAGATGCCTTCTCTTGCTTTTGGCAACTTTAATGTGAGAGGGAAAAAAAAGATGATTTACTAATTAATGTTTTTGCCTGCTGAGACACCTTACCTTAAGCAAGCCCCGTTTGTCACGGTAATGCAGTGAGCATTTTGTCCTGAGGACTAATTGGCAGGCTAGGTGGACTGTGACATTCAGAATTATGGAAGAATTCAAGAAAGTAGAATGCAGCCAGAATTTTAGACACTTCTGTGCATTTAATATGAGGTCATCTCAGTGGTTTTTCTTACTGTTTACAGCTTCTAGGTATTTAAAATTCTGCAGATTTTCTTTCATTTATTTCCTTTTTTCGCCTCCTGTTAGAGTAAGCATCTGATTTAAAACCAAACCATTTCTTTCAGAACCTACTTAATATTTTTTGAAACAGTGGTATAGTGATGGAAAATCGATTTTGGTTTCAATATACTCACTCTTGAATGTTGTACTACATTTGGGGTATTTTTTTCCCCCTTCTTCCTTTAGTTTACTGAGAAATTTTATAATTGACTGTAGTGGGTTGATACTGGCTGGATGCCAGGTACCCATCAAAGCCACTCACTCCCCTCCACAGCTGGACATGGGAGAGAAAATGTAATGAAGTGGTCAGGAGTTGACATGAGGACCAGGAGAGATTGCTCATCAAATACCATCATGGGAAAACCAGGCTGAAAGTAGAGATATCAGTTGAACTTATTGCTAACAAAATCAGAGCTGGAAAACACGACCTTGAAAAACACCTTCTCCCCACCAGTCCCTCCTTCCCAGCTCTATCTGCTCCCCCAGTGGCACAAGGAGACAGGGAATGGGGGTTATGATCACTTCATCACCTGTGCTTTCTGCTGCTGCTCAGGGAGAAAAGCCATTCCCCTGCTGCACTGTGGGGTCTGTCCCACAGGAGACAGTTTACTGGGAACTTCTCCAGCATGGCTACATTTCACGAGCATCTCTTAACTGCTGTAACCTGAATCCATCCCAGGGGCACCAGTCCCCCTCAAACTACTGGGATGTGGGTCTCTCTTCTACAGGGTGCAGTCCTCCAAGGACAGGCTGCTCCAGCCTGGAAGCAGGGTCCTCCTCTCTCCACCGAGTCTCCCACTGGATTACGGCCTCCGCCAGTCATCCACCTTATTTGGTGTGGGGCTTCTCTGTAGGCTGCAGGTGGATCTCTGCATCCCTATGGACCTCCAGGGGCTGCAGGGCCACAGCTGCTTCACCATGGTCATCACCACAGACTGCAGAGAAATCTCAGCTCCAGCTTCTGGAGCACCTCCTGCCCCTCTTTCTGCACTGTCCTTGGTGACTGCATGTTCTCATTCTGCTGTTCTCTGACTGCAGTAACTTTTTTTCTCTTCTTCTTCTTAACTATGTTAGCACAGAGGTGACCACCATTCCTAATTGGCCCAGCCTTGGCCAGTAGCGCATCCATCTTTGGGGCTACCAGGGGCTGGCTCTGCTGGACATGGAAGATCCTTCTGGCAGCTCCTCACAGAAGCCACCCCTGCAGCCCCCCCTGCCACCAAAGCTTGGCTACGCAAACCCAGTGCGTTAACTGATACAGGACTCTATCTGTTTAGGAAGTGCACATTATTTTGCATGGTTTCCGAGGGAACTTATTGAGGAAACTTCTCTGGGATAGTTAGAATCTGCAGGTCAGAATCACATGTTCCTGCTTAGTACAGAGACTGTGATCTGAAGCTGACATTACTCCCAGTCCATGTAACTGAAGTTGAGGTGTTACTGGTATTATAAACACTCTGCTCCCACTGACTCCATTGTGAATACTGGTGTCATTCAAAACAATTGAACCTTATTCAATATTCGCTTAAAATTGTGCGTTTCTTTTGCTTTATCTAGACTTGCCACTCTTCTTCCTTCATTCTCCATTGGTTTTATGTCTTTACTTGTCTATGTACACTGTTCAGAATTAGAACAGGTTGCTTGGATTGTGACAGTGCCTGTAAAGTTCGGTCAGCATCTGCATTGTTGTGCTGTGTGTGACAGAAAAGAATGCTATTTTTTGCCTTTGGGAATCCTTTGACAGTTCCATCCTGAAGGTTACTTACCCCAGCAACTGTAGGATGGACATACATCTGACTGTTTTCCTATATGCTGTAATCCTGTTATGTTTTGTGGTAGTACATTAATGACCAAGGAATATGAGTCCAGAATACATTGCTTCAGCTTTAATGATGATATTGAGATCAATTTTAATCCCTGGTAAAATAAATTTGAATTTGAAAAGAACAAATTTGTTGTTCTTTGTCCTTTGAAAAAGCTGAGGAATAAAACCCCCTAACAAACCCAGAGCAAACCAAACAAACCTGTCGTGCTAAGAATCCACAAGCCATGAATGGAGAAGGAGTAGTTTGCTCGCTTGGGGCATAGACATTAAATCACTTGTGCTCTCTCCAAATTTGAGCCCTCTCTTTTTAAAATGCTCACAGTGAATGCAGTAAAAAAAAATGGAATAGTTGCAAGTTAATGCAGTGATTGGCATAAAACTTGCTAGCAAAAGTGTAGCCATGCTTCCTGCTTGCGTTTTCCTACTTTGTTAAAGTATAATCAGTCCTTTTTATGCACGGATACTAGCCCTTTCAGTGTTTATAGTAATTAGAGAGCAAGTCTAAATTTACCTCATCAATGTCAAACAACACTGAATACCTATTGAGCTTTTAACATCATGTCTGTAAAACCTGCAATTGATGATTTTTAGGAAATATATGGAGTTTATTGTGTTTCTAAGTATTTGATTATTTAATCCTGGTTTAGACTTAGTTGTGAATAGTTACCCTGAATGACAAGTTAAAATAATATAAATCATGAATAGACCTCAGATGAAACTATTTTTTAACTAAAATATTTGCTGAAAATTTAAGGTACAGGTGAAATGCTGACAAGAAGGGAAAAAATTAATGCTTAGTAAAGTGATGGGGTTTTAGTTACTAATAAATGCTGGTATAGTTAATTTTTGCAAAATTTTATTTGTGGAACTGTAATTTAGCTGGCTATTTTGCCTTGTTGCTTCGAAGTCTAGCATTGTTAACATAAATTGTATCAGCATACTTACTGAGACAGCTTTATTTGGCAGTGAAAATTTATACCTTAATCTGTAGGTGTGATTTTGTGAAGCAACAAGGGCATGACAGAAACTACAAAATATTAGACAGAAGTAAGAAGTGGACCAAATTTGAAAAGCTTCCTTAAATTTCTATCTCCTTAGAATAGTATTTTAAAGCATTATAAGAGATGCTGGTCTACCTCACATGCCTGAGTGCTTAAGCATCTGAAATCCTGGGGATTCAACAAGTTCTGTGGTAGACACTGCTATGAAGACTGCTACAGATTTGTGGATGTGGGTTTTTTGTTTTGTTTTTTTTTTTTTTTTTTTTTTTTTAAGTTTTCTTGGTTATTTAAGTGCGGTTCATGTGATTAAGACATTTTGTTGTCATTTAACATATTTTAATTTTCACTTTTTTTTCTCCCACCAATTTTCAGTCTGTTCTTGCGCCACTGCCATGGAAGAATTTTGCCATGGAAGAATTTTGAGATATGTCTCGCTTTTACGTTGACTTGGCATGATAGGTTTGTGTGCATTAACAGTAAACGAATAGGTTGTATATGTAATATTTGAATTCTCCCCTACTCACGTGTTTGGTTTGGGGTTTTTTGTGCATTTCCTATTTACATTAGTTAGGAAATACGTAGGTGTGTTTATTCAAGGTCCTAAGTTCTTTTCAGACAGTATTCAAAGTGTATTCAGTAAAAGGAAATCAGCTTTGCTTTTTTTGGTCATCTGTGGGCTTCGAACAGTATGGATTTTAAAATGTAATGTAAGTTAGCAAAATCTACCATGGTCCATGGAAATATCAGTGGCTTTTTGATCACTAGGCCTCTTGAATACTCTTTGTGAGGTGTGGGAATTTGCAAATGGCAAACAAATTGTTGTTCATCTGGCTTATGACTATGATGCATTCTGCTTTGTTTTCAAAAACATAGAGTCCAAAAAAATGAGTGTTCAAGGCCTTGGAGGATTGATTTGTGTATTTCAACAAAGATTTAACCTAGCTGAAGACAAAGGGGCTATTGATAGAACTAATAACAATGATGTATGTGTTGAAATCAATTTACAAAACATTTAGAAGTATCCTTGTATATTTTTTATTGGATTAATATAAAAAATCTTTGGTTCAGAGAAGAAAAAAATCTTGCTTGTGGTTTTTTACTAACTACTGAAATTAGAAAGTCTTGGGTTTTGGAATGTGTTTTACCTGTGTGTTTGATAACAATTTTTAATCAGTTGAAAGAAAGGGTAATATATTACTTTATCTGTATTTGTGTTCTTGGTAGGAAATATTTGACACTGTTCCTTCTTTCTGTTTTATCCCTTTTCCTCCCCTTCTGATATGAAAGAAATATTTTTTATTAATTCCTTCATTAACTGCAGAAGTTTAGCAGGGCTCTCTTGGGTGAACTGAAGTTTGCTTTTTTCAGACACCTCCATGTTTTTGGGAAAAGTTATGAAACTGTGAAAGGCTTCCACTCATCCAGAAGAGGGTACAGATGAAGAAAATCCTCTGCACATTTTTATGGGGAGACTTTTTATAGAAAAATGAGAAATTATATATCTTAAAAATTATTCAAAAGACTGATATAGCAAGTACTTATATTATCTCAGAGATTACCTTGAATGCTTCTGTAAAATTTCAGTATGTTCTAATGGGAAGTTATATATAGTACTTTAGCATTTTCAGTGTCATTTAGAACATTAATAAATTTGGAAACTGTATCAATTGCTTCCCAGAAATTGCAAAATTACTCTTTCAGTTGAAGCTTCCAAGCACAAAATGTTCTGAGACTAAATATCAGTATTTACTGATAATAAACCTGATAAGAGGCAACTTCAGTGGGCAAATGAGAGGAATAATGACATGATAGTGCTAGAGGTAAATGACTTAATGAAAATAATTTTTCAAGAACACCTTTGTTCAATTTGAAAAATGTGATTCATTCAAATAAAAAACCAGTTATGTTACCAACCAGAGATGGTATCAGACTTTTTTTCTTCTGTAGTGTTTTGACACAGGCAAATGGCATCTGATGATTATTGTGGCAAGATTGCTTTTTTCTTTAAGGAAATTTCTTCTGAAACCATGGAGAATTTAGTTTGGATTGTTTTTCCACCTTGTTGCCAGAACATCTTAAATGGCATGAATGGTTAATTGAAATTACTTTTTGTTTCTAAACCTTCTACTTCTGCATTACATGTTTACATGTTTTAAAGAGATTTTATCTTTGAATAGTGTAGCACTTTTTCCATCACTGGATTCAGTGTGTTTGAGTTTGGATTCTTATTTTTTGTTTTCATAAATTGGAGTTCTATTTCTTGTTCTTGAAGGGCTTGCTCTGAGTTTCAAATCAATGGCAAATGCTATGTCACGATGTTTTCTCTATCATTCTTTGAATACTGAAAATAGCATTATCTAACATAGTAGAGTCCTCTGCAGGAAGGTCCCAGGCAGACTTCCAGTCAAGGATTAATTCTTTGTAGTTGGCTAGTTACTTATTTTTCCTTCAGTAATTTGATTCTACTTATTTATGAGATATTGTGCTGTCATGAAAATGGATACCAAAAGGGATTTCAGGAGATCTAGTCCCTCCCAAAAGTGTGGAAGCAAGACCAAAAGTAATCCTAGGCCAACCCTGGTAATTTTTCTTTTTTTTGTTGAAACACGCTTTTTGGAGATGCTTTGCAGAATCTCTGGATAGTCTTGTTCCAGTGCTTAACTGTTCTTTCCTACCCATTCTTGTTTTCATACCTAGTTACTTTCTAAGATGTTACTTTCTGAACATCGAATCTCGGTTGCATAAACAGCATTGGAAACTTAAACCTGGTATCTAATATTTCTCTCTTCTTTGTTAAGAGTCATCTTACATAAAATGAAATGTGGGAACGTGGATTAGTTTAATTATTGAGGAGTGGGGTGTTGGGGGTGCAGAGGGAGGCTGTCCTCACAAACCACATACTGAACATCGTGTTATCTTGTATGCACCTCTAAGGTTCTTTAGCATTACCCAGTATTTTCCTGAGTGCCACAGTCAGATTGTCTCACCTGTGAGTTTGTCTAAGGTTGCTCCTTCTGACTTTAAAGTATTATATTTGTATTTCACAAATCCTTTGGGATTATGTTGGTCTTTCTTGAAGTATCAAAAAGATGTTCCTTTAGCTGATTCTTAAAATACTCTGGATAAATTACTGAATTCTGCTGGATTAAATATATTTAACCTCTCTAAATGTATTGAGCTCTCTGATTCTGACCTGTGTTCCTGCAGACAGTTCTTCTTACATTCTGGTGGAATGTAAGTACATAGCGTTAAAAAAAGGTGAGGTGCAGATGCAGAACAGGGAACTTGACCTGCAGGACATGAATGATTGGTTCTACTGGTGTTCTTCACCTAAACTGGAGATTTTTGAGATGCAGCAGAATGTTTCAAAATCTGGTATTTATATATTACAGATTTCTTTTGACTGTCTCTGGAATTATTTAACTTCCTGTGCAATACAGCAATTACGTTTAACTTAAGTAGGAAGAAATATATGGAGCAAGTTTTAATCCCAATAGCCCTATACAATTATGAAGACTTACTGCCAAAACTCTAAAGCTCAAAGTAAATAAGTAGTTACAAGGCTACCTTGTACTCAGTTTTTGCCCTGAACCCTGCCCTTATTCAGTCCCTGCATCAGATGTTTTTTACTAAGGCAATTGCCCATGAAATAGTCAATAAATAATTGTTTAGTGGAACCCTAGAGATGGGGAAAGACATTTCACACTCTTCAGGATGTGAAACTGTATTTAGAGACAAAGCCAAATCCAGAGATGTGCATGTTAACAAATGTAACTCCTGACAATGTAATCCTAAAATTGAGACTAGCAAATGATGCAGACTGATATTCTGCCAGTTTAACTGTTATTGATTATATGGACTAGATGAGTACACCTCAAGATAAATCCAGTGATGTAAAACTGTCTGTCATAGATGCAAATTTTATTTATTAAAAATTCCTCAAGTGGCAGCAGAATGAAAAATGCAGTTCTTATGGGAAATAAGTAACAGTGGAAATAATTATATAATCATTATATCAACAGATTCTGCGCTGTGTATTTTCATGCAGGAAATACAAAGATATGTAGGTGGTGAAGTTGTTCATGAGGCATTATGTAGGAGGAAAAACAATGTTAGAACTAAGAAATGTGTGAAAATGGCTTGGCTGTACTTATATTGGGGATAATATAACATGTAAAAATTGCATTAGTAAGCATATTTTATTGTGTAAAAATTGTTCTCTGTTTCATGCATTTTTTCGAAAATACAGTTGATTGGTCTTGATTGCATCCATCTGAAACCACGGTTTGGATACCAGCCTGAGCTTAGGGGTGGGAAAGCTTTAGGGATTGTGTAGAAAGCCTTTAATATAAGCCCAAAAACATTCCTATGAGGACATGGGGCAGGGTGAGCATACCGTGCGTGGCCTTGTCCTTGCCCTATGTTCCATCTGACCCTATGCCATCTATAGCCAAGCCCCTGACTTGTCCCCCAAGATACACCTTGAAAATCTTGTATCCCTACCTAAGATTTATTTAGGATTAATAAAACCTGGAAAGAAAATTTTTGTATCAAAATTATGTGGTAAGAAAATGAATGCTCAAAATATTTAACAAGTTCTAGTGGAAGATTAATTTTCAAACTGATGCTTGTACAGTAAGCAAGTAAATATGGCAATCGATCAACAGAAAAGAAAATTAAGATGGATAATTAGAGTGGACCTTAAGAATTACCTCCACTTTACTGCTTGTCATGAAAAAAACAAAACTAAACTGTTCAGTACAGATTTAGAAAGTACATGAACTATTTTGGTAGAGTTTGTATTAATAGAGCCACCTACATTGTCTGTAAAATTGCTTTTGAAGTAAGTGCTGTAGAAGTGTTAGCCATTGATAAATTGAATAAACTTTTTCTTTAGACAACTTAATACCTCCCACACTGAGTATAAGGAGTTATCTGTTAACATAACCTTAAAATAGTATGTTTGAAAGGAAATATAATTTGCACACAAATACTCAACTTTCCTAACAGATGTTTAGTGGAAGAGAAAGATGCTACCTGTATGACAGAATAATTTGTATGATACTATTTGGAGACTTAATTTTGCCAGAGAAACACAAGGATGCTCAGAAAATGTGGAGAAAGTTGGATCTGAGGGACAGCTGTGCTTACATGCTGGAAGAATCTTCACAGATGTGAATTTATGAAACCCAGTTTAATGGCAGCAAACCAAAAATGCTATGACTCATACAAATTGAAATCTGCTTTACTTATTCATCACTTTAACAGGTTTTTTTGGACATGTGCATTAGTTAACAAAGACATGGACTATATCTGGTTACAGTGAGTTGCTGGAGCTTTTTCTGAAGAAATGCTACTGATTTTGCCATGGAAATGCAATACCAGGGCAAATTACTGAAATGTTAAAAATCTGTAGAATATAAGAAAGGTCTTTAGGAGTAGTTACTTTTCATAATGCACTACAAATACTTTTTCAATGATGAGCAGCAGTTGGAAAATACAAAACTTCCCATCTGAATATTCAGATGATCTATGATTATGTAACTGGACTATGCTACAGTCTACCTTTTAATAAAATTCTCCTAAATTTCATAATGGTTTATAAATATTTTTACTTAAGCTTGCAAATATATTGAAAAATACTTGAAAATAATGGAATTATAGAATAATATGGCTTCTGACTTTGTGCTGAACAGTTTCTTTTACTGGGCAATGCTGGACCTCAGCTGTCTTGTGGCAGAGGACTGTTGCAGCCCTCAGCAAGTTACATTAAAAAAGAAAAAAAAATTAAGTTGTATCAGTATATTGCTGAAAAGACACATTTATTAGAGGTCTGCACCAGACATTTTAAATAGCTTCACATTTTGATTGTGCATCTAATTCCCTAGTCTTGGAATATAACCCATTAAAGTTCTCAATCCAAGTATCTGCTGACTGTAACAAAGTTACATTTGATTTTGGTGCCAGTAAATTCTAAAAAAAATCCCAGCCCATGTCTCATTTACCTGTCCTTGTATTTTAGGTAAAAGCTAAATAGTGTAAGTTGTTTGAACTTTTAAAATTCTTGTAGTGTTCAAGAGCTAGTAAATTGCCATCCTGGTTTTGACTAAAAGAATCAGATTTAAGAATATATGTATTTTATTTTCTTCTCTTTGTAAATTTTTTTCTATTCATTTTGAACTCAGACTTTTCTGATCTCCCCCATGCCATGCAAAGATAATAATTCTGTTTAGTTTGTTCTTATCAGCTGTAAAGGACGAAACTTCCATTTTTTTTCCCTCGCAGTACATATATTTATTAACATATTCTATTCAAACATAGCATCTACAGGCAAAATCTAGAAACTGTCATCACCCAGCCTTATACAGCAGTTAGTCTTATGGATGAGGAAATTTTCCTCAATGTGTGGAGCTTCATGAGTACTGAGTGGCCAGCACAGGACATGAATAATAGCTAAGCTATGCCTCTTTTTCAAATTAGTTTCGTCCATTAGCTGCTGATTCTCCTAAATTTTGCAAGAATTTAGTGTTCAGGAACTTTACCATTGGGTAGAATGGGCTAAAACTGTCCCTTGAGTATAGGAACTAATGAGATTGAATGAAAGGGCACAAAAATATCAAATACATGATATTGACTTCATAACCTTGATGCTTTTTGGAAACCAGCTACAGCCTCTCTCCCTTGCTGTCAAAGTTAAGAGTAGCAGTGTAAAGCAGTTCCTCCACTCTTGTCCTCAGACTCTGAAGTGGCACTTCTGTTCTCTGCTACCAGTGAAGTCTCTTATGGCTTCCCACTGCCTGAAGGGCAGAAGTAAGACATACCTTTGACTCTGAAGCTAGCATTCACTTTTAAAATTAAGCCATCTTCTGTTATTTAGTTCTCATGATTTGTCTTTCTTCCTGTATGTGATCTTCCTTCCTTCATCGCTGTCTGTCTGTGGAGCACAGGCCGTCATTCTTGATCCTCTTCTTCAGTAATAATGTCACAGAATGATTTTGCTTGTGATATGATTTTATCTACACTTAGTATGCCAAATTGATAATGTTTTTCTATTTGAAACTAAATCTTCTTGTATCCAAACTGAATCTGTTTGTCTAACTTACATGGTCAGCTGGAATTTTAACTAGGAAAAAGATTTTTCTTCTAAGCCTTTTTTAAAAAAATTGTATTGGCTTCTGGAGACCTCAGACTGATGAATACAAACATCTTCAGTTCAGACTGAGTGAATCTGGCCACATCTTCTTGTAAAATATTTCCTTTATTGCTTTTCCTCTCCAGCTGTGCAGCACTAATCCAGACTTTGCCAAATTATATCTGTTATTGAAATATTTTCTGTTTTAGGAAAGTGCAATCTAGTCCCACTCATACTTTTCAAATGCTTTTTAAAATTCTGCCTGTTACTTCCACTATGGATATTTTTTCTTCATTTACTTCTCACAGTGTAAGTTCTTCAAATGTCTCAGATTTACAAACCCTTTTGTCTCCAAGTTTCAAAGTAGTTAATATTGGAGTCTTTCCTTCACACCAAGGTGTTGCTGCATTTTCCTGGCTGCTTAGTGGTCACAGATCTTGTTCCCCTTTGGATAAATTTCAAAATGAGTGCTTGTTTGGAAGAATATGTTAAATGCTCTGTTAATATTTGGGTACTCAGATTCACAGCATCATCTTTAACTTTTTATGCACTGTTTTGCATGTGCTTATACACTCATTTAACATTTGTAACATCTCTTCCTTTGATGCTGTGTCACTCTGGGTTTTTCACTTGGGTACTAACTCAAAACTGCCATGTAATTTTGTCTTGCTTAGGATGTTCAGTTTGAAATATGAACTGAATTTTCAAAAGTGAATGTGTTCCTCATTTTGTGGTATTCCAAACACATTTTGAACACTAGATTATCTAACATTTAGTATTTTTACACGAAAAGTGCTAATTGAGAAAGATTGCTGTATGACAGGCTTTTTGAGTAGTAATCATTTAACTAGAAACAACAAGTATCACTCACACTGTTTGAAAATGTATTAATCTCCATGTTATACAAGTTTGCACGGGTCTATATCTGATTATTTTCTTTTTTTCTGTGACTTCTGTCAAAGCAGAAATAAAAGTCTTGGATAAGAACAGGAAAAGATACATATCCACAGTAATGGTACTGTCTTATCAAAAATGCTAAATGCAGCAGCTTTTCAGCTCTCAACAAGCAAGAAATATATTTTCCAAGTCAACAGTTATCTTTAGACATAGAGATAACATTAGAGATTCAGATAAGTGTAATGAAAATGTAAAGGTGATTGAGTGCACTGCTGTTTGCTCTGCTCACTGCCACAGGCTAATTCCGGACTGTAGCTCTTTGTAGAGAGGTTTCACTCATGAAATTTTATTTAATTAAGGGAAGGTGAGACATAGCATTCTAGAAAGAAATATTGAACTTCAGGGGAAAGAAAAAGAAATACAGTTCATTTCTTGACAAGGAACTAAAGACGTCTCTAAACACTGCAATTCTCCCTATTACCGGCATAGGAAAAGTAAATGGCTGTGGTTATATTTAAGAACATTACTGTAGCACAAAGTTCTGTCTTTTCATTAATCACATTATTTTGAAAATAAACTAGCAAAATATTGGCAGAGCTTCACATCAAAATCTACACTACAAAGTTGATAAGGATGTTTGAACATCACTCCAATTAAACCTAGAGCAACTGACATGCTTATTGTCTTCCTTTCTTAGGATTTAACTAAACATGAACAAACAGTACTGTTTACATGAATAAGCTGGCTTTTGTTCTTATGCAACACTTGCATATTCTCAGTAGCATATAATCTCCTGGAGTTCTATTTCCCCATGTCAGTTGGAAGAAGTAGTTAATAATTTTGTCATTGCAGCCCTAATAAAACTGTTCTAAGAAGTTAGTGTAGAAGTTTCTCCATAGGTGGCATTAAGAGTGACTTCACAAGGAAATTTTCTTGGGAATGACAATACATGATATGAAAGGATTTCTAGCACAAACTATACAAAGGTTTTGTGAGGGAGAGGGTTTAGTACACAAGCCCAGACTAAAAGCTGCTGATTTGTTGCCAGATTACCCAGGATATAGAAATATTTTACATGCATGTTATCAGACTGCATGCATCGAAGGACCGAGTTTGCTGAAATGCTGTACCCAGATCTGCTCATAGCAGTTACTACTTACTGCTGGTTTTGCTTGTGGAATATACCCTGCAACTTTCTATAAGCTCTCTCTTTCATATAAAGTGAAATTTAAGGTCTTGATGTTTTTCTGACGATACAGCATCAGTGTGCTTTTCATAGTCAATCAATGTTTTTTCCCTTAAGCTTCAAGGCATTGAAAAGAAAATTTGTGTTATCACCCAAGTAACAAAGAGCTTCAGGCTCAAACAAATTCTTTGAAAGGAGATCAGGAGTGTGTATTAAATGCAGGAAAAAAAGGGAACAACAGAGCAATTAGTAGCATTTTGTATGAACTAAATTTGCTTTATGAACTGGATTTATTTTATTCTGGGAAGTAAATGAATGAATGCCTCTATGTTTTTCCTTCCTTTTTTTTCTTGAAGTAAATTCCAGCTTGTCTGCCTCAAGAAGTACTTTTCAACTGACATTTTCCAAACTTTCTAATTGATATGATGCTATTCTGGTTAAGTCCCCATGGTAACCTTTCCAAAGTCTTCACGTGGAACAGCAGCAAGATTGAGCTATCAATCAGCTATATGGTTAAAGTTCTCCAGGCCCTTCAGCATCATGGAAATAGAACTATATAAAAATGTTAGTAGTGTGATTTGCATTACCTTTTTTACATAGACTGAGTGCTTTGGTTTTGAACAGATTCTGGGCATTGGATGTGGACAGAAAAGAAAATCAATACCAGCTGTCAACATTATTTTGAAGTTTGAAGTGAGTTAAAAATAATATTCTTCTTTTTAGGATGAACAGCTGTGCAAGAAATAAAAAAAAAAGTCTAAATAAAAGTGCAAATTTTTTTAGAACTACAGTTCCTACAGGCATAAAACTAAAACTGTCTCCCATTCATTAACATCTGTTTAATGTTTTGTTACTTAGTGTTCATCAGTAAACATATTTTTCACTGTACTGTGCAGTTTTAGAGTGTTTACCATTGTTTAATTAGGTTTTTCTTATATCAATGAAAAGGTGAAAGCTTAAATAATGTTTTACTTATGCTTTAGGACGTGTTTCTGCCTCTAATTAAAAGGCACTATTATTTAAACCAAGCAAAGCTATTTACAAAATATCTTAGCTTTTTCTACAAAAATGTAACAGTTTTAACTGTAAGTTCATAATGTTCCACTAGATAATGACATCACAGGAATAACAAAAGGATTTAAGCTATTAGCTTTAGGAAGCGCCACAGAATTTTTAATGCTACCATTGCAAGTGTTCTAAAATTTTTGAGCAGACCACTGAGGTTTTGCACATTCAATTGCAATGTAATTGACCCTGTTTTGAGCAGTATCTAGGACTAGATGATCTCCAGAAGGCCCTTCCAATCTCAGTGGTGCTGTTTCTGCATCATACAAGTGAACAATAACCAGGTGAGGTTTCAATGTGCTAGCAAGCTCCCTTGGTCTGCTGTTTCAGGGAAAGGTGTGGAAGGAGAGGCAGTGGACTAACTCTGTGTTAAGGAATGTTTTAATTGTCTAGAGCTTTATGGTGGTGTGCTTAAGTGTCTGTTGGGTAAGACTCAGGAGGAAGGCCAGTAAGGCAGATACCATGGTGAGAGTCTGTTACAGACCGGTCAACCAGGTGAATAGCCAGATGAAATGCTCTGTAAACAGCTGGCAGAAGTCTCACAGTTGCTGATCCTTGTTCTCTTGGGAACTTCAGTTTACCATATGTCTGCTGGAAATAGCAAACAGCAGAGAGCAAACCATCTGGGGCATTCCTGGAGTGTGTGAGAGAGAACTTCCTGACACCATTGGTGTGAGAGACAACTAGGGAGGACACCCTGCTGCATCTGTTTTCTGTGGCCAGAGGGCTGGCTGGTGATGTGATGGTTGGAGGCAGTCTTGGGCACAGTGATCGTAAAATTATAGACTTAATTACTGGAGAACAAAGAACTTGGTCTTCCAGAGGGCACACTTTGCCCTCTTTTTGGAGACTTGTTCAGAGCCCTTTGGCAGGCAATACTGAAGAGCAAAGGAATCCAGGAAAGCTGGATATTCGGTGAGAAGGAAATCTTAAAGGCATTGGAGCAGGCCATCCTCTGATAGTAGAAAAATCTTCCTATAAATACATTGGCAAAAAAAAATTAGGGGTAAGGAGAATCTCCAGGAAACACAGTGACAAAGGCTGTGGTGCATGCAGGAGAACCAGGATCAGGCCCAGACAGAATAGGTTTAGGGAAGGCAGCTCCTACTTGGCCAACCTGATCTCCTTCTGTGAAAGGGTGACCTGCTTGGTGAAGGAGGGAAAGGCTGCAAATGTTTTCTTTAGGAAGACTTTAGGGTCTGGAAGTCAAGTAGGTGTTGTGATATGAAAAACCTGTTTCCATACTTAGCAAATCCCTTTCGGGACAGAGTAATTTGCAGTGCCTTAGCATATCGGTGTGTCATCCCTGGGGTGAACTCTTAGACTGTTTGGTTTTTTTACTATTGAGGTCCTTATTTAAAACAATGGTTTTCTGCCACTTCAAGAAAGCTCCACCCATCAAACAAAAGAAAAATGAAGAAGGCCTGAGTTGGACATTGAGACAGCTCTAAGACAAAATCTCTTGATGTTTTCTTACAGACATGTTCATAGCATTTGAGGTAATACAAGCTGACTGCAAAGAGTTGCTTCTGTCTGCTAAAACTAAGTCGTAAGAGGAGAAAAAGTTCCATAAAATGACAAATATTTTCTTCCTACTCTTACATTTTGCAGTTCCCCTGTGGAATGTACCACAGCTGACATAAAAGCAGTAACTTTATTTTTGACCTATCTTCTTTCTCTTAAGCCCAAACTTGTGTTTCACAGTTACCACACTGTATCAAACCTGATTGAGACTGACAGCTCATAGAGCAGAAAGCTTACCTCTGAGAAATGCTGCTTATGTAAATAAAAATTTTACTAAAGGTGCTTTCCGTGAATTAGGTCCAGAGTATTAGGTAAATTGTAGAGGTTACTTAAGAATTTCTCTTTAAATTTGTAGTTCATTAACGACATGTTCTTTCATAAAATTCCTGGCTATTCTGAGTGATTTAGATAAGAAACTAGTACTAAGCAAGTGTTGCAGGCTTTTAGAAGTATTTTCTAATGGAAGCATGGAAGTAGAAGTATAGAAGTCTTCACACTTTAAAGTATCAAGAAAAATATTATGACTATATAGTTGTCAAGAAAAAGCACATAGTTATTTCTCCCAGGAAAGCAGAAAAAAAAATGTCTGGCTTCAAGATGATGGACTGTTCAGCTGCCTGCTCCTGTTTGATCAGAATATTGTGTATGAGTTTATTTAGAACTTTCTTTGCTGACACAGGGTAAATATATGCAGCTGTTTGGGTGTTTTGTGCATTTTTTCTTAAAAAAAAAAAATCCTAACTTCAGTTCTTAGAGATACACTTCTGACCACAGTTAAAATAACTCTGCTTTCAAAAGAGGAACATATTGCCTTTGCTTTTAAAATTTAATTCCTACGATTTATACTATACTATGTTTTTTCTTAAAATGACCATTGGTGCTAGGTTTAAAAGCTGTTTCATTCTTTCCTAGTGCGACCAAAAAAACTCCAAAACCAAAGGAGCTCAGGAGGGAGATAGTATTTCCTTTATTTGTAAGTGAAATAATCAGATATAATCAGAGAGCTATGTACATTGTTAGATTTTTTTTTCTTTTCTATTATAAACATACTCTTTATGATACAGAACTGCTACTAAAGAGAAAAAAGCAGGTAATTTAGGGTTTTTCCCAAATTTAGGGAGTTTCTTTCCAAACCATTTAGATTCTCTCACTGGTTTTCTAAGCCAGCCCCATCCTTGGTTACTTTTTTTTTTGTTTGTTTTTTTCATTATTTTGTTGCTTCAAGCAGCTTGTAAGTAAAGACCAAAATGTGTCAGAGGAAACTTTTTAATGGAACTGAGGGATGGAGGTGTTACCTCAATCTTCCGCCGTTTCTACTCTATTGTAATTATTAAAGTTTTTCTAATTGGCATCATTTCTGCTAGGAGACTGTTGGTGTTAATTCTCACCAGCCACTCAGTGGTGCATAGGAGGTTTATGAGGTGTACCATACTGTGCTTTGAAATGCCTTTTCCAAGATACTCTGTTCTTCATTATTCTGTGTTACTTATCCTTATGCCTAATACTCGCTTCAAGACACTCCAGATACTTGTTCTGTTTCAAAATATTCTTGAGTTTTCCTGACTTATTTTGATTCTGTTTTGTTTTTCTTTTAGTAGAGGGGAGGATTTGGCTGTGATCTCTCTTTGGATATTGCTACTTAATCTCCAACTTCCTAGCTGCATTGTGATGGGGCAGATGTTTGTTGAAAGCTTCAACAATCTGTTTTCTTCAATCCATAAAGGTGATCTGCAAAGAGGAGTGTGGGGAACATAGTTTTCCTTTTTACAAAAGAGAGCAAGAGCAGACTTTGTCAGGTAGGGGGAAGGAAAACAAAATGCTTTTTGTATTATTGCAGTAGGGTATTAGTCCTGAAGTAAACATGGTGAATTCTTATGTGTCCTTGAGAAGGGTGATAATCAGGTTCATGAGGACAGTGATTAACGTGAGCTGGGTGATTACTCCACATGCTTAGACATCCTGCTCCAGGCTACCTGCAGATTTAAGTCAGTATGGCTGTGTCATTTATGCTTACTGTACTGTTGTGATATGTCAACTTTCTGAAAAAAAAACCCAAGACAACGTTCCAACAGAACTAGGGGACTTTCACTTGCTTTTTTTTTAATGTAAGGGGGCCTCACATTGGCAATAATGTAGATAGGTAGTAGAGCCCCTTGGCCTTCAGTATTGACTGCAGTTTTTGGCTACCAGTGGTTATTCTCATTGCTCAAGGAATAATCAAGAAAGAGTGTAAATTAAAGAAATAGCTTGTGAACTCTTCTGTCAGTGGGTTGTGGAGTCAGCTTGGACTGCTCTGAGTCAGTGCTTCTGCAGCACTTATCTCACCAAATCCTCTTCACATGAGAGCTGTTTGTTCTTAGCGGAACAGATAATCTAGAGTCCTAAGCCTCTTTTTCTTCCTTTCAAAGTGACTATACAATTTGTCCTCAGTTTATACAGGAGATTAACTTAGATCCAAATACCAATGCCTGTCTGCAACACTCACTTTGTTGATAAGGCCTAATGATTCCTCAGTTCAGTAAAAGAGCCACAAACCATCATATGAATCTCTGGCTTAAGAAAAATACTACAGATTGAAGAGGACTCTAGTTTATGTCTTATGAGCATATTTATAAGCCTTGTTTCTTGTTTTTGCATCATTCCTGTGTCCAAACAGAAAGAATCCATATTTCATTCTCCTTGCAGAAACAAAAGGGGAGGGAAAAGAAAAAAAAACAGTAACAAGTCTTACTTTCAGAGTGATTGCAGGTGAATAAAATATGCTCAAATTATCTATTTTATAACTATTTAAGAAAATCATAACAAAGTTCAAAATGCATGTTTATGTTTTTAATAACTCCAGAAGAATACTATCTGAAAATATAATACACAGACTTATAACAGCTATGGTTTTTCTTTATGTAAAGAAAGTGTCAACCTTTTCATCCTGATTTCTTGCCATCTGTGCACTAATGAAAAAGATAATTTTGATATGAAGATTGTATTAAATATAAAGTTTGTCTTTTCATGCAATGCACCTTGATATGGTAGCTATGATGGATTTCAGCTAAAAGACCACATCCAAAATCTGAAACACATTGATACCTCAAAGTACCAATAAGCTTCATGTGGTTATATAAGTCACTTTGTATCAACTCAATTAAACATTACACTTGCATTACTACAAAGAACCACAGTAGTCTTTAATCCTGACCCTTGCAGGTATCTAAAAGGATTTTGTGATGTACCATGAATGTCTTTGTATGACGCTGAAATATAATATTGTGAATACCCACTCTACATACACTAGAAGTTTTTATGCTTTATAGGCCCATCAGCCCATGTGTCCTTTTGTATGTCAAATGTAAGCTGTTACACATGACATCAGACTTTCACTGCTTTGGTGCCAGTAAATAAAACACTTAGGTCTACAAGAAGCCTGCTTTGTTTCTATTTTTGTGTTTAAAATGGCAAACAGACAACTCTCCTTGATCTTTAATGAGGACAACACTCATTAGCAGCTGCTTGTGCATCTCCCATCTTATACCTCATACCATTTCTGCCATGGCAGAAGCATGCAACTGTGCAGGTAAGGTTTAGGTTGTGTGCTTTGGAGGTATTTCCAGCCGTGGCAGCAGAAGTCACCTGTCTCTCCACAAGCAGAATATCTAAAAGCTTTTACAAGCAGAGCTCTCCTCATGTTTCTGTACTCTGAACAGATCTGGTTTAAGTGGGTCAGCTACAAAGCTTCTCATTGCCTCTTCCCTTAACGTGCAGTGGGGAGAAAAGGGAGATGCCTCCTGCTCCTCTGATTACTCTCCCTAAGCTGAAGGCACTGTTGCACCAAGCAAACCTTGGTTGCCAGTGGAAGCTGTCAGCATGGCTTTTCTGATGTCTGCAAGTGAGAAACCTTGCTGGCAGCAGTTGCTTGTTCTTTGGTGATGGGCAGTGCCAAATTCATTCAGAGATGTATGTATTTTGTGTAGTTTTTGCTGAGCTTTCTTTCATGTAGGTTTTCTTTGAGCAAATGAAGGCAAATTGTCTAGTAAATGACTAAGAGCTAGATAGCATGATACATGTGAGCATTTCAACTGAAACAGTGAAAGTAATAAAATCAAGCTGAATATTTTCCCCCAATGCATTTTATATTTCATAATTCATGGTAGACATGAAAAATTGGGCTATTAGCTTCCTATCCCAAAGCTTCAAGAAATATTTTGCATGCGTTGAAACTAAGCTTATGTGCAGATCAGTCAGGCTTAATTACTCTTCCTACAGCCCAGACTTTTGTCTTCTCTGGGACTCACAGAAGACTATGTAACCACATCTTAGAGCATTACAGATTTTGTTTAATAGCAACAAAAAAAGAAGAAGCAGATACATGTTGATCCATAGGCTTATGTAGAAGAACAATAATTTGTAAAAGTAGAGTTGCACCAGTAGCTTTTCCCATCGAATCTATTCCATATTAATTATACATATTACTTACTTTTCATTTATGAAGTCTCTCCATTTACAAAAGTATTGCCCAAACTTCTGAAAATTTGAAAGTGCCTTTTGAATTAAAAAGGCTATTTTGATTGTGTTTTCAAAGCTCTCTGAAATTCATTGTTGAAAAATAGAATTTAATTCTAACTTCTACATGTCCAGAGAATGTTGGACAAAAACTCAGTACTGCCAAAAAGCAGAAGAGCAGTAGGCTGGAAAAAAAAAACAACCTATGGAGTTGTCAGCTATGCCTCGCTGTTTTCAGTTAGTGTTTCATCTTCTGAAGTGAGGCAAAAATAGTACAACGTCATGTTAGTGTCTGAAAAGGAGAGCATGAAGGCAGCCAGGCAGAGCAGTGCTGGCAACCATGATTTTGGCTTTGCTTGGTATTTTTAATGATTAAATGACAGTTTATGTTATTGCTGTTTACCAGATTTATAATATCTATGCAATGATAATATTATTATTACATTATGCAGTTGTGTGTAAGTAGATTAAAACCAAATGATAATAACAAATGCCTTGTTTGTGAAAGAAAACATAGCCCTATTATAACTTTGCACTATTCAATTTATACTTAGCTTAGCCTAAGAGATTTTTAAATGTTCATTGTTTGTATTTTGGATGTTCCTTCCTTTTCTTCAGAGGTGTACATGGTGTTTCTGAATCCTCAAACTCAGAGAAGAATTGAAAGACAGATTGGACAATTTATAGTCTCATTCACACATATTGGTGTCTTTCAGATGACAATATAATCTGGAAGAAATTAGATGTCATTTATTTGTTTGAAATGTATTTTGGTAAGTGACAATTCATAACGATTCACAAAGAGAACAATTTGCTGAAAAAGACCGGGAGCATTAACATGAAAAAATCAAGTTCTTGGTAGACTTTGAAGGGAACTTCCATCGTGGCCTTTTCTGTTTCTATCGCTTTTGTATCTACCTTAAAATAAAATCTGCAATATTTCATGCTTGGTTTCTTTTTAATGGACCATGCATAGAGCATGTGCTAAATTTAAGGTATATTTGCACATAAGTTAATATGAAAAACAGAGGATGTCTTTTGTAGTGCTGAAAAAACAGTAACATAACTATAGCTGGAAAGCTTTTGCTCATTTCTGGTGATCTCAGTCATGCATTTTGAGATTTGTAAAAGGAGTTTCTGAGCTTGTTTTCTGGGGCAGGTTTACCTTTTATGATTTGCACCACCATTCTGCCAAACCTTGGTGGAACACTTTGCTTTATGCTTCATCTTCTGCTTGCACAGTATGCACACAGACCATACATCAATGTGCAGTTCATGTGACTGTGTGAAAAGTGCTGTAAAAATCAGTGCAGAAGTATTATAAATATCAAAAATGTGTATGCTGAATTACATGGGAATTGATGAGAGAACCAATTTAAAGGAATTAATCCATGACATAGGCTTTCCTTCCTCAACTGCATCACCTGTGCACAAAATCTGCCACTAATCCTTTTTCTCATAAGCACAGCAATTGCTGTGTTCTAGTGAAGTGATGGCTGGGTGCATTTCTAACATATCAGCCCTTGAATCTGTGATGGTTTTCATCATGGACCCATCAAACAGTGATCACTACTAACCATCCTCCCTCACCCCCAAATTACTGATATAAATGCAGATTTATTATACCTTTTAAATATTTCAGTTTGCATTCTCTAAGGTGATCTTGCACCAAAAAAGTGGTGA
Source organism: Brachypodius melanocephalos (assembly GCA_013398615.1). Taxonomy (NCBI): domain Eukaryota; kingdom Metazoa; phylum Chordata; class Aves; order Passeriformes; family Pycnonotidae; genus Brachypodius; species Brachypodius melanocephalos. Next base: position 5,971,757 of record VZSR01003807.1, on the reverse strand, counting down.
TATTCTCAAATAGCTTAATTGGTGCAGGTTCACAGCAGTGAAGAAACTCTAGAGACAAAACAATAGAAAACAGTATAAATATCTAAAGATTTGTCACAATACTCCAGATGACGCTGTCTTTGCTTTGTCACTGAGCTGACGGAATTAGCATGCAAATCACATTAAATTGAAATGCTTTCATAGGTGTTTTGCAAAAGCCTCAGTGAGCTTTCTAACTCAGTTAAGTATCAGTGCTGCTTTTGTGCGCAGATCAGGTACCTCACAGCTCTGACCTCTGACTGCACACTGGCTCAGTCTGAGCTTATAAAAAGTCACTCTTTGGGGGAACCATTTGACCATAAAAACAAAGCAAATCAGGCAAATGGAGGGAAGGTTTGCAAATGTGGTGCTCTGCTGCTGAGTGCCATCTTTGGAGAGAAATACTTTGTGCAGATGTTAATGGTTTTCTACACTTTTCCATTGAGCAAGGGAAAGAGAATGGGCTGAATATCAGGGTTTGTCTGTTGTGAATCCCTCTTTCTGGTTTTGATATGAGGACATGTCACCAAAAAATTTATGGGAGGAACAAAGTAACCATTTATAACTGACGATGGCACAATTAGAAACATAAAAGCTTTAAATGTCCTTGTGTGTGAGGTGTCCATCCTCTAAAAGAAAATACGTTTTCTTCTCCTTTGTGGTTTTAGGATTAATAATAACAAATTAGCATTAATGGACTCATTTCAAGTCTACTAAATTGCCCCCAAACTGGTAGTATTTTCTTTTTAATGGAGAGTAACTTTAAGGCTATGTAAATAAATACGCAGTCATATTCATCTCTTCTGGCTGGGCTCCTCTGTGGGCTGCCAGGGAATCCTGTCCCAGTGCAGATGGCACAACTTCCCACCTTCTTCTGGGATGACCTGGCTGTTTCCAGAGCTGTTTCTTGCACTTTTCCCTTCATCTTTTGTTGCTCTACAGGCATTTTTTGTCCGTTCTGAAACATTTTCCCTGAGGTGGTCTCTGGGGTGGCTGTGGGACTCAGCTGTGCCCTGCTGTGGGTTGGTTGGAGCTGACTGGCATGACCTGCTCCTGCCATGGGGCAGCTCCCGTCTCTCCTGCAGCACCTCGATATCTGGGCAGGGACACCCAGAACAGAGGTATTGTTACAGCAGCAGAACATTAGCTTATTCTGTGATTCTTCCAAAAAATCCAGCAGTGAGAAAGGAGTCTGCCATTTCAGTCACGGTCACTGATGGCAGACTGGGAGCGATCGAAGGTGGGGTACCCGTGCTCTCCACTTCAGCTGTGCTTGCTGCACTCCATGAAGTTTCCCTCAGGCTTTGCATGGTATGAGTTTTAGCTCAGTTTCAGTGAGTGGCACTCACTGAAATCTTTCAGGGTTAAAAGAGAGGCTGAATGATGAGAATGTGGGCACTGCTGCTGTGAGCTCAAAGTGTGGGGAGGACATCCCTCAGTTAGAGCACAGGCTGTGAGAACACCAATGTCCAGTGCTAGGCTCTGAAATGCTGTCCTCAGCCTCGACTGAGTGCAGCCTGGGCATCTGCTGTGGTCAGCAGCTTCTAAGGTGTACATAGCTACAGGCCAGGTAACTTTCTTGAACCTGAAGCAGCTTTATACAAAGTGTATTAATTTCTCTAAAATCTCACTGATTCTATGACCTCTAAAAGCCTTGAAAAAAGAGATTTTCTTACCTACTTTTTTTGCTCTTTTTTATTTGACAGACTGATGACTCGTTTATCTGTCAGCAAAACTACAACATCTGAAACTTTTTAAAAAAAAATCAATCCATATGGAGTGTTATGCCTAATTATGGCAGTTACTAAGAAGCTGATAACACTTAAGAACAATAACTGGTAGAAACATTCAGATTTCAAATTGGAATATTTCAAATTGAAGAGTGTTTTCAGTTATGGTTTACTAAAGTGTTGTACATCTTCATTTTATAAAACTCGAGTTTCGATTCTGATAGAAAGCTGTGGTGGTTTGAAATGGACTGGCATCAGGACTGAGGTCTTGGCTTGAAGGGCTTCTGGTAGTGAGATAAAGACCAGGAGGGCTTGAGAAATTGGAAGATGAACAATTCCTGTTCTCTTTCTTCTTGGTGTTTAAAAATGTAGGAAGTTCTGTGCAATACCAAGAATATAAAAGGAAATTCTCAATGGTCAAGGCATTGCTGAGTTGTTCACTATGATGGTGTGCCCACTGCCTCCTCCTCTTTTCTTTCTTGCTTGAGCACTAGATATCAGTGGTGGTATGACTGGCTATCTGTGGCTTAAGCTGGACTCTGGGAAGATACAGAACACGGTAGTTAGGGCCATAAGCCTCGATGAACAGCTGAGGGCTATTTGAGCTGGTGCCAACCAAACTACAGCTGGTATGTGAATGTGACTAATAACCAAATTATCTTACTCCATAAATAGTGGACAGAGCCTGCCGAACTCTTGTGCATGGCAAAAGGCTGCATGCCAGGATCTTCCCTTGAATTGGGACATCTCTTAAAGTTACTGCTTTGGGCTGAAACTTTGAAATCTTTTCTAAGTGATATAAAGGATTGATTGTACACATATAATTCTTTAGACACAAACCATTGGCTAAGTCCGGAATTAGGTCTAGGTTCAGAACACCTTTAACTCCCTCAGAAAAGAGTTTAGAGAGGGAGAGGGTCCATTCTAAGTTTTGTCTGACACTCTTCCCTAGAGTAAATAATGAAGTGTACCTTGCCATTGAGTCTTGTTAAACCTCTGAGATATTTACTATTCAGCTTTGCTAAATGGCTATTTTATATCAACAAACGTATTGCTGCTTCTCTCTTACAAGTGCAGTGCATTGCTGTGTCTGCAACATCCACACAGTAGGAGCATGTGCATCCTTACAGGGCCTCTTGTTGGGAGCTCTTGTACAGATTTTCTCACAGCAACCCAGCTCACTGACAGCATAGTAAGTGAAGACCTTGTGGAGTAATTCAAGGTCTTACACAGATTTAGGATTTAATCGGAACGTATGACATGGCTTCAAAATGAAACACATTCCTACATTATCTTTGAAACAGATTCCTTCTCTTGGATTTTGGAACTATTAGGTTCTTTGATAGAAGCTAAGCAGTGTCTTCTTGTTTGAGTTTTTAGGGGTGAACTCTGTTTAAAAGGATTTTAATATTTCAATTATTTTGTTAAAATTAATATAATAGATATTACTAAATACTTTATATTGTTGTTATTTATACTTTTTTGATTCTATATATAATCATGTATGCATAACGTATATAATCAAATCATGGCTGTGGTGAATAAACTGTCCTTATAAATCTGAATGTGTATGTAAAAGAGAACAGTTAATATTGAAATGTAATTGTAAGAATAGGCAGAAACATGGTATTGTCATTAGCTTACACTGGGAGTCTCTTTATCACATTGTGTCTCCAACTAAACTCCTCTTTCAGTCTTGTTTGGACAGAAAATGCAAGTGTAACTGTAAAGTGCTCACTACTGTGTAAATGTGGTGGCAGTGGGAATTCCAATAAGCCTTGTATTGGTATGTTTCTATTTCCATAGCTGTAGTGAGGTGTTCTCTGTTTCTGTCTGTTCTTTTGAACACTTGGCATAGAAAAATTTGTCATATGTCAAATTACAAATGACAGTGTGCTTTGGATTTTATTGGTAGATATTCTCTCCTTGTATCTGCTTTTACTTTTGAGATTTTTTCCTGGGGCTGGTAAATTAAAGATTGAAGCTGAGAGTCCTATGATAGAAGAAAAATGTGTTCTGGTGTTTTAGGTGAGTTAGAGAATAAGAGGCAAGGAAAAGCTATTAAAACTTAGAACTACACGTGAAAGAATGCATCTTGTCTTTCTGCTGATGGAGCCTCCTTTTGCCATCAAATAATTGGCTTGGATAGAATCTACAATTTAAATGGATTAGGTGGTGGCACTCTGTACAATGTCTGTCTATTTGGAACACAATGCTGACTAGGAATGCAAATTTTTGTCCCATAATAATTTCCTGACTACTGTCACTGACTGAGCTTTCTGCCCCTACATTAGTGCATACAGCCTCAAAATTATTGATTCAGAACAGATAAGGGTGTGAATCATCAGCAGTAGAGAAAGTGTGTCATTAAGGAAAAAAGTCTCTAGTTTTATAAACCCTTTACATAAATAATATAAATGGTCTCCTTCAGTGGTAGCTCTACTAAGTATCTTTCTGATTCTTATACACTGAGGATTTCTACCTCTTAGTTTAGCTATCTGCCAAAGCAGTTCTCGGTTGCTGTTTTATCACGGCTTGGAAGTCCTGAAATAAAGTCAGAAATGAAATATTATTTTTCCATTGATATCAGTGGATATGATGTTTGCAGGTACAACCTTGACAACTTTATTATTCTTTTAAAGCTCTGAAGTACCTTGACCCTCCTTGTGAGATAGGGCAGAAAACAGGGAGCCCTGGGTCTGTCTCTATCTGGCAGTGAAAGGTGTAGCATTCAGGATCTGTAAAATCCAATGGTGTCTGCTTGGAAAAATCATTAAATAAAATTTCAAAAAGTCAGGGTTTTAGTATGCAAAATTACTCACAGAGCTTGTTGTCCTGCCAGAGTATTTCACTTTCATTGTGGTGACACTGTTTGTGTTGCAAAAAAGTTATAAACTACATTTGTCACACTAAGTGATTGTGACTGGTTGAAATTCAGAATTTTCTAACACAATTTTACCAATACAAACCAAAACTAAACTTGAAATAAAACATTCTTCTATTTAATTTTCATAATTCTGAATTAAGAGAAGCTCATATTGGTTTTATAGTATATAAACTATTTAATACTTTATATTGGTATCTATTGGCCACTTACTTTACAATAAATACAATAGAATTGAAATTAAAAAAAGTTAAAAACCCCCAACCAAACAAACCCCCCTTTTTTCAACAGAAGGAGCAGAAATTGTTACTATGAGGAGGAATTGTTGGAAAATTGTTACTAAGAGGATGTGGTCAGCTCTAAATAAGAAATACAATATTAATTGAGTTTATTTTGTGGAAACTCATTCTTTGATAACTGCATCTTGAGGGTTTAAGCCTGGGTTACTTTGAAATTATACATCATGATGCATATTTATTTTGTACTAGAAAAACATTAAATTTTAAAATGTCTTTTTAAAAAATGTTAAATGTCTGTAAAATACTGTATGCACTTACTTGTTAAGTCTTTTTCTACAGTCATATTGAGATTATCCTTCTGTAAATGAAGGATAATTATCCTCTCTGAAGATTTTGTGAGTATGTATTTGCAGTTTTTGGGAAAGGTGTGAAGTGCATTTTTTGTCCAGGTGTACCAACTTGCTGTATCCTCTCCCTGTCCTTTATGCTCCTTTTTCTTTTAAGTATTGTCTCTTTAATAACTTGGATATAAGAAGCTTGTGGTGTAGTTCAGTTGTGAAAGAAAGTGAGTGGCAACAATGTCTTCATACAGTTATAAAAAAAGACCTGAATTAGCACAAAGAAAATGGAAAACTTCTAGCTCAAAACCTGAACTGAAATTATGATTTCCCAAGAGGATTCCATACTAGTCAGTTCTTTGTACTTAGGAGAGAGCAAGCCCTCCATTAATAATAATAAAAAAGAAATCACCAAATTTTTTTATGCTATTCTTTTGTGGCATTTTTTTTGCTCTCATTCTCAAGCAGTACATCCTGCAGTATATGCACTCCATAGTGTTCATTAGCTGGCTCATCATCTGTCAGGAATAGATTTTTGTTTTTTTCAGGCACCTAAAAGAAACTGCAGAAATCAATCTACATAACTATAAAATCATAAATAATTGGGTTGGAACAGAGCTCAACCATCTGTCTACCAGTAGCAGTCTTTATTTCAAGATATTGCTTGGAAGATATTTCTGTGTAGTTTACAAATTACTGTACTTGATTTGAGGATGTGGGTTATGGTCTCTACCTGAAAAATCAATGACATGGGGGATACTTACTATGTGAGAGCCTGGCAGTGTCACAACTTGAATTCTGGAGGGCAGAGAAGACTTCTGTTTGCTGTTATTTTGGATGAAAAGGGCTGAGACCTTAGTTGAATTCAAGGATGTATTACCAACAGCTAGAAGGCAGGTAGGGCAATGAGAGTTTGAAAGGAAAGAAGAGTAAGTTACATTTGGAAAAGCAGAGAGGCACAGAGAGGAAAAAAAATTGCTGAAATTGATGCTCAGACAGATAGTGGCACTGTTGAGAAGTAGAACTATTGAGAAGACCAGCTGTATGTAAATATTGGGGATGAATTGCATTTTACAAAAAAAAAAAAAAATCCTGCATGTATCTAATAATAGCTGTGAAACATTGAATCAAAAATTTGGAAGAATTGCTGTATGTTACAGTAGGAATTGACCATCTCATTTAACTTCCTGTCTGAGCAAGCATTCCTGTGTTGCTATCACTCTTAGCTCAATTACATTTAATTGATTAAAAGAGTTTATGAACCAAAATTAAATCCAAAAAGAAATTTGCATGCTATTAGGTGAGAGGCTCTGTTGACAAGTACAAAAGAATTTATGAATTTTATAAGCCCTTAACCACCTTGGGAATAATTCTTTATTATGACTGAAATAAAAAGGAATTCCATGGTAACATGTGCTGCAGTATAAGCAAACCATTTTTAGTGTGTTTTATTTTATTCTTTGCACAATTATTTAACAATATCACTTTATTACATAGCTTACCTAATGAGCTGAACATTGACCCACAAAATAAGAAGGTTTTTTAACTGATAAGCTACAAGTATAGAATATGCATAAAAATCCATTACAATGGAAACCTCAAATCTGGAAATTCAAAGCCAGGACAAACAGAAGACTTGAGCAGTATTCTACTTAAGGACATACAGACAAGAGCTTCACTATCTTGCAGCTTTAAGCAAGAGTAAATGAAATTTGGAGGTGTCAGAAAGTTATAAAATATGAATAATGTAGGTAGATTTTTTAGAAATCTAAAATCAATTTCAATTGGAGTAATTTTTTTAATGTGTGTGTGACATTTATGTATATGACTAGAGAGAAGATTATTGAATCAGAAAGCCTTTTTGGCACCTGAGCTGTTGAGGCTGATGTTAAAGATACCTCTCATCCAGTAAGAGTGGAAGAATGATGAAAAATATAAAAATGGAGATGTTTTCTAGGTTTTATTTTATTCTGTATGTTTTAAATTATGACAGACCTTTTTCAAATTCAAGTTGATTGTCTCAGTCTTTGCAGTCTAGGCCCGAAGATTATTTTCAATACATGGGATGATGGTTGCAAGTGCTGACAGACACCACAAGAAGGGAAAGAGGATTGACTTGGCTTATAGTCTATCCTTGTGAAGCGTGGATTAAATATATTGCTTTTTCTGTATTTATTTCACAACTTTTACCAAGTTACTAATAGTAGAGTTGCATTGTCCTTTGTAGATGAGTGTGAGTGAGCTATTCCCCCACTGCCTTGGGGCTGCACATGGAGCACAGACCTAATCCCAAGCCAAAAATGCTGCTGGTTTGATTATATCATGTTCTTGCCTTTGTGTTCATGTGGCTGCTGAGCTGCTTGGTACCGCAGAGCACAGGCAGGGCCTGCTTGTACTTGTATGGGGAATTTTGCCTAGACACACTCTCTTTCTTTAGTAGTTTATATATAAAATGCATATATCTTTTATTTCTCCATAAAATGTTACTCTGAGGAAAGAGGAAGTATATCTTGTGAGGTGATCACACTTGGTCATTGCTGCCAAGATTGCCCCCAACCAGTTTTTTCTTGAGAGGTTGTGGAGCTCAAAAGGGCACTTGCCCTTCTCAGATTGTCGATCATCTCTGCCAAGAAGTTTCCATCAGTGCCCTCCAAAAACTTTCTGGGAACAACCAAGATGTCCAGCTCCTCCTGCTTGTTTCTCTTGCCTTTTGTGTTGGTGTACAGGCACTTCAGAGAGGCACCCTGTGCTGATTTCCTAGGAAAGGCAAGAGGGTTTTCTCCACAATGCTGTCCTGTAGACACATCCTTACTTGTGTTTGAGGTGGGCTCATTTTAGTCCTGTGCTACTGGTTAGGAGGACTCTTGTGTCTGATAAACCCCAGACAGTTTTTACTTGCTCATCTGCTCCACCACTTCCTCACTTGATTGTTGATCATCCTTTTGCACCCTCTTGGTCTTAGTTTGTAGCAAAAATGCTTTTGCCTCATTTAGTCAGAAATAACTTAAATATACTGCTGTGATGGGGAAAATATGGATTTGAAACAAAAATGTACAATTTTAGATTTTTTTCAACATTAGTAATATAAAATGGAATTACTGGATAAAGACTTAAATGATATATTTAAAAATAGTGTTATGTAAAATAGCTTTTGAAGATCAATGGTTTGGTTCTCAAAGATTTTGATGGGGTAGGGAAAGGATGAATATATGATAAAGTTCACAGATCTAAATATTGAAAGGATGTTTTTGTGTCTGTGCACTATGTGTCACCATGCACAGCTATGTAGGTTCTCCTCAAAATGTGTTTCTATTTTTTAAAATTGATTCATTTCATTATTGATTTCATCATAAACCCACTACCTCATTTTCTTTCTTCTTCCATGTATGAACTCTTTTCTGTTGTATGCACAAAAGCCACGATATATAACACATTCCTCTTCATGCATCATCCTAGCTGAGCCATTAAATGGTTACTAAGGCTCTCAAAAGCAGTCACACCCTGCCAAACTTTTTGCAGTGAAATTTTGAAGACGCCAAGGATAAGAAAACATGACCTGAATTTGAATAATGTGTTTAAAATAGTATGGTGTTATGCATCTTTAATAACTGCAATTGAAGTTCTTGCAACAGCACTGAAAGCTGTGCTTTGCTCCCAGTATAGGTAACGTAAAGATCATTTAAATTTTCAGAACTCTCATGTGCTGCAGAAGCTGGAGTAACCATCTATTTTAATTGTCTAAATTGAAGTTTTGTCTCACAACTTATTTATGTATTCATTTCTTTCTTTGCCTTAAACCGTTTACCTAATATAATTTTTTTTACATTGTTTGTGTGTCACGCAAAATATTAATTCTCTCATACTCTTTTTTTTTTTTTTTTTTTGCTTTTCATTGATCAATAGAATCACAAAAGGCTACTGAAAGGGCCCTTTAGGGTGATCTAGTTAAAGTCCCCTGCCATGGACTTGGATGCCTTTCACTAGATCAAAAGCCTGTCTATGTCTTTCGCATCTGTCCTCTACCTTTTTGAGAATCTTGACTCTTCCTTTTTCAGTGCAGATGTTTAACCCCTTCCTTCAGGGACCACATTCCACAACTTCATTTGTTCTTTTCCACACTTCACTTTTTCATCACTACATCTTCTCCAGGTATAAATATTAATTATTTCTGTCTCATCAGAAGAGGGAATGATGCTGTAGTTTTTACTTCTGCAAGTTAAATTTTAAAAATCTAGCGAATCTATGCTGTTAAGTTTGTAATCAATGTAACAAAACTACTGTGAATGTTTTAATTATATGAGCCTTGCTGTAATGTCTGAAGTTCTGAAATAAACTTCATGTTAATCACTTATTAATTATATTAATCTGATTTTTAGTGCTGGAGTCACGGATTTGACAGCATCTGAAATGACATTAGGAGAGCATTAGTGAGGCTAAGAACTAATTATTGTTTTATGTATGTTCTTGGCAAGGATGCAAGAGAAAAGGCAGCAAAAGCAGTTTTGGTACTCAGAGCAGCCCTCGGGGCACTGCACTGTCCCAGCTGCCTCCATGTGAGCTGCAGAGGGGCTGAGTGGGGCCATCCTGGTGCTGGACCCTCACTCAGGCTTTGGGGCAAGGCCAGAGAGAGCTCAGCCCTGTGTTTCAAATGGATTTCAAAAGGAATTTCAGTAGATTTCAACAGTGTGGATTACTGCTTTACCAGTGTGAAGAAAACTTATTTTGGATATGAGTGAGGTATTCTGGTGCAGTAGTCTTGTAGGATTATTGGTTTGCCAGCAACAATATTCAGTAGTTAAAAACAATGGGAATTACAACATGGTTTTCTATATTTTGGCACTTGGTTTTTCTTTTAATTTCTGTGTCTCTGAAGGCTGTCAAAGGACATGCACTGTGCTGCTTTTGAGCTTTTGGTAAAAAATTACAGTTTTCTGATTTGGTTTGGAATATGTAGTCCTTGGAATAACTTGGACCCTAAAATAAAGTCTAGATTCCACATTTTTCTATGCATACTGTGGAAAAAATTCTGATTCATACTTTCCAGTTGGTTGCTACAGCACACAGCCAGGGATGGTCTCACAGGATAATAAACCTACCTGACATAATAAAAAAAGGAAATAAAGTAAACCACAACTACCTCCTTTTTGGGTCAAATTGATCTCATGATTATTTCTAATGAACTTTCTGTGTCTGAAGATTTCTTGCATGTATTTTATTTGGAAGGTACAGTTAAATGTGCAAGTGATTAATGTGTGGATTCATAAATATAACAAAAAATTTAGAATTTTAAGTTTATACTTTGATAAGAAATCTAAAACTGATACAATATTCCAACACCTCCAAGAGAGCCCTTTTGCATCAACTTTTCTTAAGACATGCCCACAACTACTTTGGTATGGAGGTTGGACTACTGCTTAGGAATGAATGTCAGACTTTCAGTGATGTTATAGAACTAATTCCTAAAGTTAAGCCAAGGTTTAAATTCACTTCTGGGAGTTTAAAAATGTTACCAAGGACAAAACCAACTCAGAATGGAACCTGATCTCCTCCATACCGTGTTTGAAGCCCAGACGGAAATTAGGCACTGTTGCAGCCTCTTGCTCAACCCACACCTCCCCTGCCCCTGGAATAGGGAGGAGAATCAAAGTAAAACTTGTAGATTGACATAGTAGTTGAAAATAATTGACATAATAATTGAAAATAAAGTAAAACACAACAATAATGGTGATTATAATGATATAATTTAATAATAATAATAATAATAATAATAATAATAGTAATAATAATAATAGTAATAATAATAATAGGAAAAACAACTGATGCACAGTGCGGTTGATCATCACCTGCTGACTGGTGCCAGAAGCCCCTTCCTGAACTCAGATTGGCCAGGTTTCTGGATAACTCCTGCAGGAGTTCTGTACCAGGCATGCCATTCTATGGTGTGGAATATCCCTGTTGTCCCACTGTCCCATCTGTCCCAGCTGTGCTCCTTCCCAGTTTCTTTTGTGGACCTCCTCACTGGCAAGGCACGAGACAAGAAAAAAAGCCCTTGACTTGGGAAAAACATGACTTAGCGAAAAACCAAAATATCAGTATGTTTTCAACACCATTCTCATTTTGAATCCAAAACACAGCACTGTAATCACAACTGAGAAGGAATTAACTCTACTAGCTGAAACCAGGATAGTGATGCACAATTTTGCAATTCAGTTTGCATTAGGCCGAAAGGTACAGAGAGGGCATTAATAGGTTCAAGACTGCTCCTGAACCAAGTGTAGCATGAATGTCCTGATATCAGACTGTCTATGGTGGGTATGTAGCATTCAGAGATTAAATATTTTTATTGCTTTTACCCATTTATGCTACCTTAGAAGTCACTGCTGTCTGCTGTCTAATCTCAGCAGATTTACCCAGAATTTACAGTCTCCATCCTCCTTGGTCAGCATCTTTTTATATTAATGCTCAACTTTCAACAGTAGTTCTTATGATGGCAGATCTATAAAATATTTGAGATAGTAGTAGAAGCACCATGGTCAATCTCTGGTGGAGACAGTTTTAGAGAGAGGAATGATTAAAATGTTGTGTCTGTATTGGTTAGAATTTGTCATTTTTGTCATACCAATCAGATCTGGAGTCTTTGATGTTATAAGATTTCCCTAGATGCTACCTTTATTTGATCTGTAAAGGAAGATTTCTTTTACAAAAGGGTTTAAGAATACAGTGCTGTTATTTAAGGGATCTATTCTGGATGCAGGATTTTGGGAGGTCTTGCCAAATGTTATGAGACAATAAATATTTTTGTAACTGCATTTTTCAGTAGTAGACTTTGAAGATCCTATCTAATTATCTTTAAGTAGGATTATATATGAAAAAATAAATCCTGGTAAGGGTGTGTATGATGACCATAAACTAAAATGCAAATCTACACAGTTTCAAAGGAGATGAAAAGATAAAGATCTTTCCTTTGCCCCCCTTGTGATTCCCTTTCCACTTTCTGCTTTGTCTGACATATAAATATTTCAGTGTACAAGTTATTCCTTATCTTTCTTTTGCAACACCATGTACTGCAACAGGATGTGATAAGATAATGATGGAACAAAGAGGCATACAGTAAACAAATGTCTCTAAACCTCCTTCAGGATAATGAACTCTTCAGCTAAATTTAACCTACTAAATGGATTCAAGACATCAACATCCAAGATGTTAAGTTAATTGTAAGGGGGGACCATACAGAAATACAGTTTTGTGGTTTTGTGTATGGAATGCAACATCTTTAATTTAATTTCTGGAACTTTATAGATAGTTTAGCTTTTTATAGAAAAGGAGGACATGTGATGTGACAGTCATGGAATACTTAGTATTTAGAAGCCTAATGCCTAGTGATGCTAAAATTTATTCCCAAAATATCAAAGGAAATGCCTTCACTGACTACAGTAGACTTTGATTCATGTCTCTGAGAAGATATAGGGTGGGAAAAAATGTCAGGTCTCTGCAGCTTTCCAGGACAGAGAGAAACTCCAGTCTGTTTTAAAATCTGTATGCTCTAATTTTATCTAGCATTACAGTGCTCCAATACATCAAAAACTTTAGTTCTTTTGGTCTTTTTTTTTTTTAAATTTTAATTCTCTCAAATCCACTTTCATTTATTAGTTCTTAAGTTACAGTGTCTGATTTTAATATTGTTCTAATCTCATTGCATACATATAGTAGTGTGTGAATACCAAAACTTGTTTATAACAAAAGAATATCTCTTTTCCCAGTCACATATCAGATAGAATAAAGAAGTGGTTTTATAGCCATTATTCACAATTCTCAGAGCTCACATATTTCAAATCTGCTAATGACTGCTGCTCTACTTTCTTTTGTGGCACAAATATGATTTGACAATAAAGACATAGAATGTTTCTGATCAAAAGGAAAATGACTGCAAAGGAAAATAAAATGTAGATGCTGTTAATGTCAAACTATGAGTAAATTGGACAAGTACAGAACATCCAGACCTGATTTTCTTTAAAGTGTCTAAATCATGAGAATTCAAAAGCTGTAGTATTTTCATGACGTTTTCTGCTTTCTTTATTCCCAAAGAAATTAAAGTATGGTTGGTTTTTCTGGGAAAATATAACATGAATTCTTAAGACAAATTAATATTTTTAAAAACAGAGAAAAATTAAATAAGACAAAGGCACATAGTACATTTTAAATTTCCTTAATTCCTTCAGTCCAAGTCCAGTGGAGTGCTAGAGCTGATGTGATTGCTGCATACAACTGAAAGGATATATCGTAAAATGTGTTCTGCTTTTCCTAATTATGCCGCAACCAGTCAAAATATAAATTGGGAAATGTCACATTGGAATAAGGTCCTATTTCACAAAGCACTGGAACATACACACTCATTGTTGTGTCACCCACTGTCTTTTGATATGCCAGTTCACTGTTTTTTAATGAGGTAGATATTTAGTTGCTTTCATTTTCTTAGAAAATTTCAGCCTTAATGTTTACAAACTGCTTAAGTGCTTTGATAAATAAGCTTTTACTGAAATTGCTCCCAAATCTTTACATGGCAGAGGATCCTCATAAAAATACAGCAATTTAGAGTGTGATTGAGAACAAACTATGTCCTTTTTCGATGGGTGGAGAAATAGATTTAATTGTAAACGATGAAACCAAGAAGTCTTGGCTTGTGTGTTTGTAAGGTAACTGTGTACAATGGTATTAGGTGTGGACTGGCATTACTGCTCTTTAGCAGCAATTTCTTCTAAGAAAACTCCTGTCAAAGCCTACTTTGATCAGTGTGCCTAACTTGGATTTCATTTGTAGATAAGGAACTTTCATTTCTGTTTTGTCCATTCATTGTGTAGAATCAAAAACCCATATCAAAATTTATGTTTCTTCTTCCAAGTAACTCCTAAAGGAAGTAGTGGGCTACAGTCTGTTAATCAAGTTATTTTTCTATGACTTAAGTGATTTTTAGAAGAATGCCAGGATTTTGTGAACAGCATAAAAACATTTCCTCTGGTTTAGAAAAATAAGATTTTAAATTTTTCTTAAAGTCTGGCTGATACAGTTAGAAACCTATACAGAATAACTCTGGAGATGCTGAGAAATTATAAGTTAAATAGTGGCACTTTTGGTATTTTTTCCAAAATACCATTCCATATTTAAATTACATTTTATGATTTTGTTTCATACCAAATACTCACATTTTGTTTGGGTGTTTTTCCATTTTAAAACTGTAAAAACCAATGCAGAAAATACCATTTATTTCCATATAAATTCACTCCAATGTTTTTGTTTTTTAAAATGCATGTAGAACTTATTTTTTATTACTCTTTACTGAATAAAAAGACTTATGACCTATTTTTATTATATCTTCTAATGTTTTGATTGATGAAAAGCTGGACTAATTTCTGTAGTTAATGAGAGATGAAAAAAATTGCTTGACATGTAGAAATGCATAATTTTTGTCACTGAAGGGCAGACTAATATTTGTATGCATTGCTTGTTTTACATAAACCTAGTTTGCACTGTAGTTCCTGAATTGCTACTAGCAAGAGCTATATAAAATAATTTTGCTTTTTAGCATGAAAATTGGTACTTGGAGTGTATGTGATCTTCTCAAGAGGAGTGAAAAATGATGAGGCCTGGAGCTTCTGCTGGCTTGAAGGGGAGATGATGATAAGATTTTAATAAGGAGGGAAAATGTACTGATGTTATTGGAATGCTGGTAGCTACATTTTTATGGAAAAAAGTTCCATATGTTTCATTTATTTCAGTACTTTTCTTGATTTTTTTTAATTGAATAGAGAATGTACCATGATTGTGTTTTCTTTGGACTTTTTCCATTAATTATTTGCATTGTTCACTTGGCAGATCAATAGTTCAATATTTCGTTTGTTTTCATTTCTTTTACATTGTTCTTTAAGTGAAAATGGATGAATTCAACATGCTTTAAGAACTGATACAGCCAGAACATCCACAGCTGTCTATTTTCTATCTATTCAGATTAGGTAAGAATAAAACATTTGTTTTCAAGTAAGTTGTGTAACAGAGGGTGAACAGACTCCTGTGAAACCAGTCCATCTGTCATATAATGCTACATTACTGTATTACATCAGCAGCCTATTTTTTTTAAATGCCAAACAGAATTGATACTGAAAGCTTTCCATACTGTAATACAGTTAAGAGCCCTTTCTTTTACAAGAACGTGATTTAAAAGTCACTTGTAAAAATTTATTTTGATGGTAGCAGTTTTACTTCTGTATTTAATGGAGTTTAATGACTCAGAGCAATTTCAAGGACCAAGAGTCTTAAAATGAAGTTTTTATACAGTATTTTTCTTCTCTAGGTGTTGAAATATTAACCGAAAATGAGCTTGCCTCCTTCAGTCTTCCTTCACCACAGGGCAGAGAGCAATGCAGAAATCACCAAAATACTTGTCATTGTCTTCCCTGAAATGTTATTTCTGTCAGTGTAATTTGAAACATTTTTGTAATTACTTTTTCACTCATCAGTATTTGAAGGATTATGATATTGTACTTTTTAAGAAAAGTTTCAACCTTGGTCAACAGTAGCTGCTTCTAAAATGATCTGCTGCTGTAATATGGCTCTGTAATTCTTGGGATCATCTGACAAGTGAGGAAAAGAGATTCCAACAAGACAAATTTAGTTTTAAAACCATTAGTAACAGATGACATAAGAAACATGTACCAATTTAGGAAAAAAAAATCTGTTTTTTCAGACTTTAGATTAAATGGCAATATTTTGGACTAAATGTAAATGTTCTCCAGAGGAATATAACTTTTTTATTAGGTGGATGAATATATCACAACTCTATTACAGCTAATATTTTTGTGACTGTTTTTTGTGAAGGCAAAATATACTATTGGCTACAATTCACTTTTGTATCTGAGTTACCTATGTATAAGCTCATTTCTTTTGTTATTTTCCATCTCCTATCTCCTACAAAAGTGTCTGCATCTGTTTTCTTCTTTTAAATCCCAGCCTGTGTATTGAATAGACTCTGTCCTTTAATTTTTTTTTTCTTTTTCTGTTGGATTTTGACATTTTACTTTTTTTCTTTTTTGGAAAAAAAGTCAAACATTTTGTCCACTTGATAAATATTGATTTGGAAGGCCCATTTGGGATCTCAGGTTTGCATTGAACTTCTCTGTTTCTGAAATGTACAGGAGACTTCATTTTTAGTGTCAGGACCATCATATTACAAACAGTCAGTATAGCCCAGGAAACAGCTTGGCTTTGAAAAACTGCATTTTTAAAAAATTGTATTTTGCCTAAGAAATACTATTTATAGCTCTGGTAGTATAGTCTAGAAGCTCAAATCTTGGCCAGACACATTAATAAAAATTATTTATAAGTTTAACTGCTTTTCAAATATATATATTTTATTCTGAATGAAGTATTTTTGCAGAAATCTCTCTATTAATAAAAACAGTCTTTCAACAAGGCCTCCTTCATCAGGCTGTGTTTTCTTCTGGTGTTCATAGTGATGCTTCTCTTTCCTCTGTCATTCCAACTAAAGTTTCATACATGTAATGGAAATAATTATTTCATTGAAAGCAGAAATGCAATTTCCAAAATTATCATTGACTTAGGTGGTTTTGAAATTTCACCATCTATATGGGTTTTTAACTCCTTTGGGTAAGCTTTCTCTGTTTTTGTTGTGCAACAATAACATTTATGTTTTGAGACATGTTGATTTTTAATTCTCATTAATAGTTTCTAAGTTCCAAGAAAAACAGGTAAATAAAATGAAATGCTTTTCTTTATCTTATCTTTATTAAATTTAAACATGAGAAACATTTAGTTAAAGTAGTAATTTTTGCATCGGTTCATAGCCTTTTATATTTTCTGTATCTGATTCTGATATTAACTAAATATAGAAAATGCTTCTTAGCTAGGAAGAGCCAGAGTAAAAATAAATTATGAAGTATTAATACTATAAAACAATTTTAAAGTCTATCTGAATTATTTTGTAAGTTGTTAATTTAAAAAATAGCCTTTTTTCTTGCCTAAGATATTAAGACTTCAACAAGCTTGTTTGAAATTGCATTTTCAGGAGGGCTAGGGAGCTGGAATTGTCAACTGCCTGATTTTTCATGGAATTTAGTATAACATTTTCTATAGCCTTTTCTTGATGTCAAAGCTGAATCAGTATGATATATTCCTTTAAAGTTATATGATTTTTCTGTAATGCCAATTGAGTTGTTTCTAGCAACTACTTCATTCTCTTCTGCACAGTCCAGCTATATAGCACTGATATGCATTCAATGAACTGCGTGTATGTCTTACACATCCAGATGTAAGATTCTTAGGTGAGATAAAAATTTAATTGAAAAAAGTGGGAGTAATAGCCCTTGCAGTGTTATAGATTTGTTGACAGTGCTCTGACATGCTGAGTTCTCAAAAGAATTACAGTGATAAAAGCAAACTCGCAGAACTATTTTTCTGAATTAGAATGAAGAATAATTTTTTGGGGGGTGTGGATGGTGGAATACAGTATTAAGAAAATGTTTTCAGATAAACTTATCCAAAGAAATAACAGTGATAAATAACTGTAGAATGATGGAGGAAATAGAAGGTTACTGGTAGATCTTCTGTTTACCCAGTGTATGAAGCAGAGGAAAAGAGTGGTGCAGCAAACCATGAGCTCAAGGCTAGCAGTCCTTAGGAGAAAAGATAGTGACTTATTGGCATAAATTACTACCTACAGAATCTACTATATGGTATCTTCAAGATTTTCCATTCAATATTGTACAGTTTCTTGTGAAAGAAAGGGGACTACCCTTTATTCAGTCTTTACCTAGGGATCTCTGACAGCTTTAGCTTCCAAACAGGCCACATGATTACAGGTTAATGACAGGAGCTCCAAGTATGCTTTTAAGTTGTCCTCCTTTCAAAAGGTGTTATGATAGGTATTTGAAAAGCACAAGAACTACGTGTATGGTTTGTACTAAACTACAAGAACCTTTTAAATGAAATGCTGTTTTTGATGAGTCAGCATTTTAGTTACACTAATAAGACAAGATCATGCTTAAAATTATCATTCAAACCCATGGTTTTAAATCAGCCAAGTGTGCAGAGCCCATCTTATTGATGCAAGTTCACTGAAGAACATACAGGGTTGATAGTAAGGAGAAGCCCAGTGGGACTGTTCATTTAATTAGGCCTCAAAAATAATTGTACAGAACTGGTGTCAATTTTCAAATAAATTCAAAATAGCCTTGATTATTCTTAATAAATGTCAAAGCTTTGCCCTGTGCTCACTTATTGTAAGCACAGGCTTAGATACATAGTACCCCTCTTGTTTTGCAGCCAGTCTGAAACATTACCTGTTTGTTGAATCTGAAACAGTATGGATGATTAGGGAAAATAAATTTGAATCTCAATTAGAAATTCACGTTGATAACTACAAATGGAGCCATAAGAGTAATGACAGATGATGATTCAATACAGGCCTTTGTGCTACATGTGAAGCCAGAACATTTTTTGCTCTCTGCAGGTATTCTGTTTAGGGACAGATTGTGAACTATTTGCTCACACCAGTGTCTTCATATACAGAAGGAAAGAAACATGAGGCAGAGGTGCCAGCATCATAGGTACATGTAGAAAATAAGGCTCTTCAAACTATCTCCACTGCATCTATTTAATATGATAGGGAACTTTTGTGTTGGTTTGTCATTTGATTTTATTATGTCAAATAATTATTTCAGCAAATAAATGCTCTGAAAAGAATGAGACCAGTCATTCTTGTATTCTTTTAATTAAGTTATTCTATAATTTAATGTTCATCAGAGAGTACCTAGGGCTGTTTCCTGTATTGGTAGACCAGAGATGCAATATTGCTGTCTTAGAAAAACTCCTGACTGACTGCTTTTATATCAGCAAGCTCGGAGAGTTCGTGCATGACTGTCATTAACAGTTTGGTTAGTCTTGCATGTTCAAGCCATCTTTCAGCACTGTGTTTTAGTCAAAAGTATAAATGTACTTTTCTGAACTTCTGAATGTTTTAAACTTGGTTTTCATACCAAGTAGGGATAAAGAGCTGAAATAACCCAATTCTGCATTAAATGGAAAATGCTAAAATCTTTGACAACAAGGATACTAAACCATCTTGTTTCCACACATTTGATTTAGAAAAAGAGTTGTCAGCATTCTTTAACTGAGATTCTTTATTTTACTTTGGGGACTTTGCCTCATACACTGGGTTAACTCAAGGTCTCCCATTAACCTTCAATTTCCACTTCCAGGGTTATTTCCTACTGATTTGATCTGGCAATCAGTTTGCCTGTACCTGTGCTTGTCAGTGAAGCAGTCAGAAGAAAAGTGGCCCTTATGTTGTAAGGAACCTTGAATGTGTCTCCTACCCTGCAGGTTTTGTTCCGCTCGTGGTGCTTGATGTCCATCTCTGCACAGGGGACTGGGTGAGGAAAACTTCCTCCAACCTTCTGGCCAGCTGCACTAATGATCTGTAAACACTCTGCAAAGTGTTAAAGTAGAGAGGGAAGAAAATGTCTAAGGAAGCATGTTGCATACTGTAAGAAATGTGCTGTGACTCTTTGCACTTTTTAACAAGTTTGTATGAGGTTTGTAGCTAGTTCCACTGGGCTATTCCACCCTTGCATTTGTGTAAAAGGAGAAAAAAAAATTAGCAAAATGAAGAAAGCTGTAATGTGGGTGGACTCCAGTACACTCAACGTAAAAGCAATCCCTGTTCCAATGTATAACTGAGTACAAAATTATGCTTGTTTCATTTTGGTATTCCTGAGTATAGTCTTATTTCCCTGGCACTGAATTTTTTTTTTTTTTTTTTTTTTTTTTTTTTTTTTAAGTAACAGAAATCAAATTAAAACATCTGTGTATGCCTAAGTAGGCCAAGGCTCCAAGTTTTTACCATGTATCTCTTGAACTAGCTTAGTTCCAGATGAATTACTTTTTCTAGTATCCTTGTATCTAGTGATCATTTTTATGCAGAATTCCTTTAGGCTCAGTTTTAATGGAAGAAAAAAACCTCTTGTCCTGCACTAACAAACGTTTTGTTTTTCACTGTTGTTGTGTTTGAATTAATGAAAAAACGAAAACCCAAACCAAAACCAGTTCTTAAAATGCAGTGATGCTGAATTATGGTTCAAGTTGATGATTTTTGCAAGATGTGCAGATGAGCAGCAATGAAATTTTTATTTAGATTTGGAAGTTTAAAGATCAGGGTTTCCCCCCACAAACCATATGGCACAGTGACACTGAGAGACCATAAAAATTCTGCTCTTAGGATCTGTATTCCTTTCACCCATCTGTAAGTAGCTAAAGGATACTGCCTTTGGTGTGTTGTCAAGACCTCCACTGGTTCTGCTCCTGGGGTAAGTTGGGTATGCCTGCATGCCTTGCTCCCAACGTGTTTGGAGCAGAGTCTGTTGTCATAGTTCAGTGGCTCCTGTATCCTGTAGCCCTCCTATTTCAGGATATTGTTATCTGCTTTCTCTTTGCTTTAGAGAAGATGCACTGGCACTGTTGTCATAGAGTTAGGCTTTCAAATAGATTTTACAGACTTTTTATGTGTCAAGATGAAGGCTGCAAATTACCTTCACAAGGAGATAAGTAAAGCTTTAAATATTAATATTGTATAAGTTTTTTTCTGAGTTGCTCGCGCATCAGAAGTTTAGTGAGTTTTTGTCAGGGTTAGAATTACCTCACTGGTAAAGAAATGGCACATTTTTTGAACAAGACCTTTATTTAACAAGCCTTCTGTAGGATCTATGCTGCACTGAAACGTTTTTTTAGCTATACTTTCCCAGTTAATGATGTATAATGATGACTGAAAAGCTAAAAGATATGCTTATACAACTTCCTCTTCTCGAGCATGTTGGCCTTCATTTGCGGAGTGGTCAAGAGGCTAATTCTTTGTGGGTTTGTTTGAGTTACTTAGGAATGTTTAGGATTAAAAAGGATCCCACTGCGAGATGAGGGACAGACAGGTTTACCTAGGTAAGAGCACATGAAAGAGAAAAGTCTAATTCTGAGGTGAAATGAAGACGCTTCTATTTAATTTTTGAGCATTGGGTCAGGTGATTCAGAAACAAACAGTGGTACATCAGGAAGGAAAATTATTATATCAGGCAGCAACATGTGTTTCCCAGATTAGGCTTCTTGAGCAAAATTAGATTAAGATTTTCTTTCATCATTCTAATTAAACTATTCTGCCCTTTTCATCATCTTAGGTCATTGTTGATGAATGACAGAGGAGTGCTGTTTCCCAAATATAATTAAGTTTGATGGTTTTCAGTGGAAGAGGTTATATATTTGCTGAATTTAAAGTAGCTGAAACAGAAACAGCAACTGCATATTTTGAAAGTTAAACTGTGCACCTGCATATTTTGGGCTGGATAGGTTTGAATCTTTAATTTAAACTTTTTTTCCTTTTAAATTGCCCTTCATTTTCTGGAGTTTTTATGTTTAAGATTTAAGATAACCACAAACCACAAGTGACTTCTTAGATATCCATACAAGAGGTCAACTGTACCTAATTACTGGTCTGCTGTTGTATTGTGTGTTCAGAACATTCCTGCTCACTTAGGAGGCAATCTCTGCTCACTGAGTTATCCAGGCAGTCCCCAGTGATGCTGTCTGGAGTGTGAGCTGCCTTTTGCACAGACAGAATTCACGCCCAACACACAACAATAGAATGAGCTTGATATAAAGGGGAAGGTGTAATTTTGCGGTGCGGACATCCTAGGATGAGTTCACTTTGCTGATCAAAACCAGAGGACTCTTCCAGAGCTTCAGTCCCTCTCAGATTTTATGCTGTTTAGATTCAATTCTGTCCACGAAGAAATTTTAGGAAAGCATATGTAAATGTCTGGTAACAATTTGTTCCATGTACTCTCAAAAGACTAACTACAGCACTGGGCATTTAACATTTGCACTTATGTTCTTGGGCAAGCAGTAACTGTATCTCTCTCCCTGTAATACTGTGTTCCAGAAGAGTGGCCTGTGTTTTAGTAATCCTTATTATATTGCAAATATACCATTAGCGTGTTGCCTTATGTACAAATTGACTTCTAGCATTTGTCCTTGTGTAACATACATTATTCTCTCTGCTGTTCTATCAATATTCTCACAAGCTTATTCTACATGTGTGGAATGAATTAGTTAATTATCACCAAATATGATCAGCAAAAATGTTTACTTGAATTTGAATGAATTCTTATTCACTTAGGGGCAAAATAAAACAGTTTACCAACTGAAGTTGATAGAAACCTTCACTTACTAGCTGGATAAAAAATGTAGGGACAGATGTACAGATAATGGTTGACAAGCATTGATATGCTTGACAATTTCTTCAGAAATCTATTAATAGCCTTTTCTATTTAAATAATTAAATTCCATTTCAGATGAATATTGGTTCTTCTGTTACATTTTGCTCGCTGCTTAATTCTGAGCAATAGACTGAGTTTTTCACACCCTGATAACAGCATCTACTTCTTGTGTTTACTTTTTGGTTTGGACAATGACACTGGATTTGTACTCTTTAGGTTGTTAATATGTGATCTATAAATACATGGGACATGGGAATCTCTAGGCACTTTATGGATAAATAGCTTTTTCGTGGGCAGTCAAGCTAAATGATTTTATTTTCTTTTTTCTATTTTTTTTTTTGGTATGGGTATTTGTTCTTCTTCCTAAGTACACCACTGCTGACCCCAAATGTTGTTCCCTTTCCTGGCTCTATACAACTCTCTTATTGGGCCAATTAATGCACAGCTGCACCCAATGCTGGTTTGCTATTTGCTGATGTGGGACATCTGACTTCAAGGGGAAAGGGGGCATGACAGGATTTCTTCAGTTATTCTGCCTCCACAACACAGCCCAGCCACAAACTTTTAATGAAGTTGTATTAGGGGTACAGAAGCAACATACAAACATTTTTTAAACTTTGACTAATAAAAGAGTATAAAATGCCCTGTCACATGGAGTTTTTCATATGGAGCATGTTGGGAATGCAAGTAAAAAATGAAAGAGTATTTGTAATTAGTTTCATCATAGTTTCATTGAACATTTTGAGAAGTTAAATAGTCAAAGAAAGAAAGAAAGGTGGAAATTATCAAATGTGTAAATTTCAATTATGAAACGGGAAAAAAGAAAAACTGGCATTGTAAACAATGGCTCTACTTAGATATTCTTTGTTTTACAGCGAAAGGGTTTTCTGGTCACAGTTCATAGGAAAGTGAACCTTTGAATTGGGCCCAATTTATAAAATGTATGGTCCAAAATTAGCCTAAAAATTGAATTGGAAAACTGAGCTAATGTAAAAAATATATACATGAGAAAATCAGAAAATTGATTTAAAATATTTGTATACCTACTCTATTATAACCTACAAAGAAATCTTGCATTTCTGGCTCTGCTGTCTCCAGGAATGCAAAATTACAACATATTGTATTTTTCCCCCTTCTCAAAAGAAGAGTAGGAGTTTTTACTTTGAACTTAAAAGCTCTGTTTTGTTTTGAACATTCTATTTGAAAACTCTATCAGTCCCTTGAAATCCTGTATGTGTCTATTTTGCTTTTATGTGTAGCACAATACCATTAAAACAATCAAAACTTGAAGTTTAATATCCAACAATGGTTTTTGACAAATTCTTTTAGGTACTTTAACTAAATCTAACTAAGTTGTTCTGCATTGCTGTTTCTTTCTCAAGAGTCCTTGAGTACATGTATTTTTTACTGTTTTTCATTAATAAATTACTTATTTTAGCCTGTTCAATAAAATTATGGAATATAAATTAAAGAAATAGAAATAGAAAGAGTGGACATGTCATTCTGAGAGACTGATCTAGAATTTCTTGGAGATTAATTTTAGGAAATAATTCTGGATGTATTTATTTATTCTTTCTCTTTTTTTAATTTAATTTTTTTTATTTTCTCTGTTCAGATGGAAGATGTCATAGCCCGCATGCAAGATGAGAAAAATGGGATTCCTATTCGTACAGTGAAAAGTTTTCTTTCCAAGATTCCCAGTGTCTTTTCTGGTAAGAGAATTCAAAGTGAATTTCATAGTATTTTAAAGTTTTCACTCTGCCTTATGTGAGGGGATGGTCTAGTGGGAAACACTTTTAAATAAATATTCTTGAGAATTCACGGTCATCTGGTCTGGAGGAGACATTCTTTATCCTTTGAATAGTTTAATTATAGAATTTTTTGATATTTCTCTCAGATTGGAGTGGGTTTACATAGAGATGTTTTTTCTCCGGAAAATTAGGTGAAGGGAATACTTAATTTACTACAAAAAGTTAATTGTCTCAAAATTAGAGTATTTTTATGGCAGGTTGGGTCTGTTTCTTAGCCAGCTTCCATAGCAAGTATGACTGTAGTCTATTGGCCAGTACATGAAGATAAGAAATTTCGTAGCAGCAGAAGAAAAGAAAAATCATCACCACACTCTGGAGCTGATGCTGATCAGGGGTTGTGACATTTATTACAATGTTCATGATCTGCTTTTGTAGCTCCGTGCCTCTTCTTGAGAAACTAAGGCTGAGATCTTTGGGATGGTTTGCAAGACAGCTGTAAACTTTATAGCTGGGCCAGGACAGTACAGTCATAGGCACATAAAATCTGACTATTAATTAATTAGCATATATTTATTCTGTTATTTACATAATTTTATGACAGTTTATGCATTTATATATGTGGCTATATACTCCAGTGAGTATTGAGTTCCTTTGAAATAGATGCCATTGTTTAACGTAATTTTTCCATAATCTGTAGGAGTGTATCCTTATACAGAAACTATTACACAAGTTTCTACTATCCAGAATACCAAGAAGAATTCTATATTTTAATTTCCAACCTTTGGAATGTTTTTGCTAGTGAATAATCCTGTCATAAAGAAGGATAGAGTCTTAATAGTGAGCAAAACTGCTTCCTGATTTTAGAACATAGATTTTAGATTTTAGAAACTTGCATAAAAAAGAATTCATAATAATTGTTAATCTCTGCCTTGTGTGCTATGGGTTTCAAAATAGACTGACCAAAATGTCTTTTTCTTTTTTTTTTTCCCTCGTGGAATAGACATCATAATTTTAAATGTTGAATTAGAATATATATACAGTTATACATAGTAGTTACTGGTGTACCAACTTTTCTATCAATGTGTTAACTTTATTAGCTTCAGAGGGAAATAAAAAATCATAGGACAGTTCATTTTTTCTCTTTTCTAATTTTCGTTCTCAAATATCAGGGAATATCAGTAACTTTGGCTACATGACTAAAACTCCCACCAGAACAGCATAGCTCTCATTTTAGTTCAATTAATCTATTTTCCTGTCAGTTCTCTATCCTGAATGGAACCTGAAAGCTTCAAACCTATGTCCTAAGTCACTAATTTCATTCAATGTGCTAGGAGTTTATGTATATGTAGCAAACAAATATCAGCTTCAACTCAAAACTGTTGATTGCTAGGAAACATGGGAATATTGTCTCAGGATCATGAAGACAATAATGCAAATATATTTTACAAAAACTTATCATACTATTAATACCCACAAAAGCATCAAAGTAGATGCTCTTCAGTTAAGATATATATACTTATATGGCCATATATCTTTATATAAATATGTGTGTGTGTGTGTGTGCGCGCGTGTGTGTCTGTGCATAGAAGATGTCTTGGTCACATCCATCTCTCCTGGATTATGTCTCATAAATACTTTGTAATTGTTTCATTTTTTTTTTCTTTTTTTAATGGCGAGAAGCAAAGCAGATAATTGTATAACTACTGCACTGAAATCATGTTCCTGTAAGCACTTAGGAAAGACTCTATGAGTCCTTTAAACAACTTGTAAAAGCTGAGGATGTCCATAAATTGTCTGTAGGGATAGATTCTTATGTGATATAGCTTTAAATATGTTGTTATATACATTTTTAAATGTACTTTTATTTCATGGTATTGCTTCTAAAAACAGCAAGTGAGAAACTAGTTGAAAGGGCAGTCTTCTTCAGCAGTCATTTTTTATTGCTGAATTACTGACCATCTCTAAAGATGACTGCATTAGCAAAATCAGCCTGAGGAGTGCTATTTGAATTTAGCAGAATGTTGTGATGATAATAAATAGGATGATGTAATCATACTATCTCATTTACTGAGTCATTCCTAAAATGTTTTCACAAGTATAATATCAAAAGAGAGAAACATTTGAAATACAGATATTTCCCTATATACTATACAGATTTTTCTGCTTCATAAAAATATAATCCTAAATCAAAAATTATTCTGCTCTTTCAAATTTTTAAAATATCAGAAATCATTTTGCTTTATGTTGCATATATTCCATACATTCATAGAGACCAAATAAAAATTTGAAACTTTTAAGGCTCTAAGGAAAAAAGTAGGCAGGAGACTTTGCTCCTTCTATGTGATTATGCTTTTTGATGAACAAAAGAAAGACTCACTGTTGTTGTGTTCATGCCTTTGAAATGTTTTGAAGGAGTGAAGAAGCAAATGTATATAGACATCTTGCTGGTCAGCAATAATAACTGCATGCAGGTTGTCATATGCAGCCTTTATTAACATGGATTAGAGTATTAGGAATAAAGAGGGGATGATTTTCCTGGTCCATGGTTCATCTTTAGACCTGGAAATGGATAAAAAACTTTCTTGAAATGATGAATTTAGGGAGTCTGACATACGAATCATAGAGATTAGAAGGAACTGTAAAATATAATTTTTATTTTTGCGAAGGAGGGATATAAGAAAATGCCAAAGCTTTGCTGTTCACTTTGGAGCAGAAAGAATCATTCAGAGTTTACTGACAAAGCAGTAGTTGAGGGTATGTTTTGTGAGGTGGTGTGGGTGGTTTACCCAGTATTAGTGCTGAAGGCTTCATAAGATAATCAGAACATGAATATTAAGAAGATGTAGTGATGTCTTGTGGTCATTGTGGAATATCAGCGTGATTCTTCATAGGACTTTAAGGTGTGCAATACTTGGGTGAGCTTGGTGATGAATAAAACCTGTGGAGAATGTGCCAACTGAGTGGTGTGCAAGCTTCAGTGTGGAACATGAGAATTTTTATTGAAGGAGCAGGGAGAACTATGAGAAATGCAAGTTCAGTTCAAGAGTACACACAGAGGGAGAATAAAAACTTTTCAAGAAAATCATGCTCATACTAGTTATTACTGGGTGTTTCTGATGCATGGCTCAATGATTTTGGAATGTAGTCACAGCTTGAACCAATGAAAATAGGAGAAGGAGATCAGTAGAAAGGTGTGTTTTTAACATCTCCAGTGTTAAAGAGAAAATGAAGACATTAATTTAGCTTTCACTGGAAGATATGATACATGTGAAGTCTTTAGTTTTTTCTCACTCCTGTAGGTGAAGCTGATATAGTATCTTTTCCTTAAAAACATTGTGTTTTCCCATTTTTAGAAAGATTATTGCCATCATATCTAATTTTTATTAAATGTTTTTCCTGATCTCAGAAAATGCTTATTTCTCTTTTACCTGGAAAATCATGAAAATAGCGAGATATTGCATTTTAGTTAGCAAATGTATTAACATAATGATTAATTACCAGTAACAGTATGCTTGGTAAAAAATTAAAGAATTTATGTGTTTGAAAACAGAAAAAATCCAACTTAAAAGAAGACTGGCAGTCTCAGTAGCCTGGACAGATGTAGTGAGAGACTCCAGAGGAAAGGAGTGTTATAATAGCTCATCATACAAATCACAGGTGGGTGAGCCCAAGAAATGAGTCACAGGGGCTACCTGCTCGTTATACAGAGGCAGGCAGCAAAAAGTGAAGAGCAGTGCAGTGAGAGTTGGATGACTCAGGGGGCTAATAACAGGAAAGAGAGTATCATCTGTCAGTAGTTTTGATCTTTTCCAGTTGAGTAATGAGTTGTTAAACTCTGATGACTTCATAGTGCTGCATGTGAAATTAGTTGATTGGTTTACCCACTCCACTACTGGAGATTACCATCATGAAACACAAAATGAAATAGAAAGCTCTGCTACTTGGTTTGACAAGACGCAAAAGCCACAAGGCATAAAACTGTGATCATCTGGTGCCTTTGGAGCAAAGTAGTCTTGCGTTATAGGTAAATAAAAGGATTTTGGGATTTGTATTTCTGAGAGATCTTCCAGAGTAAATGAACCATTTTGGAGAATCTAGGATTCCCATCTCACAGGTCTTGAATTTTGTAGACCTCGTTTTTAACTTCAGTGTCTTTCATGCTGGGTTGATGACAGGTTCTTACTTTATTGTTCTATCCATTTCTCCATCTCTCTTTTCTTTCATTGTTCTAAAGTGTAATTTAATGGTAGAATCATTGCTGATTTCTTTATGCCAAATGAGCCTCTCATTATTTGCCAACCGAGCCTTAGTGTTAAAATTGCAAGCTCACTGCCTTGACGAGGTTCCACTCTGAGTGAAATCCTTCCATGAAAAGCTTGCTGTCAGTTCATGAAGGACAGAAGCTGGATCATTCCCTCTCCTGTGCCCTCTCTGATGGGTAGATTGGAGCAGGGACTTGCCATCTATACAGTTTCATTTTTCAAAGCAGAATTTTGAGAACAAAATATTAATAAATGTCTATTCCCAGAAATAGTTTGAAGTTATACCACCAGTCTCTTGCATTTGTCATTTTGTCAGTGACTGATTTGCATTCAGATGTTTGTGATCTTTTGGGAGTGGATATTTTTTGCTCATGATTTTTAGAGACATGAGTAGAAGAGATTGACTAAGTGGAGCCATAAAATTGGACACACAGTCATTTCCAATTTTGATGTAATTAAGTGATTAATGAGTGATGATTTGGATGCTTTACAGAAAACTAAAGTGGATATTTGAGTGCTGTCTTCATCCCTTCACCTCCTGTTTCTGTTTGCTTGCCTGTCTTGACCTTGTGACTGGGATGGTAACTAAGGGTGATCTTAAGCTGCTGAAAACTCGACAGAACATTTGTATCTTATGGAAAATCAGATTTGTGACAGCTTTGCAATTGGAAAGTGCAGAATGAGCAAGCTGTGGTGGGCCATGATCAAATAAGATGAATACTCTGCAGAAAGAAATGAACTCTTTCCACTATCATTAAGAATAGAATTATAAAATCGTTTGGGTTGGAAGAAATCTACAAGATTATCTAGTTCCAGTCTCCCTGCTATGGGCAGGGATATCAGCCACTAGATCCAGCTGCCCAGGGCCCCATCAAGCCCGACCTTGTACACTTCCAGGGATGGGGCAGCCACAATTTATCTGGTGAGCCTGTTCCAAGATGATTGTGCTCTCCATTTGAATTTTAAAGATTGTGTTAATATCAGACCTTTATTAAATTACTATTGGAATAAAAAGCTTTTGAAGATGTGATGTTATTTTATGCAGAACAACAAGTACTAATTTAAATGTTACTGCTTCTTCCTAACCAAACAACATAACAAAAAATCTTATTCTTATGCTTACTTTTTGATTCAGCGGCAATTGCCATTGGGATTAGTGGCAGTTTGATTCAGTGGCAATTGCCATTGCCATTAGTAAAAAGAAGGAAATACAGTGAAAAAATCTGAGGCAATTTTGCAAAATTGTCCTAGGAAACTGAAATATACTGAAAACCCATTGAAAAAGTTTTACCCATTTTAAAGTAATCTGTGTGCAAAACAATAATCATGAATTTCTGTTCCCTTAAAATATGAAAAGATTATTTTCACAGACATTTGCAAAAGAAATAGGTATAGAAGTCCTGCAGTAATGGAAAAAAAAATACCTTAATACCTATTCATTTGTTGTGAGATGGAAAATTGCTAGGAACCTTCGTCTTTGAGGTTCATCCACATGAAATGCACAGCTCGAATTAGATGATCTCGTTTCCCAAATGCATGCTTCCTCCCAAACTCCTGTTTCCAGAGAGTTAGCTCTGGGCCTTGTTGATCTGGGATAGAAACTTTTTGCTACCATTTCCTACTATGCTCTTTTGTAATGAAAATACTTCCCTCCCTTTGCTGTGCCTGCTTACTAACCTTCTTGTGTGTAAGATTTTGCCACTGTTTTAGGTGGAACAGGATTGCAGTGTGAGATTGAAGTGTGAGAACTTTTAAGAGGAGTATGGGAAAACCTGCTGCATTCAGCAAAGCCAAAAATGTACCTAGTTTGCCACCCTTTACTCTCAGTCTCTGGACTCTGGATGTGCAAGATTCATGAAAAATGTGAGGTGAAAAGGGAGCCCTGGATCATCCTCACATAAATCTGAAATTATCAGGAATTCCACAATCTATCACAGATTCAGTATTAGTAGTGTGCCATTTTTTCTGTTAACACTGATTAATAATTGTGTTTTGCTGCTTTTCCATTTGCAACAGGGAATACTATTTTTGGAAAGCAGAGAAAATAGCCCCATCGAACACAGACATACAAACATAAGTATTGCACATATTTATGCCATTTGTATCTGCCCCTGGAGGCAGTGCAAAATATATCAGCTTAACAGAAACCCTCCTAAGCTGACATAAGCAGCATCTGTAGTAGTGATGGCTTAACTAAAATCTGTTATGTGCACAAAGCCCTGTAGGAAGAAAAGATTAGATTATGTCTAAAGAAGAGTGAATGTACAGAAATATGTTCAGGAGTGCTGTGAAAATGGTTTTCTTTTGTTGGTATCTCTTGGAAATCTAAAAAGAAATCTTACGGATGCTGCATGACAGTGATTAGAACTAGTGGAATAAGTATCAGTGAGAATTTATCAGGGATTTGTGTTTTAAGTAATTGTTTTAATTAGGGAACAGACCAAAGCAAACTATTTAACTCCACCAGTTTAAGAGATACTTCTGTGACTGCAAAGCTGTTCACATCACATTGGAAAATTTACACAGAGTAATTTGAGGAAGGCAGAACAAAAGCACTTTCTCAGTAGAAAGGGTTGGTACTGTGTCTGCCATCACAAGTTTCTGAGACAGGAGGAAAATTTGCAGCTCATGTTAAGAATGGGCAGAGAAAGCATGTAGCTGAAGACAAATGAAGTCCTTCTTCAGCATTAGTAATGTTATCACAATGTGAAATCTGCTTCATGGTACTCTTGTTAAGCAGTCTCTGGATACTATTTCAGAAATGAACCACCACTTGGACGAAGGAAAAGAAAACCAATCTGTTTCCTCTAAGGTCAGAACCCTTGAGTCCCAAAAAGTATCCATTGTCTTGCCCAAAGTCAAAACTTTGCAATGGTACATGGGATTTGTAAATGCTGGTTTGTAGCATGCAGTATAACTCTAAAGTGCAGCATACTTCTAAAGCTGGGAATATGTGGTAGCAGGTTTGGGTCCTGAATGTATTGCCAATTAGAATGAAATAAAATAGTTACAGGGAATTTCTGGATGCAATGCTGTAGTTAAGCAGGTACTGTAATTGTTTTATAAACAGAGACAATAATTATTGATGCAATTATATTTTGGAGTATATGCTGAAAAATATCTAATTTTTAAATTTGTGTGGCGTTGTACCCTATTGTCCAGTGGCATGTTTTTGGTTGCGTGATGACTATTAACTGTAATTTAGCAAGCACTGTAGACATGTGGTAAGTATTTCTGGTACAGACACAAATAATGTATTATTTACTGGCATCCTGCTAGGTGTAATACACCGTAAACAAATTTTGTTTTCTTTTTAGGATGATACATGTGTGTCTGGAATAGTAGTCCCATTTCTCTCTTAAATTATGTCTAACGTTGACTCCTTTTGTGACTTTTCAAGCAACATAATTTCTTTCTACTTCAGTTTTACTTTTTTTAGTAGATAATTTTCTATCATTGTCTTTAAATCTATTGTTTCAAAGTAATTTGAAATATTTAGATTAACTTTATGCAAAAAGAAAGTGGTTCTGTATTTGCAGATTTCAATCTTCTGTTTTTACAGGCACATACATATAGTTGGCCAGCAGTTAAAATAATCAAACTAAGTAAAATCATTCCCTGGAGAATATGCCCCTTAAGCAAGAAATCAGGTTAGCGAGGTTTACAAGATTACTTGTGATTTAGCTCCCAATTTTGTTGGTTCCAGCTATGAGGAAAAGGACATTGTCATTACACTGTCATCAGAAGGTTGCAGACTTGTCTTTGCAAAAGGAAGCAAGGAATAAACTGTAGTAATTGTATATGTTTATATTTCTGTTGTTGCTGAAGTTATCTATAGGGTAGTTTTTCATGGTGCTGAAGAAGTCCTGCTGCTGTTTTCTGTCAGCTGCATTCCTGGAAAAAGTAGCATACATTAAATTAGAAAGTCATTCTCCTGGGAAGTAAAGGTAATTTCATGAAGCATAATGTGACTGACAGTCTATCACTATGCAAAGAAAGGGTCCATTGATAGTAATCAATTTTCTACAAATCATCAAAATAATTTTAAATGGAATTATGATATCAAGAACAATTTGTTAACAGGAAATAAGAGTGCTGAAATGTGCAATGAGAGTTGCTTACAACGCTCCACACATTTGACAAAGTCTATTATACTCCTGAGCTTCATAATAAAGGTCAAAAATTGAGTTTATTGTTTAAAAACCTGTTTTCTACCCTATGCAGTTGGAGAGTAAGCCTCGATGTTACAAAACCAGCATGTAAGCTGGCTGTAGTTACCGTGTTTTCTCTTATCCCAACCCCCCAGAATAAGCAGTCCCTGAGGCCAGAGGATGTTGGCAGCTTTGGAGGCACAAAGCCCAGTGTTCCTGCTGGGTGCCTTGCCACACAGCATCTGTGTCTTTCCGCCTTAAGGATGGAAGACCTCAGTGGGGATACTCTTGGTTTACTTGTTTCCTCTTCTAAGGAAGAGCACTGGGGTAGGTGCTGCTTCCCTGCGCAGCTCTCCGTAGCAAAGGTTAGACCGCAGTGGGAAACAGGCAGAGCTGTTGCAGTGATTGTCAGGAAGTCAGAAGGAGCAGGATGGTGAGTTTGGTGTCTGAGGAACAGAGCAGAAACCCAGGATCTTCTGGAATCCAGGTTGATGGCACAAAATTATGACTTGTTGGTAGGAAGGAGAACACAGTCATTGCCAAGACTTGGTTAGTGAAGCCAAACTAATTAAAAAGCATTGAGAATATTAAAAAAAAAGACAGGGAAATTGGTATTATACTCCCCTCCCCAGGCACATATTTTGTAAGATAATATTTTTTATTAAAAGGCCTGGTAGTGTTTGAGTGTACAAGCAGACATGTGGGACTTTACATTTTTTTTTCTTCAGAGGCAATTACCATAATATGAGTATGCAAGGCTCTCATGGATACCAGCACCCATGTGCCTGTCTGATACCAGAATTCTTGCCTTTTGAGATTTTATAACAAAACATGAGACAGCTAAAATGTGGGAGCAGTTTAAAGACATATAGAACTGAGTCTACAGGTCTATATGTCAGATGCTTTGCCTTTTCATCAGGACCATCTTCTTGTAAGTTTTGGACTTATTATGGAAAGGAGCTTGCAGATCTTAACAAGTATACAGTAAAATGCTCAGTTGTTTTCTGAGCTGTATGTCTAGACCAGGCAATATGTTGCGAATAGAGAAAAGGCACTGAGCCAAACTTGCCCTGTTTGATCACATAAATTCCACCTTCTGCTTTTCTTACCACATTTTTACCCTCTCCTCATTTTTCTGGTTGCTTTAATCAGTAATCAAGTTGAATTCTCATTTCTTCCGTACTCTTTAGAGAAAAATAGATTTGCTTTGTTCTCTATTCACTTGTTTTCTGAGTAGTAGTATTTTTGTGTTCCTAGTACCTGAATTTTGGAAGTGGATGTTTTTTTAAAAAAAATTTATCAAGTCCTTTCATACCTACAAAAGCATCTGTTCAATAGAACAAATCAGGATCTGTCTTAATGAAAGGTGGAGGTGGAGTGACTCATCTCCTTGGCTTTTGTGCCTGAGGTCAAATACAGTTTTACAGAGATATTTCGGCCTTGCATGTTACTTACATCTTTTTAGACTGTTGATATATCATCTGAAACATCTAATACTTTATTATGAATACTAAAATGACAAACCACGAAGATGTTGTTACTGTGGTCAGCATTTGCAGAGGGACCCCATCTGTTCAGCATGAGTGATGAGTTAGTTGCTCTGAATTGGAAGTAGGTAGAAAATATGGTTGTGTTAAAGAACATGTTGCTCAAGCAGGATTTATTAAGCTTATCTTAATTTTGTATCATGGTTACAAGGAAGCTTCCAGCAGGCATGATGTCCCCAAACTCTAGACCATTTAAAAGCCGGTAACTGAGTCTGTTTTCCAGAAAATGAATGGAAAATTGGTCATAGTAGCAGTTTACTGTTCTAGGACAGTTTCTGAAAGTAAATAGAAGAGTGCAACTTGTCTCTCTCTTTTCCCTCTGTCTGAAAAATACATTTCTTCACATTTAAGAAGAAAAAACAAACAGTCACCCCCAAACAAATGGGACATCCATCTCTCTCCATGTGTTGGTCATAGCTCCTTTGGACAGCAATGCAAGGGACAGGGAACACAGTCCAGTGTACTGAGCAGGTACAATTCAGCAGTGGTTGACCTGAGCTCTGTCACACCAGCAGAAAGCCAAAGTACACGTGAATTGGATGGTCTGATGTATTGTTAAATTTCATGTGATGTTGCTGAGATCTAGGACATTAATTATAAATTACCTCTGCAATGAGTTAAATGACCTCTGTAATTTAGTCACAATTAGTAGAACTCCCCTCCTATTATTCTAAGGGATGATATGCCATGTTTAATCCAAATAGTCACTTAGTTTTGGATTTCGTTGCATATAATTACATTTTTGATTATTCAAAGACCTTTTGTCTCTAATCATTAATGATGGGATGCAAAATTAAAGAAAGCATTTGGACAAGTTTATATGGACACAGCTATATTAAAATGGAATTGTGTATTAGGCAGAGGAAGACCTTATAGAGCAATTAACAGGCTATGAAAGCCAGGCTATCATAGGAGGCTAGAGGGAAACCATTTTCAGTGAAATGCTAAAACTGAGGATAAATTGAAGATGAAATAGCCTTTTGAAATGTATTTTAGTAGAACCAAAATAAATTGGCAGTGTAACAAATTTAAACTAGTGTACTAATTGGAAAGTCCCAATAGAGAAATGGACAACACCTGATTTTAGAAAGCGGAAAGGGACCTGTGAGGTCTCAGTTGCAGGGAAGAATTGAAACAGACTTCTTAAGAGGAAGAGGGAAGGCACCATTACATCTTTTAATGAGAGAAGAAGCAGCACTACCAGACACTACCAGTTTAAAGGTTACAAAGTGCCTCAAGGTTTATACTATTTGATCAAAAGCATTGCATTTTTTTTTTTTTTTTTGGAAACAGTATCTGTTTGGATTGTTTGGGAGCAGTGATTATTCATGTAGGTGTCAGAAAATAGGAAAAGACTTCATCAGTGTACCTAAATTATTAAATGTGGAATGAGTCATTACTTCTTGTGGAAGAAGCAGAATTTTATATGGAAAGTGTCTCTTAACTTTTGAAAGATGTGAGTTTTGAAGGGCATTCATGTTCTATAAATGGCTATTTGAATTATGGCTATCCAGGACAAGGTGTCTCTAGACATTGTCTTTATTCTCTGTGATAATCTTGCTATTTTGTAAGAATTAAGTATCCCCAATACGCATGTTTTAAAATGTAATGTTATAATTGATTTCAATTGAAAATTCACTGCTTGATAGCTGAAAATTTTAAAAAATATTCCTTTGAATTTTATTTCTTTTAGAACAGTAGAGAATGCAAAATAAATATTGATGTAAGAGGGTGAAATGCCAATTTAGTTCTTCTGTATATTACATCTATTTTAGATCAAGTCATAATTTTTCATCTGAGAAGTACCTCCCTGTTTAAGGGGTTTGTGTCAAATAGTTTTGGATCATTTGTTATAAAAGATGAGATACAAATCTCAAATTCAGTGCATTTGAAATGTTCTTCTGGCACATTTCTACAGCCTGGATATTCAGGCCACTCCATCAAACTTAGACATCAATGTTTGCTGAAGCTCTGTGCTCAGTTTGTTACTAGTCAAGCCAAAATAGAAACTGTCTGTACTATCTGTGCTCAAAAATGGAATCCTGATGTGCAGATAGATTTAGTGAGAGATCTAGAAGTCCGGAAATAGAGAAAGAGATAAAATACAATTTCATGAATAATTATTTGTTATATTTTGTCCAAGATACCACTTACAGGTGCAGATAATTATTTGTTTTAAAAATTTACACATCATTTGTTCTTTAGCAAGCGAGTTATTCAGTTTAAATGCTGTATTTTATAGTGGATTATCCAAACAGAAAATTTAATTGCAGAAAAATAGTGAACAGAAGGAAACAGGGACACTGCACAAATTAAAAGCAAGATTTTTAAGTTTTGCATTAGCTTCAGCAAGCATATAAACAAGCACAATACATAGCAAAAAGAAAAATGGAATATATTAGTTGTAACATTTGCAGTAGGTGTCCTTAGTCAG
Source organism: Brachypodius melanocephalos (assembly GCA_013398615.1). Classification (NCBI taxonomy): domain Eukaryota; kingdom Metazoa; phylum Chordata; class Aves; order Passeriformes; family Pycnonotidae; genus Brachypodius; species Brachypodius melanocephalos. Next base: position 5,935,073 of record VZSR01003807.1, on the reverse strand, counting down.
CTGAAACTCTTCTCAAATCAACAGATCTGTCAAATAAGAAGGAGATTATGGCCCTGGGTCTCAGATCTAATGAAGATTTGTATCACTATTGGAAATCTTTTGGAACTATCTTTCTACCATTGTTTTGGAAAGGAAAAAGTTCCTCTTGCTGACATAATTTACAAAAAAAAAAAGTGGTTTTCATCTGTGATTAGTATTGACTTGGTAAGAAAGAAAAATAAAAGAAACAATGTAAAAAATTCTGCTTCAAATCCAAAATGCCTTTTTTTTTTTCTGAGTATTACTATTTCCAACATGAGATTTTTCTATTGGTAAGTGAACCCTGCAACTTCAGTGCTAATAAAATAAATACATTTATTTGAAAATTTTGTATACACAAAAAACAATACCTACATATCTTTTACGGGAAGAAAAACTTGGGTAAAATCCGTGCACATTTGATTTGATCTTTCTTCACTCAGGATCTAAATCACTGAACTGAACATATAGCACAGCACCAATACATGAACTATGTGTTTAGGCAGCTGTGAAAGAGCAGCCTGGTTTTTATGGTTACAATTCAGGAGTCTGAAACTATTAATGGGCTACAAATGAGGCAGCACCCAGCAAGGTCAGAGAAAAACAAGAAAGATGCTCCCTGTCATCAGGGCCTGGGCTACTGCTCTGCTGGAGGGGATGAAAAGTCCTGTGCCTGCTCCTGCTGCTGCTGGGTGCCCACATGTGGGTGCTTAGTGCAGCTGCTGACTCAAGAGCAGGGTTTGGAATCCCCAAACTGCTCTCGGCCAGCGCTGCATGGGTGCCCTCGTGTAGAACAGATCGGGTGCCCTTGTATAAAACAGACTCCCTCTGTGGCTGCTTTAGAGGCCCAGTTAATTGTCTGAATTCTAGCAAAGAGTGGGTGCACCCATTAGGAGTGAGATGTTTGCCTTTGAGGGTTTCCAAAGGTGTTTGCTCTTTATCTGCAAGGTTGCTCTCTACAGTTTCCAGCTAGGGGTGTTTATTGACAGTATCAACCCTAGCACTGAATCACACGAATTGTCCTTTAATGACCATTTGTGGCTGCAAAATAATCCGGTTTTCCCACAGCAACTTCTGTATAATACAGCAGACTGAATGTAATTAGCATTTCAAAAAATGTAAAGGACGTGATAGGAATAGAAGTCCTGGAAAAGAGTAATCGGTATTATATAAATGCTGAATTTTTTCATGACCTTTTTGTCTGGCAGGTACTCAGGGTAATATATGGTTATAGTGTAACAAAACCAGAAAGAAAGCCTGAAGTTGAACTCTTCCCATTGCTCAAGTGTTCAGTTTCTATTCCCTCTTACCTGCTTAAATAACAGCAAAAAAAGGCAAAACCTGGAAAAATGAACATTAACATTAATTTAAAAAGCATGAAAACCCATTTAGCTTGTTCCCAGCCATCAATACAAATGATACAAAGAATTTTCATATGAAGTAAAATCAAGAACAAGCCTGATGTACTTGGAAGTCCTGCCTGAATTCATCATGTTAAACACTGACCTTTATCTGTACGTTTCCTGTATCTTGCATGGCTTTTATAAATAAATAGTCCAAGGGTCATTCATTATTAAAGAAGTACTTGCAATAGTTCAGCAAGCTAACAATCAATATTATTAAGGCTGAATCTTCCCATTTGAAGCAACATGAATGTTTGCCTTATTATAGTTACTATTCCTTAATTATGTTTTTTTAAATATTATGAGTATAGTATTCCTCTTGTAAATGCACCACCCTCCAAAAAGAAAAACCCCAAAACCATGGTGTTGCCAAAGGCATACTAGCATAACCTATGGCTCATAAGTGGGGCTTAAAATTAAGTCTCTTGGATTTTCATCGTTGGCTTAACTATTCTCTGTTTGTGGCAGCAGTATTTTCATTTGGCCTCTCTGACATTTACCACAGCTATAAAGGGAACGGTGTAGTCACTTCATCATAGTAATACTAAGGGACCTAATGTTGCTGGAGTTCTTCCATATACCATTGTACAAATTGTAAATCAAATAATTTTCTGTAATTCTTTGCAGGGCATTTTGTAAGTTTTACATCTTTAGGAAATCACGCTCACTTTAGTAGTGCAACTTCGGGGACAAACTGAGCATTGTTGTTTCCCTTGCTGAAAAGCTTTTTTAAGCAGTGCTCATTCTTCTGTCAAATCCTTTGCCTTGTGCCAAATATAGGTAACCAGCTTTGGTGCAGGCAGCCACATCAGTCAAACCCGAGGCAACAGCAGGTCCTTCAAATAATATGTCCCTCAATAACCTCATCCCACTTGTTTGTGCATACCTACTTGTCTTTCCTTTTGCTTTGTTTTCAGCATAGTTACCTACCAGGCATCTAAGACCCTCCCTTTCTGACACCCCAGAGATCGATCTGTCCTCCCTCAGCTTCCCTGCACACAGAGAGGAGGGAGCACAGTTCTCCTGGGTTTTACATACGTGACTTTCATTACCACCATTTGTCTACTTTTCCTTGTGAAGGCATCAAACATCAAACAAAGTTTTTTTGAAGGAGGGAATATCACTGCATTGCTAATGCCTCTTGTAAAACAAATGTGGTTTATGTCAGAATAGTCTGAATGTTTCTTTGTTATAGAGCGTGATCGTGCCCGATTTAGAGCATGGTTTCTTTAGTTTGCACAGCCCAGGAAGGTGCCTGGGAGATGGTCAGGACAGCTTCTTAAACAATATGAAGAGTTGGACTCATCCCTTTCACCTGTCACTTAGCAAAGGTGCAGCAGAGTACAGTATTTTATGGAGAAGTTTGATGTTAGTAGTAAATAGCTCTAAGTGGTTATGGCTTTGCCACAATTTTGCATGCATGCTGACCTTAGAAGGAGTAAAGAAATAGACTTTAAGTTTCTTAAGCAACTTTAAATTGCCATTTGTTTTCTCTAAGTCTCAACATATGTCATAGCTGAGAAGAATTTGAGTCATATTTTAATATCTTTTTTCAATCACTTCTTGAAACTATGTTGGTTTGAAACTTTTGGAATGTTTTTAGTGACTGTAATGGAGTTACTGTGGATTCTCCCATTGCAACTAAGACAGAGAATGGTTTTATAATATTCCCTTTGATTTATCATTCAATAAAGAGAAATTACTTGTAAGCATAGCACCAAAATTAAAAATAGATTGGAAATTAAATCTTAAAAGGACATGATTCAAAACTGCCACAATAGTAAGTTCGCTCTTACTCTTATTTTCAAAGAAAACATCTTTTAGAAGCTAAATTCCAGATACTTCCCAAATGTTTTCATCCCTACTGTATATAACTCACTGTCAGGAAGCTGGTGTAGTAGTTACAGGAGCTGTGATTTTACAAGTACATTTTCCAAATGGTATTTGCTTTATAAAATTGCAAGAAGTGTTGATTTTCAAGGCTCATCTGTTTTCTTCACTACGTGGTAAGAGGAGAGATAACTCATCAACAAGAGAGAGGCACGGTATGAGATAAGGAGAGCTATCACTGCTATCATTATAGTGTTTGTATTGCACAATAAGAATATCTTTGAATTTAGTTAAGGTTAAAATGGAAGTGGCGAGTTATTAAAGATATACAGTAGAATAAAAAAGTTTTTACTTATTCTGATAATGACTGACAAGCTAACACCTTAAGAGAAAAAGGCAGACAAAATTTTCTCTTCCTGTTTTATCTCTTGTGTCTAAAAGTATCAGTTGAATGTCCCTCAGTGCTCCATGCAGCAGATCCTACGGCTTTGTCCTTTGGTCTTGTCAAAGAGATCACAGAATCATAGGATAATGAGGCACATCCATCTTAGTTCTGTTCAAGCTTTCTAGACCTCCTTAATTTGGAAGAATTAACCATTAAGGGAATTTATAATGATATATCTGGCAAACCAGTTTTCTGCTGTGAAATGTTTTCAAAGCCACACTTTTTCAGGAGAATTTTTTTGACATTGCCATTATCAGAAAGTACTGAAATACTGAGGGTTTTTTATTGTTTTGTTATTATACTCCCGTTAGAAGCTGTCATATGAGTCAGGAAGATGAAGATGAAAAATTCTGTTTGTTTTATGCTAAGAAAAAGGTTTTGTTCCCGTTGAATCACACATTTTGATAGCATTAAAGGAAAATATTTTTAATTTTTCAGTTTGTGCAAAGCTTTGATGTTTGGTGTTGGGGTTCCACTTCATATCAAAATGAAGTTTGAGAGCCTCAAAGTGTGCTGCAAGGTAAACAATTCTGGTGTCTCAGGTTCTGTTGTGATTCCTGAAGCACCCTTTTGAAGATGCGCTTTTGACTGGGGAAACTCAGAGAATAACAAGTCAGGGGTTTTATTGAGCAACCACTAAACATGATCAATACAGAAAATCTTAGTTATTTAGTTAAATTGTCACATCAGAAATGCTGATTTTAGGGTCCTTAGCAGAGGGACTAACTGTTCAAACACGTTCAAATAGCAATTAGTATACAATTTTTCCATATTAAAATTATTGAATGAGCTCTGCAACGTCAAACAGTAAGGAGTAACATCTGTCAGATGATTTTCCTTCACTGATATGCTTGGTTTGGTGATCATCATCTTTACTAAGGTTAGAGCACATCAAATTTAGGCACCACTAAAGCATTACGTGTTTGTATTTGCTATGTGTGTAACAAGAGTAACTTGTGGGGGCTTCATCTTAAGAACCTGTGCTCAGGGCTGCAATTTTCTTCTATTTTCTTTGTGTACATGTTCTTGTTGGAAGAACAAGAACTTGTCTACCTTCGTTAGCCTACATGCTAAAAACAAGAAAACACTAACTAGCAAGGACATCTTTCATAACACAAACTAAATGATAATTTTAAACATGTGAGAAGGAAAATTGCTGAAAGATAAAGTGTATTAACAGTAGTAAAACCTTGTTGCTTCCTTTCCCTGAGTGACAGTCATTTCTAGACTGCATAACATGTGAGGGGATAAAACTCAATACTATAAGTAAAAAAGAAAGTTTTAAAGTTGAATCTATAGATTTATTTTTTTTAGTATACTCACCTAAACTAGTAAGCCACCACATTCTTTACAAAAAGAAAAAAGCAAATAAATACATCTCATCAGCCATTACTTGAAACCAAGGAATGTTGTTCCAGAAATGGCAGTGGCCAGAGACATACTCTTTGTTAAGTCAGTAAAAGATGAGAGTAATGAATTTGAGATGAAGAAATTCTGATATTTTCTGGCTGGTATGACTTGCTGCTGTGTTTGTGTGCTGCAGGACAAACAGAGTGGTTGTCTCTTGCATGAGAGCAGCATGTTTTACTGGCTGTTAATGTGGCTAGCCTGTTCCCATCCATTGGACATTATTTGTTGAAAACAATGCTACATCAGGCATTTATTTGTATATTGGTTATTGACAGGAGCCCAGTTTTATGCTGGGTCACATAGAATTGGAGTAATAGAAAGGAGGACTAAACCAGCCTAGTATATTCTCAGTTTCTAAATATAAACCTGCCTCCTTCAAAGTGAAGCTGAAATTTGAAGGGAATAAGCTCTTTAAGACTTCCCTTGTATGTGACTTATATTCACCCTTCTTTGCATCAAGAAAAACTCTCACCAGTCATTTTACCACTACCTTTCCCTGTATTTTTGGAGAGGAGAATGGTTCTGTTCCCAGGCTATCAAGGGGAAGTGATCTGCATACTGCCATAATCAGGCTATTTGCTACTCCAGGCACAAGCACCCTTTTCTGCTCTTCCCTGATTTCTTATCTGACAATAAGGTAGCAGGAGAATCATATTAATTGCTGACACCAGATTGAACAGGGTATATTTATCTAGGAAGAAATACTTAAAATTTTTGAATTACGGGGTTTTGTTGGTTTTTTTCCTGTTGCAGGGGAGGGCAGCTAGTTTTCTTTTGTAATCTGTTGATGAATTCATTTTAGCTCTTTTAATGATGTAAGAAGATTGAGTAAGAACATCTTTTTCCCAAATGTCTTCTTGCCCCCTCCCTCCCAACCTTGGGACCGTATTTCATGTAGATGGCACAATTCCTTAACTGACTGAAAAATCTTTATTGTCTCCAGGCCCTCAAGACAAGAGTTGTGTCTACTTTTGCTTTCCACTAGTGAACAGTAATCCTATTACTATATCTATTTGCTTTATATTTCCTGATCCAGCCTTTTTTTCCCCCAAGAGAATATATATATATATCACCTGTTCCTGAGTCTGCAGTCAGTGGTTAAGGAAGAAATGATGGCCATCAACAATTTTACATAAAACATGTACAAGTCCTCAAAAATTGCATGGAGAAACAAAAGTCAAATAAATGGTTTGTATAGGGCCTGGGAAGAGGGCCAGGACTGGTTTGGATTGGTGGCTGAATGGTTGTGTCATCACCAAGGGTGATTTCCCGTCTTGATACTATTTATTCTTACTCTGACAATATAAACAGTAAAGATGCAACAGGTGCTAAAAGTAGTATCCACGTCACTGCATACTCCTAGGCAACAGTACGAGTCTAATTTTTTTCTGCATTTTGTGAAGAAGGAAAAAAAGCAATGAACTACAATCTCATCTGTATGAAGGGCTTCTGTACTCACAAGTCTAAGTTATGAAAGACACATCCTATGTTCACAGTAAGACACCATCAGTTCTCAGCTATTTCATCTAAAGAAATAAAACATTGAAATGTGCATTAAAATAATATGAAGAATAGACTCCAGACTCCAGGACATGCACTATTATTTATTGCAGTACTACTTACAGGTTGATCTTTTCAAAATACTTCTCTGTTCTCTAGACCCTAAAATCCACAGCACGGTGTGAGGAACTATTATCTTTACTGTAGAAATAAATACCAAAGGTTACACCTTGGGCCAGTGGTCCAGATTGTTCAGAATAATGTCTTTTTTATTATTCTATTTGATAATGGATGGTGGAAATCTACTCTCTCCAGCTTTTCCACATAAACTTACAAATGCTTCCCACGAGATTGTGGATTAGTGTTATTAAATGGTTTCTCTGGATGTAAGGAATGTGAGGGTAGGGATGGGAGAAAACAGAAGGTTTTTGCAGAGATTTTTTCTTTGTCCTAAAATGGAGACATTAGTGCTGGCTCTATGAACATTGCCTGATACTGATGGAAAGCAAAGTGCTTTGCTTCAAAAATGTATTTGATTAATGGGGTACCATGTTACTTGTCAAAGCAGAAAGGTAGCTTTTGAATTCCTATAAAAATGTCATCGAGAAAAAGCCATTGCTAGCTACAGGGCTGCAATTTATATCTTACAAATGCTGATGTGAATGTCCCTTGGGAAACACAGCAGCAAGGGAGTGAACTTGGTAAACTGAAACGTAGAGAGATTTATTTTCTCCAAGTTTTACTTGGTTTGCTGAGTTCATTGTGATGGATGGAACCATAATATATAAAATGACAGGCATGTATACTCACATCTATGAGTATATGCCATTAAGCATATGCCATACTTTAATTTACAATTTGAGATAGAAATATATTACTTAATATGGATTATAAGATTATTTTAAATGCCACAGCTGTTGATTGGATATTAAAATAGTCGTTCATGTCTATCTCAATTTTTGGTAAATCTTCATTGATGGATAAATCCTGTTAGAGAATTTCAGTTGTCAGCAGAACTTATATTTCAATGAATATTTGGGAGTTTTCCTCAAGAGCTAATAAATTTTACCTTTATTGTGACAGGATTCTTGAGGTGCATATGTAAAGAGCTACCATGAGAAGAACTATGAGATATTTATATCTTTGAGAACAGACCCAGAAATATCTGCTTTAGATAGTTGTGTAGCACAATTATTGACATTTAGAATAAATTAATTCATAATCTCTGAATAGTGATGAAAGACTGCAAATGAAAAATATGCTGAATTTGGTGGAAGTATTGAGTTTGAGCAAAATAATTTTTATTTCTAACATAGTTCACTTCATACTATATAATATAAGTGATTTTTGTTATGCCAAGCAACTGAGCATACTAAAGCCTTGAAACAGTCCCATATTTTGGGAAAGCTGAATGGAATTCGATTTTCAGTCAAAAATGTAGGTACTTTAAATTTGAATAACTTTCCTTTCTCTTTTGAAAATGTAGCCCTGCAGCAAATCTTTAAAGTGTAAACTTGGAGACATAGCAGTATTAAAATAATCATGGATCTGGAGGAAATATCACAAAAACATCCAGTACAGATTAATCAAGAATAGAAATTCATTTGAACTTTCTGTAGTCTATTGAATATTAAAATATTTCATATTTCAAATAGATAAAAAAGAAGCCTTGAGCAAAGTTTTGATCAGAGTCAGTGACATTTCTGGTGTAACACTTGAATATTCGGATTAAGGTTGAAGGTTTCTACTCAGCTTCAGCAAACTTTCTTGTATTTTTTACTTTGTATTTATTACTACTAGTTGAAAAATAGCTGATCTGTGCTACAGGCTGAGGAACAATGGGAATAAAGAACTAAAACCCCCAGATGACTACTTTAGACAGACAAAGTATTTTTGTTCTGCAATTTCTTGGCATTTTGTTATGAAATTCATGTTTACAGTCTTTCTGTTATAGCCATTTTCCCTACACTGGATTGTATCTCTGAAAGATAAGTATTTTTTGCAATTGATGTGTTGTAGATTTTTTTTTTATTGAGAAGAAGTTTCTTGCTGGAGTGGTTTCTGTATGTGTGAGAATGGCTGGGTAATGATCAAATTCTTGGGAAACTTGTGGTTCAGGAGCTTCTGCAGAGCATTAGGTTGTACTTTTGTACCAAGCATCACTAAATCTCTAAAAGATGTATTTTTGTCAAAATAACTAATGTAAATAGATTGGGTTAGTCAGGAAATCTACACTGATCAAAGACAGGGTTTTTTTGGACATCAGTTTTGAGAGTCTTAAGTGAAGAGATCAAAAAAGCATGAGTCACTGAAAGAGTGTTTTGAAATAGCAACAGTGGAAAAACTCATTTTCAAATCAACTTTATAAGTTAACTGTTATTGTGTAGGAACACTTTGTGAGGAAGGACATTGATATTGTTGTTGGGCAAATGTCAAAACTGCAAGTCACTGTGTCCTCACTGATTTTCTTCCTGGAGTCAAAACCCCAAATCAAGTCTAATATAATTTATATATTTATTCCCATTAGCCCTGAATTAGGACTTGAGGATTTTCCCCTGTGAAAATCCTCCATGAATGTTAAAAGTGTCTAGCAGAAATTACATTGCTCCTCACTTCCTTCCATTGCCATCTGTGTGTGGGTGTCTTTTGGAGGCCAGTGTGACAAGAATTAGAAGAAGCATTTCTCAAGGAAAATACTGTATTTCTTAGATATATTAATATAGAAATATGAAAAAATTACATCATTGCTTGAAGCATGGTCAAAAGTTTCACAAAGCTTTTTTGTTGAACATGGAGGATGTTTGATTTTACACTTTATTTTCAGACTGGTGATGTAAAAAAATAAGAAAGCAAAAGAGTTTACTGTGGCAGAGATAAACTAAGGCAGCTTTTACTGTACTGTGAAGATTATCAAAGTACAATGTGCAAACACTTGTTGGTATGTGTATGAGAGAAAGAACATACGCTTATCAATTGACATGTTTTAACATCCAGTAGATACAAAAAGAAGGCCAGATGAACTATTTATGGCAAGTAGCAAATTTTTCTCCTAAGCATATGTTCCCAGTTTTTCAGAAATAATCTTGGGTGAATTTTTCAGAGTGAGAGTTCAAGACAGTTAGACAAAAGTGATATTGCTATTGGCCTTTTATATGTTATTTCAGGAATGGGAGGTCAAACTTGGCATAGGAGTCACATATGCATTTCCTTCTCAGCTTTTCTTGTGGGTGGCTGCTCTTACATTCATACCCTGCAGTGTTCTCCATCAGGATACACTTGCCAGTGCTGTTCTACTTCCCTTTAACCAGAATGCACAGCAGTAGGTAGGGGACTCCAGGCGCTCAACTTCCCACATGGGTGTCCTACAGGGTTGTAAATAATTTATTTTCTCTTCTCATCTCCCAAGCTGTTTAACACAAAAGAGTTACAGTGCCAGTAAAAGGAATTAAAAGGGGCCACAACCAGAACACCTGAAAACTGAGGTGGCACACAAGTTCAAAGGCCTGAAACTGCTTGCATCTGAGCAGAGACTTGGACTAAGCTGCCTCATGATTTAGAGAATGTAGTTAGCAGACAGTAGAGACTGTTCTCTTCCATGTGGAGTTTCCCATTATTTTTAAAAAGAAATTACATCATGATTGGGAAAGATAGAAAAAAAAAAGTTCTTTAAGCTGGTGACTAGGCACTCACCTACAAGGTGGGGCATTGATGTTGCAGAACAGCCTCATTGCCTGTTGATTTACACAGTACACACTGGTGGCTGAAGGAGCATGGACACCATTATGCTTGGTGTTTGGAGGCCTCCTGCTTTCCACTTGGCATAGGATCCAGAAATATTTTGGAGGATGTGATTTAGCTTGAGCTCCCAAAGGTAATGGTAGAGCTTGAGCTTCCAAAGGTAGAGCTTGAGCTTCCAAAGGTAGAGCTTGAACTCCCAAAGGTAATCTCCCATGGTGGATGGAGAACATGATGAGTAGCTGAATTCTTGGCTGTTTCTCTTTTAACAGTACCCAAGTGTGTCTGCAGGTGTTTGAAAGGCAAAAAGAGGAATTGATTGAGAGAAAAAGGAAGGGGCGTCATGATGAGAAAAGTTGGAAATCACTTAGCTTCTTATCTTCTTTTAGCATTATTTAAGATTTCTGGTGAACAGGAAATCAAGTAGTAATCACTGATAAGTCTCCTGGACTCCTTGTTTATCTCAGTCTTTAGAAGTTTTCCTTGAAGAAAGCATACAGTAGTTAAAATTTAAGTGTGCCTTTATTTTTCTGGTTTTGGTTGATTGGTTTTTGTTTTGTTTTTCTTTCTTTTTGGAGGTGAGGATTTCTCATAAATGAAATTTCTTCAGGGTATTTTTATGGTGTTCAAACTTTAACTTATATTTTATGGGATTTTTCCCCCACAAATACTTACATTTGCCTTACATAGAGGAAGTTTTTAAGGTTTTACATGTCATGTGCACACTGATACTCTATTAGCATTCATCACGATCACAAGGCTTTACATAATTTTGAAAAAAAGCATACAATTTCCTTTGCAGTAGACAGGCTGTACAGGGCTTTCATGCAACTTAGGTTTTCTAAACAGCATCACTCTTGTCTTGCAAATGTTTAGCATGGAGTTCTTCATGATGTTCTTCAGCAAGATGCTAAGCTCTAGTACTTGGGATGAGAGCCTTGGGATTGCAGGAGTTTCATCAGTGGTTACTGGTATGTTGCCAATTATGCACAGCCAATGTCATTTGTAAAATGGTCATTTGTGGCTGTTGAAGAGATCTAAGTAGAGGATGTCTTTTGGGAAACTTCAGAGATAAATGTTGCTGGAATGAAGCAACAATCCCTTTTGCTGGAGGACACAGGGACCTGTGTGGATTGCCACTTTCAGAATAAAGAGTGGCAGAGATATGCAGCCGTATTTAATTATTCTTTTAGTGTTTATAAACCAGATTTCTGCTCTGAAGCTTGGTTATGAGACAGTGTGGCTTCAGGGTTTACATTACTGAATTTGTTGGTCAGCACCATTGATTTATTTCATATTGGTATGGAAGTGGAAGTGATTTTTGCATTCTTTATTAGCTCTTTCACAATATGAATGTAGATGAATTTTCCTGTCTAAAGCGGAAAGTCATAACAGTATCAAGCGACATGTTGGTCTTCACAAGGTTAGGCAAGCCAGAATTAGGGATCCTTTCTGCCCTTCTAGGCTTGAGTATTTCTGAGGACTGCTTACAGCTGAGAAAGAAAGAATTCAACTGAAAAACAGTAGGATGATTCATTTGAGGGTTTGATTTCTGCAAATTCCTGTATCTACCTTCACTTTGGAAAGAAGTATATTTCAGATTGTTGTTTTAAAACTAGAAAACTGCAATTATTCTGTGCTTGGGTAGTTTCATTAAAATATGTCATATTCTCTCTACAGTCAGTATTATTCAGATGACATTTTTAAATCTGCATCTAGGTATAATCTTCCTTACCATAACTCAAACAAATGAGTGATCCACTCTCAATTATAAAAAAACAAAGAGTAAGTTTCTGCATTTGTTTTCATCAGTCATTCTGAAAAAAAAAACAAGTGGCAGAAATGTGTGTGAAAGTTGAGATGTAATAATTTCCTTAATCAAATTGCACTCTGATCAGCGATGTTTTTTTTTAATTTTAAAAAGTCAACCCATTTAAATAGTAAAGGTCAGAAAGTTAAATATGTAAGTGCAATCATCAAAGTATTCAAATTATTAGTGTCAGCTCTGTTGCCACTTATGATAAAAAAATTCTACCAAGTTAAATCTATAAATCTAGTTTACATTAATCCAAAAGAATACCAAAAAGAAAGAAAAAACCTAGTAACTAAAAATATAGGGTGGAAGTAATTTCTGGGGTATATGATCCCCTGGGCACTTCTGTAACCTGAGTCTCCGAGAAGAGAACCCACATCCTTCTCTCACCTTTCTGTGGACACTGCAATCAAGTGATGCAAAGCCTCTCTTTGCTCAGCTGTAAAACACATAGGGAAAAATTAATCTGAATAACCTAGTCTAGGTACTGGATAAGAATGTATTTTTCCATACTTTAAGCCAAATATAATATAGCCATTGTTTTTCTTCCCTCTGCCCTTCTCCCTGTAACTATATAGTACTTGATTTCTTTCAGATATGAGCATGAAGGATTCATACACAGACTGTTTTTCTCAGATAAAGAGAAGTTGTAAGATATCCATGCTGGTATAACTGTGGCAATATATGCTATGGTTTGTGATTGTGAAAACTTCAGGGAGAACGCAGATCATTTTTGTCCTGTTCACCAGTGAAAGTCCTTTCTTGCAGAGTCCTACTCTCCATTAGAGAGCAATTTTTGTTTGAAAACAGCTAATGCTGAAAGCCTGAGAGACCACTGGCTTTTACTATCTCCCTGCTCATCTAATCCACTTTCTGTGTTTCCAATGTCTGAATCAGTGGTGAGAAATGAAATTGCATGTTATATTTTTTAGTCATGATCAAGAATTTTGAAGTTTATGTCAGTGACTAAACTTCATTTCCTGATGTATCACCATGAAGTGATGGTGTTGAAGACGGAAGTTAAAATGACCCAATACCCTCCTCTCTCAATATAAAAAATAAAGACAAATAATGCAGATACAGTAGTGTTTCCTTACTAATTTGGTAACAGTCTTGTCTTAGACAATGATATTTTCTAGTCATGTTTATTAAATTATCTATATGGTGGGCTGCCCTGCAGAAAATCCTGCAGTTTCTTATGGCTAGGTGATGGTGAAGCACTGAAGCTGAGCCAGCTGACCATGAGGCTCCCTTGAGGGAGCACCCAAATGATCTGCTCCTGCCTTTCAGCACCAAAAAGGCCCAGCTGCTCAGATTTCACAGTGCTGGGAAAACACAACCATGATGGTTATATTGCTCTTGAGAGCTCAGATTGCAAAAGCCTTGATTGTCAACAGCAAAACCCTCTCTTGGTATCAGCAATGCAGGGGAGCTTCCTGCGTCGCTCTCTCTCTTCATTATCTGCAAATGCTCTGAGGTCTAAACGTAAAAAAGAAGAATAGGTTTTAGTTACTAAACCAAGATATCAACAGAAAAGGACTATTTTCTTTGCAAGGTTGAACCTCTCTCTTTATGAAGTAAGATTTGAATTGAATTAAGTTTCTCAGTAGTCTCTTGGTTTGTGATTCTGATTAATAAAATATACTTTCTTGCAGCTGTCTCTTCTTCCACTAAATATGTTTCTGATTTTTAAAAAAGACTGAACATTTTGAATTTTGCCTTTCTTTTGCAGTACTACTGTCATATCTTCTTTCTGTCAGATCAAGACTTACGTAGCTCATTGCATCTATGCATAGCATTAATTTATAATTCCTGTGAAATTTTCTATAGGTCAGAACCAGCACCTTTTGAAAATGAATTCTGTAAGGACTTGTTTAAAATAGGTGATTTTCTCTGAAAGGTAACCTTAGCCTTGCCCTGGCCTTTATGACTTTGACTTAGAAATTAGTATTGCAGAGTTCAGAGAGCACACTTTCCTCAAAAATATTTTCTTAAGATGCTGTGACAGCCTCAGCAACTGCTATTTTTGGACCATTTCATTTAAAATTAATCACTTGTGGAATTTTCAGCAAGTACATTTCACAAAGAACATGACTGAGTCTTTTTCATTTGTGCATGAATAAAGACATGGTTTTTTGCCTATTTCTTTAAAGAAGATTAAAGTCTGTCTTTTTTGGACTTGAGTAAGATTTTTTGAATTTTATTGCCTTTACCAGGATAGGTGCTGGCATTTAAGGAATCTCACTCTTGGCTTTCAGGCTCTATGTCTAAAAAGACCCCCTTTTCCCAAAGTTTTCTGCTTTTGCTAGCTTTAAGATATTATTAAAAGTTACTGCTTTGCTTTTGCCAGTTTTATTTGCTTTAGAAATTAGCATGACTACTGAAAGTTTTCTTGGTTTTCAAAATTCGGTCAGCAATTTGACTGAAGTCCCCTTCTGCACCTTGTGGATCTAATAGCAACTTGCCTTTTTTGCTGCTTGCTTGGAGTGAGGCAGGGAGACCTGGAGAACTTGAGAATCTGCTTTGACAATATTATAGCTGGGTCTTTGATATCATGCATTAAACAGCATACAAAAACTGAGTATCTGACACAGCTAACATCTTCTATTTTGAATTGCTGAAATTTTCCTTTTCAAGTGAGTCCAGTTCAAAGGTAGTGGCTTCCATGAAATTTGTATCATCTGACTAGCTTTTCTTTTTACTAGATTTCTGGTGATAAGACAGAATCAGGTTTGAAGGTTAAAATTTTTTATCCTATAAGTATTAGTTCTTGCTTACAAATAATGAAGTTTATAGTCTTGGATCATAATTCCTATAGATGCGAAGTGTTGTGTATGAAAACTCATGATTTTACTGGCAGTTTTTTTCAAAGCTACACTCATACGAAGCATTATTTTCCTATTTCCACCTGCTTTCCTGTGTTTTTTTTTTTTTTTTTTTTTTTTTTTTTTTTTTTTTTTTTTTTAAGTTTTCCCTGAGATAAGAAATTGGATTAATGGTTTTGCTTTTAGAAACACATTTGCATAAGTAATAAACCTTAGAAAAGGGCACAGGAAGAATTAAGGGAAACAGTATTTTTGATTAGACGTTAAAACCTTTATTATTTTTAGGGCTAGAGTTGGCCCCAAGACCTTCCAAAGAACTATGAACTGATACATTTCTCACTCGCCATATGACAAATTACTTGCAAGTTTTACTCGAGTAGCCTTCACAGTAGAAGGAGAGTGTTGATGTTGATATTTATTCATCTGTCATGGAAGTCATGCCTCTGAAATCATCAGGGTATTAGAATGCAATAGCTGGCTTAAACTCCTGTCCAGGCTTTCATGTGCCAGAGCAATGGCTTCAGGGTAAAGTGTGAATAGAGCATCAATGAACTTTCATTATCAGATGGTGCCATTCTCAAGAAAGTCCATTTCCCACTATTATTTATAATAAGCCAAAGACACTGGAACATATGGAGGTGAAATTTCTGATGTGCAGACCATGTATATTCAAACTTGAGACCAGGAGCTGAGGACTGAGGAATACAGCATGTCACTGTAAGAAAGCTTTCAAAAGAGGCAAAAAGGAAAAGAAGTATTTGAAGGTAAGAAGGAAAGAAGAGAAAGCTTCTTCCCATATGGTACCTGAGAAATTTAAAAGAAGACAAAGTTAAAAATCAGTATTCAAAACGTCATTTTGTTTTTCTAATTTTTGCCTTTGATCTTTGAAGATTTAGGAAAATATTTAGGGCTGACTAACTTCTCTAGTCAGCTGACAGAAAAATATAGCCACACTTGGAATGGCGTCATTGAGGTTTATGAAGTTTAATCTTATATTAAACTAAAATTCTTCCTTCAGTGTCAACCTTGTATATTTCATATGTATAAAAAAAGGATTAAAAATGTATTTATAAAAATAAAATATTTTTGGGGTAGGAATATCTGTCTGAAACATTTTGTATATCTCCAACAGCATGCAAAGGTAAATTGACTCATTTAAGGAATAAAACCATGTAAATGCTGTGAGAAACTTTGCCACTGCAGTTTAAAAATGTCTCAAAATTTAGACATTTAACATAGCAATGAAAACTGTTTACTCTGGACATGGTTGTTAAGTCTCTACAGATTTTCACTGCTATGTAATGAACTTTGTAAGGCATACATACGTGGAAAGCTGTGAGATAGTCAATGAGGCTTTGTAAAATACATGATAAAGCTGTATTTATTTTTATTACTAAGTGTAATAAAATAAAAGCTGGAAGGAGAAGTAAATTTCCTTTCTTTTCTGAAATGCCTTTTTAAAATATTGTTTTCATTGCCTTAATAAAAGCAAAGGAAATTATGCAGTATGCAGAGGAAGAAATCTGAATCTAAGGAGTGACAGGGGAAATATACTCCACATTCTAATGTTATATGTTATAGTACATTCAAGAGATTTTATTGTTTTCCTTGGTTTATATTTGTGTAAGTTGTATAGATCTTTTTATTATTGTTTTAAATTTAAGGTTTATAAAATAGTTTTGTTGTTATGCTTGGTGGGGAATGGATGAACAACTTAAATATTGGTTCTATAAGGAAATGTGTGATGTCTCTCTCTACTACATTGCGTGTCTGAACTGGGCATATCATGAAACATTAAGAACGTGCATGTAACAGCCCTCAGTGTTTCAACCATTTTTCCCCTAAGCCAGTGTAGTTATTTCAGGTTGCTTAAATTATGAATGTGGTTTGGGAATTTTGTCTGCAGCAATGCTTCATAATTTATTTTGCAAATCATGTTCACAGTGGGTGAAGTTCAGCTGTAGCTTTCTGTCTGAAAAATAAGGCTGACTTCGGCTTGTGGCATAAAGTGCGAAGTGTGATGGAAGTGCAATTGATAGAAGTGCATGCCCAAGAGGAGCAGATGGGTTAGGAATTAGGGGGTGAGATTGGAAGGATACTCAGTGTGAAAGGCAGGAAGAAATCTGGTATCAAAGGTGTTAGGAGGTAAGCAGTAGCATGGGACCTTAAAATAAGGCAGGAAATTAAATAGAAGGAAAAGGATATGCAATAAATGAAGGGATAGAGAGCAAGGGAGACTGGAGTGGTCAGGAAAGCACTTTAGCACCAAGGGAAAAATGAAATTTGTCAAGAGCTTAGCCAGGAGGTGGAATTTGATACACTTGTAGTACGTATGTAGATAACTGAATATGCCTTTCCTGGTAAACTAATTTTTAAAGGGGGGAGGGAGGGGGTAAACTTAGATTAATATAGTGGTTTTTCTATGTACATTTTGTGGTAGTGTAATTTTTAAAATACAGACTACTGCTGCGCACTTAATGCACTTCTATTGCTTTTTATAAGTCTTAGCCTAAAGAAAGAAGTTCTATGTTTGACTGCTAAAACAAAGCTAAAAAAAGAAACCAAACTGAAATAGAATGGCTAGTGGGTTTTTTCTAGACACCATGTGCAAAAAATGTAGATCTCTTTCATGGAAGAACAATAAGAATTGCCTCAGGGATATGAAGAATAGTGAGAGAAATCTTACTAATCTATAAATGCTTTTTCTTTTGTCCCTAGGCTCAGATATTGTTCAATGGTTAACGAAGAACTTATCAATAGAAGACCCAGGTAATTTCTCTTGTTTTCTCATCTTCTAATTCTAGTTTGTTTTTTAAAATTATTGGACCTGATTTTGTTTTCTGCTGTGGTGGGAGTGATGAGACAACATTTGATGAGTACAATTTCAATAGCAAAACAGACATAAAATCTTAGAAAACTTCACTAACAATCTGAGGATATTGATTATCCATTTTATTGCATCAGGTACCAGGAAACAAGTATGAGAATGATAATGATAGTTCTTTGGCAAAAAAATGTGCTTGAGTCCATGAGAAATTTACTCAGTGTTATGCTAAATAGTTTGTTAAATTCATGCTGTTTTCTTACAGAATTTTTCAATATATAAAAATAAGTAGAACTATTAAAATACATTCTTGCACTGTTACCAAAATGTAATCTTGAATTTGGACACTTCTATGGCATCTTAAATGAAAAATGAAATGCAAATAAAATCAGCAAAATGAGGAAATGTAGGAAGAACAATTCATTGCTTGATCAGCTGGGTTGGGAGATGTAAGTAAGGGTTTGATTCCAAACTCTGCCATTGATTTCTTATGTGCCCAGCAGGAAACAGTCTGGTTATTGTATTTAGCTATTATTTATTTCCTGGATTTGCAGAAACCTAGTTATCTGATCAGAAATTTTCCATAAAGGAATGATTTCTAGTAGAAAATGCTGGATTTTTAGGAAAAAATATTCTATGGAAGTTCTCATTTTCTTTCACTTAGAGGAAAGATATTCTTCCTTCTTTAAAAAAAATTATCAAAAATGCCTTTTTTTCCTTGTTTTCTTTCAAGTTGTTTTTTTTTTTTTTTTTAAACATTTTTGGGGGTAATTTTTGTCTTTATTTTTAAAATGTGTTTTTCTGTCAAATTAGAAACCAAAGTATGATCATTGCAAAAAGCAAAATCAATGTATTTAAAATTGCGACTTTAACAATGAGGAACTATCAGTACATAATTTGATATTTGGAAATGGCCAGTTCACAACATATTGACATGTCATGTGAAGGAGACGTTTTTGGCTAACTTTGAACAGTTTGCTTGCTTCCTGGAGATAATGTAAAGACTTCAAGAGACCTGAGTGTGGTATTGCAATTCTTAGTGGTCAGCTCCAAAACACTGACCTATTTGTATTACCAGCATTTGAAAGATTTTTAGGCTATGTTTATTTGATGTGGAAGCTTAACTTTTGTCAAACCAGAACTGCAATACTGGAATAGGCTGTCATTCAGATTACCTGCTTGTTGCAAAATTTGGAATAGAAAAAGCTTCTACTAAACAGAAAACATGTCTCCTTGGTTCCTTATGTTTGTACGAAATTAAAATTAAACAAACACACAAACTACTAACATATGTAACCAAAACACCAGAGTAATTTAACTGGAGCTGGGTTTTATCCTCTCAGATTACACGGATGGAAAAAAGGAACTATCCGTAATGACAAAAATGTCTTATGTATTTTGGTCCTAGTCCAAAGTCAGCTATTCTGGAGCTGGTTAAATTCAGATCTTCAGAAAACAAATAGCCATAAATGCTTCCTTTGGGTAATGCTCAGAATTGCCAGTGAACTTGACAGATGGTGAGCAAGAGCTTTTCACATGACAGAACTTCTGAATATGTTCTGTTTTTTCAAAATCCATAAGTGGCTTTTCATTTCAGTTCTGGACAAATCCATCTAGAACCTTGTGTGGAAAAGCCCCGGATTTCCTGCAGTCTGTTGTCACTGTAATTTGGATTTTCGGTGTCTTCTGATTGTTTTTAACCCGTGTGTCAGGGTTTTAACCTGGCTGTCTTTTACAACTATCCCATCGAGTCCTGTTACAAATGACTTGTGAAGCTGATGCAGTTTTGTGATGCAGAAGTAAATAATGCCTTGGTTTGCACTGAAAATTGTCATCTCTGTCTAAATCTGATATCAGCCACATACCGGAAGGAAAACATAAATTAGACCTTGGAGTGCATATTTTAAGAGTATATTCTACTCTGTCCAGGAAAGTGTAAGGACTATTTTCACACCTCATCTAGCAGTGCTGTGCAACTACTCATGCAAGCAAAGCAGGTAAATTGTGATTTAAGGGGTAAGTAGAGAGATTCACACAAGGGACCTCATGTTAGAAGGGACCTCAGAAGACCGTGTGGTCCAAACTTTCATGGAGAGGCAAGCCTGGGTGAGATTACTGAGCACTTTGTCCTGTCTCATCCTGAACACTGCCACTTTATATATAAAAAAGTAATATTTTGAAATGCAATTTTTCCTTTGCTTTGTGTAGGGAATAAAACTCCAACACCATTTAAGTGGGAATGAAGTAGGCAGTTTTATGGACAGTGGGAGAACATAAGGCAGAAGAAGGCCTGACAACAACATTCACTTCAGTGTGTTAATAAGTGTAAAGCTTTCACCTGGAAACAGCAATTTACAGTAAAAAATAATAACAAGTTGGAACTCGTAAACTGCCAGTCAATAAAACCATGCAAAATTTTAATAAATGGAAAATAATATTCAGTGGAATATTTGAAAGATTTTGGCTTGCTGCAATAGATCTCCATCAAGAAAATAAACTGGAGATGATAGGTGGATTCTGCTAATTTGTACCAGATTTGAAGTTATTTCAGTGGAGCAGAGCTTGTGCCCAGAATAGCTGTGCACAATGCAATGTACAGTTGTTGTTACATTGTTTGATATTCAATGTGTACTCAAAAACTGTTTGTGTTTCAGCCCACAATTCATCTGTAAAATTTTAAGGGACAGAAATTGTCCAAGTTATTTTTAATGGGGAAATTTTATTCGGGCATAAATGTAAGCATGATCTCAACCTGAAAAGAAGCAATTAACTGAGTGTACAGAATTGTAAGGGCTTGTGGTTTGGCACTTAGACATGTGTTGTTGAATTGACCATTACAGGGTAAGTGCTGACTCTTTACTGATGTTGCCAATTACTCTTAATGTGGAAAATCTACTCTGTTTTTCTACTTCGTGTTTTTATTTTTTGAAGCGATCATTAATGATGTGAAATGCACCAGACTGGCCACATCAGTTACTGAAGTTCCTTTAATCCTTAGTGGAAAAAATAGAACAAAAAAAGGTAGATGAGCTGATCTAAAGGTATCAGCTCAAATTGGCAATCCTGGACTTGATTCTTGCACTGATTTCTTCAATGCCCTTTCAGCAGACACTTGATTTCTCTATTCCTTGACATTCAACATCCTAATAGTAAATCATTGTCTGTTGTCTCCTAAAGGAGAAAGAAAAGTATGAGTTTTCCAGTCTTTCCACAAGGAAATGATGTTACTCATTTCATCTTCAAGTTATCCCAAGAGTAATTTTTATCTAGATGTCTCAGAAAATGCCTTTAAGTGCAGATAATATATTTAGACGTAATCTTTGTGTTCCTCCAAAGTACCTTTATTCCTGAGTGTTGCTTATTTAATTTCCTCATAGCTCCAAACCCACTGATTTTGGCTGGAGGTACTTCTTTTTCAGGTGGTTGCTCCAACAGAACCACTGCAGCCACTCTAGAATGCTCAATCTCTGCAATCACATTGCTTTGCTCCAGCTCGTTTAGGCAGTCTGCTGAAGTAGTTTGCTACTGCTCTTGGACATCAGGAATTACACTGAAGTCAAAAATATATACGACTAAATCTAAGTTTTATTGTTATGAAAAAAGACTACCTTGGTATTTTCACCCTCCTGTGATTTTCAGTTTCAGTTCTCACCATTTATAGTCTTTTCACGTAGCTGGTGTAACTAATTTGTAACTAGATGCTCATCAGCATCCATGTGAGCTGTGGTCACTGATCCAGTGCAATAAAAAGGGAGAGCTCAGTAGCACAACATCTGTTTGTTTCTTCCAGTTTTTCCTCTTTAGTAAAGTCTCTCTCCAGCAGCTGGTGTACTAGCAATGACATTGAGAATACACAGTACATGCTTGGAAGAGTTAGAAGAAAAATGTTAGGGTTTGTATTTGAATTTATGAAAGTTTACTTGAAAAATTGTTCAGTTCTCAGTCTTGCCCTTTCCCCAATTATATGCAGAAAGGTAGCAGCAGAGAGCAGGAGCCAGACAAGATGTTCTAAACAATTGCCATTTGGGAAACAGCACCAGAGAGCTGCAAGCAAAGGGGAGGTACTTCCAGAGACTGCTAACAGAGAAAAGAGTCTCTTATGAGAAAGAATAAAGAAGGGAATGGAAAGGTCATGCTTATCTTTGCAGTCTTTGCATTAATCAAAACCTGTGGAAGTGGAACAAGAGTAGAATGCTCCCCTTTTATTATCTTGACTTAAAAAAAAAAACCCAAAATCAAAACCCCAACAAAAGTATTTTATACTGCCTGCACACATACCATACCCCTCATACTGGGAACCCAGGGACACCAGACACTCTCATTTATCATATGCCTGATAGAAATTCAGGCACATTTTGTTCTACAGCAAACCTCGTGAACCTTCATCAATTCTAGTGTAACTAACTTCCCAACTTCCTTCTACTGGGTGAATTTGATCTGAGCTTGTCAGATCCTGTAACATTTCAATGGAAAAATGTTTTTAATCTCAGATAAACAAAAAGTAAGTAAAACAAAATTCTGTTTGAGAATGAAAAGTGTCAAAATTTACAGACATTGCTTTAGTGCCAATAATATTAACATTGTGATACTAATGCAAAAAAAAATGTATGGGTTACCTTTCCTACAATCACAAGCAGCATTGGGGGTACTTCCCTGTGTGTGGCAATCAGTGGGATTCTAGACACTCCTGAGGTTCCAGGAGTGCAATGGTAAATGTTCACGTGAAGAGGGTGTTTTATTTGCCCAAAGCCTTTGGAGGGATTTTGTAAATGGTGAACAGAAGTGTACTGTCTGCAATTCAGTTGTGCCAGGATATATCAGATTTAATGGATTTCATGTTTTTTTTCCACTGAAGCATCTTTCAGATTTGTATAATCTATCATCCTGTGTAGACTGCATGTGTTAGGAGTGTTTCCCGAGAGTACACAGACCTGCAGGGCCACCTGGAGTGAGCTGTTTTTCTACAAAAGTGCCTGTACTGTTTGAAGAGTCTCTTTTCCACTCTTTAAAGTGATTAATATGTTCCTAGTTTGGCCATTTTATTTTGTCACATGTAGATAGGTGGTAGGCTACATCACTACTGATTTTCAATTTTCTTTGATGGAGAAGTAATTTCTTCTAACCTTTTTGGTAGTTTGGCATCTGGTTTAAAAAGAACAGTTTTTTACACTTAATGGGAAGATACAAAGTTTGGTATTGATGAGAAGTGTGGTATCAGTATTATGATGCAGAATATGTTACCATGGTATTTGTGACATTGTGCTTCCTTCACATAGCCAGATAAGATAAAACTATTGAAGCTGTTGCAAAATGCTGAGCATGTTCAAATGAAATTCCTCCTCTGTTATTGTCTTAAGGACAGGCATTATTTTGCAAGATTTCATAGAAAATAGTTAATGTTTTTTTCACCCTAGCAACTGAGAAACTTTATAAACATTTGAATTACCTGGGAAGTATAAATGAGCTGTGTCTGTTTAATTTATAAATAAATGTCCATCTTGGAGTAATGGGTAAAGATGATGAGTTTCCTGGAATTTCCTGCTGTCTAGCATAATTTTCTGTACAATAAAATGATTGTAAAAATAAAATGATAGTACTAGGTATTGGTATGACAAAATACATATATTCTGTAAAGTTGTTTCGGTGAACAACCCCTCTGATATTGTCAATAGAATACTGATTCAAAACTCTGATTCTTTTGGTTCTAGTTAGGCTTTGAGCAACCTGACCTACTGGATGGTGTCCCTGACCATGTCAGTAGGGTTGAAACTAGATGAGATTTAAGGTCTCTTTCAACCCAAGTTGTACTATAATTCTATGATTCAACTATAACTTGTGACATACACATTTTCTGCATAAAACAGATCTCTATTGGTGCTTCCGTATCTCTGGTTAAAAGCAAGGCATCAACGGTGTTTTTTAAATTTTAGTTTTTCTTAATACTAGCCCTGATTCCATGGTGCTCACTTCAAAGATATTTATTTTAACAGGAAATAATTATTGCCTTTAATATTAAAGTCTCCAGATTATACTCAGAATTGTTTTCAGTATTAAGTATAATACCTTTACATGACATTCAATCCTTCATCCTTTGTTTTAATTATTAAAGGTGAAATTCCAACCTCTGCACAAAGTTGGAGGTTTTATTTTTAGCTCCCATGGAATAAGATTCAACTAGATTCCTTTTAAAATAGGATTAGGTGTAACATGGCCTTTAAGCTACATCTCAGGCTAAAATCCAAAATCTAGTTAATAAAACCTGTCTGATACTCAATTAGGTTTGAAAATTGAAACAAACCAACAGTCAGCATATTCTTTACAATTCAGTAGGCAGCATGGGCTTTATTCCACTGAGGTCTTCGAGAGTCCTATTGAGAGAAAAGGATGAAAAGAAGAACTGACTAGAATACAAAATACTGATAAAAAATAAGTCTGAATTAGCCTAGTGATAAAAAAAGTTTATTTTAAAAGTACCACTGATCAAGCTGATAGAAGCTGAAACATCAGTAAGTTTTAATTTTAAGTAATTTAATTGGAAAAAACTTCAGATGCTCTGTTGCACCATTTGAAGGAATGATTTTCATCCTGTCACAGAACAAATTAGGACATCATCTAAATTACATGATTCAAATATTTACCCGTGAAGTTAGGGCAAAGTATGTTCTTTTAGAGAGACCTCTGATGACTTTTATAAATAAAGCTAATTCTTTAATTGCATAAGTTGAATTGTAATGAATTTCTTAATAAGTTACTTTGTCTCATTTCTACTAAAGCTACTAGGAATTTTTGTGGTTTTTTTACTGTTTGACAGCCCCCTGAACCTTTGTGATCATACCAAGTTTTGGAGATTTAAGAGGAAGAATATTTACTAATTCCCAATTCACACTGGCATAATTAATTAAAAGCAGCTAAATAACTGTCTAGAGACTTCATTAGATTTCTGCTTCCTTGTTTGCCAAAGAGCTGTGTTACATGGTAATGGAAAATGCAAGTAGGTGGAAGTGAGATTTTGAATCTGGCCAATTTAATTGAATAAAAGCAGTTGAAATCCTATTTCATCTTGCTGACAGCTGCTGCAGCTATTTATAGTCAAGTAAACAAAAATGTTTTGATGTTTACATGTCATATGTAGTATTTGATGACTGGAAGGTTAATGTGAGACTTTCTCTTGATTTTGTTAATCCTTGACCTTAGGAGTGTTTTAAGTTTTTCCACAGCACATGTAGAGAAATACAGCTCTACACACAGGGGCACAGTGACAGTCCAAGATCAGTCACATTTACTATGCAAGAACATTGCTTGCCATTTCATCTTGGACAGATTAATATTCCCTAGGTGCTCTCTCAATTTTTTTCAATATTCCCTTTCCTCTCCTCTCCTCTCCTCTCCTCTCCTCTCCTCTCCTCTCCTCTCCTCTCCTCTCCTCTCCTCTCCTCTCCTCTCCTCTCCTCTCCTCTCCTCTCCTCTCCTCTCCTCTCCTCTCCTCTCCTCTCCTCTCCTCTCCTCTCCTCTCCTCTCCTCTCCAATTTCACTGGTTGCATTCCTTCATCTACTCAAATTCCAAAAATTACCAGGATTTTAATTATTTGTGTGGTGGAGTGGTTGACAAGACCCATGTCAACTCTGGTTTTGTAGCTGCAAGACCACATTTGGCTTCAGAACACTTGGAACCACAAAGTATAAAATATCTAGTGTCAATAGAATTTAATTCTTCTAGGTGATAAAAAATTACTGTTCTCACTAAAGCTGAGACTCAATTCAACAAAAAAAAAAATTAAGCCATAAAAAACTCTATTCACCTCAGGCATACAGAAATTATTACAAAGAATTTACACTACCTTTTGAAAATTTGTTTCCTAATTACTATATACTTTATGGTAATACTTCAGTTAAACTGGAAAATGTAACCTTTTAATAGCCTTTAAGCTAATTAAAAATGTTAAATATTTACCTCTTAAAATTTTGGAATTATTTACATTATCAAATATAACTGCTAGCATGGAATGAAAAAGAAAGAAAAGCAAAAATATAAGAAGCAGCGACGACAGTGTGGTAACTGTGGAACAGAATCATAGACTCATTATGGTTTGAAAACACCTCAAAGATCATCGTGTCCAACCATTAACCCAGCACTGCCAAGTCCATCACTGTGTCCCTAAGTTCCACATCCACACATCTTTTAAATACCTCCAGGGATGGTGACTCAGTACTTCCCTGGGCAACCTGTTCCAGTGCTAGACAACCCTTTCTGTGACATTTTTTTCCTAGTCAAAATCACCCCTTGCGCAATTTGAGGTCATTTGCTTGTCCTACTGGTTGTTACTTGGAAGAAGAGACTGTCCTCTACCTGGCTACAGCCTCCTTTCAGGCTGTTGTAGAGAGGGATAAGGTCACCCTAAGACTCCTTTCCTCCAGGCTAAACACCCCCAGCTTCCCCAGCTGCTCCTCACAGGACCTGTGCTCCAGACCCTTCACCAGCTCTATTGCTTTTCCCTGGACATGTTCCAGCACCTCAAAGTCTTTCTTGCAGTGAGGGCTCAGAGTTTATTATGTGTGTGTGCTAGGCTTATGGCTCCTGCAGTCTTCTGGTTTGTTTTCTATTTCTTTCCTAATAATTCATTATTTTCTGTTTGAGATGTAAGTGGACATTTTCACGGGAACACGTATAACACTGCTAGTTTTTCTTAAGGAGCAGCAGTAACCTAGCAGCCACTTACTGGATGTGTACAACTGGGGAGGGAAGGTTCATATCTAAAGTGTTTAGTGTTTATCAAAATTCAGTTTCAAGTGCTGTTTTATTGTTCGATGAATCAGTAAAATGTAGTTTTACATGATCTCCTCACAACTCACTTTTGCTGATGTCAGTAGTTATACTTTCAGCAAATTTTATATCTGATGTAATTTCATCATTCATACCTTCTGTAGACAATTTGGGATTATCCTGAATAGTCCAGGACCTGCCAAAAACAATTCCTGTGGTCATCTCCCCTTCAGTGTAATATTATTACTTCAGTGTATCAATACACTATTTAGTGTAATAATGGATCTGCTGTGCCTAACCTTTATTCCCTCCTTTCTACCTATTGCTTTTCTCATGCTCTGCTTAATACCTTTAGAAAACATTTGAGGGAATCATGCCAAGAGCTCCCTGGGAATCCAAGATAATATGTTAACCAGATTTTCATAATCTTATATGTTCTCTATTTCCACATAGGAACACTCACAGAGTTGTGAGACGTATCCAGCAACAAAAGTCATCCTGAATCTTCCTTTTTTTGTTGAATTTATCTTTATTTTCATTCCTTCTATGCATTGTTATAGTTCCTATTGTGTTGTCTGTGTGGACGTCTGTTTTGTACATCTTTTTCCTCCACCCATATTTCTGCTGGATATCTTTTAAAGCCTAAGAACATATTTTTCAACTTTTTTCCTTTAGTACTGAAGGTGATTAAATAATAAGTGTCACACTATGGCTAACAGTTCAGCCACTTCGTATTTTACTTACTATAAAACACAGATCAACCATTATTTTGAACCAGATACTTCTGTTGATTTTATTATAAATACTGATAATTTTTACTGCTGCTGTTGTCCTCAGTCCCATCTCTTCCTTCTACATTTAGATTCTGTCATTAGAAAAGAAAGAGGTCATTTATTGAGGCCTCTTCTCTTTTTGTGGGGAAAAAAGACACTCATGAAAGAGTTTTCATTGAGCTATTTTTGCTAGTTAATATCTGTCAGTATTTCTGTATTTTTAAGAGCAGGGTTTGTCTGGATAAACTGATAGTTCTCTAATCTCTGTGTAAATCCAATGCAAAGGGGAGATGTGAGCATTAGGAGTGGGAGTGATGATAATAGGAACACAGGATGGTATAAAATGGACTTTCACAGCATTGGAAGATTTGCTCCTTCATTTTGATGAAGACAGTGAAATATATTTTATTTGCCCACCAAGCTACTACAAATAATGGGCAAAGAAAACTCTCTCAAAGTGATCCTATTTGTAATAATTGCCATGGGGATTCTTGTGTATGTGCATCCCAGAAAACTGTATCTGATCATATGGGAAGTGGCATGTTATTCTTTAGAAAAGCCACCTCCACGTTCTTTATTGTTGTTACCCTTCCTGAGCTTCGTTGGCATTTTTTTCTTGATGTGTGTCTCAATGACACCAATTTAATTATAAAGCTGTTAACTCCTGGTGGGCTTTAAAATCACAGCACTCTTCCCACAGAAAAAGGTACATTATTTTCAGTATTTTACGCTCTCAGTTTGCTGGAGGTATGAAAATTGTTATAAAGAGAATTGTTTTCTTCTTCATTGAACTGAGTGCAGTGAAAGAGGCAGTTATTTTTCTAGCTGTGGCTGCTGCGTGTTCTTTGTGTTTTCTGAATTGCTTGGTCATAAGTGGGTGTTCTGTGATTATGATAGCAGTGCATGACAATGACACAAAGTTAATGGTTAGTGCACTAGAAATTCATATCAAAACAGACTTAGAGACTAAAAAAAAGTGTCATGATTCATCTTGACCAGTAGTAATCATTGCGAGAGTCAGTGTTGCCTACTGCTTCCCTCGCCCACTTCAGAAAGTCCACGTTAACTGGTGTCCCTCTGATTCAACAACATTATCTTCTGTACTTCCTTCAGCAACAAATATTTTGTGCACTAAAAAGCCTGAGCTTACTTTTTGTATCTGCTGGCCACGAATCCAAGTAGTGCTGAAATAATACCACGTGGTGCATCAACCACACTAGCTATTCACATGCCCCAGATCTGCCAAGCCTTACGGACCCGTCTCCTCCTTTGACACCCCATCCCAGATATAAAACCCTCTGTGTCAGTGCCTATTGGTCATGGGCCTGGAATGTGCTTTTCTAAAGGCTCCAGTGCTTGTGGTGTGCAAGCAGAGCTGACTGAGAAGGGAGTTGGCAGCTGTGCCTTCCCTTGAGCGTGACAAAGAAGGGGACAAACAATGGCACTGTGTGGGGCCAGGAAAGCACACCATCACACAGGGGACTGTGTCTGAGGGAACTGTGATGTGAAATACCTTTCCTGGCTGATATTAACGTGCAAAAATTCTCGGGTGTCATGTGGAGGATGAACCACGTGCTTCCCCACTGAACATTTCCAGGCAAACAATTTTGTCACGTGCCTGTAGACTCAGCCCCTGGGGGTGAGAAAAATAGGAAGGTCTGGTGTGCTAGCAGTGACTGGCAAGCAGTATACAAGAAAACCTGAAACAATAGCATAATAATTATAATACTGAGTAGAAGTAGTCTGTGTCCAGTATTTTAGGTCTTTTACAGATGCCTAAAACTGTGGAGTAGGATTTCATCTGAAGGAATTCTCAAAAGTAGTGTATTTGCAGTAATTGGATTTTTGTAACATTTTTTTTCTTTTTTTTTTCTTTTGTCTTTAGCAGGTTTGCTTGAAGGGTGCATATATGATCTTAAATATTAGCTTAGAGGTTCATACTGGAGGAGGGAATGAGTGAAGAGTTTGGAAATACCTTATGGAGATAAATTGAGAGAGTCATTAGGGAAAACAAGACACACAGGTTTTGATTTCCTCCATTTCGCCTTAAAGAAACATGGGAATCAAAGCTTAAACCAAAAAGTTGCAGTTTCAGAGGAAGACCCAGAGGGAAAAACAGAAAACCCATACTTCAAAGGAGTTTGGATTTCACCCTTCTATCATTTCAATTTGAAGAGATGAGAGATAGCAGTGATAGAAGTGCAAAACCTCTTTGATTTCTACAACATTGAAAATAGAAAAGATCAAATAGTAGTAATAGTGAAATTAGAGGAGAAGTTTTATAAATGCTGACTTTCACTGGAACAGAGCTAGATTCCACCACTGGAAGGCCTGATTGCTGGTGTGGTATTGATAGGTACTTTAAAAAATTGAGGCTGGTGAGGACGGGGAAACTATAAAGGCAATTTTAAACATTTTAAAAGGCCGCTTTTCATGACTATATACTGAATGAATTGTGACAAGCTCTAGTTACCAAATTGTACCATGTTCTGTTTTGCTTGGTAATTAAGTCTACCTGTTGGTTACAGCTTGGATGGATCTCTTCCAGTCTCTGTAGCAGCGCGTTTCCAGTTCACCAAACAAACACCACAAACAAATATTCCAGAGGTGAAGTTATAGCACTGCTCAGTGCCAGCACCTCACTCCTCATTTGCCTGTTTCTTGAGCTCTCATGTTGCAACTCCAAATTTCTTTTTTTTTTTTTTTTTTTTTTTTTTTTTTGGTCAACGTGAAAGCTTTGGTTATCACCTCAAGTCATTGCATTTTGACATCTCAGGCACCTGCCTTTCAAGATACAAATTTATTAAGAGAAAAAAAGCAGACTTTAATAGGACATAGCAACAGTTAATGTGTAATCAGCTGAAATGCAGTGGGAAGCAATCACAAAAAAACTAACAGGAAATACTTTAAAAGTTTTAAAATGCAGGGTTTGTGTATTGCTAGCAGGGAGATGCAGCTTCATTTTCAAGGAACTACTTTTTTTCCAATCCAATATGATAATTTTTTTTTTTTTTCCTGTGAGTGAATAAAGGTAGTTTGCTTTGGTTTTGTCTTGTTCTTTCCCGAAACTGTAGGCCAGCTTCCCCTTTCCTTCAGTCTTTGATTGTAGCATGATTTCTGTTGATCTTATCTGGATGAAAGTTTTTCAGATTTAGGTCAGTCTCCCCATTCGCCCACATCCTGTGAGCACATACGGCAGGACTGGTAGTGTGTCCCTGTAGCAGAGTGATTAAGAGAATGCTCTTGATCAGGCATGAGAAGTAGGACATGGTGATTACGTAGATGATTATGATCAGATTTATTGCTAATACAATACCTAAATCTTGCCAATACAATATTTAAATACCAGCTGCATCATCTAGGACAGTGGATTAGAGTGTAATCAGGCTGTGGCCCTTCCTGTGGAGTCAGTAAGACTCTCTTGCTTTCTAAACTTCTTGGACAAGTCTGGGTGCAGCTGAGTCCACTTAGTCTCAGATTTGGTTAACAGTTGATGTTTAAAGGCTTATAATACAAGTAGGTTTAGCTAGAAATGCACAGGTTTTCAGTCTTGCAGTCACTGGAATACACTAACCATCCAGAAATTCCTCCTGAAATACCCACCTGATGTTCTTAGGGTGAACCACACTGCCCATCAGAGATAGGAGAGTGGTGAGGAGAGGATGTAGGAAGACCCAGCTGTCTTTCATCACTGTCACAGTGCCTGTTTTCTGGATGTTTTTGTGAAGAAAGTAGCTGATGTTTCAGGTGTGCATCATTGTTTCTATACTTGGGATGCATTGCATGTTACACATCATTTCAGACTGTAAGGGTGGAAATCACCATTCCTTGGGCAGATGAAGACTCATGGCCCATCTTTGATGGCTTTTCCTCCTAACCTGCTGAGTGCTGCTCCTACCAAAGCCTCTGCCCTGTTGATGGCATCAGCAGGCACTGTCTAGCACAAGAAAAGTCCTACCTGTCTAGGTAAGATGCTTTGTTGACAGATAATGTGGTTTGTAATTGTTCTCTTGAAATCAAGTATGAATCTCCTTTTAATTGTGTTTGGGCAAATAGTGCCTCTTTCTTCACCACCTGGTTTATCCTCCTCCTCACCAAGTGCTGCTCCCCTTACAAATTCCATCCTTCAGATGGGACAAAAGAGTGCGGTTTACAGTGTTGTGGGTGTTCAAGAATGTTTCTAGCTTGACTTTGGCCTGTTTGAAGAGGAGAAAATAAAGCAGCTGTCTCCAAAGTCAGGCTGAGACAGTGAGTCTCTCCTACTCTTGATGTCAGCGTGAGAAGCAGGTTGTGTTTTATTACTCTAATCCTTTGCAGCTTGTGTTCACACTGGCAAAGAAATGACAGCAGGAGTGAGATGAGTGTAAATGATAAAGTCTTGGCATTAGATACTAGCAATGAATGTGTGCTTGTGAAGTTCTGACTCATTAATTCTTTTTCCAGGCTGCTATGTGGCTTAGCAGTGCACTTTTAGATTCAACAAATAACCCAGATTACCAAGCACTTTATTGTTTCATGGAAAGGGAAGTTTTCATTTGTTTGCCATTTTTGGATTCTAAAAATATACAAAAAACTGGGAAGTTTGGGGTTTTCACTCTTTTTAATACCATAAAACAATTTTAAGGATGCAAAATGCCCCAAGTACCATTCCTTGTAGGAAATCTTTCCACATAGAATGTAAGACAGACTCCAAAAAAGGACTTTTGAAAGTGGAGTACAATTGGAAAATACTCTATTTTTCTTTCCTCACTCCCTCAATGATTACTGCAAGGCACTTCAGATGCTGTGAGACTAAACACTGAAGTGTTTTATGGACTTCAGAGTAAAAATAAATATAGATACCACATCACATGTGGACCTGAGGTGTGCACGAAAAAATAGAATGCACACTAATCACTGAAAACATATCCTTTAAGGGGTTTCAAAGCACAGAAACATGTTTATTCCAAAGAAAAACAAGGAACATTCTTCCTTTTTAATTTCTTCCTGTGGACATTATCATAAGAAGTAATTTGTTCCACCAATACTACCATACCCTGCAATTTAAGCTGAACAAACTGTCAGCAATCCATGCAATAATTATTGCAGTAAGGAGAAAATGACACTGTTTAAAAAGAAAATGAAGTCAAAACTCAACCACTAGGGTATGTTTTTCATTCCTTAGATTTTGTCAGGTTACATTGTCCCAAAGCATTGCAAATATCTGACTCTTGTATAACAAAGTATATTAAAAGTGACTGACATTTAATCTGTCAAGATCACTGTCTTGTAATGGCACAGCAGATGGCTGGGCAATATTATGTCTCACAAAAATGATTTCTAATCATTCATGTGTTGTTCACTTCACCCACTCGACTAAATAAAGTTCAACAGCAGAGTGAACCGTGGCATTTTTAGCTTTTTCTGAGCTCTTAGCCCAGCAATAAAACACACATTAAGAATCAAACCTATATCCAAAGCAGTATTTTGATTTTATATAAAATATTTTTTTTTCAGTTGAATTGTAACAGGCTCGTGAAGATGCATTTATCTTTCAGCTGAGGAATTCTTCTTCCATTAGCTATAGTTGCTCTCAACACTTTCCTATTTTTACCTATAAAAATTAAAAGAGTGGATTGGGTAAATTTGTTTTTTAAATGTATCCCTCCTTGTCCACAGTTTAATTGCTAGGAAATATCTTAAATCTGATAATTGATATCTTAAAAAGAAGATGTTGAGTTGAGGAAGCTGAAGTCTATTCTGTTTTACCAGTTACACCTTCAGGAGCTTTCTCTTCCTCAGATTTTTTACATGACATCTCTGGCTGCAGTTTGTATTTCTTGTGTAGCAGCTGACTGCCATTTGAATTATGCCTTCCCAATGAGGCTGTCTGGGTGTGACTGGGGATATTTTTTATATTTGATGTTTCTTATACACAGTGACTGAGGATTGTGAAATAATAGTTGTGTAGATATCACGTTTCTGTATGCATCAGTGTACACTTGCCATCTAAAAACCCAATAATTTTTTTTCTTTTATTCTGTTCCTCCAAGTCTTTGAGTTTGTATTCTGAATACACGTAAACATTACTCTTTCTACGTGGCAACAAGTATGTCTAAAAACATTTCTTTCAGACTTTTTTTTTCTTCTTATCTAATGTACTTCATAGATGTTTTTGATGTTCCCAAGCTACATTTGCCATTTTTCCAGATGAAATGTGCTTCTTAAATGAAAATCCTCTATCTTCATATGCTGGAATAGCTGGGAGATATAGAAGCTGTCTGTACTTAAATTCTAGGAATTTAGACATGTCAGGTTAGTCTGCTGCTGGCTTCATTTTCCTTTTCAAGCTCTTGGGTTTGTTTCCTAAATACTACTGCTGTACTTCATTGGCCTCTTACAAGTAGTTATTTTTTCAGTCTGATTTTAGCAAATTGAGATGGATATCAAAGTGTTGCCTCTGCAATACACTGAACAACCAGTTGCTTGGAGATTAGAAACCTCCTGAGAGCTGAGTTTTCTTTCTATGCTGTAGTTCTACTGCTGCTGCACAGAGAGCATCAGTGTTAGTCTTCTACCAGCCTGGTGTGAGGCAGGAATACAAACTTGTGGATGTTACTCACTGGGTATAATTTTGTAACACTCCAAGTGTGAGCTACAAGTGTGAGTGGATTTTAGGTGGATACTAAAAGGGAATATTTATGCATTTATATTCATGTGATTCTGAAATAAACTGATGGATTGACAGTCATAGAAAATGAAAATTAATTGTCTATTAATTAAGGGAAAAAGAAGTTTGTATGTCCATATTAAAGCTTAGTGGCTGAAAGGACAAAGATAAGGACTTAAATAAACAAACAAAGGACCTAACATTGAGTTAGTGTGGATTCCAGCTGAATGAGATTGCCTGAGGTAAGAATATAATCACCTCACTCTCCATACATAACTGGAAAAGAGATATAGGCTGCTGTTGGGACTTATTCAGACCTTAAATAACTTGAATTGACTTCTGAAGAAGGGCAGGTGACTCCATTCTTTTATGGAGAACTATTGTGACTCTATATTTGCTTGTATGACTCAATGGTCAGTGAGAGAAATACAAGCTGTTACTGCTACTGTATCCAGCCTTGCCTGGAGTATGGCTGTTTTGGCAGGAGCTTTCAAATAGTTTCTTCTCCAGTTGTCTTTATCCCTTTTTTTGTGTCCTATATTCCACTTGTGCTTGACCCATCTGGAGTCACAGAGCTGTAATATAATTCAAGATAGGAGGGACCTCGGGAGGACTCTAGTCCAACTCCTGGCTCAAGTCAGTGTAAACTGTAAAGTCAAACATGTTGCCCTGAACCTTATCTGGTCAGGCCTTGCAACCCTCCAAGGATGTAGATCACACAGTGTGTCTGGGCACCCTCTCCTGCTGCTTGGCTGAAAGTCGGAACTATACCTGATTCAGTTTATTGCCATTTTCTCTTTTATTTATTGCTTCATTTATTTGCTTTGTTGCCCTGCAACTCCACAAAGATCCTGGCTCCCTCATTTTGAAATCTCCTTTCAGGTATTGGAAAAGTACTTCTGGACACCTCCCAAACCTTCTTTATTTCAGTCTGACAAAGCCCGCTCCTCCAGCCTGTTCTTATAGGGTGCATTCTCCAGCCCTAGTGATCTTGGTGAACTCCCACTTGACTCACTCAAAGTTTGTCAATGTCTATTTTGTACTGCAATGGACATGTTAATCATTACTGGACATAGTAGTCCAGATATGCTCTAAAAATTACTGGGTAAAAGGAAATAATATGAGCTCCTTGTGATCTTGAAAAATATTATGATTCAGAATCCAAAAAGCACATGAAAAAAAAAGTCTGGAACCTATTTAGTGTATGCTAAATCAAAAGAGGATGCACTCTCATCTGTGTCAGAGCTCCCTGGCAGGCCTTGTCTGAGAAAGCCTTTCTCTAGAAAAGTCAGCACATTTCTTCCTTGTTTATCTCTCATTCCACCAAGATACAGAATACATACAAAAATAATAAAAAATTGAATTTGCAATAAGTTGCAATGTGAGGAACAAAGAAAAGCTTAATAAAATTAAAAGGCAGATGAAACAGTAAACAGTGTGACTGACACACTATAGAAAGCATTGACTCAAAATTCCTGATTCAAGGGATAATAGTATTTAGTAGCTTGAAATGAATGAATAACAACAATATATAAATTTTTAATAATTAGGCCAAAGTTCAGATGGAGATTTACAGGCTGTGCAGGCACAAGGAACAAAGCAACTCCCTTCTGTTAGAGAGATTTCTTGTGGGCTTGCAGCTGGGAAAAGTCTAAACAGCATTGCAGAGTTTTACATCAGGCTGGAGATCTCGCTGCCAGAGAGGGTGTGTTGTATTTTAGGTAATGGCTCTGGCTGGAGGGACAGGAACCAGTTTGCTAAACACGGGAATGGCAATAAATATTTGATATCAAATAAACCCTGTAGGGTTATGTGCTCTCAGTTAAGTATTGTCCAGATCCCTCCCCTTTCCTGTTCCTTTCACATGCTTGCTGGCTTTGGGTTAGCCTAAGCATGTCCCACTGTGTCTCCTATGCAAGTCAATGTCTTCAGGTGAGCAAACAGTGAAGGAGGGAATTTTTTGGGATGCTGATGAAGTACGGCTAAAGAAATAAGCCTTCTCACACTGAAAATAATATTGGGTGCAACATAACTGAATGTCTGTGTTTGTCAGCAAGAGCACAGATGTCAGGACTTGAATTTCTTTCTGCATGATGATGCTTGACTGCAGCTCGAGTGTTGCAGTGGTGTTTCTAAGAGTCAGGACAAGACAAATCTGTGCTTGCCACTGCTGAAAGCCAAATTATGGGCAATAGGAACAAATGAGCACTTCTTAGAGGATCAATATGGATCTGGGCATTATCCAGAGGGGTTGTGGTGTTTCACTCCTTTGAGTTATTCAAAAACACTTGGACAAGGTCCTGGGCAAGTAACTTAAGGTTTCTCTGCTTGAGTGAGGGAGCTGGACAAGATGATCTTCAGGAGTGCCTTCCTACCTCAACCGTTCTAGGAACCTGTAATCCTTTGCTATTTTTCCAGTAATAAGCTTTTGAGGAAATCTCTATCCTTTACAGTAGTTCTGATAAAGCTACTGAGAAAGATATCATGTAATCGGAATCAATTATTTTAACATGTAATCAGAAACTGTTCTGAAGAAGAAAAGAAGAAAAGCAGGCTGCACCATCAAGGTAAAAGTGATAGCTGTTTTCAGCTTCAGAACAAGTGAGTGAGCATTGAGGCTACCTTTTAATGTCTATGTAAGTAGTGGAACTGCAGCTGCAAGGGGGACATATAAAAGCTGTTTGTTAAGGAAGGTGCAGTGTTTTTTGATTGCATCATTATATTACATAGAAAGAAATCATTATATTACATAGAAAGAAGGTCTTTCGTGATGGTAGGACTTTGAGAACAAAGTGGTTATCTGCAGGATATCTGCAGGATATCAGGTGAGTCTTAACAACAAAACTAAATTGCTGAAAAGAAGTTATTTAACTTTTTCAGCTTATCTTTCTTTTTTTCTTGAAACAGTTGAAGCACTGCATTTGGGAACTCTGATGGCAGCACATGGCTATTTCTTTCCAATCTCAGACCATGTTCTAACACTGAAGGATGATGGCACCTTTTATCGATTCCAAGTAAGTACTTTCAATATGTTCTTGGCTTGCACAAATGGATGGTCAAAGACCTTACAGAAAAGTTCATAGCAAATTCAACCATACTTTGTTTCTTACATAACCTGGTAAAGAGTAGAAATTCCCCTAAAAATAAAAGATGGATTTTATTTATAGAATCCTTTAGAAAAAGGGATCTTATTTATAAATTTTCAGCAAAGTGTTGAGATGATAATGACTATTTTGATATCTGGAAAAAAAGTGTGATAATGCTGAATGTGGAACTATCTCTCATGAAATAAATTAATGCAGTATTTTTGAAACATAGTAAACTAAATTATGTTATAGCCTTGTATTCCTAGTATGGTCTGAATTTGGAAAGGGGGAGAGATTTAAAACACTAAGTCTATAGCAGAAATCTGATAAATAATGGAGAGTAATATTTACTTTTCTTTGTTTGTGAGAATTTCCTTACTGGTAACTCAGTAGTATTGGAGTAGTGTGTATTCTTCTAGCAAGTACAGAGACATTTTTACATTGATCTCTCAGTCCCATTGCGTACAACAAACCTGCAGATGGTTCAGAACAAGCTGGAAGCATAAATATGTACATATGTCAACACCTACACTTGCACATATATTATTCAGAAACCTACACAGTTGCATTTTATTATATTAAATTTCAAACTAAGGCCCTGGGAGCAGAAGTGTTCTTTTTCTAATAATGACTAGTGGGCTAGAATTTTGCAGAATGCTATTTCTGATGACTTGAAACAAATATGACTGCAAAGCACCAGGTGATGGATTCAATAGAATCCATTGAATGGAAAGATGGAAAGAATTCACTTTGCTTGTCATGTGCCACTTTTGACAATGGTGGCTGTGTTCTGTATTGCTCTTTCTGCTAGGTGGTATTCCTGGTGAGTATCACCCACAGCTGCTCCAAGCTCTTTTTAAGATATTTATTGCTTTGAAATGATATGAAGATTATCACTATGAAATTGAGTTTGTTAATTCTTCTGTTACTTCTAACTGCATTTAATACTCAGTAAAACAACATCTGGTAGAACAAACAAAGAATAGACAAAATCTATTGTCTTCGAGATATATAGGTCTACACTTTGTCTTAAAGATTGTTTAAATAAGAAGCTATCAAGAATAAAATAGTACTGAAATTGTGATCTTTGAAATGCAGAAGAAAACTAGAGATTGGAGACCAGTCATAGTTTCAAAGATTGTGTTATATTAATCTCTGTGCAATACTTTCACCAATATTTTGGCTTAAGTCCTGTAGACCCACATAAGGGAAGAGAAAGACTTGTAATATTTGTATAAATCAAAATCTTAGCATGAATATAATTAAGCATGCACAACACAGTCTGGCAAGGAAGAGAATTATTATTGCATACATGCAAACAATATTATCCTATTTTCACATTTAGATCTTGTGACTCAGACTGCAATAAAGTTTTTCTTCAGCAGAACAGAAAGTTAGATGTTTACATGGGTAATACTAAGAGCAAGCATTCCAAGCCTCCTCCCCTAGATGCACAGTTATCTTTGATCCTGGAGAGAGTATTTGAAGGAAAAGGGTTTTTTTTAAGCTTATGAGGCTTCATTCTCCTCAGTGCTCAGTACAAAGAGACATAGCACATTACTGAAGGGATTTGCTGATGTGCTTATGAGATAAGTGGAAAGGAATCAGGGACTGGTTGAGGCTCCAGTTCTTGGCTTGGTGTCTGAATAAGCAGTGTCCAGAAGGAAAAAAATATACAAGGACTTAATTTTGCAGAGAATAGTACTTACTTACAGGAGTGCTAGTCGTTGAATTCTGCAGAGCTGCTGGCCTGCCTCCATCTCTAGCACAAGAAATAAGCACCTGTGATGGCACGATTGACTGAAGGAAAATACAGACTAGAATTAGCTGCACCGTGGACCACTGAGAGTGCTGCAGCTACCCTGCTGTGAGCTTTCCTCAGAGAGCTCCACAGCCTACATGTTTGGACACAAAGCTTCAGTGAAGGCTAGATTGTAAAAGCTTCTCAGTTTATTTACATAAATTAAGAATTTGGCACCTATTTGACAAATGCATATGAAATAAGACACTTTAATCAAGTGTTGCTCAGTCTGCATCTGCAGTGTTTGGCTTGTTTGCTTTTCTGTGGTACCTTTTTCATTGCCATTCCTACGCCAACAATGTGACTTTGTTGTTGTGACAATGCAACTTCAGCTGCTAATGCATGGGATGAGAAAAAGTGGTGACATACTGTTAACTGGAGTTATAACAGCAAAATCTGTGTGATTACATCTCCATGTTCCGCACCAAAATAAGGCTAGTATAAAATCTGTTACTGAACTATTAAATTAGAAGATGAAGAGAACATATTCAACTGGGAGGAAAGTTTGCAAATGTGTGAATTTTGCACTAGAATAGACATTCCGGTTCTTTGCAAATAGTACCCTCTTAGTACTGGACAGGATTCACAGATTTCTGGATATTTTGATAGAAAGAGAAAACCATGCACCTGCCAGCACTGAAAAGTTCAGAAGCCATGCCTGCAGAGAAATCTATGCAATACAAAGACCTAGCCTATAAAAAACAGACTAGCTATAGTAATGTTCTCCATGTGCTTAGTGTTTTGTTTTCCAAAGGGTGACACATTCACTCCTGACAGTAGAATTATCTCTAACTTGTTTTAACTACCTTCTGTTGTATAGAAATAGCTAAAAGCAGTGGAGATTGTGCTTCATTTGGACGAATGCCCTTTTATGGGCAAAAATTATACTTTTTCAGTTATTACTCTTCCCACCAGGAGGCAAGAGTGTAGTTACATCTGCTTTTTTAAATAATGTGAACTAAAAAAAAAATCTGGATCATTCAGTGACCTACTCAGGTGTTAATGAGGTTGGTTTCTGCGATATCAATTTATTTGCCTTATTAAGAAAGGAATTTTTTTATTAGTCTTGATAAGAAAAAGCAGAGACAGCTGCAAGGCCTTTTCCTGGTGATTTAAACCTGTGACCAAAAAGGAGCTGAATATTTGTTCACCATCTTCCTCTACCTGAGAGCAAATAAATATGAGGGGCTCAAGTAAGAAAAGTAAGCTGCATCTTAGAAAGCATATCTTCCCTGGGCCAGGGATTACTCATGGAGGTGTTTCATTTATGTCCACACAAATCATAATATGTCCATCTTGGTGAAGAATGCCTGACTCACCCTCTTAGCTGGTAAGCTTCTGTGACATCATCCTGCAGAAAAGTATGCTGATTTCCTCTACAAGCCCTAAATGCATAATGTCTCCAGATGCTAATTGTGAAAAATAACATTTCCCAGTATCTTTTGGCTGTAAACAAACTCCTGTACCCGAGACTAGTGATAGTCACATTCCCACTTTTAAATGAGATTAATTCCTGATTTAACATAAATTAATTTTCTGAGATGAGGGTTAGGTTTTGCTGTTGTTTTGTAACTTTTAAGATGAAAGGCACAAACATCTGAGAAAGTGTGAAAAGAGGAACAGTTTCCTGTGAAAGCAAGAGTCTGGTGAAGATAGCAGCAAAATTCATGGACCTCAGAAAGATGAAGGTGTGGACTTTGACGTCTTCTCCTGTTCTGCCACTGGGAACACTTTCTTGACAAGTGCACTTAACCTCTCTGGCCTTGTTTCCTCATGCCTAAATTGGAGGTAAAATTATATAGCAATCACTGTAAGGATCTTGAAATACCTTTGTTGCAAAATAGTTTAGAGTGTGAAGTGTTGTGGACACCTCGTGTCTCAGGTGGAATTACATTGCTTTACTCATCTCCTTGAGTCAGCCTTACTGAGCTAGCTTCTTCTTGGCTCATTCTGGACCCACCTCTGGCCATTCTGAATGCCCAGTCTGTGGATGAACATCACAGCTCTTCAGCTACTCTCCAGAGCCTTTCTGAATCATCTACTGTGCCTTGAGGGAAGGATTTTATTTGAAGCCAGATTTTAGAAATGAAAAAGAAGCAAGTTGTATTATGCAGCATTTAGCAGATTTTCTTTGGCCATTGCAGGTGCAATGACTATTTCATTGTCTTTCCAGGTCAGGCTTGACATATACAGGTTCCATTAAGGTTTCTGAGGGAAAAAGATTTGAAATCCATATGTCTTTCTGACTGCCCCATCAGTGCCACTTTTGATTTTTTTTAACTCTTTATTCAGACACACTTTTCCGCCACTGCTTTCTGTGCTCATCCTCTTTTTGGTTAGAAAGCCAAAATCTTATTTCCAAGTTCCTCAACTTCTTTTTTAATTATTCTGAGCCAACCATGGAGCGCTACATGCTTCCCGTATGGGCTTGACAGTGCTAGACTAGTAATCTTACCCTTTTAGTTTACCAAGAAATCATTTTTATCAAGTGCAACGAATGTAAAACAGAATGTCAGTGAAATCTGCCATCCATCATGCAAAGCATTTGAGATTGTGCATAACTACTTTGCAGCAAAGGCTTGATTTCTGCAGTTTATAAAGACTCCCTGGTGCCTGCGAGAAGAATAGCAGTAATATGCAAGGGTTTATAAGTGATTTGAATCCTCCTCCCCCATCCAAGTAATTGGATTTTAAAAAATTTTGTGGAGTGGAATGGAGCAGCTTCAGAGACAACAACTCTTTTCTTATTACTATCAACAAGGCGTAGCTGAAAGATGCCCAGTGATTTCTCTCCCCAGTTATGCAGTTTAATGCATAGAAATTAATCATGTTTTATAAAAGCTGATAGGCAACACTGGTTTTTACAAGTGGCTGTTTCATTAGCTCCGATATTATTATTGATTAATTTTGAGATAAAGCCAAAGCAGATCTATTTACTTTATCACTGGATTCCTTACAATGCTTAGCAGCCACTGCTGCTAGTTTGTTTATTGCGGAATATGTGCTATATTACAGGATTTTGTTTCTTTTGACTTTATTACAGGAGGATTAAGGATTTATGTGATTAGGTTTACCTAATGATGTTAGTGCATAACACAAGAGAACCAGTATGTGTTTGTGTATGCAAAACCAGTTTTCTGGTTGAAGGGCATAAAGGTCCTTGTAACTGTTTTATTCTGGAGGCTTAAATGTATCTGCAGTCACATCTGCAGTGCTAGGTAAGCCTTATTTCTCTAGCTCCTGACTTGTTCTGGCTGCTGATTCAAATTACATCTACAATTAAACAAAGTGCCTCAAAAGCATACTGATAAAACTGGCAGCATTATTTCTGCCTGGGCTGATAAACAGTCCTTGACTTTCCCATAACCACTCTACCACCCACCTTCCTTCAGCTGTAAGTGGGATGTCATGGCACAATGACAAACATTCCCTCTTTAATGCTTCTTCATGATTAACTGCTTCATATTTTCTTCTGAGGAAAAGTAAAAATCTTAAGTATGATAATTCCTTCAGGTTTTCGGGTTACACTCATGAAAGACAACCAAACCACATTAGTATTTCATAGTCTTCTCTTTGAAAATGGTGGTGTTGTGGTACGTGTTATACCACATCCATAGCTCCCATGGGTGAACACTTCACTTATGAGCTTCTAGGCCATGAAGCCAGGCAAATAGATTGTGTAATATTCATGCTATAGGAATATATGACTTGCATAGTCCAGCTGTTTAGAAGGTAATTTATGTGAGCAGAGCCTCTCTGCATTTCTGTGGGATATTTTTAATAGATCAGATAAGAACAGGCAGCTTTGTCCTTTGCACACACCTCCTATTCTCATTCCTGGCCTCATTCCATGGGACCAGGGATCTTCTTATCAGATTCTTCTTATTTCCTAATCCTTCTGTGTTGAACAAGGCGAATCTTTCTCTCACAGTCTTCATGGATAACCTCTCTAGCAAATTCTTCTCAGAGATTGTTAAATATCTGGAGCATGAAATTGTGTGGAGGCTTTTGAAACAGAAATGGAAATGTAAACTCAGCACATGCATTATAGTCACATGTTACGTGATTAAACTGTTTGATGTCTGTCATAAGGAAAAAGGTGAACTTCAGATTAAGACCAGAATTTTATGACTGTTAAAACCAAGCAATTAGACAAGAAAAGGTGGAATATTCCTTTGGAAAAATATCACTCACTTTACATGCATGTTTATTGTTGGTGCTTTTTGTCCATACAAACACAGCATTGCAAAAGCCCATTAATCAGAAATTGATTTTTATATCAGGCTTTATTTTCAATGTCTAGGGTTTTCAAAGATTTTTTTTTCTTGATATTTTGGACTTTCTTTCTGTTTAAATCTTAATCTGTCCTTTATCCCTATTTTTTGCCTGTTTTTAGCAGAGTTTTCCTTCTCTCTGCACACATCAATGCCATTTCCTGCTTTGAAAGTGAATAATACATATTTAGTCTTGGAAAACAACTTTATCAGCAGCTGTAGCTGCATTCGAGCACATATCTTAGGGTGATACCATAAGTCTTGCTGGTAAGAAAGTAGCAGAGGACTTTGCCTCCATCAAAATACATAGCATCTAATGTTTATTTCTTCTCTGATAGAAGTTTTACACTGTCAGTGACCTAATGTGTTTTTGAAAAATGCAAATATTAGCAACTTTTAGCTTTCAAAAATTGGAAACATATAGTGTATTACAACTGTTCAATCTAGAGAGTAGATGGAGAAACGTTATTAAAGAGAAAATTTAAATTTTTTAACCTTTTCTGAAAATACACTTCCCTTTGCTGTAGTCTTCTGAAGCTCTTGTGCTTTATACACTTCTTTTTTTTTATTTTAAATAACTGTCCATGTCTCAAAGGTTACTTGAATGAATATTTTTTCCATGTATAAATTGCCCTTCAGGTAACTTGCACCCTTTTAAACACCATGCAGATAATTCAGTACTTTTGATAACTCTCACCAATTAGATAGTCATTGTTATAGAGTACTGGAGATAGAGGAGAAAGAGAAATACCAGAGGAAGAATTTGATAATAATATTTACACATGCATATAAATCACAGTCCTGAGGAACCAGGAGTCAGTCTTTAGCTTGGTGAGTCTTTTTTTTGCTTTTTTGGAAATAGACATAGTTCACCCGTGTGAAAACACATGAAATCCTTAAACTTTCTGTGCTGAATTTCATCAGCCTTCTAACCCGAGCTGTCTGACCTCATAAAAACATTTCCCTTTCTGAATTTTTTTTGCCCTGTGCTTTGCCCTGTAGCCTTATCTCCATGTCCAAATTAATTTTGGGCATGTTCACGGATCTGATTGCGGGCAGATTTGAACTTTGTTCCCTCCGGGAGGCAGCTGGCTGGAGGCCAGCTCTGGCCACGTTGCAGTGCCTGAGCAGATGAGCTGTGCTTCTCAGCAAGCTCCATTAAATGCATCCCAGCAGCAGGCAGGCAGGGTCATGGCTGGCACTCCAGAGACAGCTTGTGCCTGCCCAGCTCAGAGCATCGGCAAGGAGACCTCCTGCCTCTGTGCCATTCCCTGGGCAGAAGGACCTTTATCTGCCCACCATCTCCCTCCTTCTGGAGGGAGGCATTTAATAATCTTCTGTACTTATCTGTGATAGCTGTTATTTGAACCCCCTTCTCCCAGTGTAATGTCTGCCTTTTACTGGGGTTTCTTTTTGGCTTACCTTATCGCACAGCTTTGAAACCTTTTAATATGGCTCATCATGTGCTTTGCTAATTAAAACTCATGTTCTGTTTTAACTTTTCTGCTTTTATCTCCCTGGCATAGGGAGGCTTACAACTCATCCTTAGTAGCCAGTGCATTATTTTCTGCATGTTCCTCAATCTCTTCTCCACGTTTAGGTTGCACCTTTTTATCC
The DNA here is from genome assembly GCA_013398615.1 of Brachypodius melanocephalos. NCBI lineage: Eukaryota > Metazoa > Chordata > Aves > Passeriformes > Pycnonotidae > Brachypodius > Brachypodius melanocephalos. Next base: position 5,890,309 of record VZSR01003807.1, on the reverse strand, counting down.
TTCAGAAAATCCTTGTTCATCCCTGCCTCCTAGCGAGCTATAGAGACAACATTTCACAACACTGAATATCATGTTCCCTTTCCCACATTCTGTTTAGTGCACACACTGCCTTCACCACCAAAGTGCAAGTTTCAGTAAAAGTTAAATGTGTTGTTTAAACTAAATACTGAAAACAGTATTCTGGCCACACATAGCTTTTCATTTATGTATGAAACAACAGAGTCCTCCTTTAACATCACCAATATAATTGTGACTATATAGTGTTTGTTCATAGTCTGTTGTGAAGTGAATGCTGAAAGCAAAGTCTGTGATTTTTCTCTAAGTTAGAAGATGGAATTTGTTTTCAATCTCAGCTGGGATTGGAGTATGTGCAATTTGTCAAGAGAAATCCTAAGTATGCATGAGGAGCTTTAATATGGACTTTGCAGCAAGTGTGCCCACAACTGGGAGAGTTTCAGCTGGAGTGCTGCCTAAGCAGATATGGTTTCTATGTATTTAGTAACCCTCGCTACATACTCTTTTCAGAAGCTCAGCTTGAACCCATAAACAGAGGTTAACCTTCCTTTTAGCAGAGAAATGATGCAGCTGTGCTTTTCTTCTTGGGCCTCTCTGGATACACATTTTGTACCTCTAAGGAAGGACTGTTCTCACTTCCTGAGTTTGTAAGCTGCATATTTCAATGATGGTGACTTTTGCTTTATATGAATCGCACTATGAAATGTTATAGTTGCTTCTCCAAAATGTGCTGAGTATTGCAATTCATTCTTTAGAGGTTCATCTTCTTTCCATCTATGCTTATATGTGCTTTTACTGGTCACTTTGATTTCAGTGGCACTGTGACGGAATGGTTGATTGGAGAATTACTTACTGTTGTTCCCTTAAAAAGTAAAAACCAGCTTGCAAGAAACACGTCTTAGCCTTTGAAATTAGCTTGTGATTGTTCCTTTTTTTATCCTTTAGCTCCTTGCTGTTGATTGATAAATAGCAAGTTCTAAATTGCTTCTATTAGATTTGATGTGTCAATGTTACAAAACCAAGAGATTTTTCACAATATATATTTAATTTGACAATTGGTGTGAATGTGTCACCCTTCAGCCCTGTTACTTTCCAGATTAACATTAAAACAATTTGGAAGGGAAGTGGGCAGCAAACAGGTTTCCATTTTTGCAGCTGGGAGATTTTTGAGGGGAAAAAAAAAAAAAAGAAATAGAGAGTAAAGCAGAAGGTTTTCCTGAAGAACCACCTGTGTTTTGAAATACCACTCAAACCACTTCACACATTTAATGAGTTTCATTTAACTACTCAAATATTATATAATTCTCTGTAACCGTGTGCATGTGTTTACATATACATTAGTCACTCAATCACAGAATATTCCAAGTTGGAAGGGACCCACAGGGATCAACGAGTTCAACTCTTAAGTGAATGGCCTCTGTGGGGATTATGTGCTCTGTAAAAAGTGCTATAATAATATCCATTTTAACCAAAAGTTGCTATTTAAAAAAAGAAGTAATTTGCATGAAAAATGTCTATACGGTCCTGTATTCTCTGTTTGTTAGAAGTGAATTATTTTAACAATACATGTAGCACAGTCTTAGTAAGTATAGTGTTGAAGTAGTTTTCGGTACTTTATTGTCTTTTACTGAAAAAAAAAATCACATTTTAAATCACAACCGGTAGACAATTGTTAAAAAGTAGACTTCGATGTCTTTGTGAAAACAAGATGTTTTTAATGGCATTTTTAAACAAATAACATCTAGGAAAGTAAAATGAGTATTAATCTGTGAATGAAAACTCTCAAAAATTAAGAAATGAATGAACTTCAAAGCATCTTCTGTCTTTATACCTCTAAACCTGCTTCTCCAGGATATGCGAGAGATGAATTTTTGGGAAGATGTAAAAGACAATCCCATTATTTAGCCTTGTGTGTTTTGTTCCCTCAACTTTGAGAACAAAAGAAGCACTTTTTTTTCTTTTTCAATGTTGTTCTGACAATAGTATCATAATCAGGTGTACAAATGTGATTTTCTGTTTTGATGGCTATTTGAAAAATGTCAGGTTGGCAGTATAATAGATGTACCAAAAATATAAATTGATTCTGAAAACCAGTAACAATCCAAGGACTGTATAATGCTTGCATTGTCTAACTTGAGTTTCCTACTTTGTTTTGTCTGTAGACACCCTATTTTTGGCCATCAAATTGTTGGGAGCCGGAAAACACAGACTATGGTCAGTGTAGAAATATTTCCTATTTCTTTTGGAATGCATCATTGTAATCTGTCTTGTTTCACCATCCCACTGTTAAAAACATAATTATATGTCATTAATTCCTGTGCAAGAGCTGCTGATATTGAAATGAGTGTATTGCTACTTTTTTCAAAGTTTATCAGAAGCTTATCAAAGTGGATCTGAGGAAAAAAGAAAAAAATCCAAGCCCTAAAAAGGAAGAGTCATCAAAACCTACCTTGCCATTATATCCTCTGTTTGCTCCAGCAGGTGTAACTATTTACAGTGAGAGAATCTCAGTGGAGCAGAGGAGACTTTATTGATGGTTGTGCCGTGGTTATTATCAGATTGAGACCCAAAGATTTGCCTAGTTTAGAACTCTTATTTCTAATATACACTGCGTGGAAAATTACTTATTATGAAAACTAAAATAGTTCTAATGTGAACTGTATTAGAAAATACAGTTTATTGTTTATTTGCCTGTGTCTTGGGGATTAATTAATAAATTATATATTGTAATTACTGATGTGTGCTTAGACAGCAAAATCTGAAGATAAAAGGTAGCAATGTATTAGGAAAAATATTATTAAAAATGATAACAAAATTAGGTTCCTCTGTACATCAAATAGTGACCTAATTTTAAAAGGAAGTGGATCAATGAGCAGTCTCCTGTTCATTCTAATCCAAACTGTAAGTACTGAGCTCATCTGAAGACCAGGTCACTTATTTAGGTAATTGAGCATGTGCATGATAGGTTATGTTTTCAAAACTTCAGACCACAAATGTCTCTTTTTACAGTTTTTCAGAAATTTAGGTGAATGTTCACTTGTAGTTTGGATTCTATGCCCTTGGGAGCTGAAGACTTTGGGGATGGATGGTTCCAATAAATGTTCCCTTCCTTTTTGGAGCAGACACAGTTTAATTTCAAATACATTGGCAAATAAAGCAATTTTAAGCTGAGACTGTCAGCAGAGCTGAGTGTCTCCAAGGTACAGTTTGAAAATGTGACAGTTTCCTCATCCTATAGGAGTAGAAAAACGTTCAGTTTTTTTACTGATATTTGAAGATGTCCAGTAAATAGTTATTGAAAGCTCCCAAGGAGAAGAGATTATTACCACTTGTGTGTGCTTAGCCACTCTGCATGAGGAAATTAGTCACTGAAGGAAAAGTGGTTGATTTACCATTTATTACCTTAGTATATTCCTGTAATATGTTAAAGATCAGGAAGTAATTAACTATGGTTTAAGAGACATGGAGTTGTTCAGCTGTAATGTGTATCACATTACTGGAGTGGTTTTAATAAATAATTATATACTTAACATGTCTGAATTTGAGATCAGGCTGAGAAAGTTTCTATTAATATCCTTTACTCTAAAGTAGGAGATACTAACTTTCCTGTCACAGCTGATCAGTGGATTGGTCAACAAATTATTAACCTTAGTTAGGAAATAGAAATCTTGTATAATGTGTCCAGGTTTGCATGCCAGGAATACAGAATTAAATCTGGAATCAGTGTCTTCGTCCTGCAGGGAGGTGGTTTTGTTGGACAGTAAATATACATTTGAGAGCTTTTGAGTTTAAATATGTTTCATTTGCTGAATTAAGCTCTTTGGTTGCAGAGGAGAGAAGGAAGGGGAGCAAACCCTCCAATCCTGCTATCTCATTGTTCCTTCCATGTCATGAGCTAAAAGTGCAATCCTGTATGAAACAGACCCACAGCTTCCCTCTGCAACAGGGTCAGAGCATTGTACTGGGGCTGCCAAAAGTGACTGTGTGCCACCAGAACTGGATAATGCCAGAGCATTTGCAGGAAAATAAACTTTTAAGGCACCTTTTCAATACTGTTCTTATTAGGTTAGCATCCATCTGAGTCCCAGAAATTAGCATTTCCCTTGTGATGATGATCAGAGGGATCAATGGTGATCAGAGGAACACAAGAAAATCAAAATATTTAATCAAAATATTTAAGGAACCAAAAGAAATCTAAAGTGGGTTTGAAACATTTTGAGGATAGTAAAGGATAAATATCACCTCGAATATACACCAAATCGGTTCTGCAGATTTTCACGGTAATTGTTACTTCCTGGAAAATATAGTACGTAGAATTTATGTTATTACAGATACACAAATACCTTTCATACTTATCATGCATTATGGTGCTGTGTAGTGCTACCAATTTCATGGACTTGTCTTGAACAAGCTTGAAACTGTGCCCTCTAAAATTAATGACTGTGGCAGGCTATGGAAGTCTCTCAAGACCAGCAAAAAGTAAGCTCTCTCTGTAATCTTCCTTGATCAAAGTTACTGACAAGGCAAATCACTTTCTTTGCCATTAACCTAATTTTACAAGCCATTGGAAATACTCTAGAATTTTATTTTAATTTAAAAATTAATCATAACCATTCATCTTTACTCATCCATAGCTGGGCTACTATCCAGAACATAGCACACTACCAGAAAAATAATTTATCTTAAACAAGAAATTAAATGAGATTGAGATACCGTGTGTTAGTTTATTACCAGAACTAACTAAGAAACAAATAATCCTTACATATTTGTATAACATGTTAATGTCTTCTCTAAAATACTGTTTGATTTATATGAGCTTGTAATATCAAATATTTGCCTTAATTTTTTTTCCATAGAAAATGTAACTGAAAAAGGCATACAAACAGAATCTTGCAATATGTTGAAAAACCACAGACACATTCTCACAATAAAGTTGTTGTGCACTGCTATGTCGTGGTGGCAAAAAGAGGGCTTAGATTAATTTAATTTATATCAATATGGAAAATAGCCTTTTGATTGTAATTTCCAAAATATTGACTATGATCATTTTGAGATTACTGAGAAACTGCTAGTTTTCATAAAGTGCTGAGGATCTCCCTCTTTTTTCTTGAAAATCATGCTTTAAGTGCTGTCAAGAGAGATTCCTCAAATTGCAAATAATTTTTAAAAAGGCAGATCCTTAAGTTCCATCTGTTGAAATCCCATTTTAGCGCCATATGTCTTGGAATCCACCCAGGTAGGACATGTTGTTCTTTGTAGAATCCCATTGGTTTTAGTGGCTTGTGTTAGTGAAAATAAGTAGTAATAATAACAACTACTATTATTAAGGCCAGTGTAGCGCCAATAACTTTGCTTTTTCCTATGAGTTAAGTCATGTTCCTGAATTATGATTAGGTTTTGTGACAAATAGAATTGGATCTCAATGCAGAAAAGCTGGCTCTTGAAATGAACACAGCTAGTGGCTGAGCATGTGACCTGCTTGTAATTATCTTCTCTTTTCTTACAGATATAATTTTGTAACTGATGCATTTTTTTTCTAGTACATTATAAACAGGTCATATAATTAAGAATTAATTAAATAGGGAGGCTAGTTAAGACAATTGCATCCCAGAAAGGGGAAACATAATGTCACATATGAAATCGTTATTCCATGTGCATTTGGTCTCAGTTCTAATGGAACCTGTCAGGTTCTCTTGGAGGTTTAGTGACTCACAGCTGTTGCAAATTTGAGGCATTTAGTCCATTGCTGTCCTCTTTTTTGAGTAAGTAAAAAATATGAAATGTTGGAGGAAAATTCCATTCACAACAAAATAGCAATTATTTGCCTTTTTAAAATTGTAATTCTTTTGGCTTAATTTAATATATTTGTGAAAATGTAAAAGGCTTGTAAGAATTTCAGACATATAAAATAAGACGAATTAGTAATTTTTACTCATTTTCTCTAGTGAACTTTTGCTGATAGTTAGACTCAAAAGCATTTGTGTCATACCAGACTTTTTGTTACAGTTAAATGCATATTAAAAAAAAGAAATCTGCTCAAAGGAGAAAAAGAATAAAATTTAGAACACCACAGTCACTTATAGCCTTAAGGAGGTTTGGACCTACTAGAAGACAAAAAGTCAACTGCATAAATATGGTTGCAACAGGATGTTGTTTGAGCATTGTAATTTTTTTGTGTGCATTTCTCTCAAATGAGTTAAAAATGGAGGAGGACTGCAGAATGTTGGTAAGTTATAGAGAACACATTAAATAACTGATAATGCAAAATGAGTCTAAGAGCACTTGACCATGTCATCTCTAAATGATGCTAGATGAGACTATTTTTCTCTATATTTAAAGCAAACTCTTAAATTCTGTTGCTGAGAAGAAGGGCAGGTTTTGAAAACGTTAACATATTTTCAGTAGCCTTTTGGGTAAAGTCATGTTTTACAAAGGCAATCTCCTAGGAAATTGGAGCAATCATGGGGGTCAGGGTAAGTCTTAATTAACTGCTCCCTTTAAAAGAGTAAGGTGCTTGTCTGGATAAATGCTGCAATTCTTTAGATAGTCATCACTTTGTTATCTATCCTGTGTTAGAGTTAAATGAGGTAGCCGTTTACTTTTGCTGTGTCAAAGCCGTTTCATTGTCGATCTCCAGCATTTTTTAAAAAAGTACAAGTCTTTCCTTATTAAATTTACTTGGTAATCAGCTAACGAGTCAGTCTGAACAGCACTTCCTTCCTAATGATACTTTCTTATGGCTTAAAAGTAAACTGACAGAGGGCTCTCCATGTTCTGTCTCTGCTGCTCTGTTCTGAACATGAGCCGTTTCCCCTGGCCCATTTCCCTCTTCTCCCCCAAACCCACAGTAAGGCTAAAAGCAGTGCATGAAAAATAATTGCAGTCATGTATCATGTTTTTCACATATTGAAAATTTTCACAGAGTTTTCTCTTTAGAGTCTCTTGCCTGCTTATTTTACATGGTTAGCTTCAAATTCCTCTATGAATATTTGAGTAGTCCAGGAATTTTCTCTCATTTGTCTTTCTGTACCCTTTACCATAGAGTGACTCTTTGGAAGGAGAACTGTATGGAGAATGCATTATATATTTTCTTTGCCCAAATGCACAGGAAGGATTTCCTTGGCAACAGCTTATTAGTAAGCAATTTATATTTGAGAAATACTGAGAAATACCCCTATTGCTTGCCTGAACTCTGCTGGAACACTTCATGTTCTCAGCATCTCTGAAAATCAACCTATAACTATGAGTCAAAAGCTTGGGGCAAAACTGGTAGCAGAGAACCATTTTTGATACAATTTGCCATATATATATTTATATATATATATAAATTTGCTAAAATTCATGCCATGAGAATTTACAAAGAAGTGTGAAGAGTTTCTGGAGATCTCTGCCATTCTATAATCTCAAACTTTGATTCTCAGTTCCCATTTTTTTCAACAGCTAATGTCAGAATATGTCAGCAATGACTCCTGCAAGAAATTCTTTTAAGTCTTTAATACAGATCCCTCTGTTAAGGACCTGCCTCTCAAACTTTTCTGGATTTTTAGGTGTAGTAAGAAACAAGACCTTTCCTACCAGAACTCAAGTAACATACTAAACTGTTTCTAAGCCTGGGTTGTGACTCCTTAACTGAATGACTTGCCTTTAGGAAGCTACTTACACAGAATATATTGACTAAGATCTTGGTGACAGGACTAAGTGAGGAGTACAGTCTACCAGGAATCACATCCTCTCAAGAAAAATGTGACTGGTGTCAGTGCTTGCTATGCATAAAATTTGATCTGGGTAGAATCAGATCAAATGAGCTTTAGGAAAGACAGATTTGCAGATAGGTGGAAGAGGTGACCTACAGTATTCTTTCCCACTCTGAATTCATATACCATTATATTTCTCTGCAAAGATACATTATACACTCATTAGAAGCTATCTCTGTCATATAAATGATGAAATGAAACTCTCACTTTAACAAGAATGGCCTGAATTTTGTTCTGATCCTTGCTAATTCTGACATTGACAAATCACTACAATGAGGGCTCTGTAATCAGGAGGCATTTCCTGATAATGCTTTCCAGTCATCTCAACACTTGAGAGTTTTGTGCTTACCTGAATTATTCTTTCCATAAAAGTGTAACTTATTCCCATAATATGAGGAGCATGAAAAATGTGTTTGGCCAATGCATGTGTATGCACACATAAGGAAGGGTAACTGATCCAAGTACATGTTTCTACTGTACTGTTTTAAGAGCATTGATAATCTGCTATAAATAAAAATAAATTTTCTTATCAGAGTTTCAATATTCATAAACATAACTTGGAATTTTCTGAATTGCTTTCAAGTTTCTATGTTTAGTAAACTAAATGGGTTTCACAGAATGAGTTAGAGGAGAATCACAGGGATTGTTGAAGTCCAGCTCCTGGCCCTGCAGAGGACACCCCAACAATGACACCATGTGCCTGAGTATTTTTCAAATGCTGCTTGAACTCTGACAGTCTTGGTGACCCCTTCTCTGGGGAGCCTGTTCCAGTACCTAACAACTCTGGGTGCAGAACCTTTTCCTGATATCTAACCTAAACCTCCCTTAACACAACTTCAGGCTTTGTCACTGGTCACTACAGAGAGATCACTGCCTGCCTCTCCTCTTCCCCTGACAATTAAGCTGTAGACTGCAATGAGATCTCCCCTAAGCCTTTTTTCTAGGCTGAAAAGCCAAGGGACCTCAGCCCCTCCTCATATGGCTTCCCCTCATCCCATGACTTCCCCTCATTCCACCACCACGAGTGACCCAGATTAAAAAGGTGTGCAGGAATGCTCTACTTTGCATGCCTTTTCCTGCTCCATTGTCCCTAGAGCTGTAGGCTTTCTGACTCTCTGAAAATATTACCATAATAGCAAATTGAAAGCATTATGATAATATCAAGAAGTGTGAAATGATTCAATGGATCTAATTTTAAATTGTATTTGACAATTGGATATTCTTCATCTGATCCTATAGTTCATGTAGCTTGGGTGACATTTCTCCCATACCCATTTTCATCACCCTGGAGGATTTTCCAAGGCCTTCATCATCTGGGGACTTCTTTATGTTGAAGATGAATTTGCCTTTTTCTAATTCTTGATCTCATTGGTAGTTTGAAATTTGGTTTCTTTCTTGCCCTTTGTTCATGTAAGGAAGTCCTCTGCATGTGTAAATCTATAATCAAATTGCTTTCCTGAAGAACAGGATCAAAGAGTAAAGAACAGAGAAGGGGAGAAATGTTTCATAAGTTAAAGTTTTGATGATTTGGCAGTTTAATGAACCTGATCATGGTCTTCTTTCTAACTTAATCTTATCAGCATTTACTTAAGAGTGTGATTCTTTTAAAGATACACAGGGCTCTGTGGTGACCCATTTTTAAGACTAAACTCAATAGCTGTTGCTAAGGGCAATTTTTTTTTCTATTGACTAAGAGCAGAGCTGACCTAAAGATGGTATGAAACAGCCCTAGAAATCCCAATGTTTAAATAAAAGAGTTCATTTCATGCTTTACATCCTGCAGTCATGTTTTGTGCTGATTGTCCTGTAATTCTCTGTCTTGAAGCAGGCACTTGCATATAGAGAGAGAACTGTCTGCCCACAGGGCACTTTGAAACCCTTAGACCTTGCAGAACTTGCTATTTTCTTTGCTCTTCAGACACAGACTAGGCTTATACAGACTGACTCTGAAAACAGAGATTTGACTCAGGGAGTACATAAATTTAACGTGGCCTCGGTGAAGATAATGAGCGTTCACTGAAAACCCGCTCACCATCCATTTGTGGGGTTTTTTTGAGTGTGTATAATATAATGTGTACTTAGTCCAGTTTCTTGAATCTAGAATGAAACCTGTCATAATCTCTATGATTTTATCTCAAGAAAAAAATCTATAGAGGTTTCTTAGGAGCTTTCAAGTGCAAGTGAACAGTCAAGAATAGGAAATGTGTAGCTAACCACAAAAAAGGGGTTTTTGGGTGTAACAGTTTAAAAACTTGCAAGAAGGAAAATACAGGTATCCTCTCTATGCAACTCTGGCTTTGTAGTCTCACTTGAAACTCTCAGATTGCCCACATTTTGTGAATGCCTGAATAGAATTTTCAAGAGCTAGTAGACTGTATTTACTGCAGAGCTACTGAAACATGTTTCAATACTGGTTTGTTGTTCAAATACCCATTTATGAACATCACTGACCATCTTTCATTGTGAAACGTTACAAATTAATATGGCCTTTAAAATTACTGGCGAATCTGTTCTTTCATGGTAATCAGTCACTTCTACAGCACAAGCTATAACATCTAATATATAATTCACTTTAGTAGAGGCAATTATGTTGATTGCAAAATCCATCAGAATACACTGGCTCTAAAAATAAGAGTGTATAAGGCAGTCCATATATAGCAAGTTGAGGTTATTAATCAGACCCTGTTCCTTGCATATCATTCATCCCCATGGTGAGCATTTTTCAGCACCCTTGTCAGGGAGTGGCAGCAGGAGAAGGTAGGCAAGAACCGAGGTTGGCAACAGTGCAGGCAGCAGCAAGGTAGCAGCATGGGTAGGCTACAGGGCTGGTTAGAGATGGATCCACAACACAGCTCAAGCCTGTTAATGCTGAAAGATTTGTCTAGTAGCTAGGTTTGAGCACGATTCTTGAGCACAGGCCTCAGTGGTGCCCCTAGATGGGCTCCTTGGTGCAATTACAGTTTCTTGGTGTAGCGGGGTCTCTGACTAGAACCTTTGGTGGATAGATAAATCGAGAACTATATGCAGAAAAGAGAGTTTTGGTTGGAGATCCTTCCTGCAGGCTGTACTTCCTGTGAAGCTGTAAAAACACTGTCAACACATGGAACTGGAAAAACAGATGCAGTAATTTGCTGAAATTCTGGGAGATCCTGACTCTGCTTTGAGAGAGAAATTGATTGACATCCTCAAAGTCCAGCTGCTGGACAAGTACAGTTGCTTCATGTGGGATTTGGTGCAGAAAAGGAGTGGTGCCTGTGAAAGGTGGGAGTATCCATATTTCAAATCTCATTGTCCTAAAAGTAAGAAGAACAAAACCACTTTACTCTATATCTTCAAGTGATTTGGCTGAAAATGAGGGTGATTTTCACGTTCTTGCTTTCCAATGTGCTACTGAATTTTTTACAGGTAAGCCAAATAATACAAGACAGTGTAAACTGGTGAACACAAATTCCTAAGCTGCTGCCAGCTTTTTATGGCAGTACAGTTAGCTCTTAAATAGAGGCTCAAACATGCACTTTTATAAGGATGTGATTGTTAGCACAAAGCAATAGCAGTAAATTGAGTCAGAGTAGGAATGTCCTCCAGCACTGTTTTCTTCTACACTAGTGGATATGCTGTACTTCCCACAATAGTAATTCTTCCTTGGGCATATTATACCTAATTCACTGTGGCACATAGAAACATTTCTGGCATAAGAAATCCAAACCACTGGTGTTATAACCATTAGGCTCCTCTGAAGGGGAAGGGGTCTGATGGATGAATATGATTTTTTGGGTCCTGGCCAAGTTATGCTTATAATGAAAACCAAACATCTTTGTATGGACTCTTTACTATGGATTGGGAGCAAAGAGGATCATTAAAAGAACTCTTCAGGGAAAGTAACTGCAGTGGAGTTACACGGTGAAGACACAGTGTTAAATTAATAATGTGTCAAGCTAATTCATCTCCTGGTGACCTGGTGGGTTTTTTTCCAGTGTCGAAATTTCTGTTGTCTGAAGACACATTTTTGATGAAATGTATTTTGACAGAAAGATGAGCAGGCAGCTACCTCTGAAACATGAATTTTTGTAGGAGGTAGCAGGAAATATAATCCCCAAATTTGCCACAATGGGACTCAAGGAAGAGCTGAACTAACTAAAAATGCCTGTACTGGGACTATAAGAATGTGGTTTAAAGGTCTTGATCAAGGGCAGGAACAGGGAACATTTTTGTTTCTGTTCAGGTGGTATTAAATTGGTAGACAAATTTTGACCCCTGGAATTCTCAGAGCTGTCTACACACTTATATAAAGTGTGTATTTTATTGCTAGTATTTACAAGAGGTTTAGGAATCTTTTTTTTTCTTTTTCAATGAAATAACCAGTTTTGAAGGAAAAGTGGAAAATGCTTCACTGTAAAAGAAGCTAAATGACAAAGACCATCTCTCTCCTCAAGAATCTTTTACCAATGTACTGATTGTGAATGCAGCCTAGGTACAAAAGGTCCAAAATTCACCCCCTCATCTTTTTGTGACAATTCAGCATGCGTGCCAATGCATTAGTGTGAGTGTATAATAATATTGCAATGCATGAAAGCTATAGAAACCATCTGTCTGCTGTGTGTGACATGGATATAGATATCTGTCTTATTAGACTTTGTAGACACAGAAACTGCTTTGGAACTAGAGGGTATATGGGGTGGAGGGGACAGGGAACAGAGAAGGGGGCCATGGCTTCTTATGAGAGTGGAAAGTAAAGTATATGAAAGAAAATAGACCAAATAACACACAAAAAAAAGAGAAGGGGAAGAAAAGACAAAAATTGCGTTAAAATGTGACTTAATTTTTACATCACATAACACCTTTAATTGCAGATAGAAGTGCTTGTAATCAATTCAACTAAAAAAACATTCACTAAAGTGGATTCACATGCATTTGCCAGTGTCTCGTCAGGAATAAATATTTCCACGGAATCTTAAATTATATTTGGGTTGACTACCTCAATACTCAGAGCTGTATCTAAAATGAGCACCTCCTTCTTGCTGGTTAGGAAGAATTAATTTCCTGTGTGAAGTTATTTCCCAGAGAGGCTTTGCTCCTGTAGTAGACCAGCTGGCAGTCAGGGAGCAGGAACATTCCTAAGTGGGCTCTTTTTGCTGGCTGCAGAGACAGCAGAGAAGTTTAGGTTTTATTACCTACACTGATCAAAAGATTTATCCATCTCACATGAGCAGCGCTCTGAAGTAGTGAAGGGGGTAAATATTGCAGAATTAGGAATTGTGCTGCACTCATTGCCTCACTGGTGGGTGAAGCTGTAAAATATTTAGCTTGTTTGGAAAGTATTTGCTGCTAAATAAAGGCTGTTGAAAATGTACTTCAGCATTTTATTACCAAAGATTCTGCTCTGTCTGAATGAAGTGGAGGAAGGACAGGTCTTTTGAAGGATTTTTGGATTTAGAAAATAAATGAAAGAATATTTTTTCTCATATGTAATAGATGATACTTTTTTTTTTTTTTGTCTCACATTATTTTCTTGTTTAAGTATTGGTTATAGCAGACTAATCTGTATGAGACATGAATTTTATTTGGAATTATGTTTTAGCTAAAATCCTCTTAGGTTGAAAGTTTGTGTTTTCTAAATATAGAGTGAAAATAAAATCATGTATTCATGTTCTTAAAAATGTTTGACTAATACAGCAGCAGCTCCTGCTAAAACTCTTATGCATTATGATTTATACACAGACAGTTTGAAAAATGTCTTTGCCATTTTTCTTTAATGTGCTAGTTCCCTGGCCTTTAAAAAAACCCTGACCTCAAGTACCTCATGAATTTTGCACATGATGTCTGTTGCATAAAGCGAATTTTATTATTATTTAATGAACCTCCATATCTGAGCCATTATTTCAGTTACACTACTGGTAGCATTGATCCCATATTTAAAGCTTTCTAGAACAAAGGGAGAAATCAAACCAAAAAAAGCTAGCTTCAAACCAGACATGAAGCTCTTATTTCTGATCTGCTGTGTTTGTGAGATAGTTGTAAATTCTGTGTTATTTTATTCTGTTCCAGCTGTTTACCTCTGCAAGCGGACAATGCAAAACAAAGCAAGGCTAGAACTAGCAGACTATGAAGCTGTAAGTACCTGGCAAAAAGTAACTTTCTCTGCTGGTCCTAATGAGCCTGTGAAATGTTAAGCATGAGAACTATGGGCATTATGTGTGAAAATCTATTAGTTATTCAGTTCTTCCAGCTTGTGGGTATAACACTGCTCAGTAGTCTTAAATGGTGTTTGAGAGATAATAGTGGAGGCTAACTGGACGAGTGTTGAGATTACAGTCCATCTCTAATCTTACTCTTCTCATATCCTCATGCCATTATCACAAATAACTTACAAATCCCAGCTACACCATGAGTGTTTGGAAACAGTTGTTCTCTACACCATTTAGTGTTTGAACGAAGGATCCCTGACAACATTTCCAAAAGCTCTTGATAGATGTACAAATGTAAATCTCATTCTTTATAAGTGATGCTGACACTTGAGCCTTTTCCCATCAGCTAGATGAGAGGCAAAGAGGGTCAGACTAGAGGCATTCCTACTCCCTGACAGTTGTGCTGTGCCTCAGGCAAGGTAAAATAATTGGGGCCAGGAAGAGCCTGAAAAAGAGGGAGTTGGATTAGCTGATGAGGATGGCATTCAATAAGGAGAGAAATGTCTTGAATTCCAACTCTACCCCTAAGTAGTTCCTGAATTTTTCATCAGCATGTCAACATAAAATTCACAAACAGCCCTGTCTCTGTGCTGAAAGCTGTCCAGCTGTGCTGCTGTGACCTGCCACAGCACATGCTGACACACTCTATTGCTTCTTCTGGCACAAGCTTGTTTTTCAGTGTACTGCGCTGTGGGGTGTGTGTAATTTTATACTCACATGCCTTAGAAAACTCCCCTTCAGCGAACAATCCATGAGAGCCTTTTCTGGTATTGACAAGGTCTCTAGAAAGTCTGCTCTTCTCTTCCTGTAGTCTTCATTTTCACTGAGTACGGCACAGAGATACATTTGCAATGCATAGAAATATAGTAAAAACAACACCTTTTTTTTTAAAGAAGACTGCATACTGCTACTGTTTAAGCTGGGAAGAGATTTAAAAAGTGCTGTTGGAGACAGTGAAAATGTTCCATCATCAATGGAAGAAAGAATTTTGCAATGATTTCATAATTTTTCTTCCTGTTATTGTTAGTAGGCTGTAGGATAGATACATTTCCTGTACAGTATTGAAGAACATTAGTTTGCATTTTTAAAAATGAGGATAGCTATGGAGGTTTGGCTATACTACCAAAAATGGGAGCCAGCACTGTTCAGGGGAAACCATTTGCATAGATGACTGATGAGGAATTGTCATGTGGATCATCCAGTGTGGAGATAACTGCTGTTATCTTTCATTATTACATACTTTCAAAACGAGGATGTTTGTGCTATTTCAAAATTGCTAAGATAGCAGGCAGTATATAAAAATGTTTCAGAAATCCCATGTTCTGCTGAAGAATGCATCTGCCCTTTTTATCAGAGTTTCAAAACTAAAATAGTCAAGGCATTCAAAAGTATTCCATCTCATTTGGTGTCAAGAAAAAACTTTATATCAGATAAGGAAGATCCATTTCCACTGACACAAATATCATGACTTGTATTACATCTTGCTGAGGGTGAGGTGAGGAGAGGAGGGAAAGATAAAGCCAGAAGCTATCAAAGAGTAAATAACTTGCAACCTAACCCACTAAAATTGTAATGTGTTTTCAGGAGAGTTTGGCCAGGCTACAGCGAGCTTTTGCTCGGAAGTGGGAGTTTATTTTTATGCAAGCTGAAGCACAAGCAAAGTAAGTTCCTTTGGAGATGGACAGGTTTTGTTTTGTGCGCTTTTTGATGGAGGGGAGGGGGAGGAAAGTGGTTGGACACGTTTTGGGTTTAAAATTACTGTCCTCAACACTGCTTCTTTTAAATATCTTGTGACATTGGCAGGGTTGACAAGAAGAGAGACAAGATAGAGAGGAAGATTCTTGACAGTCAGGAGCGAGCATTTTGGGATGTGCACCGTCCAGTGGTGAGTGCTGCTGGGGCAGCTGGGGATGTGAGCTGGGCTGCTGATAAATGTCAGCTGCTGTGGAGCTCTGGGGTAGCCTGGGGAAAGTAAAAGAGCAGCAGGGCGAGGGGTTGGGGCTTGCCTCCCTCTGTTCGGGATCTAGAGTTTGTATGAATCTGATATTGTAGATTTCAGATGTGTGTGCATCCAGTTCAGGATTTTTAGTGAGTAGATGTGTTGTGCCTGGTTTCTTGAATCAGAAGGTACCTGTCTTTGACGATTATCATCTCAAAGGTTCCCTGGGGTATGAGTCACACAGCCTAAATTATCAGCAGAACTAAAAATACTGTTAAATAAATCTGACTATTTTTCTTTTTTAGTCTGCTTTTTTGCTTGCTAAGCCTTTTACCTTCACTCTAGTTATGTTTTCAAGCTATTTTTGAAGTACATAAAGGTTAGATATTGGCTTTGAGCTGTGGGAGTCACACACACTGTCTAAACAAGATTTGTCTGAGTTCTTTGTTAAAGTCCATCTGAAACAAAACTTTAAAAAAGAAAGTTTCTTACATACTCAACCATTTTTGAGTGCTAAAATTGTGAAAAAAGAATGTCAATTGTTACAATAATTCCAATTAACCTGTACATATTTTTTGCTTTACTACAGAGCAGTATTGGTTTCCACTGCCTAGAGTTAAGCTTTCCTTTTCTGTTTATGCAGTTTTTGGTATCATTACCAGTGAAATCATATATGAACTATATCTTTTGCTCTGATACTGGAGAAAGCTACTTTTAGTGGGGGAAGTAAATTAGGTGATGAGCTGTGGAAGAGTAGAATGCAATGAGAAAGTTTAAATAAAAAATAATGAACTTGAAGATGGTCAGCTTACATTTGTGACTGCGGAACTGAAGTGATTGTAGAAGAAATGGATTTTTAGGTAGGATTTAGAATGTCAGATAGCAAAAATAACTTGATGTGAAAGATTCCAACCACAGGAAATAGATGCAAAAAGACTGGGACATTATTGTCTAATCACTGACATAAATCAAGGAAGGAGAACAGAAAGCAATTTTCCATCTGATGTAGATTGGAGCTACATAAGGAATAAACATAAAATATCCGTGGACCTGAGACCTGTGAAGGAGCAGAGAGCTTTTATATTTGCTGCAGAAATGGATCTAAAGGTTTTCAACCTGAGAGTGAGATGTTATTTTCAGGTTTGGAAGAGATGAATTGTTGAAGCTTCAAGAGAGTAAAAGGGACCAGGACAAGAGGAAATGGAATCTGATTAAGAGCTTTGGCTGAACTGTGGATAAATCTGCCTGGTCCAGCAGATGTTTTTAATCTGGCTGTAAACATACCTAGGAAATATCAAGGACTGGCTTACAGTCAGCAATGTAGGCTCCTGGCTTTAGGAGATATATATATATAGATGAATGGAGAGGTTCATGCTTTGGCTACCTTGCTCCTCTCAAGAGCCATTGAAATAAATTTTTGAAAACACCATTATGAATTTACTGTCACAGTAAAAGCCAGAAGCTTCTTTTGAAAAGAACAAAAGATAAAATACAAACATACTGAAAAGACGAAGGTGATGCTAGAGCTAAATTACAATTTGTAATGGATTTTCAAGCCCCCCAAAGGCCTCCCAAGAACTTACAGAAATGCTGCTGCAACTCTAGAGAGCTAAATTTCTTAAAGTTTTTTAAGGTAATGTTTGGATGAGAATCTGTGTATAATGCTGATTTTTATTTACAGTGTTTCACCTTTTGATAGAAGTTCAGAGGCTAGGGGCAGTGACAACATAGTTCAAAATCCACCCCAATGTAATTTTTTTTTTTTTTACTGAAAACGAGTTTTGAGTATAATAATGTTTCATTATTTTTGATTCATTGGTTGATAATAAATATTTTTTCAGGGTATTCTTGCAGGTGTCCTGGTCCTTAGTTGCTTTAATGCTTTATTTGTTACCTACACAGCTACAGTACTGATACAGAAGATTCACATGTAAAATATACACTATGAATATTAAATTTGCAACGTGTTTCAACTTTATGTTGATGAAAGGAGCAGGAGAGGGAAGCAAGCCATCATTCCTAAAGGACAGTGCAGCAGTGCACTACAGGAATGGGAGACATGAGAACAGCTGTGTGGCAGGGGGCCAGGAGAATGGCAGTGCAGAAAAAGAGGATGATTAGGTGTCAGAAACCTCACTGTGACTCAGGTTTAAAAGAAAGGAAATGAACCAAGGCTGGACATGTAAAGAGGATTTGCCTCAAAAACCACCATTGTTTCATAGGTCCCATGTCGCAATAGGACACGAAAGGATGAGGCAGAGCAAGGCCTGAGGTCAGCAGGAATGCTCTCTGTTCTCTGTTCTTTTTATTTCAAATTCTGACTCCAATATATACAACTGTACAGAATGACAAGAGATTGGTCAAAGGTGTCACCACCTCTTCAATCTCTTTGGTGAACATCACCATCACTCAAGAAACTCCTCCTAGATGACAAATATGTAAACATCTCATTGTTTACAAGAGAAAGTGTGAGAACTCTGCTCCAAGTTCTATAAACATCAGAAGGCATATGAAAGCATCAGAAGGCAAAGTAAAACATGTAAAACCAAGGGCGACAGTCCCAAGCTAAAGGGAACCCTGCAGGTGATTACAGAAGTTCTAGAAGATTTATGTCACAGTCTGAGGGACAGACAAATTCTTGAAAGTCATTATGACTTTCCTATGTTACTTTGATTGGATGGCCCATAAGTTTTTCCTAGGTCTTCGGACTGAGATGATGCTTGGAGATAAGCCAGAGGAATTGGATTTGGAAAGTTTTATTCAAATAATCATCTATTCTACAATTTTCTTCTGAGAAACAGTTAAGAGAACGGCATTGTTATCTCACTGTTTAGTTTCCATTTCAATATTTATTTAATTGTCCTTTCTCTGTGGGGATGTTTTGGGGTATTTTTGGAGGGGGAGGGAGAATGGGCGTTGTTATGTGCATTTCAGGGCATGTGGAATGCAATCCTGGTCATTTCTCTAAATCCCAATTTGTGCTTTATGTAAAAAGATCTTAGTTTGCAGTTAAATAGAGAATGGCTGAGCTTCAGCTTTAGATAACTGCAGCCTGCAGAGACATTCCCAAACGTTTTAATTTACTAGTTCAGATATCAGCCATAGTAAAACCAAGGAAATTTGTGTCAGGGAGATCTGTATAAACTCCCTTGCAATCTTGAGCATCAGGCCTAGGATAAAGTCCATGCTATTATTTCTAAGATAAAACCAGTATCTGGCATAGGTCTGAGGTTAGTATTATTCACATATAGTGATGCAGTTCCCTTTTTAATGGCAGAGTGAATGTAACTTAAAAATCTTTCTCTTCTTTTCACCTGCCTAGGAAGTGTATTTTTAATAAATGAAAATTGGTTAGGAGGATTAAGGTGTTAGTCAAAAACAATAACAAATTAAGCTGAATTGGGGAAGTGAGTTACTTCCAGGAGAAAGAAATTGAGAAGCTGTTTTTGTTCAGAAAGAAATCTCATGCTCCTTATTAAAGTCCTTGAAAGAGAACTTGTTTTGGCTTTCTTGAATTATTATCTCTTTTTAAACCCCATAATCTTACACTTTTTAAAAAGGGACAAACAGGTACTAAAGCAGTAAATCCTCTAAAACATTCTCAAACCCACGCTAAATACAGTCAGAGCAATGTAGCTGTGGTGTGCTGTAAAATTAACTCTTTTTGGTAACGAGCAAGATGGCTGATGTCTTCCTGCTATGAATTATTCACTTTTCATCCTGAGTTATAGATGCATGAAATAAAAAAGGCCTTTTGGGTACTTGCTGAGATTCTGATTAATTCAGAAGGTGATGGGGGAATCATCCTTTTCTTTTGAAAGTCACCTGTATACTTTGTAACTGGAAAAACTTGAAAAAGCATTTAATTTTCTCCAATGCCTCTCTGACCTTTGCCATCAGTCCATGTTGGTTGTATTACAGGCACATTTAGCAGGTTTCTGTGCAGTTGCTTTTAAAATGAAGATGGGAAATATGCATCAGATGTGCTAGAAAACGGCGTTGGCATGTGTCCCTCTCCAAAGTTTAAACACTGGCGATGGTTTAGTCATAGTGTGACTTGGTAAAGCATGAGCATGAGTCAAAGTGTGGGCCAGTTCTTCCATTTTGCCATTTATAACTTGTTTAAACCCAATCCATAGGATTTCTAATCCCATTGCTGTTACTGGTTTGCTGGATTATGGTGATTAATTTAGTTCTTTGGGAAAAAAAATGGATATAAAATATCGATAAGGGTCAGACTTGATGACCTTCAAAGTCTATTCCAACCTAGACAATTCTATCATTTTATGAAAAACAACAGCAGTATTTGTGTAATTTGGTACAGGACAGTGAAGTATCTGGAGTGAATATGTCTAGTAAGGACAAGCAATAATATTAAGAGCAAGGGTGGGTTTATGATAATTCACTGCTATTGTACAATTCAGAAATATGTATAATTTCTGGATTTGGATGTTCCTAGCTGTTATTTCCTAGCACCAAACTAGGAAAACAGTGTTCTTCAAATATTTAAAACTTTGTCACACATCCCACACCTTTTGCTTCTCTCTTTTTTAATGAGTCTCCATGTCCATAAATTTAGTTTTCTCTGTTTGTTTTTTAAATTGTATTTATGTGGTTGACATCTGACCTGGCAGGTAACATTCCCAGGTGTTGAGGGCCAAGCAGTGAGTTCTTTTGTATTTTAATGGTTATTTCTTCCTGTCCTTCAAGATCAGCCTCAGAGACTTGTCAAAACAGTGACTTTACCTTGGATGAGATGGTGCATGCATACCTGCTTTTCACACTCAGTGCCAGACTTTTCTGGGCCACTTATTTAACCAGAGAACACTTCTCTCTGTTTTTCCATAATATTTTCAGAATTTTTAAAAACATCTTCGGAAAGAAAATGTGAATCGTGCCATCCAACTTCTCTAGTGATATATTCACATATAATTTTCGTGTCTTCTTTTGCACCTGTTTGACCATATATCCTTACAAGGGAGTTACCTTTATGGCAGACAGGAATGCAGCCAAACCAGGAATTGTCATTCTCAGATAATTGCCCTTCTGGTAATGAAACAAAGCCTTGTACAATGATTTAATTTCAAAAAAATGGTTATAATGATTATGATCCATACTTACATGTAGTTGAGGCACATGTTTATAAACCCTCTAGCTGGCCTGCTAACTAAGACCTTTATAGAAGTTTTTGTACTCAAATTATTTAGCATTTTTATTTAGTCTATACTTGAGTAAAGATGGGACAGATGGGGAAAAAGAAACAAAGTTTCTTGCAACAGTGCAACAAAACAAATTTTTGGAAGTTAAAATTGAGAGGTCACAAGCTGTGAAATAGTTAATTGATGAGATGGTGGAAGGACAGCAGGAAAAATGATACGATAATATGGTTTTAAGTGAGACCCAGTTCTGTATGAAACTAGGAAAGTAACCTGAAGAAGTAAATAATAAGTATATTTTTAATAAGTGCAGTGTTTATACATTGATCTTTGTATCTGTGGGAATTAAATTTGCCTCTTTGATCCAAAGCATTTTGTCAAAGATCTTCTTGTAAGTCAAAAGGCATATAATCAATTTCTAAATGTCACCTATATATGCCATCAACATTTTCAGAGATGTGTTAGACTTTTCTGTTGCTACTTATTTTCAAGTGAATAACCTAAGTTTCTTCTGTATGGAATTTGTAAAACATCGGTCTCCTGCCTTTTGGGGTAAAAATAAATAGTGAGAAAGCAATAATGAATCTAACTATTTAGCACAAGAGCAAAAAACCAGGTGAATTTAACAAGTTTCCTTGTGTACTAGTGTTGCAAGTACTGGAATCTTCACATATAGAAAAATAATTTTAATACAGCCTCAAGTAAAATTATTACTACTGAAACTCTACTTGAATAAATACAATGGATCTAATTTCTGTGCAACAATTTCTGGTTCTGAAAACAAACTTGAAGTAGTATATCATCAATTAAAACTAATTAAAAATTAAATCAACTTGCAGAAATAATTAAGCATAGAACTTCAAAATAGTAGTATTTTGTTGGGTACAGCTTCTTGTTTAATTTCATATGATTTGTCCCAAGAATTAAATTTTAATATCCTTTTCTGATGCATTTTGCGTATTACGTAATTCTGTGACGTACAGAGCACTAATTTAAAAAAATCAAATCTTGTTCACTTAAGGTGAAAGCTCAGCTTTCAATAACATCTGTCCTTAAACAACCAAGTATGTGAGAACATGAGGATCACTGTCATGGTTCAAGATGTTCCATCTCCTATGGGCACATTTTATGGTTTCATTTATTAGCATTATATTCCTTGAAAATTTCTCTCTCTTTCTCTCCTGTTTCTAACATGTCTTCCATTTGCACAGCCAATGGAATTCCTTGTGTGTCTGATACTACTCAGGGAAAAGATCTGGACTCTAGTTTGAGAAAACAAAAAAGTATAAAGCGGAAATTGGTACAGTGTAGATTTCTTTATTTTGGAAAGATGCTAAAAATCTTTGAAATTTTAAATGATCCTAAAGTTTATACTAAGTGAGACTTCACATCTCTTAGCTTGAAAATTGTCTGCATTTTACCTTGCTGCAAACATAATTAAACTTTGATCAAACTAATTGATCAAATGTCTCTCCTTCACCTGATGGTGATTGAACCTCATTTGTCTTGTTCAAGTAAGAGTAACAGATCATAGTTGAACTTTTATTCATTAATTGCACACCTTTCTGTGTTTTGATTAGGTCCATTGCAGAACAACAGTGGAACTACTGTTATTTTGTTAGTAGTCAGTGATCTCCCATTCAAACCTTGAATAAAGGATGTATTGATTTTACTAATTGGTCCAATGGAAAGTTTTCGGTCCTCCATGTGGGACTCTCTACAGTATGTTTAACTTATACATAAATGCAAAATTCCTTATTTCTCCATCAGTATATTTCTAGTGTATGACACAATAAAGTTTATTGCTTATTCATTTTGCTTTAAGAAATAAGTCTGTAACTTTTTGTTATTTATCTCTGTTCTTTAAACAGTCAAAATGAAATTAGCTATTGAGGACAAGTATTGAGCATTTAAATTCATTCTATGCTATCTGCATAATTCTCTACTAAAACCTTCAACAGAAGAGAACACTTAATCCTAACGAAGTTTTTATTAACTCTTATGAATTAAGACAATCCCTTCATTTGAAGGAAGAAGCTCAATAAGATTTTACACTGAACATTCTGTGGCCTGAAATATCAGTCCAATAAACCAATAAGAGATAATAAAAAGCTTTTATTTACTTAATTAAAAGCCAGTAGGTTTTACATTATTATCAGCTGATAGCTGGTTTTAGCAGTTAAGCTGTGTACAACAAATTTGTTTCCATTATCCTACTTGACTGTAGATCACTATTTTCAGGTATATTTCCAGCGTATTGACAGATTTTTGTATTGCATGCTTTAAAATTAGATTTGTATTAAGAAATATGAACAAATTTGAGGTTATTCTATGCAAGTCCAGTTACAAGTTGTATTCACTTACTTCAGTGTCACACTGAATCCATACATTGCGATTATTTATCCTATCTTGAGTTCCAAAAAGATAGTATTTAGAAGCATAACACATACATAATGAAAAGACTGTAGATATTGAATATATCTAATGAGTCAGTAGAACAAGCAGGTTTTAATAACTTTGCCCTGATTATCTGGCAAATTTATGAGGCCTCTAGAAATAAAATATGAATCATGCTTGTACAGAATCTATAATTGAGAACAATCTTGGGATTTGCTTCCTAAAAATTGTTTCATAGGTGGGAATTGAAAGATATAGCTGTATGTCTGAGAGGAGGCAATTTCTAACAGACAAGAGTCTGCTAGAAAAAAGGAAAAGCTAGTAAAATCATGAGCTAATTTTAGAAGTTTGGTCTGCAGTTGTAGAGAGGTGAAGTCTTCATAGGAGCTCTTTCCAAAGTAATCATCAAACTTACACACTTATTACAATTTACATTTGTGGTTACCGTGGCTGTTGGACAGTATTCCAAATATTAGTGTCTCCGTGTTTGCTTCTTGTTAGAACTATAATGTAAGTGGGACCTCCACAAAAGCACAGTGATTTAACAGCAGGTGTTGGAATGCCAATCACACTGCTTGTTTGTCAGTCACACAACTGAATCAAAAGGACATGTTTTCAGAGAGAGCATTCTGCTAAAATTAATCGTGAAAACTTGGGCTATGGTACTACTGCAAGTAGCATATAATATGATAATTTCATATTTTATTCTACTATACTTGTGTATGAAACTTTAAGTGCTATAACGTTATAGAATGCAACCATTAAATAGCTAGATCCATCCCATTTAATTTAGAGTTTGTAGTTATAGGATTATGCTGTGTAATGAAAAAATAAAACCCACCACTCGAGTCATAATACTTAAACTCAGAATAACATTTTCCTTTTTTCTTCAGACATCTGCTGATTTACTAGAGGTGTTGTCAACTCCTAGTGCTCACACACTTGATTTCTCGGAGTTATTTTCACAGAACTGCTGAACCAAACGGAAATAGTAATTAAAACATACACTTTCAGGGAGGATCATAAAGTTCATAAGAGTGTTTCAGATTAGGTATACCTAGTTGATTGTAAATTAACCAACCCCATGATTAGGTTCTGCAGTTTTAGGTAACAGTATCTTTTTCTAACCCAAAGGAAGGGTTCCTGTAGCCCTGTCCCCGTGATCCCTGATTTGCCCTTGCTGCCTTGGGTGGTATCACAGGGGCTGCTGAGGTCTCCCCTAGCAGCACTACCAGTGCATAGCCCTACAGATTTGCAGGTTCTGGCAGCTATGCCTTCTGGGTTTATTTTTTATCATCACTTGCTGAGATTCTTTGATCTCTGATTATAAAGTGAGCTACATTTTAAAAAAAGCGTGTTTTCTGAAATTTTTATCTGGATGTGAAATGTTCCTGTCCTTTGACTGGACCTTAAGATAACAGCCATTTTTCCAAATCCTGTTAGAAGACCTGACCACTTGTGCTCAGTATGTTTGGAATGTTCCTCTGAGACTTTCTATTGTACTAGGAAAGTTTTTAATAGTGCAGCTCTTTGACTGGAAAAATCCTCTTTATTTGTTGACCCTGAAGTGTGTAAAATGAGGTAAAATCCCAGAATACAGTGATAATTATAATCAAAACCTCAAGTTTTCCTTGTAAGCCTTAGTGGATTCTGCACACTTGAATAATTTCCATCTCAGTGAAATAAAAAATTGGTGCAGTGCAGGAGAATGTAGCCTGTGTTTTTCTTTATGAGAGCCTCAGTTTTAGCCATTACTGACAACTTACTCAATATAAGATTTTAATGTCTCCTTTGATGCTAGACTATGTATGAAAAAAAAAAAATCTTTCCCACATTACCAGAGTCAAACTGGGTATTTTCCCAGCTAGTAACTCCTTCAATTTTTTCCATCTGATTGGCACTGATTTTTTTTTTCCTTATTCCTTTATTTTGTAATCTTCCATTTCTTTTTTATAATCTTCTCCCCTTGATTTTTAACTATGCACTGTTCAGATAGCTGCACAAGTAAACTGGAATAGAAAACCTACAAATAAAAATGAACTCTGCTGTTCTGCTTATCACTCACTGCCTAATTAACTTCTTGTCTCTACTTTAGAAAGTGATATGAATAGTTTCTGTTGAGTGTTAGAAGACTCCTAGAAAAATGACAGGAATAGCAGCAATGACAGAAATAGCAGAATAGATTGTTGCAGAATCCAACTCAAACATTTGACACTCAGAAAATTTCAAATTTTAAGCTTTTTTTTTTTTTTGTGATAATCTTCTATCTCAGATAATGTAAAAGAAAGATTTCAATTTCTGCTTTTTATTTATTTTTGTGTGTCTGACTTTATCCTTTCCAGGAAAAGAGATGACCTGTCATGTTTGTACCCAGGTCCATAATTTAAATTTAAAGTTTTTTAAATCCTGAAAGCCTGGAGATCTTGAAATTTAGTATTTTGTAATTACACTTAACAAATTAGCCCTTGTCTACAAAAAAAAAAATCTATTTTACAGTGTATTGACACTGAAATGCAATGAAATTGCATAAGGTATGTGAATCAATCTAGCTAAATATTTACTGCTTTAATCTGAAGTCTGAATTTATGGGCGTGCATATTGAAATGAGGTAATTATTTTAAGTAGCACCTATGTATTTTTAGCTAAAGAGACTGTGAAATTACATTTCCTTAAATCAACCCGAGGTTTGTTTGCATGGATTGAGAAAGCACCACAGGCTGCTGCAGGGAGCAGTGAGGAAGCAAATACCAGTCTTGTTTCCACTCTGCTGTTGTGGGGTGGGGAAGGCAGAGAGATGAATTTCACACCAATGTGAATACTTGATTGGAGTGTTCTGTAAAGTGGAATATTTGAATTTCACTCCCTGCAGCTTGTGAAGAGTAGGCTGCACCACAGAAGTGTAGGCTGAGAGGGACCTCTGGAGGTCTTCTCATCCAAATTTCTGCTCAAACCAGTGCTGACTTCTAAGGTGAATAAGACTGCCCAGGCACTTGGGTTAAACAAGCTTTGAAAATCACCAAGGATGGGCATTCCACAGTCTCTCCTAGTTTTATAGCAAAATACATTTCCTTATAGCTGACTGGAAATTCCTTTACTGCAATTTCAGATTACCATCTCCTGTCCTTCCACAGTGCACCTTTGGGAAAGGTCTCTCTCTCTAAGCCCCCCTGTAGGCACAAAAGGCAGCAGTTAGCTCTCCCCTTTTGTGAGCATGAAACAAGTCAGTTCCTCCACTGGATTTTCTCATTTGAAATGTATTTCTTGTGTTGTTTGTGGGGCTCTGAAGTAGTCTTGATGTTCCAGAAGTTTCCTTGTGATGCTGAGTAGAAAGGAATAAACGCTTTGCCTGCTGGCTGAGCTGTTGCTAATGCAGCTGGGTACGTGGTTTGTCTGCATTGCTGCAAAGATACTGCTGACTCATGTTCAGCTTCTCCTTCAGATCATTTCCTACAGAGCAGCAATACAGACAGACACTTCCCAGCCTATTGGAATGCACGAGCATATTCCCTCCCACAGACAGGGGTATATTTGTCTCAGATACAAGAAAACTTCTGGTTATTTTGGCTTAAGTAGATTCACAGTTAAATTGCCATCCTCTTTGGGAAAGAAAAAAAAAAAAGCCATCAAAACTTCAGCTGACCTAATTATAAATATTAATTTACCCTCTGTTGAATGTTTTGTACTTTTTAGAATTACATCCTAGCAAAGAGATTTTTATACAAAAAAAAAAAAAAAAAGAAAGCATTAACAGCTGTTGATTTGGGCTATATGGCCAGGCAATAAAAAAGGTACTTGGAATAGGCAAGTTTGTACAGCAAGCAGGCTATAAATACTCAATACTCTGCACTGCCTGGATGGAAATGTACCATGGCTCAGGCATGCCATTTTATGTAAATAATTAATTCTTCCAAAGAGCTCTTACAGGTTTCCTAAAATTAATACACTGTAGCACTGTTAGAAGGGCTTAATTAATTTAGTTGATGCTGCCACAGTTATCAGGGGTAGAACATTAATATCAAGTGGATTTTTTTTAAACTCAACATACTCTCAGGTGGTTGCTTCAAATGCTGGTGGATAGCCAGATTCAAGCATGTACATTCTGGTACCTCCTTTGCTTACAGACGAGGCTTCTTCCTTCTTTTGTGATTCTTAGCAGAATCCTGGTACGTATCCTCCTAGACAGCATCAGGACAAAGTGGTGCTGCTTGGGATTCATACCAACATTGTTATCCAATAATTGAAGTAGGGATTGAAATTGTTCTATATGTGGATTTTAAAAAATTTTATTTATCTATATCCATTTATATCCACAGTGAATTTATCACAACTGGACTGGCCTGTTCTTTGATTTAAATTAATACAGAAGTATTTGTACTTTGAGATAGGTACATGCTAATAGATGGGTGAAAAAACCTAAGTGAATGTATGACAGTTTTTCACCCAGATATTTAAAAATTGATGAGGACCATATTCTGCATCTTACTGTATTATAATTTCAAGAAGGTCACAAGGCTTTTGCCTGTGTGTGTTGGGGGGAAATTGTTTTCACACAGAACATTATTCCTGAAAGAAATAAGCACTCTATTTACACATATAGAAGAGTTCTCAAGTCTTCCAGGAAATCTGTTTGAAAACTATTTACAGTATTAGTATGCAAATTATATACCACACACTAAATGGGATTCTTGCAGCAGAGCACTCTGACAGGCATCTCACTATTTGTACTATGGTAGTATAGTTTAAAAAAAAAACACAAAAAGAAAACACAGCTGGATATAATTGTATTCAAACACACACTTATTATGTTAATGAGGGCATACAAATAAAATTAAATGTTGTCCAGCAAAGGTTTTCCCACAAAGACTGAGTTATTTTAGCAAAATGTTCATATAGCACAACTTTTTGTGTTTATTTTAATTGAAAAGATGTTTGATATTTATTCCTGAATATTGACAGATGAAATTTGGCAGCATCAGAAAAGCAATAAAAGCCATCTCATATCAAATATAATTTAATAAACATACTTCAGCTGAGAAGAAGACATAATTTGTGTCCGAAACTACATTAGGTACTTCCAGTCATACAATTTAAATCAAATTATGAGAATGGTATTGTATGGAGGTAGTGATATATGTCTTAAGGGCCCATTGCTACCCCAGCTTGTCAGAGTAGTTGATCCACCCTTCAGCCACCTCCCTTTCTGCTCTGAAGCTTCTGATGCTTCCCTGCCTCTACATTCCTGGGAGGTTTTAGACAGCCAGGTGTCACTGAGAATCCACCAAGTGCTGTAGAAGGTCAGTGCTGGGCTCTTTGCAACCAGCTAAAGCTTTGCCCCTTTTCATTTCTAAAAGTCTCCCAGAATGTATCGTTCCCCTTGCATCAATCTATACAATTCTGGCATGGAAGTTACCCAGGCAAGTTGCAAGATCAGTCTGTGCCAATTTGCTGCTGGTGGGCTTGAAATCTTTAAAAATAAGAGGCTTCAGATGAGGTTTACGCCTTTTTTTCTTTTTTTTCCCCTCTCCATTTTTAGGACATGCTTTTAACAAACCATAACTGAAAACTGAACAAATAACAGTTTGTGCATTATGTAAGTGTGCCTGCTATTCAAATTGTTGCTTTCAAAGGCCGTAGATGTTGTTTCAAGCCCCTGCCTTCTCCACTGCCAGCTGCTGCTGTAATTCTAAAGTAGATGCGCTTGGGTTTTTTTTGAACATTGTATCTCAGTGTAGTGCCCTGGGAAATTGCTTTCTGGTTTTGAATTGATCATCATGCAGAACTTTGTATTTTTCAACGTTTTTGTTTGAGATTTGCAAGTTATTTCTGAGTTCAAAACCTCTTATTTTTGTTCAGAAGCACAAAGGGTACTGTCCCAATTCCAGTGTGTCAGATGCAGCCTTAAGAATATTGTCGATTTTTATCATTAGCATTGAGGAACTGTTTCTGTTTCAAATGTGATATGATCAAATGCATACTAATTTATTACTTTTAAATAGAATTTTATTTATTTATTAATTAAAAACCCCCCATACTGGACTAAAAAAATCAGTCTGTTATTTAGAATATTTTCTAGAGGCAAAGTACTATTGCTCTGTTCAATGAAAGGTATTTTTTTCTTAGCTGTATAAGAAATTCTTAGCCTATAAGAAATTTGTTAAATTTTGTCTTATTTACAGTCACATCAAGAATTTTTCATTATGATAAGAAGACAGAGGTTGTATCATTAGAGCAATAATAAATCCAGCTTGGCTGTTGGGCAAGTAAATTCAATATCTAGCTACTTCCATTACAAAAAACCCCAACCTTCTTTCACTAAAAATCTGCTCCCACTAGAGAGCAGATTTTGTAGCTTCCACTCAGTGTCAAATGTAATCCCTCTAAAATCAATAGACAAAATTCACCTGAGAGCAAAACACTTATTATTATTTGCTTCCAGCAATGGGTAAAAACCAGATTTACACATAGATTTTATACTTAGAGGTAAGTGTCAAAGGAAGATGAATTAGGAGAGACTAGAGTACTTGTGTGCTTTGGGAGGCCACAGAGTTGTGAGAATAAACCACTGAAACCCAAATCTGATGTGTTGAGGGTAATTTTATTTAGACTGTCAGTCTTCTGGTTGGGCTGCAGAAGACTGTTTTGTTGTTTTGATTTGCCTTTTTTTCCTTTGTTTTCTGAAGAAACAAAACCCATATTGGTACCTTTTTAAAATTTTTTAAAATATTTCATTTTAAAAGAAGATCCTCTTTAAATATTGACCCAAACCCACATGCTCCTGAAGCAAGCCTGAGGTTCACAGCTAAGGTGAATATTGCACAATTCTGTTTATTTTTGTCTCATTAGGTCAACTGTGCTCCTTGGAGGGATAGCAAGAATGTAATGAATGATTTCCTTGGCAAAAGCAAAGCAGAAACTGACTGGTTTCCATTATCTTGGCAATTTATTTAATTTCAATTTCATGGTGTGGAATTTATTTTTCAGTCTTGCACACTGAAGAATAGCTCAGAGAAGTTTCTTCACAGATTTAGCCTTTTGCTTTCCTTTCTTTTAATAGCCTGGCTGTGTAAACACTACAGAAGTGGATATCAAAAAATCGTCAAGAATGAGAAATCCACATAAAACAAGAAAGGTAAATATGGTTGTTATACCAAAAGCAGGAGGTGGAGGAAATTTATAGAACGAATTTCCATAATTTCTTACAGCATTTTTGTCTTACAGCTGCAAAGAACAAATGCATGAACCAATGTTAATATTTCATAAGCTCTTAGTTGAATTAGTAAAGCTCTTATTGAATTAGTATTAACAAATTTGCTACTGCTAATTGAATGCTATCACATAAGATTTTGGAGAAATACAAAGAGATTTTTAAGATAAAATTCATTTTTGTGTGCTTTTTTCATGTTGTTTAGTAGATTGAATAAAGCATATTAAAAATTTCTGTCAGTAATTAAGGTAAGAAAAAATTAAAATTCAGCTTAACTCTTGTGCTGGTCTTAATGAAAAAGGTGTCTCTACTTTACAATTATGCCCAAATTGGATGACTGGACATTATGGAAGAAATTAGCCCTGTTTAAATTAGGTTGTAATTAGAGTGTCACTTCTCCAGGGATGTACAGATGGATTGGTTCAACACTTTTAAATCCCTTGCACCATAAGCATGTAGATTGACTCTCACTTTGAAGTATTTCCTTTGAGGTGTATTTGCATGTCGACCCATAGAAATGTATCTTTTAAGAAGGAAAGTGATTTTAGAGAAAGTTTTAGCTTGGCTTATTTATGGTAGTGAAAGGTCCAGATTAGTGTAATTTAGCAGACAGTAATTGCAATTTTGGAAGTCCTTCAGATAATGCATGTGTTAGTGTACCTCTCAGGACACTCCACCTACCAGTCTCCTCCACTTACTGTAACAGCATCTCTCAGTGTCATTCCCCATGTTTACTACGATGCCGATACAGAGACCTGATAAAAGTAGATCCTTTGTTGTGTGGCTTTATGGAATTGTGGGAGTTTGGGAGTCTTTATTTTACGCTGTAGTGCAGGAGCACGATTTTATCTGAGTGCACGGATTATTGCAGTTTCTTTAGGGAAGGATGATCTTGGCTAACTTCTTGAGCATGATGTGCTAAACTGTGACAGTTTCTGAGTGTGTGCAGAGAGCATTGCCTGAAAGCAACCACCATTGTTCCATGTTTTTTAGTCTGTCTATGGCTTACAAAATGACATTCGAAGTCACAGCCCTACGCACACGCCAGTGCCAGAGACTAAGCCACCCACAGAAGATGAACTACACCAAGAGGTTTGGAACACAACTACAAACATGTACTTTTAAGTGAACTTTTTTAGGAAATAACTTTTTTTAGGTATAAACCCCAAAATTATTGTAGCTGGGAAGTTATTCAAAACAGCTGTTGCAAACATTTAATAAGCCTTTTCCTTGTCTCAAGGTATATAGATTTAGGCATGTAACTTCCTCAAAACTAATGAGATAAAACCTGAATTTTTTGTATCATGCATTAAATACCTCAAGCTGGTGGGAATAGGCCAGTGAGTGGGTTCATTGTATAGCTAAGCCCATTAACCCCTTCAGCTGTAGACAGCTTGCTCTTCTCTCAACACTGTTTTGAGGCTTGGGGGTGAACTCACCACTCTATGTAAGCATGTATAGGTTCACACACTTATCTGCTGTTAAAAATTTGTTAATCTTCCCTGAGATATTAGAGTCTGGAGTAGGTAAATGTCTGAAGAAGTATGAGTTCTCCTCTAAAAATCTAAAAAAAAGGCTAATTGGACTTCTATTGATGAATCTTTGGGGGAAATGTTTTATTGGGCACATTTTTTGTCTCTGTATGATCTTTTCTCTTAAACGGAAACTTCCATTTATTTTAGAGCTACACTGGTGAAATGTTGTTTTAATTCAGATATATTTCTCTTCTGTGCCCTAGGATAAATTAAGGTTCAATTACAGCCCTAATAAAAAAAGTTATAGAGTCAAGCAATAAATTACTCATAAAACTTTGCCTTCCTTTCTTGCAGATTAAGCACTGGCAAATGCAATTAGACAGACATAGATTAAAAATGTCAAAAGTTGCAGAGAGGTACGTATATTGTCCCATTTTCTATTTTTTTCAATTATACTGATAACTATAGAGAAAAAATGTCAGTATGAAATAGCTTCAAAGATCTATTCACAGCAAATAGGTCTTCAAAGAGAGACATGGGAGCTCAGATGTCATAGAAATAACTGATGAGAGTTTGCTTTAAGTGGAGAAGTATGAAGTTCTTTTAGTGATAAAAATATTCCATATATTCCATAGTGCATTTCTGATAAACCTGAGTCACTGGAAGAGCCTCTGACCAAGTGATCACAATTTTCACATTTCATTGGCAGGGAGGCTAAATGTGAATAGGTCTGGGGTTATTGTTTTTGATATTTCAAAAGGGCAATGCCTGATGAAGCAAGGGAGCTGGGTGGTGTGGAGCTCAGTCAGTGCTTGAACAAAGTGAGTTTGGGCTCAGTTTGGGTCAGAGATGTAACCTAGTAGGACTCTATCTCCAAATAAGAACAAAGTCTATCAGGAAGGGCCTAGAAAACAAATAAAACAAAAAGCCCAACATTGCAGAAAACTGAGCTGTATAGGGCTTAGTAAAGGAAATAAGGCCAAATACAAACTGCTCTTCATCTTCTCATAAACATTTGTGCATATGTGTCTACTTATATGTGTGTTTGTGTGCATACATATGCAAATACCTATAAATATTTATTTATAAAGAGAGCAGGCTAAGATTTTTTGGTTCACTGAACGGTACAAATATAGTGTACACTAAATATATTAGGAATTGAAAGAATAGTTGTCCTCACATGTCAATAATTTTACAAAAATTATCAGGCCAAAGGAAACAGCAAGCAGAAACAAGGACAATAGGAGATGTAAATTACCAGAATACAAGCAAAGTTTTTAGTGTGGGGAACTGAGTCACACTAATTCCAGAATATAGAAAAAAAAAGATTTATTTTTGAAAAAATAAACCTGGGAATTGTGTCCTTTGATTAGGAAATGATAAAAATATTAATTATGTTGAAGAATAAATAAAAGGAGAATCAGCAAGTGCAGGGCCAATAAATATAACCTGCTTAACATGAGTGTTTTAGAACAGATTTTAAGGAAACTGATGTTTAAAACCAGAGGGATATAAAACATGTTCCTATATGAAAGTAAATGTGCATGGAAGAGGTTGTATGATCTAATTTATTAGTGCCTAAAGGACCCTTAAATGGAACTATGTGGAAGTATTAGGGCAGCTTATCTTATTTCTACTCCTGGTAGACCTGAGCCACCCCTCCTTCTTCAGTGGTCCACTTTCAAAAGGCTTGAGTAAACCTGTTTCACTTTCAAACAGCTTGAGCAAACCTGAGCTTGTAGCTGCCTTCTGAGTGTGTGCACACACAATTACCATGGTTCACATGGTTCACAATCACCAGGGTGACTTGTTAACTGAGGTAACCTGATCGGGTTTCTTCTCCTCCTGACTTGACAATGTTTGATGCTTTTGTTTTCCTAGTCTATTAGCTTATACAGAGCAGTATTTGGAATATGATCCTTTTCTTGTGCCCCCTGATCCCTCAAACCCTTGGATATCAGATGACACCACTTTCTGGGAACTGGAGGCAAGGTATATAATTTTATTTCTTCTTTGGAGGTAAGGGAGTATAACATGCTTTTCTGGAAATGTGAAGATTTCAGGCAGAGGTACTGCAGGAAAATACTGAGACAGAAGGGCAATGCAGTAACCTTTGGGTCTTTCCAGTTTTACAGTTTTGTAAGATGGGAAGTGCTATAGATTTATAAATCTGCATGAAATGTTACAGTAACCAGTTTCCAGGCTTCTAGTATAGTGGAAAAAAAAAAAAAAAAGACAGTTTTTAAAATCTGGCAACATTCCTGGTAGGAAATCTTTACTTTTCTGTGTATTACCTTCATCCTGTGGAAGTACTAACAGTCTCTTTGCTCATTGCTGAACATTGCACAGATGTGAGCACTCTAAAAAATGAGAAAACCATGGAACTTTAGGACTTAGTCTAAATTATGAACACAGATTGTTAGAATACTGAAATATTGCTCACTTTGGGTTCTGTTGTTTTTTCTTCTGTAGCAAAGAGCCAGGACAGCAGAGGGTGAAACGATGGGGATTTGGCATGGATGAAGCTTTGAAAGACCCTGTGGGAAGAGAGCAGTTTCTGAAATTCTTGGAGTCAGAATTCAGTTCAGAAAATTTAAGGTAAATGAGAGCTACTTAATTTTTAATAATCTGTAAGTTATATTGGGTTTTTGCTTTGCTGTTTTTTTCCATTATACTTTTCAGTTTTTGAGCCCTTCAAAAATTTTCCTCACCTTTCAGAATTAATTCGTCCAGATTGCTCCCCACTTTCACATACAGGCTGAGGGAAATATTGATATAGTTAACAGAGACTCACATGGAGCATATTTTCCCATTCATATTCAACTTTTGGTGAAACTACTCATGTATGAACTTTTCTCTCAGCTTGTCTTTTAAACAGGTATAAAACGGACCCATTCAAGGTCTGTTCAATATATTTTATTTAGTCAAATATTATGAAAAAAGTGAAATGAAAATTAAAAAGTTTAAAAATAAATAATGGATCTAAAAGTAAAATTCACAGACTTTTATCAGGTTGATTGGTTTCTGGGGATCATTTTGAAAATCTCCACTAATATTCTAGTGCTTGTGCATCTGACACAGCTGAAGTAGGATGGCATCTAGCTCTCAAATTTCTCACTAATTGTAAAATGGAAAAGTATTCCTATGTATGAGGCTTATATGGTATGTTTTTGAAAGTATATTTACAGAATTACTTTTAAGTGAGGGGGAAAATTATTTGACTTTAAAAATTATAGTGCATCCATTGGTTAATAGCATGTTTTGTTTTTGCTGTTCTAAGAAAGCCATATTTCAGTAAGAGTTATTTCAGAGAGATTAATAACAGCCTTTCTATAGACAGACAAATTAAGCTGACCATAGTACAAAAATAGTACAACACGTTTTTCTCTCAATTCCACCTTCTTTTCAGATGTCATCTGTATCACTTTCTATTCACCAATAACATAAGTAGGATAAAAATCCTATTTGCATTTCAACTCTAGAACCCAGATTAATTCTGACCTACTTTTTTCCTATGCCAATTCTCACTCTAAAGTGGTGCAGCACAGCCTTTCATACTAAAATTATGCTTTTGTAGTATCTTACAAGAGGCATTTAATATTTATGGTGTTGATTTATAAATGCCAATTAATTGCACAGATCTCGTTGTTAATTTAAATTTGTCAGCAGAATAATTGGAGTTGGAGTTCTCTAAGTTGCTGACCATGTTCATATTCAAACATTAACTTTGCATCACAAATACAGTCCGAGCTGTATGTGTGTGTTAATGACTTCATTTGCCACAGATACAGATTTTTCTTATTAAAAACTCAAATTGTTAAAACGAATTTTTAAAAAGCAGAGTAATACCAAAAAAGGGAAAGGTAATTTAAAAAAAAATATTTAAAGAGCATCCTAGTAATCTGGTATGGAGAGCAGCTGTTCAAACATGAACCTATTGAGCCCAATGTGTGCTGCAGTTTCTGGTGCTTTTCTGTGATTAATTTGTCTCTCTGCCAACTAGACTGTTACCCACATAATCCCTGACTCTTTCGTCTAATCCTATTTACAACACTAAATACAGGCAAACTGCAAGTAACTGATCTAGAAAAATTCCCTCAAGAAATTTCTTCAGAGATGATTCCTTGACATGCCATCTACTCTTCTGTCTCTTCCTCTACATTCTTAAATTGGCATTATAAAATATAATATCTGAGTAACGGTGAATATGATCTTAGAGGCCAGGCAGGGGATAAATTTGCTCTGAAAAGATTTCAGATCAGCTTTTTCTGATAATTAACTGAAGGAAAACTGTCTCAGAAGCTCAGAATTATTTTGGTAAATTTCCAAGCTGTAGAGAAATCAGTCCAGTAGGTTCACATAGTAAATTTGGGTTAGAAAACATGAATTCGTAAAGCTTGTTGTGTATGGCTGTCAAAATGTTTTAGATGTCAATAAGAGAAGTTAAAAGCTTGACGATTTCAAGCATTACCACTAAATAAACCTTAGAATGTTTTGTTGCTCACCTTTTAACTCCATCATGGTAATTTGGGGGCTTTTAGTGGCATTTTTTTAAATTACTATTTTGACAGCCACCTTGAGAAAAATAATTATGTCCACCCACATCTTCCCACTGCAACAAATTCAACTCAAATCAGTTGCTGGTTCTTGTACTTTTGCGGATCTAATCATGATAAAATTTACAACACTGCCAAGCCTGTAGTTGGATAGGCAGCTGGAACCCTGCTGCTGAGCTTTCCAGCCGAGTGCACAGGGTACAGCAGGGACTGCAGGCATGACAGCAGCTCCAGTGTTAGTAGATCAGATGTCTTATACCTCATTTTGGTGAAACAAATACCAAAACCATGAAATGGTAAGTCTACTAGATACACCATTTCTATTCAAGTGTAATGATCTTATGCAGCAAAAAGTCCCAGTGTTACTGTTACATTGACTTGGACTGAGAGTGTCTAAGGTACCTGAGAATATAATTCTTGGTGGATACAGATCCAAAGATCCATGTCTTAAAGAACACAATAGGGATGAAGGAACTTGAGCCATGATTTAATACTAAGAATTGTGCAGTGATCAGGAATATAACCAGGTTTCCCCTCCTTACTTTGTATCTCTGTGCTTTTTTGTTTTTTTCTTTTTGCCTGTAAATGGGGCTTAACAGTATTTCACTCTCTGAAGGAGTGTTGTAAAGCATAGCAAAGAAATAAAACTGTCTAAGCAGTTCTGTCAATGCAGTAACTTCATTAGAGAGTGGCTGGAGTTGGCAGGTTGGATTCTGTGCTCATCTAATGCAGGGTATGACTTGTGATCTCTTGTTACCATGCAGATTATTTTGGAGAGCTGCTTTGTGTGTTGCTCAATACACAGAACAAATAGCTAAAGTAACATATGATTTGGATAATAGATTTATGAAATTCCCAATGCTTATTACAAAAATGGTGACCATTGTTTAAAATTCACAAGACTAAAGTTTGAGCATGATCCAGTACTACTGAGCTTGGTCACGAGGTTTTCCAAGTAATAACAAAAGTACTTTTCAAAGAGAATGAGTTTATGAAATCAAACTTCAACATGGCACCTGGAGACTTAATGTCTTTAATTTCTGTAGGAAATTGTATTCCTCTTCTTGTCCTTCCTTTGTCTGTAGTGCAACAGAATTCTTTAGAAATTTAATATTTGCATGCTGAAGTATAGGTGTGCTCCCGACTGGTTATTTTGTAGGAATTGCAGTCTGTGAAGATTAAATCGTTTCAGACCTGCCAACCTGAAAGCCTGTCCAAATCCTTATGCAGTATTGCAGTGGGTGTGCTCTCCAAAGCAGCTCTAAGACTGAAAAACCTCCTAGGTTAGTGAAGAGACAGTGGTGAAGGTTAGGTTCCATGATACACAGAAGGAAAACCCCTTCCTGGAGCCCTGGAGCCCTTTCCTCTTTCTTTGATGCTCATTGTTTAGGTCTGTAATGTGTGACTAATAGGGAGAAGAGACTTTTTGTTCTTGTTATCCAGAAAAAGAAGAAAGGGACTGAGACATTTGCTAGATTTGGATGTTTTCCCTCAGTAATTTTTTGTCTAACCATCCCCCTGCAAGATGACATTTTGTGAGGTGTTTATGCTTTACACTGATGATTATGAGGCCCTGTTGTGGGTGCTAATAACCTGACCAAAATTTAATCCTCAAAGCTGAAATTGCCTGTGAGTTATTTCTCATTCAGACTCAAGCTTAAATGCCAAGTGCCAGCAATGGTGCCATTTCTGCAGAGTAGATGAGAAAGAACTAGTTGCAAGATCTGATGAGTTTCTCTGTAATTTTCTTGAAATCCTTCAGTTCTACTATTTCTTGAAGCTTGAAGTTGTAGTTGGCAAGAAAGTCAACTCTAGAAATCAGAGAGCAGTGTTTTCTGCCCCTGGGGAAGTATTATGTGATTTTATTAATAGAATTTGTTTATTTTTTTGTTTGCTTTTTCTAAAAAATGCTGAAAGGTCTGGCCTCTTACTTGTTGTGTCGTGTGCACTGAGTGCTAAGTTCACATAGTTCCCACTTCAGTGTTTCCACACTGGCTATGCCTCATGCATTTCACAGAGAACCACTGCAGCGTTTGCCCCCCTCTTTGCTCCTGCAGGCTAAATTTAACTGATGATGTTGGTCTGGAATCTGGCTGCACCTGGCATTTAGGTCACTTGATGGGACAGAGGCTGTGTTGCAGCTGTGCTATTTAACCGTGAGGCCACTTTGAAAGTAATCCAGCTGGAGGACAGAATCCCCAGATACCTTGCAATATATGTGTTTTACCAGTCCCCGTGGCTGGATGTACTACTGCTGTACACTACCCACTCTCTGCTGTGTGACCCTGCATGTGGCAGCCCAAATGCTGGAGTAGAAGACAGCAGCGAGGTTTACACTCAGCCACTCAAGTCTCTGTTCAAACAGTGCTGAGCATCTGCTAGAAAGGGTCTCCATGGCAAAAGCAAACTTCCACCAACGGGAGATGCAATTTCGTCTAAGGGCAGCCAGAGTTCTAGTTCTGTACACAAAGTAGCACCAGGTCTGTGTATATCATTGCCCAAAAGCTGCCATTCCCCTTCTCCCCTCTCCTGCCCTTGCACACAGTTAACATTGCAGACTGTGTGCTTTTTGTTGCAGGAGCCTTCCCTTGCTCTGGTCACTGCTCATGAGGCAGAGAGCTGTAAAATGGTACAGGGAGCTCTTCTGATTTGAGGCCCTGTGCTGAGGTCTTGCTGACTGCATTTCAACTTCATCTGTGCTATTGGTTGCCATTGGATATTGGAAAAAGTTATTTTTGAAAATGCAAGAGGGGGCAGCCTTATTTTTGTCATTTCCTAACTT
Source organism: Brachypodius melanocephalos (assembly GCA_013398615.1). Classification (NCBI taxonomy): domain Eukaryota; kingdom Metazoa; phylum Chordata; class Aves; order Passeriformes; family Pycnonotidae; genus Brachypodius; species Brachypodius melanocephalos. The sequence continues at coordinate 5,850,846 of VZSR01003807.1, read as the reverse complement.
TGAATATTTGAATTCAATTCTCTGTGGGAGGAGGGCAGGCATATTTTCTTAAAAGATAAGTAAGTAGATTAAAATCTTAAAATGTGTGTTGGCTGTGAAATAAGCACCCTAGACATAACACAGAAATCATAATTCTTCCTACTTTTAGAGAGGTTTCTATATTTAGAGCTTCACATTTTTAGTAGAGTCTTTGAAGGCTATTGTTAGAAGCGTAAAATTAAATTAATCTATCAAAGAACTGGTGCTCAGCCTGTAAGAATAGGGCTATATAACCTCCCTATTCTATGCTGCAAGCATAGAAGTTAAATTAATTGAAATTTATCTCCCATCTATTTCTCCATAATTGACTATAACCTACTATATGAAAACAGTTTACTTGCAAAATAAAATAGCATCCTTAGGCATGTTTGCAGTGGCTTTCAGAATTATTGACAGTAATACAATGGAACAAAAAAGGAAGTGACATCTCTGAGCTAGATCCACAGGATGTCTGCAGGGAGATGGAAAATGTGTATTTACAAAGAGCATCCTTCCCTTTTATTTTTGTGTTCCTTACCTGACTTGGAGACACATGAGTAATCAGTCAATCCCAGAAGATGCACTTGAAGGGGTTAGCACTGCAGGATATGTGCTTTTAAATGCAAATATCGAAAGCAGCTTAAGGAAACCAAAGTAGGTTGCCCAAATTTGAGAGTTAACTGCATTAGAGTTTGTGAACTTTGCAGTTTCTAAACTTGAGTTATCAGGTATTTTTTCTTGCTGCATTGCCAGCAGATTCTCAGGATACATCCCCAGGCTCTGTCCAGAGCTATGTTCAATTCACACTGTAGTTCATATATAAAAGTGATGCTACCCAGAAGTTTTGAAACTGGGGTTCTATTGGCACAGATCCCCTTTGTAACCTTGGAGAAACCACTGTACATTATTACATTATTAATATATTTGCAAAACTGGGACAATATTGCTTCCCTGTCTCTTGGAGAATTTTAGATGAAAAAAATTGAAATTGAAGGTTGTAGAAATACCTAAAATAGTCTTCTTGGTAGTGCAAAGCTGACCATACTGGCTTGTGGAAAATGCACACAGGCTCCTTCCATCTATGCTACAAAGGAATTTCAAAACAGGACTGTGAAGGAATAACTGCTTCCTGAAAGGTAAATTTTCTAAAATGAATAATATCTTACAGCAGGAGTACTGTAAGGTTTGCTATGCTTTACTATCCTCTCTTAAGTGTTTTGCAATAATTAAATTAAATTAGAATTTGGGTTGAGGGTAGTGTCATTTTGCTTTCTTGGGGGTCTGAGTACAGTTTCACCATTCTTCTCTCCTAGCCCATCCTTGTTGAACTCAGCTAAGAGAGCTGAAGTTGATCTCACAGTGTAAGCAGGGTGCAACCACATTTTAAAGGTGCACCCAAATTATTTGCAACCTTGGAAAATGCAGCTGATTTCAAAGCGAAATCACTTCAAGGCTTCATAGGATCAGCTGTGTCAGAACAATAATGAAAAGTGGGTATATATATTATATGCAATATATAAAGGTATATATTGTGGGTTTACCAAAGTCAAACTTGAGTTGAGTTCCGAGGGCTAAGTGGTCTGAGCCATGTCTAAGAATGAGATCCTAAATTAATTTAGGATTCTTTTGTGCCATGAGAGAGTCTGAACACCAATAGAGGAAATAATGAAATAAAGCTTACAGCTAGTTAGCTATGATCATAAAGTGCTCAAGAGGTTTTTAGTGATCTGTCTTTGGACTGAATGAGGATGCAGTGAACTGACTGCACTACATATGGCTGCCCAATGTTGGTTTGCTCAGCAGCAGAAGAGAGAATATGTAATTCCATTCAGCATTTTTAGCAAAAAAATGTATATAAATGGAATGCTAAAAAGAGAAATTAAATTATAATTAGCGAAACATGCTTTTCCAATGTATATATCATTTGTGGGTAACAAAATAAGAGTTACACAGTTTAGGATTTAGAAGGACTCAGAGATTCATGTAGATAGCAAGAATATAAATTATTAGTTTTTGAAGGAATGTCAAAAAGCAATCACTTTATACACAATATAAGCCCTTGTGGTTCAGCCAAAATGAAGTCTCAGTTTAATTCCAGCTGAATCTGGAATCTTCCTGTAAGCAGGTTATCCATACATAAATAATGAAGGATTTCCTGCCCAGCCCATGAAGAACCCTCTAATAATTGCTTCCCTAGGTGGCTTCATTGATTTCCTTGAGACAGTACACCAGAATGCTGATCCCAACATCAAATCACTCAGCTTTTTCTTATTTTAGCATGCCTAGATGAAAACTTCAGTTACTCAATTTCTTTTATAAGAGCAAGGAAGAATGCAGGCACTTCATGAGTGTTTATCCTGAGCTGGAAGTCAAGGTGCTGTGTTGTGCCATAGGTTCTGGTTGGCAGTAGAAGACCTGAAGAAGAGGCCGATCCGTGAAGTTCCTGCTCGCGTCCAAGAAATCTGGCAAGAATTTCTTGCTCCAGGTGCACCCAGTGCTATCAACCTAGATTCAAAAAGTTACGACAAAACCACTCAGAATGTGAAGGAACCTGGAAGATACACATTTGAAGATGCTCAGGTCAGTTTGCATGTGTGTTTATGGATATCTGAAATGGAATATTGGCTAGTGAAATCTATATACACAAATGAGATATATTTGGAAATTAAATGTTAATGCCCTGTTTCCAAAAATGCCATTTTGGCAATGCAAATGTGTAACATCCTTTGTTCATGCGGCATATAAAGTCCTTTGTGGAACTTCTGTGCTTGATATAGGTTTTTCAAGTGGACTTTGAAAGAAGAAAGTTTGTAGTGAAGAAAAAACTAAGTACTTCTGTATTAAATGCAACACTTCATGTGACTTATAACATAATATTTCATCTTTGAAGGCTTCTGAGAAAACCTATAGAAAATAATTGGATTCACAGTAAAGGTAGCAGAAGTGGTATCATCCTCCATTTTCATCAGCAGCCCAGTGATGAAAATTTAATTATTAATGCAAAGTGAAATGGTGTCAAAAGGAGAGATTGAGATCATGTCCCTGTAGAATTTCCTATAGCTTGATTATTAGGTCATCAGCTTGGGAGTCAAGAGATGCTGCTACAGGCCTCATGAAAGAGAGAAGAAAATTGAATTGAGGTTTTCTACTTTTTGGGAGAATGCCTCTGCCCTAAATATGAAGGGAAATAATTTTACCTCCTTTTCATTTTCCATTATGAGAATAGCAACCTATGAAGAAACAACAAAATTTTCATTAGACCTTATGTCATAGCCACTGTTTTGAAATACTCTGCATTAAACCAAACAATTTTTGCTTGCATCTGCTGACCCCTGGAGATTTAAGAATGCAGTGTATAGCAAAGACATAAATGGCAAAGGTAAACAATAGAGCAAGATGAAAGGTTTTAAAAAATATGTCTTTACATATTAAAGTTAAGTGAGTAATGGACATTTAAATTCCTTGCCAGTGTCCTTTTATTTTTTTTTTAATAATAAGTGTAAAATTTCAATACCCTTTTACTGCCAGATCTCTCTTCTTGTAATTTTGTCCTTCATTTATGAAAGATATGGAGTATTCAATATTTGTGCAAGCAGGACTTTGCCTCCTGGAGAGGACCTCTGCTTAGTTCATCCAATTCAGCAAAACCCCTTAAACCTGGAAGCCTCAGTTTCTCTGGAAAAGGGACAGGACTGCTGTGTTCTCACTTGAAGCTTTAGGAGCTTTAAAGGGTCCTGTCTGAGGTGGAGGGTTTTGTGAGGAACAGGGCTCTGCCTCTGCAACAGGACTTTTTTTTGGCCTGCCAGCTGGGAAGGAGACTGCTGGTGTGCCATCCTGGCAGTGGGTGGGTCATTTAATTGTGGTAAAAAATGTATGAAAACCATTTCTGGACTGGATATACAGAAAGATGAAACTCTATGTCAGATACAGACACGTAAGTAAAAATAGCCTGATTGTGCTAAATATGTGCATTAACATGTCCTGGCTAATGTGTACATTAACAATACTAATACAGCCCAAATTATTCTTGCTTTTACAGGCATATTTATTGTACAGAAATAAAATTTTAATGCCCACCACCACTTTCTGCTCTCTGTTGACTGCATTGTCTGCTTTCACAGACACTGGGTGAAAAAAAGCTCCCCCAAATAAACCAGTCTAACTTCTGAATATACATCAGAATTTCTCTGCTTAGTGTAAGAAATACAAGGAAAGAATAGTTTTTACAGTTTCTAATACAGCAAAAATTAAATATCAGTTCTTATTTTACCTTGCCTTAATTTTCAGACAAGGTGGGGAGTTTTGTTTGGGGTTTTTTGTTTGTTTTGGGGTTTTTTATATTCAGTAATTTTATGCACTACCAAGCTGAGAAACAGTATTTTCTTTCCAGTTTGTTTGCTGTTTCTCAACTGCTGTACTACAGGTTTCCTACAGTAAAAAATAGAATCTGAGTAAAAGAAAAACTTCATGAAAATAGCTAACGTGATTAATGTTTTTTAAAAAATATTTTTGAGAGCATTTTCTATTCTAGTTGCTTTTTCTACAAATCTTTTCTCTAGAATATATCAGAACTAGAATTATCAAGTGTTCTACATCACTTTTTTTTCATCTTTTTCAGAAAATAGACTGTTCCAAAATGAAAAGTTTTTTAAGCTGCTCTTGTAATTTATTTTCTGAATAAAGGTTTCCAAATTTTCATATGCCTCTGAAGAATTAATATCTTGAAAATTAGATTAGCCTGGAATTGGTTTTCAATTTACATATGTATTTTCCTTTTTATATTGTTAGCTGGAGAGCAGACTAAACATGTGTCAAAGGATGTTTTCAAGAGTAGCCAGGGGAAATCCTTGCTAACCTGAGCATTATTTGTGGTGCTGAATTGAAGACCTAGTACCTCTTCCTAGCCTCTGAAATCACAAGAGTATCTCCAGAAACTAATTCAGAAAATCTGATAAGGAAGGACCCACAGCTCTTAATTTCATCACTTAGCTAAACTAACTAAGGAGATTTGAAGCTCAATCTAGGATTCAGTTGTCAATTCTTAGAAAATAATTTTGTACTGGAAAATTTGGTCTATAAATCAAAGAAAGGTGTGTTGTATAATTATGCATAAGAAATGGATGGGATTTCAGCTTTAAGAATAGAAAGCAATTAAGCATTAGCTTTAGACCCAAAGCCTGCCATGCTGTAATACTTCCTATTCATAGTAGTGCTAGCTGGGGTGCATTCCACAGCCAAAACATGTGGCTGCCTCCCATTTTACATGTGTCCTCTTCTATGGGAGTAACAGCTCCTCCTTTCCTTTTCAGGAGCACATTTACAAACTGATGAAAAGTGATTCTTATCCTCGTTTTATACGATCCAGTGCCTACCAGGAGCTGCTACAGGCCAAGAAAAAGGTATTGGTCCATCTTGCCTTTGTCTTGCCACTGTGCAAAGCAGTGGTTATGTTTGCAACAATACTCAGTCTTCTCTCCCCTGTGCCAGTGCAACTGGATATCTGGTAGGTGACCAGCTTGGCGTTTTTGGAGGGTCACATACACACAGGAGTTCAATATACATATATGTGTATATATCCTGCATGCGGGCATGTTTCAATAAGTTAATCTAGCAAAACTTATTTTTATTTTTACATCCCATATTGTACTGTTTTCTCTGTTATGAAGCACCTTAAATTGCAAAGTGCTTTACAAATACATTAAAAAAATAAAATAAAATCCCAGAAGAATAGTCTTTCATGTTTGCAAGTTTGCTTATGTAATAATTGTTGTTCTCTTTATTCCACCTATGAAAGCTACAGAATGTGTTTAGAAACAATCTTATTCATATGAATAACTTCTAACTTCAACTATAAATATAGGGGCTTCCTAATTTTGTTTCTTTCCCTATTACTACATGAATAGTTTTGAGTAGGCTAGGAACCTGACTTGAAAGACTGATCATGTCACACTTTGGCAAACAGAGGTTCATGTCTTGGTATGTAATATTTTCTTAGAAAAGTCCAGATTATGGAATGGGTTCTGAACAGCCACAGCCCAGAGTATGTGGAGCAGTTTTACAATGCAGATTTCCATGATGATAAATAATTCTACTAGTGGGCTCTAAACAGTAATCTCCTAGAATCAGCTGGGAGCCCTGTGCCTCGCAAACTCAGGGCCCTGATTGTTACTGGAACAAGGTAGTTATTAACACGGTCGCATTAACTATTGTTAATAATGACAACCTAAAATTATATGAAAGTACTGTGTGATTTTGTTTTTTGTTCAAACATTGATTTCTGAAGATCCAATATAGAGAGAGATGTTGAAAATACCAGAAAGCTTCAACTGTCCGTGTGAAGTCCTTAAGTTTGTGAATGTCAGTTCATTAACACAAGATGTGCACTTCATGATTTCTTTTTACTTTCAGTTTTTCTTTAAATTCAAACCACTTTGATCCCCATGAAAATTATTTTTGTCCAGTACTATATCTGTTTTGCCCATCCCCTGTTTTCCAAGTCCCATTACAGCCTCATACCTGTGTTTGCTTCCTGATTTATACAAACTTTGTTTTGCAGTCCATTGTTACATCAAACCTTCTTTTCTACTCCATTGTTCTTGCTTTTCTTTTCCCCCTCTTTTTTCTTTTCGTTTCTTTTGTTTTATTTATTTCAAATTTAAGTTGGAAAACACTCTGGATCGTCGAACATCTTTTGAGAAATTCACACGCAATGTGGTAAGTTTGTTGCCTCGGAAGACTAGTAAGCCTGATGGGACATCCTTCTCCCCTTCCCCTCACTGATCCCTACTTCCCCTTTTGCTTCTCTAACTTGATGGTTAAAAGTGTATTCATCACAGCTTGTGAATTTTCCTGGGAATGACAGCTTTATAATGTGCTTTCATTACAACCCCTCCTCCCTAGTCCCTTTCCCACTGATCTCAATAGTCACACATGGAGGAATGGACCTTTGGGAGCCATGCTTTTTGCATTAGGAAGCATGAAATTAGTCACTTTCTGCCCCTCTCCCTATAATTTTAGTAAAGAATCTATGAAAACATGCTTGATGTTGTTTCTTTTTCTGGTGCCTTCTAAAATACTGAGTCTAAAACAGTTGAATACATTGGATTTCCATCCTGTCTTTATTTTACTAAAAAAGGCTTAGTCCCCCTTTTTTCAATTGGGCACAGGGAAAAAAAAACAATAATAATTTCGCATCTTCCTTAATGTCTAACAGCTTCTACAGGACCAAAGAATTCGTGCTGTTTATGTGCAAGGGTTTGATTTGGATTCATTTTCATAATGGACTACAAGAACTGATTTTTTTTCTTTTCAATGTATTACTTTCCAAACCTATTTCTCAAAGGCAAAAAAAATGAAGGCTGGTAGATTTTGTGTGGGTGTTCTTTTGCCACCTGCCAAAAGATCCACTGATTTTGTGATACTTGTGATTCTTTTTACTTCTCCAGTTTCTTTGGGATTATTTTTTTTTTTAACATTGTGAAAGTTCCAACTAAAGAATTCAACGCATTTATTTTTGTAGGGCAGAAACATCCCTATTTTTCCATGCCATAAAAACTGTACACCAACACTGAGGGCGAGCACTAACCTGTTATGAAAAGAGGTAGAAAGATCTTGGATTATACTCGAGTTTGTCTGCATTGTCTGTTGAATTGTGCACAGGTGACGCTGCTGTGTGTGCGTGTGCGTCTGTGGCTTTTTCTGTGACCTGGTTAGTGGAGCTGTGTGTGTTGAAATGAAAAATATGAGAGCTTTCAGCAAAGATCATGGTTTTTGTTTTCTTAGTTTCTAGGGAAGAAGCAGTATTCAGAAACTGTCTCCCCGTAATGAGGCTCAAGAGTATTGCCTCAAATATTTAAGAAATGCGTACATACTTTCCAGTAATTGAAAAAAGAAACAAACACAGTGAAAGTTTTCTGAGGCTGTGGGAGTATCTCACTTTTAAAAACAAAACAGTAATTCTTTAACTACTTTCTTATAGGTAAAGGCTTCCTGTAATATTCTTTGAATCCACTGTAATCAGGAAGAAATTTGGATTCAATGGGACAAAGTCAGTAAAGGACACTAAAAGTAAATAAACAGCTACAAAGGAAACTATCCCAATGTTTGAAACAAAAACCCCTATGTTTTGCATGGTGGTGTTGCCGTAGCATGTTGCAGTGTGATTTGTGTGTTGTCTAAACAGGTTGGATCTATAAAACAACATTGTACATGATAGCACTATACATGATAATTCCATTATAATTCAGTAGGGAGTTCCATATTAATAAAAAGTGTAAAAGAGAGTGCATAGAGTGGGTAAAACATCCGGGACCTCTGAGAGCCAGGATTTTTCCCAGTTACAGTGCCTGGCAAACTGCAATGCTATATTTATTCATGGCATTGGAGCAGCCCAGGGGTCAGGAACTGGCTATGGTGAACATTATGGAAAGAGTAGCCATGAAATAGCCAGAGGGGTAATAGCACGCTGCAGGTAGAGGGGTCAGGAATACAGCACAAAAAGGGAAAATGTGAAGACAAGACTGGGAGATGCTGAAATCCCTCCCAGAGCAGCCCTATGGATAAACCAGCAGCTCTGGGCACAAGCACTGGAGCGTTGTGCCCTGCAGCTGTGCCTGATTTTCATCCTGCTAATCTCAGGGCAGAAGTACCAGAATAGCAGCATGCCAGAGATGCAAGGCAGGCCCAATAAACCAGCTGTGAACTAGAAATGGAAAAGAGGATTTCTGGACATTAGTAGTTCAGTAGAAGAGAGGGATTTTTTTTTTTTTCTTTTTCACAGAGCAAACTCTGAAATAAAAACTGTGGTTTTGCTTTTTTTCCAACTATTACCTCTTAACCTGGGTGGAGTCTGTCAAGTCGGGTCAGGTATGAAAGAAACACATGTCACAGCTAGATGTATATTCTCTATTTGACTGACAGCTCTGAGGCTTGCAAATTTATCCAGAGTATCAAGATGCTCAAATGCAAACCTTTTTTCCAAGATGACTGAATTCATGTCACCCACTCACTCAGGACCTTTTTCCATCAGATGTCCTTGTTCTTCCATTCTTGTTCTTGGTTGAGATGAGTTTATAATATGTAATTAAATATCTTGGAACAGTGGTTCCAACCAGCAGGGATGAGGGAAATATTTCTCAGAATATTCTACAATGTACTGATGAACTTGACCACCTGTGAAGTGAGGGACTGTGGAATAGGTCTGTTCTACTGATTAATACAGAAGACAGGTGTGAAAAGGGTCTTCTACAACCTGGATAAAAGCTATCATCTCTGATTTAGTGAGATGAAAATTACAGTTTCTCTTCTCTGATGGTTTGCAATGTTTAGACTAATTTTCACTGGATCTTTTCCTCAGTTATATCAAAGTAGGTTTGTATTAAACTAAATTAGACCTCGTTTTTTTGCACTGGAAGTGTTTAATAAAAACCCAGTAACCTTGTCTGCATCTAGGGAATCAGTCTGAACAGATGGATTTGTAATTCATTACCTGATTTGTTGACTCTAAGAGGCTTCTGATCAATGTTAAAGGGAGTTGGGTTATACTTGCTACAGAAAGCATTTCTTAAACTAGAAAGTTTAGAAACTTTGTAGAGGGCAATTACTCTGTACTATTTCATGAATTACACGAAAATAACCTATTATAATGAGTCATTATTTTAGTCTAATGGAGAAAAAAATAGAAGTAGAGTTATACACTAGGCTCAGCTTTGCATTTCTTTGACATTGAAGAAAATTTTCACTAAGTTGGTGCAGTTCATAAAAGGCCTAAATGCTCAGTTTAAAAACCAACTAATTAGCTGCTCTGTAGATTTTATAGTGCAAAATTGCTAATGCCTTCAGCAGTCTGCAGCAGAAAATATGGATAGTGTTAGAAACAGGTCTAAATTCACATAAAATTCACATAAACTTCATGGAGTAATAGCAAGCTGGCATTTGTTATATGTAATATTCATTACTGAACACTTTATATCTGAGTAGTAACCCCAACTATCCTTGGTCTACCTCACACTTCTGGGTACTGTGTGAAAACACAGAGCACAGACACTTGAGCACCACTGGAACGAAGCCATTGAATAAGTGGATTGGCTCGGACTAACACGGGCAGCCACGTGTGTCACAGCTTTGAGTCAGAGGCACAGAGAGCAGTGACACTGTGCTCTGGGCTCCCCCTTGCCTAGCTCAGCCCCTCAGCTTTCTCTCTGTGAGTAGTTAAAGTCCAGTCACCCACAGCTCCCCAAGGGACTAGGGAAGTTAAAGATCTAAGTCATGAAACAGGAGGATCTCACTGCATGCTAAAGGAGTAGAGGCTGAAATCAGCAGTTTCTGTGGCATTTAAAAACTGAAATTCTTTTGAAGAATTCACATGGGGAAAAAAACTATTAAAAATTTTTTTTAAAAGCTCAGCAAATTTACCTCAAGTGCTGATATCGACCTTACAGGGGGAAAAAGCAGGTGATTATACACTGGTAATGTATAATACCATCACACTTTGATGGCAGCAAAGAGGTTCTTTAAGGAACAATTTTGTCTGTAATTTCTCGTGACTTGTGACAGTGGCAGACTGAGTAGGACTTTGTGAGTCCCAGCCTGGTACTTAGCTGAGAGTACTGCTCTGGAACCCTTGAGACAAATGGACCTGCTTTACAGGGGGCTGAGTTAATTTAATTTCCACCCCATGCAAATTTTATTGTCCCACCAGGAAGCAAGTTAGCGGGGCAAGAAGGAGTAGCCTCCCACCTTAGAGCTGTGGGGGGAGACACTCCATCCTCGTGTGACTTCAGACCATCAGTGTTAGCATTTCATCTGGCACTGCACAGTTATGCACAACACAAAAAAGAGGTGCTTGTTGTACCTTTGTGAGGTCTTAGGGAAGTACAGCCAGTAAAAACCAGACCAAGTTCAGTTCATATATTAAACCAGAAAGCCATCAAACTATAATTACCTCCTCTCATAACCTCATAAGCGAGACCCCATTTAATAATTGTGAGTTTGAAACCATTATATCTTATATTACCCGTATCCTTTCCACCTGTCTTCACCCACTTACCTGGAAGAACTTGCTGACCAGAATCCTTTGATTTTTTTCTCCCTCCAAACCAGTAACAATAGAACATTTCATGCATGAGATGTGAAATGCAAAGGCCATTGAACAGAGCACATTTTCACTGAGTTTAAATCCAATGCCACTAAACATGACATCATGAATTATGGCCTAGAGATGGAAATTAAAACTCATAAAAGTAGCTTCCTCCATTCCTATCAGTGGGTCATAGACTTTCTAGATGTTTAAACAGGAGTAATCTCTTTTCATGTTAAAATCTATCCCTTTTATAGAGGGGAAAAGCAGATAAATAATCAATTTTATCTGTCAATCTACATTTTTTTTCTATATGAAGAGGTAAAACTTGTGTACACAAAGCCCTACTGTGCCAGGCCAAAAGTCCATCTAGTCCTGAAACCCTGCCGAGGGCTGGATTTTTCTCAAGTATAGCATTGTCCAAGAAATTCAATGCAGTTTCAGCTGTGGAGTCTTATTTTGAATTTACTTACAGGTTATTCCCAAAATTTAAACAAAAAAACCCCAGCTAGTCAGAAGAACTATAAATCACAAAGCTACTTATTTGACAAATAGAAAACAAGAATGAAAATCATAATTATTTGTAGAAACGAAGGCCTTTTCCATTTCAGGAAGGGATGTCTTATTCATGTTTGAATAAGAAGAATGAATAAATAATTGAAAATTTTATTTTGGGCTACTAATCAGTAAAAAACCCCTAGTTTTAGGAGTTTTTTAAAAGAATTATGCCTACAAAGGAAAATTATAAAGGTAATGCCAAAGGACTGGCCTCCTTGTGGTGTTCTGCAGTGACTGGAGCTAAGCTGCTGTGTGGGAAGAGAGAAGCTCAGGTGTAACACTTGCACAACGAGGTTCATCCAAGTGAAGAGCCAGCACAGACTGCTCAGGTACTGGACCAGTGTCTGCCATTTTCCAATTGACAAACCTGGTGCTTAGGCTGTTTGCAGAAATGAGAACTGCAGAGAGCTATGGAAACTTCAGGAGTCAGGCCTAGGACAGACATACTAAAAATATTTTTCCTGTGCCTTGGAAAACACTTGGAAACCTACATTTCAGATCGTTATTCAAGTTCAAGGTACCCCATCTGGCAAGAGGTTTCAGGTTAATCACAAATGAGAGCAGCTTGTCAGTAAATGCAAGTGCAAAAGGAGAAAGAAATGGATGTCACTGGATTTGGAGTGAGCCAAAACAGGAAAGCAGTTGTTCAGCTGCTGCCTCCTGCTTCAGATCATTGCAGGAAAAAGTATGGCCCTAATGAGAAGGGAACAAAGGGCTGCAAATCTCAGCCAGAGGCAGAAGGATTTCCCTGCACATGTGACCACTTAGCACTGCAGCTGTGCTGACAACTTGTGCCTCAAATTCAGTAAATACTCACCTTGTCCCCTTCTCACATCTGAAAGAGAAATACACCTGCACAGGCGGCTGACAGCAACATCCTATGCTGCTGTGGAAGCTGAAGCAGAATTCTGAATCCCAGAGCAGTGCTGGAGCAATTCCCTTGTGCTGGTAGAGCAAGGGCTGCCTCAACATGGGAAGGGATTTACTGCTTCTTCTCCCATGTCTCTCTAGAGATGCTCCTGTCAGGGCTGTTTACACACCAGCCCTGTGTGTAGTGCACTGCAATGTCACCTGGAAGCTTTCCCTGCTGGTCTGGCTGGGCTGACAGTGTGCTGCAGGTGTTTCACACGTGAGCAGATGGGGAACACTGAGACCAAGGAGGGTTGCTTCTTGCTCCACATCTCATCTTGCTCACAGTGGGATGCTACCTCCCCTTCCATGTCAGATGCATGGAGTTCTCTTTTCTAGTGCTACCAGTATAGGTCCTGGGGAGTAGCACCTGTGCTGGCAATAAAGAAACATGAAAAAGGAGCAGTTGGGGTTGCTTAGCAGAAAGAAAGATAATTATTCTTCTAAAGGAAAAGACATGATCTTTCTCTACGATAAATTTCAACTCCAACGCCCATAGACATTTCATATTGATTTCTTTTAAGCCACATGTGTATGGAGGTTGTTGCTGACTTTTTTTTGTTGGATTATTTGAGTTGTTAGTGTCATTCTGCATAAATGGGTCAGTCAGTGCAACTGTATTTAACAGCATCTATACATAGCTTTACAATTTTGCCCCCTAAATTCACTAGAAGTAAAGCTGGAAAGACAACTTTATGTCAAGCAGTTATTATGTTCAAATAGTGACTGAATCCTGAGGCCGATTGATTTTGTACTTTTAGCTGTAGCTGTTCACTCCAGCTGCTGTGCTGCCTTCTGGTACCCTGACTCCCTTGTCAGGGTATGTGTGCAGGGTTCCCTTTTGGCATCTGCATTATTAGTAAAATTCTTAAATAGTTACAATTGTTACATCCAAAGTGCACTAATACAGCCAAAAAATCCTAATCATCTTTAGAATTTGGCCATATGCTTCTAAATGTTGATGGCAAGAATATATTGAGAATATTAAGGATCTCCTTTTCATTATTCAGATAAACATCTACTACTTCTGATTCTGCCCCCCTGCCCCCAGTTTTCTTTAATCTCATTAGCACAGGGAACATCTTCATATGCTACAACTCTGAAAACTGGCCTGTTGGATGCAGGTTCCCAAATCAAAATCTGGCTTATGGAAATGCTCCTAACATTGCATCTGAGAGAAATAGCTAGGCTCAGCTCTTAAATTATGACCCACAATGGATGATCTTTACATCAGTCTGTAAATAAGGTAAATCTGGAAATCCCCTAGAAGCAGTAATTAGGAAACCCTTGCACAGAGAGTTAAAGCAAAAGTATACTCTAGAACAGAGTTTGAAAGGAATATTTTGTAAAGTGAGAAATAACAAGTCCCTGCAGAGCTAATAAGATGTGATAATTCTGTATCTGTGGTTGCAATGGATTCTGCGTATTAAAAGCTTTTCTTAATCAGAGAACTTAATATGATTCAGAATAAGCATTTAAGAAGATCTCTTAAGGAGGGTGTATCTTCTAAGCTATCACTTTTCCAACTTTGTGATAAATTAAAACTACTAATGCGTGCAAAAAGACCATTTGTTGTTGTTGTTCAGATGGGGGTTTCTCTGAGGCAGGGAGGGGAGTTGAAGAAGAGGACCATCCAGAGAATTCCTGATCACTGTAGGCCTTTGGAGAAATAATATCCAAAGAACAGAAATATCCAGGGAGCAAGTTATGTGGATTACAGAAAAAAAAATTGTCATGACAGCTCAGTGTGTCTCTAGGGGAAAATTCAAACAATACATAGAAAATGATCACACAAATCAGATCAATTAATAACTACTTTTTGGCCTGATTTTATGTCCAGACTTCCTAATTTATGTGATAGCATAATTCATTCCTGAGACGCTAGAATTTGTTTATGGGCCATCTAGAACTTCCAGAAATTTTGAAACTCCTAAATAGTACTTGCAAATAATAAAAACCAATTATTTCACAGATTTTATACCACAACAAGCATTTATGCAACTTTCCAGTGAAATATTGAGCAAATTGTAACTAATCGAGAACTCCCGGTTTTAATATTTTAATTATGTGGGTTATGCAATTCAGTACTGAAAGGAACTCATACATGTTTACAGAAAGTAGCCAGACCTCTACACCTGTAAACTTAAGTGCAAATAACCTAATGAAAGGCAAAGATAAGCATATGTTCAATATTTTCTGAGATTGTGTCTTAGCGCCAGAAGTCATGAGTTGTCTAACAAAATTGTCCAACAGAACATTAATCTCAGAAATGCTTTTAATGTTTCAAATTGTATTCCAAGGCCACACTGCTGGAGGCTTTTTTGACTATTTAAAAAGAAAAGATGTCTTACTATAACAGCTTGCCTGCTGCATTAGAGGAAAACATAACTTAGGGTTAAAAAGTATCAAGAAGCTGTGAATTTAAATAGGTAGAAAGTGGCAGATACAGGGAAGACAGAGTGCCTGGAAGGAGACTTCCCATCTTTCAAAGAGGTAGATATTAATACTGTCAGGTGATACGGGGAACCTGATAGATGAGCAGTCTAAGCCAACATTGCAAATCATGAGTTCCATTTCAAATTACGTTGGAGGGGAAGTATTCATCCTAATTTGTTCAACTTGTATTTCACAGCACAAAGGATGAAATAGTTATTCTTCCTTTTATGGAGACCCAGTCTGATATATTGCATTTATCAAGACCAACTTAGAGATCGCTGTGAGCTTAAATTTAATTGATAATGACAATAGATATTAAATTGTGTAATTCCACTGAGTTATAACACTGTAGATGACTTAACAATTTATTGATATGGCAGAATAAGTTCATTTACCATTTACTGCAGAAAATGAAGCATCTCTCCATAGTTACAGTATTTTTTTATTGTATTCTCCTTGAAATCACTTTGATATTTCTGAATTGGGCACTTAAAATGAACAATATAATAAATGTAAGTATTAAATATTTAACTGGTGAGCTAGAGGCATTTTCTATTTAATGTTTTATGATATATTTGTGTTACATTGTCAGGGTATGCCTGTGATGTCAGCTTGCTGTGCCAGCTGTGCCTCTGTTAGATCAGAGCCACAGAAGGATGGCCCTTGGAGAGCTAACTCCTTTTATGTGGCCGTAGGAGAGCTAATTCCTGTTCTGTGGTTTCTGTCTGGCTCAGATAAAGCTCAAATCTGCCTGAAATATACCAGAGTGACCTACCTTACACCACCTTCTTCATGCTGTAGACCTAGCTCTTGTGGGACAGTCATTACACCTTATTAAAAGAACTTGTTAAAAAGTTGAAATCACATCCTTGCAACAGGAGGAATGATGAAGAAAGCAACAATGTGGAAATCCAACACCTTCAAAACAGTGTTATGCAGTCACATGTAATATGCCTGACCAATGTTCCTTATAAATAGTAAATGTGGTCTCAGCAAACCTATAGGTGTGTTCATGGAACAGCTGCTTTCCTACCTATATGCAATCTGCCTCTTACTTTCTTACTTAACTTGAAAGTGGCTTTTTTGTCCTCTGTGACAGAGCTACCGCAGTTTGCACATTCATCTCTGCAGCACAAGGCACTCATGCTTGCAGTAGCCTTCAAGTTCTGGGTGTGACTGACATCAAAAACCTCAGCATCAGTTTCTCATCAGCCAAAACCAATCTCATTCCAAAATGGCCTTTAAATTTGCTGGCTTGTTCTGTGAAACAATCTGGCTGGCTGGCAGTGCAGGTGTTTTAAGTGTAAGGACTTCCTGTGGTTTAAGATTTGACAGACTCCAGTTGGTGCCCCCAGTTATTTGAGAGTGATGTGGCAACACTGAGCGGTTGCTGATGAACAGGTTTGCAGTGATCATGCCTCTGTTTTCTGTTTTTGTTTTTTGTTTTTATCTTTTCCTCAGGGGAAATCGCTCACATCAAAGAGGTTAACCAGTCTAGTGCAGTCCTACTAAAAGGATCACCTTGTAGCATGGAAGCAGACTCAAATCATTATACATACTTTGTAGCTCACTGATTGCCTGACTCAGAGGACAGTAGAACAAGATGTTGCATGAGCAAGGACCTGACTTGTTTTCTTTTGTGTATACTAAGGCATTACAGACTCCGAGGGACTCTCTAGCCTTTCGATGCCTCCATTTCGAAAACTGTCTGCTCACTTCCTCCTTCATATCAAGCTGGATCTGTGTCTTTTTATTTTCTGCAAGCTCAAGTACAGTGAAAAAAAAGCTTCTGCTAGGCACAGTTTATTAAAAAAAAAGTCAATCAAAAACTGGAAGAAATGTAAAAAAATGCATATATTAATAAATATACATATGGCATCACATTTATTGCACAATAAATTAGCACAGAAGGTTTCATTTCACTGATGTATTCACATTGAGAAAGAAAGCCTGTGTCTTTGTCTGTTGTCTGTATATTCTCTGTTAATGTTTCTTGCATTTATTTTTATACCATATTTAAAAAAAGAACACCTTTTACTCCAGATGTATTAAAGTTGATCCTTTCTCTGTAAATTTGTGTATGTTTATATTGTTGTTTTATCTTTCATTAAAAGATGCAGAATCTCTTTCCTTTGGGAAGTTTGAGATTTTAATATTGAATCTGAAGATTAGTCAAAAGCAAAACGAGCCCCAAAAATTACACACCTTATGCTTTCTAAAAAGTGACATGAAATGGCATTTTCTTTCTCTCAGTGACACCTAATCAAACACACTTTATTGATAACCATTTACTCTTTCCTTTCTTTTTATCAAGCTAGCAGCAGAGATCTTTCCCGCTTGCTCATCATGGCATAAGCAAACCTTTCTTTAGGCTAGGGCCATGCTGTGACAGTGCAGCCCGCACAGCGATCCAGCCGCTGCGCCAGACCGGAGGGACTGCACTGCACTTCCTTGGGAATGGGCATGGACAAAGCTGCCTGAGAGCACAAGGGTGCACTTGCTAAATAGCAAGGACAGTGCTTCTTTCTCCTTGCTGTCACTTGTGATGCAAGGCAGCACTTTAAGCTGAAAAGGTAGTGGTTTGGGAGTGCTAAGTGTGCGGTCTGTGGAGCAAACCTGCGGTATCCACGCAGGAGGAGGCTGTGATTTTAATTCCAGGGCTCTGTTGGGGATGCTGTTGTGTGTCCACTGCTGAGCTCACTCACACAGAGACCTGTTGACAGATTTATGAGTGTGTGTTGAGGTTGCCCGTGAGACAGTAGATATGGAGCTTCTGAAGCTAATCTGAGCTGGAGCCAGAAATCTGCTTGGCCTAAGAAACAACACTGTTGACTGATAGAGGTGATGTAAGGATAGTAGACAGAATCTCAGACTAGAAAAGAAAAGATGGGAACTAAGTCAAATGACAAAATGCTGATACCTCCAGGGCCTGGTAGGGTGCACAGGACAAACAAGCCTTTTTAGCAATGCACAGAATAGACTCAGGACAGCCAACTTTACTACCATCTGTCATGCTGACTTTGGTTTAATATTGAGAATCTTGTTTCAAAGGGACTGTGAATCCTAAACACGCACACACAAAGTGGGACGGTCATAGATACAAGCAGACAATCAATTTGAATGCCCTAATTTCAGAGATATCTCATTGAGCATTGGAAAATCACCTTCATTGGTGCCATTAGGGACAGGGCTGTTGGATACAGCAGCTCTGGGCAGAAGGGAGCTGAGCTGCCTTCTGCAGGGAGCACTCACTTCTCCACCAGCTCTGTCAGCAGCCTGGTGCAGCCATAACCAGGAATGCAGCATCTTCAAAGAGGCAGTCTGAGCGAACACACTACAAAATGTATTACAAATCCATGAATGATTATTTCCCATATTCTGCTCAGTTGAGGTTTCTTGAGGTTTGGGATTTCTGTTTGTTCATTGTTTTCACATGCCACTGTGTTTCTGGTTTCTAGCTAGGATAGCAATTATTGCTTTAAAGTGTCTCTGGTTTTGTTAGCACAATTCTACTAAGCTTTTATGGAAATAACCCATCAGAGCAGGGTCCTATCAAGATCTTAGCAAGAGCTCCATGGAGGTCAGCTCAAAATATTCATGACCTAGGCAGGTCAGATGAATTTTAGTGAGTAACCACACTGAATCACAGATCTTAAACTGAGATTTAATTTTACCACAGAAATGTGAGCTCTGAGACATGAGCTTGGGGCCAGGCAATCCACAGAAATTTGAGCTGTGCTTCACTTCTCAGTGCCAAATAGAGATATTTATTTCCAAACTCCTGCTGCCACCAATTGCATCAACTGGTATATTGCCTCCTTTGCCTTTGTAGTTAACTAATTAAATATCACTGCCTGCTTCAAAGAATCACTTCCTTAAAATACCTAATGTGTCAAATTCAAGCATTAGGCATTTCATGCAACTTCTTCACATTAAGAATTTTTTTTTTTCCCTAATCACTTTGCAATACTAACTGGTTGATAAAAAGTGATGGAGCATTTGTATTCCTGAACCCATTCTGTACTTATTCTAGTTCTTTTCTGTCATGGTTTAACTCCAGCTGGTAACTCAGTGCCATACAGCCACTTGTTCACTCCCCACAACCTCCAGTGGGACTGGGAGGAAAAGAGGAAAAAGTAGCACTCATGGGTTAAGACAAGAAAAATTTAATAATCGAAATATTTTATATTAATAATGACAGTAATCTTAATGAAAAGGAGAGCAAGAGAGGAAGGAATAAAATCCTCCACCCAAGACAGACAAGCAATGCACAAAGCAATTGCTCACCACCCGCTGACCAATGTTCAGCCCCCCGAACAGCGATCGGCTCCTCTTGACCAACTCTCCCAGTTTCTGTACTGATCGTGGTGTGGAATATCCCTTTGGCCAGGTCAGGTCAGCTGTCCTCAGGATGCTCCCTCTCAGCTTCTCGTGCACCTGGCAGAGGTGGGTCCCTGGCAGAGCATGGGAAACTGGGAAGTCCTTCACTTAGGCTGAGACCTGCTCCACAACACCAAAAGCATCAGTGTCTCACCAACAGTGTTCTCATGCTAAATACAAACACAGCACTGCACCAGCTACTAGGAAGATAGTGAAATCTATCCCAGACAAATCCAGGACATTTCCTTTCAAGAAATATGAAGTCTGTATTGAATGGCTGTCTTTCCCTGTGTTTGCACAGGATTTAACATGATGTCTCTAAAGTGAAACCAGGCATTACTAATAAGGATTTCAGAGTAGTCAGGGAGCTGTGTTAAGGTTTCATTTGAGCTTGTTCCAAGTGATACAACTCCACTGTTACATATGAGCGAACTTGGCCCCAACAAAATCAATCCTACAACTAAACGATTTTTAAAAGGTTTATCTGCAATCTTCTGATACTTCACCTCATCACTGTCATCAGCCAGTGATACAGTACTGGGACTTGAAGCAGGCATAAACTTCCTTTTGCTTCTTCACAGAAAAAAAGCTAAATTTATGTTTCCAAATTTACACAAAGATCCACTTCAAGAATTAAGATTATCTGAGATTAAGGCATGCTTGTACAATGACCAAGCAGCTGCAGCATGACTTTGGTTACACAACAATTTACCAATTAAGAATGTCAGTGAGGCCACAAATCTGCTCAGGAAAAAAGGACCAAGAGAGAAAATCACTCTGACCATATTTCTTGTCTTCCTAGGGAATAGCCATCATGCAGTGCTTCCTGGTTCTGCCTGAGAAGCTTAAAAACCCCATGTGGGATATTAATAGTAATATTAATTAAAATAACTGACTGGAGCTTGAAACTTTCATCTGAGAGTTGGGGTTCATCTGTCAGTCTCTTTCCCCAAACATCCTTGTACATAAAACAGATCTAAAGCCTACAGGATAAAGTGTTTGATGGTGCTGCTGCACATTTCAGATGGTTTTGTGCTCCCAGATCACCTGTGAAGGAAAATGGCTGGTGGGAGAGGCAGAAGATACTCTGGCACCTACCTGAAAACAGCAAAATATTCACCCATTCTTCTGTAAAATGAAAGTGAAAACAGTCCTTCAACACTAGAAAACCAAAGAGGAACAAAAAGGGCCTTACAATAGTGATGAGATAACTTGCAAAATGCTAAGCTGAAACAGTAGTGGAGACCAGCCAAAAACTAATGAGTTGAAGGTGAACACAGGACTAAAAAATTGGAATTAATTGTGGTGACCAGAACAGAATCGACAAGGGAGGAGAATTGGAGCACTGAATAATTAGGAGCAAGAGAGGCAGAATGCAGCTGGTGGATTGCCAGCCTGTTGGCCACAGCCATGCTGAGCTGGAATTAAAACCTGAAAAATCAGGCAAGATCAACTGTGACCGTTGCCTTAAAGCCCAACAACAACATTTTTTTCATCTAGAAAGCAATACTGAATAATAAGAAAATATCTAGGGTTGCATTTTTCAAATTGCACCCCTAATATTGTCTGAAATCATGAGACATAAATGCCAGATAGTCTCCTAAGAAATAAAAGAATAGGAGAGCAACAACCAGTTCCAGAAAACAAGACCTATAGGAATTCATTTAGGATGTTATTTATCAAAAAGAATTAAAGCCAAAGCAGACCATCAAAGAGAGAAAAGGCTGTTTTTGATATGTAACTGGAACTAGGAGTTGGAAAAGCCAGTGATTTATTTGTGGCTCTTCCAGTTATTTATTTTTATGTGTAGTGAATAACAGCTCTTTGAATTTAGATTTTAAAACTGACGTATTTTTTATGTCTCTTCTAGCTAAAGATATCGTGCATAGAACTAACATTTCACTTATTACAGTAGGTGCATAACACTGGACTTATGATGACAGGGGCATAAAACATAGGAATTTTGCTAAAAGAATTGTAATAACTGCAGGGATTTAAAGAAAATAAGGTTTTAATCCCAACGTGTTCAAGGGAAATTATCAGTAAATTATTTGACCATATTCTGTGTCCACAATTCATTTAAGCTAAGTGGTTGTGACTCACACCAATCTGCCTTTTGATCTGACTATGTTGAACAGATTGCTTTAGTCTCCTGTGAATTGAAGATATGCTGAAGTCCCAAGATTAAAGAGGTGAAGGGGAAGAGAGGGTGAGTTCTCTGAGGCTGGATTCCCCTCCTCATGCTGTTGCAGAGTGTGGAGTCCTCAAGTGGCATGTGTATAATTCAGAGTGTTTTATTTGTATAGACATCGAATTGAGGGCTGCAGTGTCTCCAGACAGTCATTATCTCTGAAACAACAAAGTTTTATTTCCCTAATATCTAAACAGAATCTTCCTTTCTTTGATTTATCCTTTTATTTTTGACCAGGCTGCTGCAGTCACTACAATGATATTCCCAACATAAATGGACATTGCAACATCACAACCTCCTTTGGTTTCTTACTGGTGTTCTCTGAAGTGTTGGGTGACTTTATTACTCTCCTCTGGGCCAGGGGTTTTTACAGATTTCTTGGAGGATGGTGACTGCAGGACTCCCACCAGGGTTTTACAGGAGGAGGGCAGAGGATTGCTGTTGTAATTCTGCCCATACACACAACTACAAGACTTGCCCTTTTTGCAATAGATGGTCACTACTGAACTGTGCCAGCTGATATGACACAGTGATGCCCAGATCCTGTGCAGTCTATGGTTGCTCCCCTTTGTGTGTAGCTGACTCTTCTTGGGTCAGTGAGGTGCCTTGAATTTTCTTGAATAGAATTGTCTTTTTTCAGACCATCTTTCACTTTTCCCAAGATTTTTTTCAATTATTATTATTTTTTATTCCACTTGTTCACTATTTGCAGTGCTTTTATCTGCAGGTATCACTATGTGAGAGCAAGGAATCTGCTGGCCTGGTTCTTTAACACAAACATTTGAATGAGAATGAGTACCACCATCACTATTTGCTGGAGGGGATCTGTATGTATAAATTGCAAAGAAAAATTGTCCAGACAATAAACTCTGAGAACCTGCTCAAATGGTAGATGATAGTCCTTATTTACAAGTGTGGACATGGACAGTAAATATCAAACAATATTAAGACACGATGGTAAATGTTACCTTGTTAGTGGCATTTGCACAATTTTTATTGTACTTTGCTCCCAAAATATATTCTGCTGCATTCACCTTCATTGGCTTTCTTTTTGATTTGACTAGATTTTGATATCTCTTGTTAGATTCATCACAGACGTCGTCTTTCAAAAGGGGTACTGTTTCCCACCCTTCCTCTTAACCTGGCAGCTGCTCCTTCAGCATGGATATCACATAAATGAGGCATTTCATTTATGCACATTATCTCTTCTATCCACCTTTTTATTCCTTTACCCCTTTCATTTTTAAAAGATGAGTGGCAATGACATATTTAATGTGACTTACTTTTCCACCTTTTTGCTGAGAGGAGTGTATAACCCAAAATCTGTGAACTTTTTTTGTGTTCTTCTCTTTTGATGCACGGTTCTTCAGACAACTTTTCTTTTAGACTCTTTCTTTTCTCCCCCTCCCCATCAGCAACACCTTTTTTAGAGTTGTTCTTTTATGTTTTTTCCTTCTTCTTTTATGTTTTTTCCTTTGTTCCTCTGATTCTTGCTCTTGATCTCTCTCACGTCGTCTTACGGTGCCTACTAATGCTCTTTATACCTTCCTTCTCTGTTTTATCCTTCTTGGAACTAAAAAAAAATTAGAGAAAAACAAAAACAACAAACCCAAAACCCAGTAAGCATTAAAAGAAAGGCAGATCAGTGATAGGGCAAGGGCTGATGTGGATGCACAACGTGCCTCTGACTCTCCTGATGTCAGGGGACCATCCCTTCTTCCAGCAGTCTGCCTCTTCCCTTCCCCACCCTGTTTCCACTCCTCCTGCAGCCACTGCTCCCCCAGGGTGAAGGAGAAGGGGAATGGGGCAATGTCCTGGGGAGGAGGGTGCCTGTACATGGCAGGGCCATCCTTCCTCACTGTGGGGAGGTGTCTCAGGGAACCTCAGGAGATACGAGGGAGGTCAGTTATTCCTTTGCTTAGGCGAATGGAGGTGGACAAATGGCGTGACTCCTCTGGTGCCCGGGGACTGATGGCAGGGAGGGTGTGGGTACTCGGGCCATTCTCTCCCAGCATCACCATTCGGAATAAGGAAGGAGTTTGACCTTCTCCCATGGTAAGAGTGAGATGAGGGTGTCCACAGAGTGAGGCAGAATGTCTCTGTTATCAAAGAAAGCGTCTGTGGGAGGCAGGAATGGAGATTAAAGCAGAAGACTAGGAAATATTTCTGAGTCTTGGTCCATAGTGGACTAGGTGGTAGCTCTGGTGACACCAGTGAACCAGGCCTATGGAAGCTCATGTTGTGCCTAAATCACAGATAAAATATTTTGGGGGAGTAGGCAAAAAATGTGGAATTTAATCAATGGATAAACTGCTGATACAGTTCAGATAATTAGATAGATATGCACAGTTAAGGAGGGAATTGGTTTCCAGAAGGTCGTTTTTAGGGAACTGTTAAGTTTTTAATTCCAAACTCATTTTGGGTGACTCCATTTCTCCTTCCTCCATCCCTTCCAAAGTAGTTCAGCAACCTTTCTTGACTAGCAAGGTTTTGCCTTATCTCTCTTCCCTTGATTTCCTTCTCGGCTCTTTTCCTAATCCCTTTCTGACAGTGTGGGAGACCCCAGCCATAAGGGAGTTGCTGAAGCTGCTCTCCCACCAGTGCATTTGTATGCAGAGGGGAATTTTCACTTCCATCTTTATTTTTGTCCTAATTTTGTGCAATGAGAAAATGAAAGTATCAGACTTTCACTTTGTTCCAAAGGCCTTCTTCCCAGTGCAATTCCCATTGTACAGACCCATACCATCCACCTTTTCTGTATACTTGTGGTATTAGGGAAAAAACAAACAAACAAAAAAACAAACAAAAATACACGTCCCCACCCTAAACCAACTAAAAAAAAAAAACATAGAAGATATGAATTTTAGATATCTCTTCTGCTGCTGGTCAGAGCTAAGTGGAACTACAGAAAAATACTCTCTCAAACCTTATTGCTGTATTAAAACTGTGCTTTAGGATTCCCATCTGCAAGGAGTGCTGCTTTTTTCCTACCCCAAAGCATACTTCCAGTGAAATCAGAGATGTGAAACCTTTAAGATTGGCTATAAAATTGTTACCTTTTGTTTCTAAAATTGTGCTTGCTAGCTGGATGTCAGTGGTAGAATCTCCTTGGTAGTGGGGTGGGCTAGTAGAGTGGGTTTTGGTTGTTTTTTCTTTTTTTTTTTTTTTTTCTTTAAAGATGGTTTGGATTTCTCCTGCTTCTTCTCTCAGCCCAGACCACAGCATATGCTGAGAATGCACCTTTGTCTCTACAAAGCTTCTGAAGACAACCTCTTTCCACAAAAAGCATGGACTAGCTGGAGTGGCTTTGATTATTTTGTGTCTTTAAATAAGAAAGAAAAAAACAAGGGTTTACAGACAAGGAGACTTCAAGGAATATGAGAGGAAGGAGTGATAAAAATAACAAAACCAGCTGCTTTTATTTTACATTTAAATAAAGATTTTGAATATGGTACCCTAATAGCATTGTGAAAAAAAACCCCCAAAACCAACAAAAAACCCACCAAAAAACCCCAAACCAAAACAACAACAACAACAACAAAACCCACAGCAAAAAGGAGACAAGAAAAAAACCTTTCCATGCCCAATGTGGTGAAGATGTTTGATGTTGCCTGGAGAAGCTTCATCCTTTTCAGATCCTGAGAGCTTCTGCACCAGGATGGAGGTCATTACTCCTGATTATTGAGGCCTTGCCATCTTGTGCATGCAGCAGCAGCTCTACCAGAGAAAATCTGACTGCAGCAGTCAGCATCAATCCTTCTTGTAACACAGAGATGGCTTTTTTTAGCAACTCCATCCCCTGCATAGTCCTACTTTCTGTTTTATGGGTACTGACATGGTAGGGCCAGCACGGCCAGTGTATCAGCACTGCTGCTGCAGTTTCCTGCTAAGGAAATTTGTGTAATCTGAATGGCACTACTACGAATTGTGTAATGCTTGTTACAAAAAATATTCATTAGAGAAATTTACTGGATGGGACTATTTTGATATTCATTATAACCCATTATTTGAGAAAACTAAATAGAGCATAAAATGAGAAACAAAGGAAGGAAGTCAAAGCAATTTTCTTTACCACAGTAGAGCAAACTAGTTAGGTGTTATCAAAAGCCTGGTGATTTTTTTGTTTATTTGTTTGTTTGTATTGTTTCCTTTTTCCTCCCGTAGTCCTGAAGTGATCATATACCTCTTTTTTCTGTTTGACATTTTTGGTCTTCTTTCGCGCTGAGTCTTGCCGATGTATGTGCAGACAACCGGTCGATATTCATGGGAAACAAACCAACCCGATGTTACCTCCAAACCCTCGGCTGCGGTGATGCTGGGAGGGCCGGGCAGCACTCGGAGCTCCCCGGGCAGCACTCGGAGCTGCCCTGGCAGCACTCAGAGCTCTCCGGGCACCACTCGGAGCTTCCCGGGCACCACTCGGAGCTCCCCAGGCAGCACTCGGAGCTCCCCGGGCACCACTCGGAGCTTCCCGGGCACCACTCGGAGCTCCCCGGACAGCATCAGCCCCTTAGGCTGTGCGGCCGTGCTCGGCTCAGCGGCGCTGCTGTCCCCGCCGGGCGGGGCCGTGCCGGTGGCGGGCCGGCAGTGACACCTCGCGGCATCCCGGGCATGGATGCGGGGCGCCCAGGGAACAGCAGGAGCCCGCCTGCCGCCCGCTGTGGCCGCGATGGCACCGACGCTCCCTGTCCCCTCACCTGGCCGGGGACAAAGCATCTCCCGCCGTATCCCATCAGAAAGACCGTGGAACATTTCCGTCAGGTTACATCAGAGGAGACCGGCTGCTTTTGAGAGGATTGCTGGGAACGAGTGGCGCTGCTCTACACGAGTTCCTTCTAGGATGTTATGGTTTTATCAAGATATATTTGGTTTGTCAGAAATTTATTTCAGTAGCCAGTGGCACTTGGTTTAAGAAGAAAAAGAGTATTGTGCAACCAAATGTAAAGTACTCCCAAAGGAAGAAGAAATAGTGACAGCCACGGAGCAAAGCCGGGACTTCAAGGTCTGATAAAACTCTGGAGACATGCAGAGGCTGAGGGCTGATGAAATAAGCTGTTATACTTCTACCCGTATCATGTCCCCAACAAAGCCTGCCCCCCTTCCAGCTGTGTGCCCACAGGGAAGGGGAGTTTGGAAGCCATGCATAGGAGCACGCAGTTGTTCCTGTTTTCCTTCAGGACAATGAAATTTTGGAGCTATGATCTGTAAGCAAACAAGCTGTTCAGAAAGAAACCCATTGCTGTCTACTTCTGATTTTAGGGAGAACCTCTTGACAAAGGCCAAAATATAACTGGTTAACAGCTGCCAGGCTGCAGCAGTATGCTCTGTGTTGCTCTTAACAACTTGGCTCTCTTTGTGTTTAAACTTAGATTCATTTGTTCTTAATTTCTTCATTTCTGTGTATTGTTAAGAATGAGAAACCACATCTAAAAGCTATGCTTGATTTTCCTGGGCTTCCACCTGCACAGTTGCATTGATTTTGGTCTTTTCTCCTCTTCTCCAGAGCTCTTACTGCCTCTCATGGGATTGCTGAGAAACTCTGTATTTCGAGCTTTTTTAATCTCATTTTTTTAAATATATTCCACTCCGGCTTTACCAAAGAGCCTGCACTCTGCCTGTAAGGACAACAGCCAACCAGGAATAGGCACCCTAATGACCTCAGGCACTGAACCATTTTGGGAAGGTTTTTCTGTTGAGAATCATGTACAAGGAGGATCTACTCTCCAGTTTCGAAAGCCAGATGATGAAAGAAATGCTTTCTGTCCATTAGTAATAGGCAACTAACCTTAATAACATAACGTTTAATGAAAAATACTTTAAGTATTTGTATGTAATATTGTTTTATGTCTGGAGTTGATATTATGGGAAATAATTGTCCTGGCTTTAGGGGATGGAGAGGAAGTTTGTCTTTGCTTGGATATATAGCACTACCCTTTGGGGTGGTGTCATTTGATAATTCCTGCCACATGTTCTTATGAGTAGGATGTTTTTGTTTCCTTACTGTGTCTCCCCTCAAGTCCTGCTGGGTAATATTTCAGATGGTCACGGTCAGAAAAGGCATGTGACAACTTCCAGATGTTCAAGTAATCAAAGCGATCTGCAGATCTAAGGGAGCACACCAACAAACAAATGGAGGATAACTTGAAGGGCTGCAGTCTAGGTGGGGGGTCACGCTCAGAGGTGGTGTAGCAGGCTGAAGGATAGTCTTTTAATATCTGGAGAATTCACTGATGTCTAGATCATTTGCTAAAAATGAGATAGTCTGATGATGTGGCTGGGCAGGCAGTAAAAACCTAAAACATGGGGTCTGGTTGTGGTTTTCCCACAGCTTGGAGCAGAGCTGGCTTCCCTGGGGAGCGAAGAAAGCTCTCATAGTGTGCCACAGCTCTGAGCTGAGCTGGCCTCTGGGCTCCAGCTGGCGTGATGCATCTGAGACTAAGAAATGTGACCATGCCCTCCAGTCATCCACACCACCACGGCATCTGGGGCTGCATCCTTGCTGAGCTGGTGGTGCCTGAGATGGTGCTGTGTTCAACTGAGAGAGGGGAGGGCACACCTCAGCTCAGAGAACCTGTGTGCAACCTGGTCAGTATAGGCACCTGTTTGGGCAGTAATACCTAGTTCTAAGCTGAGTTTGGGGAGCCCTTAATCAAAGCCCTTCATCACCACGGGTGATTTTTGTTAGTCCATCCTCCCAGTTTTATAGAAACAGACAAGACAGTTAAAAATGTGTGGTGGGACACAGCATTCCTCTTTGAGAATGTGAAACCATTCACCATCTAGATTTAAAAAACTCATATTAGTCACTGGTGACCTGGTATTTGCAGAGGTGAATGCGCAGGACTGTGGTGCAGTGTGTGTGGAGTGGCAAGGAACACCAGGATGGAGGATGCAGGCTGCTTCTGTGACACAGACTGAACAGTCCTGTCTCTGGTCACAGGAGGGGCAGTGTTCACTCCACAGGATCCTCTAGCAACTTTCCTGGTGCCTTTTTGTACGCTGGCATTCGATGTCACAGTGCCTGTACTGCTGGCACATCCTTTGAAACAGATGTTCTCTGCATCTGCCCACTCTGTGTGCAACTGGCACAGTTCTGCTAGAAGATTGCTTTCCAAATCGTTCCAGTGATGGAAAGGGGCAGGCAGTATTACTTCTATTATTCTACTACTACGAATTTGTTTGGAAACACTGTTGGCTCAAAACCTGGCTCAGCTGCTGATGAAGAAGGGAAGATCTGCTCATGTCAAGAGAGCTTCTAGAGTTTTGAACTACAGGCTGATGCTCTTGAAGCGTAACTATTTGGGACATTGCTACCAACTGTTCTTTCACCTTGGTAATAAGGCTTTATACGACATTTTGTGCAATCCTACATGGGTCTTTTGCTGCCTGGGAGGTAATGGTGTAGCGTGCTTGAAAATTCAGTTCAACTCTAGGAAAAGGAACAGCTTTGTGACAGCTTGTCCATCATCAGTGGCTGCTTTTGTCAGTTGGGTTCTCCATATGGCATTCCTGAAGCATCTGGAGAATTTTTGACAAAATTAGTCTTTGGTTTTGTGCAAAGAATACATTTGTATATACGTGGAAGGGGAAAGACCACTAGACTGCTCTCCTGGAGAATCAGACTGGTACCTGTGTGCTTGGAGGGGCCTTAGCCTGAGGAGGGCATTGGTAGCAGCGGCGAGGGCTTGGAAGAGGCACACGATAACATGGGCAAACACACAAAAGTGAGGAGGATGCTGCAGTGCATGAAGACACTGGTACCTGAGTGTGCTGCAGGAAAGTGGTGCCCATGAAGGATTAGGTTTGGACCATATGACAGATATTTATTGTGACGGCTCATCTCTGTCCTGATGCATGTTCATAAGGCTGCTAATAAGGTCATCCTATATAGCAAACTCTGAAAATATTGGAGGCCTGTATTCTTCTACTAGCTGGGGCATTGACAGCACATGCTTCCATCATTTATAATGTATTATCAAGACTGCAAGCTCCTTGCCCGTGTCTACAGGGAAAATTATAACTATGGATGTATGGCATATTAAAAATGGAAACCGCTCATTGTGCTGGAAGCCAACTCAAAAAGGACAGATGGAGAGATGTGATAAGGGAAATAAAACTACTACAAACCAGAAAACTGTGGGAGAAACAAACTAAGTGGCCTCTATCTACCATCTACCCATCTGTTGGTCATCCACCAATCTCTCTACTAGCTACATGTTTGGATGTTACTATTTAAAAAACAGGCAAGGGAGCAGCATGTGGAGGTCTGGCTGGGACAAGAGCAAAGCGGCTAAAGGACCTTTTTACTGGCTGGTAAATTCATGCCTGGTCTCCCTTCAAGATTTCATAGTTTAGAAAGAATTTCAGTTTGTTCTTCAAAAGATGCGTCAGTCTGTTCTGGATTAAGAAGACAATATGCCTTCCACATTTACTTCCCCCCCCAAAGACTGATTTTTGGAGGATTTACTAGTCATTTCGTTTCAGGCACATTTCTTAACAACTTGGCTCTCTTTGTGTTTAAACTTAGATTCTGTCCTTCCTGAATCCTATAAGGCTCGCTATGTGGTGTTTGTCTTTTCATGGTCATTACTGATACACACTCGCTGCACTCACTGTACTCTACTGAAATTGTTTTGTTTTGTCAGGGTAAAGATTGCAAATTAAAACATTCTCTAAGAGGGAGGACCCCAAATGTAATTTCATAACAAAAATTCCCCAATCATTTCCAAACAATTTAAAACTAAATATAAATCTTTCTTTTACTACCAGATGTGATCTTCCCAAAGGTTCAGACGTGAATAATTTCTCCGAATTTTCCAACTATTTTGATATCCCATCCATACAGAAACCAGTCTGTGCCTCTATCACCTATTCAGGAAAATATGCAAACAAGGCCAATGTCTGACATCTTTATACATTAAAATCAATGATCATATATATTTTAATTTACTTTCTCAGTTTTCATTCCCTTCCATTGCTTGTTTGCAGCTAAACCTCGATTTTCCTCCCTCCACCCCCACCTTTTTCTTAATGGGAATCTAGGAAGTTCCCTCTATTTTCCTTTCTTTGATTTTCTTTCTTTACAGTCTCTAGTCTCTTTCTCTTATTTTAGTAGCCATCATTCTCTGTTGACTGCAGATCTTGGCTATATCCTGATAAAGTCAACAGAAAGGTTTTCCCTGGAATTTCAGACATGTTTCTATATTGGTTTTTCTTTCCACTCCTGTCCTTTTTCTTCTTGATGCCTGGCTGGCCGATTTAAACAAACATTTTCAGAACAACTTGTCCTCAGCTGACTAAACTGGTAAATAACAGATAAATATAGTTTCAATTGGGAACAGCTTTCTGGCAAAGGATGGAGAACAGCACTAAAGAAGAATTTTTCTCACCTTGAGTCATGGGACCTGGTTGGTTAAATTAAAACCATTTACTTAACCTGCGTGCACAACACACAAACAGCAGAAATGTCCTTTACTTGTACTGATACTTTATGCTGCCTACATTATCCTTGTTGTTGTGAAACACAAATAGATCATTTTTCTTTCTTTCTTTCTTTGAATCTAGAGCAGCACAAACTTAATTTATACATTTAAGCAAAGGCCCAGGCTTATTTTTAGAGTCATTCTTTTTTTCCCCACCACCAAGAAAGTTCTGCCATAAGCTTCAACATGTAATGATAGAATTATAAAATCCTTGATGTTACCTCCCATCGTAACTCAATCTTGCTGCCACACATTACTGTCTTCCTATCAAAGTGCACTTCACTGAGCATGCAAAAGGGATGTTGCTGTGTTTGTTAACATGATAATTAGCATATTTGCTATGAAGCATACAGGGGACTTTTATACATATATTTTATATGTATTTATTCATACAGAGGGGCTAGAAATCTAAATATTACAGTGCTTTTGATATATAGAGAGAAAATTAAAAAAACAATTCACAATAGTAAGTCATTGTATTCTGAATTTTTATTGTAATAAATTATAGCAATAGTTCACACAACCCAGCTATTATCTCGGATTGTCTCTCTGCAGAATCACAAAAACAATCTGAGTCATCCTGACTTGATTCATGTTCAGTTCCTATTTGGGAAG
This sequence comes from Brachypodius melanocephalos, assembly GCA_013398615.1. Classification (NCBI taxonomy): domain Eukaryota; kingdom Metazoa; phylum Chordata; class Aves; order Passeriformes; family Pycnonotidae; genus Brachypodius; species Brachypodius melanocephalos. Next base: position 5,819,180 of record VZSR01003807.1, on the reverse strand, counting down.
ACTTCCCTCACCATCAGGCCGCCTGGTAACATTTTTTTTTTTTTCTGTGAAAGCTCAAATTCTGTAAAAGAGTCCCACAGCCTATGGTGGGTTCTGCAGCATGAATCATGGAAAATATGCTTCCCTGCTCATTTGGAGCTGGTTATTTTCGCTGAGGTCCATGTGGAAGGAGAGCCGTGCGACTTTTCCTACACGATAAGTGTCTTTTTAGCACTCTGATGGGAACAGATTAATAGAGACTTACCAAACATATCAAAAGATACTCAGCATTTCAAAGAGGCAAAAGAAGTGGAGTTGACATGCAGAGCCAAGGTTGAGTATCAACCATTATCAGAAAGTGAATTTGTCTTGATGAATAAAGCAAGGCACAAGAGAGTTTTTTCCCTTTTTCTCCCGGGATCCTCTTCATGGCCTGTCACTAAATTCTTATGAAACTTTTATTTATATTTGCTATGGCTTTTATTTCACCTACATATGTTATATGCATTGGCATGTGCAGAATATATTATTTTAATTAGTTCATGGAGCTGATTAATTAAAAACTTGCTGCTCTTACCTGAAAAACCTGACAGGAGCACAGAAAATTACTTGCACTCGCTATCCTTCCTTACATCATTTGAGAGAGACCTCTCTGAGCTGAAAATGCAGCACAGGAACTTCATATAACATCTTAGACATGAAGTGAAATTCAGGGAAATGAAAGTATGCAGAGTACCAATGACACTGGCTTATATTCCTTATATTCCTGCAGCTGGCAGTTCAGCAGTGAGCAGCCTTGCTTCTGACAGTGTCCTGAAAAATTATGGTGCAAATTTTACTATTAGTAAGAGGAGCATAAAATCATCACTTAAAACCTTACAATGATTACAAAGATTACCAGATTCCTCCATCTGAAATGAGGACTGAAGGAACTTTAGGGGCCAAAATTTGGTCATTTGATGTTGTATGACTGAGCAATAGCCATTTATCTGGTGGGCAAAAGTGAAGTCAGGTGTAGAGAAACAAGTTGTAGGGGCTGTATGTGATGTGGGGAGAACGCCTCACCAGGGGTCAGTGGGCTTGAACTGGGTATGCTGGTTCATGTCCAGGGCATTAGCTGGGTGTCAACTCCAGGAACAAAACTGGTCAGAAACTAATGTAACCTCTGGGATTATGCATTTTTGGCATGGAGGCCTGATCTCCTCTGTACCTGTGCTGAGCTCTGAAGTACAATGTTTGCTTCAGACACTCTTAATGGTTGCTCTGAGACCAACAAAAATGCTGCAAAATGTCTTTGGATAGAAGTGGTAGGTGTGCAGTCATTTAAGCATGCCAAGAGAAAATTTAAGGATTTTGGTTATGGATGGTAAATGTTTACTTCAGGACTAACCCTCTTCCAATCTAGCAAGAAAAGATATAAAAAGATCTGGTGGCTGGAGCTGGACAAATGCACAGGATGAAACGGCTGTGCATTTCACCAGGGAAATACTTAGCTACTGGTGTGGATTGCAAGAGGTTATTGTGGCTTTTCTACCATTAGCAATTTTTAAATCGAGAATAGATGTTGTTGGGTTTTTTTAATCTAAAAGATTTACTCAAGTTTAAACTGGATCCAATTCAAGGATGTTCTGTGTCCTAAATTATGTGGTTAGGTGACCACACAGTGACTCCTGGTTTTATAATCTGAAAATCCTTTTGCCCTGACAAATAGGGCTGGAGGAGCTTTTGCTGTGATTGATGGCTTGGATTCCTGGATGCGCACTGTGTTTACTGGGGTCAGCACTCACCTTTCTTCCTTCTGAACCAGCTCAGCACCCACTGCCCAGGCTGCAGAACTGCACTAAGCAGACCTGTCCTGCCTAGCCCAGGGACGCTCCTTTTTCACTTATTTCTCTCCTCCCAGGCTGGAAACCCACATTCCTTTTTCCGAGGAGCCAGGAGCCACCTTGAACCGGGGAACTTCTGTAGCGCTTTGAGAGTAACCATTCACAAAGACCTTACAGCTCTGAACTACAGCACGCACAAAGAACACTTTTTTTCTAACAACTACAAAATGCTGCAATAGGCTTTGCTCCAATGAAACCTCTACTAGTGGTAGTGGAGCTTGGTATGTTAGTGACCAAGGATTTGACTATCAGATAATTGCGATTATATGTTCTTTCCAGAACAACTTGCTTTATTTAAGAAGAAAAATAAACTCCAATCAAGCTGGTCAGAGGTTTTGAAATATGCAGATGCAGAGTTCCAAGCTTTAGCTGTTGGGGTACAGTGCAAAGTGCTGCTAAGCAGGCAATAAGCTCAGGATTTACTGCAGTGACTGAACTTACAAATACAGAAAGTTCACAGAATAGCCTGCTCTTGTGAACTTTCAACCAGCATTTGCAAGCTAAGAACCCACAGATTACTTACATAATAAATGGATGCATTTCTGTCCAAATGTTTAATAAAGATACTATGTGAGAAGCATGTAACAAGTCATTTTCCTCTACAGTAACAATTTATTTTTTTCTATTGTATACAGGACAGTCACAATAGCAGTTTAAATCTTTTGAAGCATCTATGTTCAGAAGATGATATTTTGACAACAATTATACCCAAAATACAGGTATTAGAATGGGAATTTTCAGGTCAGATAAGACTAAAATTTGGTAATAGCTGAATTCTCTTTAACTGTTATTGATATATATGCACCATTTAAACAAGACCTTGATACTAAAAAGTAAACTGAAATGTGCAATATGATCCAGTAAGACCTGTTTTTGTAGGTGCTCTTTGTACCCTGGAAGACATGGGGATGGTGATGCTATTGATCTCCAAAGACCAGATCACCTGTTTCTGGTTACTTTGGCTAATGGAGTGTGCTTGGCCTGGAAAGGAGAACAGTGTTTGGCCGCTGTGGCCATGTACCCTTACAAGTGCCTGCTCCCTACATGTGCTCTCTCTGGCTCCGCTGCAAAATCCTGATAGGTGCACATGAGTTATATCTACACCAGCACAATAATGGTAGTTTTCATTTCCCAGTTGCTCCCAGAGTCATGAACACAAGCTCCAGCCCCAGGCTGACCCTTACTGTCCTATGGGCAGCACAGCTGGAAACAGGCCTGGAGGTCTGGTAAGATGAGTTGAAAGGACTGTTTCTTCCACATGCACTCATGTTCCAGTTGCAACTCAAATATATTAAAGACATTTTCTCTCTCTAAGCGTATCTTCACATATCTGCATTTCAGAATTATGCTGCTGCCAATTCACTTTACATTTTGCATTATACCAAATGCTTATTTTAACTATTGATATCTGGGCTCGACAAGAACAGAAGGGAAGTGAGGAGAGGGAAGAGACTAAAATGACTTGTGGGTGTATTAGTTGGATTTATAAACTTGGGTTTAGATCTACTGAGTCTTTGGCAGAACAATTTCCATCTCAGAACTGGAGTGGTGGGTGCCTACCAAGATTCCAGGATGGGAGCCCATTCTGTCCCACGGGCACTAACCACACCTGGAGCATGAGGTCTGCTGTTCTGTAAGCACAAGTCTGCTCTCTGACCTTGTGCACATCTTTTCACTAAAGCACACGCAGAGGAAATGCTCCTTTTGAGTCTAGCTACTTCATCCTGAGAGGATGCAAAGATGCCTGCTCCTCTTGCAGCCAAAGGACTCTCGAAGCCTTGCATTTTCGGGAGAGGTAAGTGATGGAGGAGATGGATCTGCAAAGGTAAGAAAGAATTCCTCAGAGCTAGAAATTACAGTACAACTCTTGTTAAGTTCCCAAGCTCCAACTTTATGGATTACAGTGGAGAACCCTGTCACACTAAATACTGCTTTACTGCTGCAATCTGTATCAGGCAAAGAGATTCTACAGTACTTCCAAGATACCACTTGCCAAAGATACCATTCCATAGGATGATGTTAGAATAGCAGAAGGTGAAGCCAGGTGATGAAAAACACATTTGTCAAGAGTTTGGTGTGACAGGCATCCATTCCTGAGCTGTCATGTGCTGTAGTATCTGTTTTACATTTCTACACAGGGTTTTGTAACAGTGAGAGGAAGTGGTCAGTCCTTTCAAATTTGAGAGAGCTGTGCTGGCACCGATTTCTGCGGCTGCAGTCATGTGTCAAGAGATTATTTGTGCTGGCACAGTGAGTTCAATACATGTCTACATTCTTGATACTTGAATCTCAAAAACTCCACTAGAAAAGATGCCAGTAAACTGTTATTTTCTCTAAGTACCAGTTCTCCATAGATGTAATCATAGGAACAGCTATCACATTTGTGCTAACACTGGCCAGCAAGGGTTGAAATCTTGGCCCTGTTAAAATCTTTGGTAAAGACTTGGCTGAGAAGTGTAAATAGGTTTCCCCACAAAAATAAAAGTATGGAAGGAAAAAATAGAGGTCTGTGTAACAACAGTAAAATGTTTTTGACTTTCAGCATCCTGGATGTCAATGTTCTTACTCTATAAAAAGTTCAAATTTGTTTGTGCTGCAAGGAGTGCCCCCAACAAAAGTTCACTCCTCATTTCCTCCTATCTACCTCCAGAACAGAAATCCTGTCAGGACTGTGTTTTAACCCAGATGGTGGCAGAACTACAGCCTAGCTAGATACCAGACAGCCCGATGAGGGGTGATGGGGCAAGTCATATGCCAATTGAACTCCTTCTGGTGAACACAGGGATTTTGTTCATGTTCTTAAAAGCTGATGATGCCCCAGAGGGCACCCAGCCTTCTTACAGAAAGTTTCATCTTTTCAAAGGTGATCTCACAAGTGCCCTGTGCTAATCAAAAAAATTTGTTCCTTGGTTTTAGCTGATTTTGGAAGCTAGCTCCGTAAAACAAATACCTGTGGCACCAAATACCTACACCATGAAAAACACTGTGAAGCATCAGGTCCTTGGCCTATAAGCCACAGGAAATTCCAGACTAAATGTTCCTAAAAGTTGAGTTGATCATGCCTCATCTTTTTGACGACTGTAGGAATTACTATTAGCAGGTTACAAAAAGATTCAAAAATTCTGCAAAAAATTAATGGTTAAGTGAGGTTTTTCCTTTCTAGGCTTTTTACCTATTTCCTTTTAGAATTACCTTTTCTTTATTCGTGATGCTGATTTATTTTAGCTGCTCTTCGCTGATTTGCCCAAAAACGTGGGCATCGTGAGCGGCAGGAGCAACAGCAGATGGCAGCACCAAGCTGCTGGATCGGGGCTGTCAGCGCGAACAAGGGGAAAGCACGAACCGAGATGAACAAAAGTTTCTAAGAGTTTGTTTGCTTGCAGGTCTCCTTCTTTTCTCCCGTTCCTTTGGATTTATTTTGTTTTCTTCCGATTTTTCTACTCACTGTTTGAAAAATAAAAAGAAAAAAGAGCAGCAGCCGAGGAAAGTTGCTCTGTCAGGTCATCCTGTATTGATTTAATAGAAGATGGTTAGACCTGATGTGACCTGCTGGATAGATGACATGAGGTTATGGCCTAGCCTACCAGCACTTCACGTCCTATTAAACACTCCACAGGGGCAACATCTGGAGGGTTAAACAGCTGCTGGGTAATGCAATTTTAAATACCACTTCATCAAAGTAATAGACTCCACAGGACCCTCTCGGGATCTGTAAACTGATGTGTTCCAGGCTTTGTGTGCTGCAGCCCTTTTGTGTAAGACATCAAGGAGACCCTGATAGCTCTCACTTTAGCAGAATGATAGAACCGAGGCTTGCAAATTCATCTACAGAACAGTGCCTTGCTGAGCCTGGGATCAAACACAGGGCCTTCATGGGTTTTCTCTTCTTCCTTTTTTTTTCTTCCACAAAAACTGATATTTTGTGTATCCAAAATTACTGCAAGATAAAGAAACAGTTTAAGAAGAGTAGATTTACTCTTGAGTCTATTTTACCAGCATTGTATGAGCTTCCAAAGGAGATCTCATCTATACTTTCTGTTTTCCAGGGTAATTACAGAGGAGGGAGCAAACCTTCTCTGTGCTCAGCATAACCAGCCAAGCTTTCAATCTGAATAACAAAAGGATTTCTCAGGCCCTTACCAGACCTGGCTCCTCTCCTGCATTCTTCAAATACAATCCCTAACTCCAGCAACACAAATCATGAAGGAAATATGGTCTCCAATTTGGTCGACCATGGAGGCTGGTGCCATCATCTAGCTGTAAATCAACACACCTGACAGTAGAATGGTATGCAATTTTCCAAAACAACTCCTTCCACTGCTTCAGAGCTGCTAAGCAACAATTAAGAGAAGTTCCATTAAATAATTAATTAATCACTTTAGTCACATTGAATAATTAATCACTTTGAGAGAGGACAGCCCCAGTAACTTTTTTTACTGCCTGCTAATGCAACGTTTGCTTTCTGATTCTGAATCCGGTGAAGCCCTCAGCAAAGACAGATTCCTACTTCTGAGCAGGCAGAATTTGATAGCTGTCACTGATTGAACTTTGTCACTACCAGGAGCATACGGAAGGACATTTGGCAACTCCTTTCCAGGGAGAAAAACACAGGGTAAAACGTGCAGCCAGCACGAGCCAGCATCCTTTGGCCGAAGTCAATGGAAAGTCTTCAATTGTTTCCAAGCAAGTATCTGCCCTTGGTGTTATCCTTACTTGGAGATCCTTCTCTCTGCTTTACTGCAATTATTTCAGATTAAAGGGAAGAGGAAAATTCCTCAGTTACCTGCCATAGTTCCTGTTCAGAAAATCTGGGTAATTTTCTTTGTGATGCCTTTTAAAGAGGGATGTAGTCATAGAGGAGCAGGAGGAGTTATGAACCTGGCAATAGCCACCACTGCCATTTTATTTTTGTTATTGGGTACTTAGAAACTTTAGGAGGTTACAGAGAGACCAGAGAAATGGCTTGTTTTATCTCTTTCTCTACTGAGCTATCCAAAGCAATCTTCAGCAACCATAATGTCAACAAGAGCACAGCCCTGAATTGTGTCTGAAGTGCATGCTGTAGCTTCACTTGACATCTTCCACGCCATTCTGCACAAAGTTTTTATATCAGGCAGTGCTACCCACAGACAACTCCAGTTAGGTAACTGTTCTTTGGAAATGGTAACAATTTTGAATGCACATGTATGAAAGATGCCCTCCTCTCACTAAACTTGTTTGTGACCTATGCTTTAGAAACAGAATCTATTAAGACTGCAGGCATATGAGCTACTGTAATTTACTTACTGAAATTATTTTCCCTCAGTCATTACTACTGAGGACACCACGGCTGCCCTCCATCTGTGGAGAGGTCTTCATAAGAAAATGGGGAGCAGTAGGGAAACAGCATGGATTCTCCAAAGAATGCCTTAGTTTATTTATTTATTTCGAATGTCTTTCATGTCTTGGCTTTGTGCATCTTTTCCAAGAAGCAAATGCTTCACAGATGGAAAGAAGCAATTTTCAGTTGTAAAAATTCTAAACAGTTCAGGTGAAATGGAAAACAGAGCTTCCTGGAGACATGCCAGCTTTTTCCTTTTATTCATTTTTTTTGCCCCAGCCTCACTTTGATTGTAAAAATATTCACCCACCTCCAGACTTTATAGCATGAGAAATGCCCTTCCTGGGGTCTGATCCATGCCTGAGGTATCACTGCAGATCGATCAGAAAGGAAGACTCCTATTTCCACATAGACTTTACACATCTGCTCTGATTTTCTGCAGGGTGGATACTCAGTAACACTGCTGCAAAAATTGAGTCTTATATAAACCAAGCTTATACTGGCATAGCTCCTCTTCTGGCAGGAGCTGTGCTACATTTTCATCAGGAAAAGGTCTAATTTGTCCACTGATACTCTGTTTTCTGTCAATTCATAGGGTTAGGTAGTGAAATTAGGGAAAAAGATCACAGCCCATTGGCGAGAAAGAGTAATGAGCTTATTTTTGGATTCCTCCTGCTGATAAAACCTTTAAGGATTTATGGCAGAATAAATTAGCAGGAGCTTTAGTAGATACCCTCATAACCTTTGGATATCACACGCTGCCTGTGAGGCAGTTAAATGTACTGCACACTCCCCATGGGGAGCTTAATGCATCCTCCAGGACATCTGCCTTGGAGCCAGACACCCCTGGCCAGACACCCCCACATCCACTGCCTCCCTTGTGTAGACTGAAGCACAGCAGTGGACAGAACAGGATCTGCTTCGCTCTGCTGGTGGCCACGAGTGTGGAGCTGGAGCAATCCCCACATGGGGAGGGATCTGCAGTGAGCGGAACAAGCCCAGGGCACCGGAGCAGCCTCTGGGTGCTGAGGGGCTGGGTCCAGTTCCCTGGGCTCTGAATCGTCTGGGACCCTCAGGATCAGAGGCTAAGAAGAGTAGAGGAGGTGGCCTGTTAGCTGCTGCCACGTCTTGGGGAATGCAGGTCTGACACACAGCAGTGCTGAAAGCTCAGTCACTTTTATCCCTTTGGATATTGCAATGGGTTTTGCAACACACATTGGACAAGCATACCGTGTGAGGGCCCGCAGGAAGGGAGTGAAACACCCACCAGTGGGTGCTGAATCAGGGTCTGCGTGTGTAATCCAAGGTTATTTGCTATAAAGTCTAGGACATTCCCTTGAAAATGTTGAGTTGTGCAGGAAATGTCTGGTTATTTGTGTAACTGTTTGCAAGATATACAAACTCATCGGGCTCTGACTCCCAAGTCTTGTGACAATAATGCATTTTCTTCCAGACGTGTTCAGTTGCATATCTGATACACATATTGCTCAGCCAAAATGACTTGTTAGTGATTTATTTGGAATATCCAGCCTTTACCATATGACATCACCTCCTCAACTTGATGAAAAAAAGGTTTAGACTGAATTCTTCCCATTAAAAATAATGGGGCAATGGTTTCTTGATGCCAATATTTACTGATATCAAAGCAAAATATTGTCTTAGTTATTTGTCTTAATTTAGCCCAAACAGTACACAAAGCACAGTGTACAAAAACAATATGTTCCTTCTAAACCAGATCATCACTTACTAATTGCTATATGATTTTAATGAAAACAGAGGCACGATTCAGTTATGCTTCATAAAAATTATCTCAGTATATTTGTTTCTTTTCTTACCCTGATTAATAGAGAGGCCATGTAAAATTACTTTCTATATCTGCCTTCACAGAACCTCAGAAAGTTTTCTTTTAAACTGTCCATTATAAAAAATACAGGAGAATGAGACCCAGATCGTTTGCTAAGTTATGAAAGAAACAGTTACGTTATGTATATGTAATTGTAGATACACAGATAGTAAAATACATGTGTGTGTGCCCAAACATATATAATTAATTTTTATACTTTAATTAAAGCTTACAGATCTCAATGGTATTTGAACATTCCTAAAGTTCAGGTTTGGATGCGTTTTGCACAGACCACTCAATGTATCTAAATCCAATACAAAATCCAACCTAGCACTAGTGTTTCTTCAGGTGAGAACTGACATGCTCAGAGAGAATCCTTTGCTTCAGAGCAAGGACCTGGAGGCAGACAGAGATGTGCTTTACCTTCCTGGGACTTTTGTTCTGTTTAGAAACTCACGTGGAAACCCAAGCATTGCAAGCTCAGATAAAGCATCAGAGAGAAATAATTTCAAGCAAGGACTGACACGTGAATAGCTGGAAGACTTTGTAAGAAGTAGTCTGCTTCCAGCACACCAGAAAAAGAACACCTGACCCCAGATTTTTTACTGAGGACTGACTCCAGGACACATTTGATGATGAATGAAACTGCCTTTCTCTGTTGCCTTTCCATTGCTTAAGAAACCTTTATCAGAAGTTACAAACGCATTTTTCTCAGACCTTTCTTCCACAGAAACCCTCATTTACAGTCATTCAGTAGACCTTTGCTTCCATCTACTTTGGGAAATTTCTCCTCCTGCCTCCTCTTGAGCAGTTCCCAGTCCATGCTCCTGCACCAAGGGGAATGTGGTGCAATGGGAACCGTGTTCTGTCGGTGGCCAGCACATCAAACCCCATTAATTGACGACTCCTGCACTTCAGTGACTATAAACAAGCCCAAACCCTGCCACATACATCCAACGCTAACTTTTAGCTATAGCTCACACACTGCTACTTCCGTGGGGAAGGAAGAGGGAGGATTTCTACCTGGTCGCCACTAGATGGAGTGAAGCCAAAACTGTAGATTTTACTAGTCTCGTGATGGAAACACGTCCTTTCCCTATATAGGTTTGGGTTTTTCTGTGGTTTGGGTTTTTTCGTAAAACAGTCTATTAAGCTGAGAACCAAGCCTGTCTGGTTCTGGAGTGAGAGAGCCCTGTTAATGTTAGTCTGCTGCTCTGATTTGTAACTTGGGTCACATGAATACATGTGCACTTTGGAACCTATACACTGGAAAACTGAAGTCAAATTCTTCAAAGACTGATTCCATTCTTTGTCTTCCAGCACCCAGTTCAGAGGAGTAAATAAGGAGTTTGAGCTATGGAGAGGGCCCTTGTGCTGTGACTACACAGGCACACAGGTTCTATCTTCAGGCTTCTAAGGCAGACCATTTATATTTGGTGGTGCTGACAACCTTCAAAGAGTTTAAGCAGTAGTCCATCTTCCCTTTTTCTCTCTCACTCTGTTAGCCCACCTTTTGCACTTGTCCATGCGTGTGTCTAAACTCCTGTTCTCTGCTCAAAAAATTACATACTCATAATACACGGGGAAATCACAAGATATTCCTTCTTGGTGTGCAGTATATCACCCATCACAGTTTTCACAGCAGAGCTGATAATCCCTGATGTGCTCAGCACTGCTCTATTCCATCTAGGGGAGTTTGGTCATTGTTTTAAATGGCAGGTGACAATAAGGTAACAGTTATGGTTTCTAAAATCCAGTACACACAGATGTGTACTTGGAAAATGCAGTGCAGTTTGAATGGTGAGCACACCTACATAAAGTTCATTGCATTGTTGTTTTCTTAATTATACCAAATCTGCATAAGCCTGAAACAGTTGAAATCCCTGAAAGTCCAAGGGTGTTTTATCAACTGTCTTAAAAATAGAATAGAATAGAATAGAATAGAATAGAATAGAATAGAATAGAATAGAACTACTTGAGTTGGAAGAGACCTACAGTGATCCCCTAGTCCATCAACCTGATCAAGGGCTGATCAAGTTTAACAGATGTTAAAGGCATTGTCCAAATGTCTCTTAAGCACTAAAAGATTTGGGCATTGAACACTTCTCCAGGAAGCCTATTCCAGTGTTTGGCCATCCTCTCAGTATCTACTAAACTCCTACTAACATTTATCTCCTGCTACATTGTATTTGGCAAGAAAGTAAGCAACTGTTTCATACTCTTCCTTGAATCTGAATTATAAAACTGGTTTTTTTACCCTTATTCCTTCTGAAGCAGGAAACATTACTACTGTGCAAACTTTGAAGGCCTTCTGTTAAGTAAATGAAAACCTTGCAGATCTCTGCTACTGCTAATATTCTTCCAGATGAGGCTGCTTGGATGTTACTTCTTTTTCACCAAGGGAGGTTCCTTTTTACAGAACTCAGAGATTAAATGATTTAAGGGAATAGCTGCTCAGAAATCCAAATACATCTCATCAACAGCCTTTTAAAAGAAAATTTTGATGAGGAATGTTTCTGCTTGAAGAATAATCTTGTATTTTCTCCAGGAAGTTTTGAACAGATTCAGAAAAAAATAGAAATTTTGAAACGTTAATGTTTCTATTTTAAATATTCTGTTACATAAAATATTCATATTTTTTAAGAATGCAATGAAATTACTAATTATAACAGAGCACAAAATTATAAATATAACTATTATTAATTGATTGATACTTTGACTCTAAACATAATTTTGTTTGAAACTTTGAAACTGATTAATGGAGATTACATGACAGCAAAATAGTTTACATTTCAATGTGGAGTGCATCAATTTGAAACAAAACCACTGTTTCTGTCTGAAAGAGTTTTCCAACCTCTTTTAGAGAGCTCTCCATGTCAAAGGCTTACCTCCCCATGTTGTGCATGCACACTTTCAAGTCTGCCAGAGTTTAGCAATGAGAGACAGACTGTGAGATCTCAGTTGTGCAAGCAAAGCTGATTTTTTTCCATTCCAGGACTGGAACTGAAGTGGATCAGATATTCTCATCATGGAAAGGAGAGGAAGAGTGGAGCAGGAATACAGAGAGAAAGAGACAAGGAAGCGCATTAGCAGTGCAGGCTTTTGTTTCTGGGACTTCCAAGGGGAAAGGGAAACTGAGCCCATCTGGGCTGCCTCCAGCTAGGATTATGACAAACTCCCACATCCCAGCTCTTCCTTCAGCAAAGCAGTGGAAACATCCAGTTTAGCCCTCTGGCACACACTGTCTGATTTCTAACCAGAAGGCATGAATTTCTAAGCAAACAGATTTTTCTTGCCAATACTTTAAGTTGAATACAGCTTTCATATCATGACTTCCCTACTTGGGAGAGGGCAAGGCTATCCCAAGTACTACAGGATGCCTTGATGCAAAAAATAAAGAGTTCATTGACCCTTCTTCACTAATAATTTTCTGATTATCTCCCTCTTCCTTGAAAATCCTGCTGGAGTATTGGTTCGGTATCACACCTTACAAACATGAGGTACATCCACAGCTCTTGAGATTAGCATAGACTTTCTTTCAGGGCTCTCACACATCTTCTGACTATTCCTCATCCTATTTTCTTCACAATAGCTGGCACCACTGCATTAAAAATGTGCCACAAAAAAGTTTATTGTTATTTGTTGCTTTGATTAAACACTGACTGTAGCCATTAGTACCCATGTATATTTCTAATCTGCATGGAGGGGACATTTCTAGAACAACTACCTAACTTCAGTTTCTTAAAAATCACATCAAATACAAAAGACTTTGTGAGCTTTTTTGCTATCCAATGGAGAGAAAGAAGCATGTTTATAGGGCAAATATTTTCTTCTGATGCCATATGTGAGGCTATGGTACCAATAATTCAAGGGGTATCTTTTTCTTTCTGCCAGTCACAAAAGGGGACCTAGGTGACTGACTTAAAGTAGATAATTAAAACTTTAGAAGGTAAAATTGTGTCAGATGAATCCCAACAACTATGTTGTAACTTTATCTTGCAGTGAAAAATGAGGGTTCTGCAAGCAAAAAGCTCTGTATTGAAATATAGCCATGCAGATGCTAATGCATATGTATTTAAATACTGATGAGTCTATCCAAACCCCCTAAAAGCAGAGCTATATTATTTTAATAATATTCTAATAATATAGAAATTCTTTGCACCAACTACATTCTTTCCTTTTTCACTTACCTTTTTATCTCTTCATAGTCAGGAAGACATTGCTACCTAAATACTTGGTATGTGGTCATAGTTTCTTAACTTATTGAAGAAAAAATTTTTGGAAACATCTCACTCTCTTAATTGCATATTGTTTGGCAATATTACATAGTGCAAAAAGGGTTTAAAATTAGGTTTGCTTCCTGTTACTTGTTTTGTAAGCCTCAGGTCTTTATGTAGTTTTGCAGCAGTGAAATGCCATTTCATTCTAAGGCTGTAGAGAAAACTGCTTCCTTCGCTGTTGTTCAGGCAGGACCACCAAGCAAAGGGGAGAAGGGATCCTGCTGGGGCTGCACTGCCTGTGCCTGAGGTCAGAGAAGGGGAAAGTGAGAGGCTGCAGCTCATGTGCACACAGTGTTTGCTCCCAATGTGTTTGTGCCTGGGAGCACAGGAGCCACAGCCTGTGCTCAGGACGGACACAGCTCTGGCACTGTGTCCTTGCCATTCAAACCTGTTATTCAGCCTGCCCAGTGCTAGGCCTGTCCTTAGCCATGAAGGAAAATTATGCCAGTGAATGCAATTCTTTTTGATATGGAAAAACGTCAGAAGGGGCTCGGATAAGATTAGAAAAACAATTTCCTTTGCTGACCAAACACAAATTTTAAGCCAGGTCACCAAAGGTGAAATGTCACTACATCAAGTTGTGTAGTTTTGACTTCTCAGTTAATCCTTATTTCAAGGTAATGAAACTTAACTGTCAGCTGGAATACCGTGTCCAGCCCCAGTATCTACACCTTCAAAAGGATTCTGAAAAATTGGAAGGCATTCAGGAAACCACTTCAGGAATGCTTTGAGAACTCTTTAATCCAGCAGACAAAGGCATAACAAGATCCAGTATCAGAAAGCTGTGTTTTGAAATATTCAGATTAAAACAAAGGTTATAAGAATTGCATAAGCAGGGAGGGACTTATTACATTATCCATCACTGCAAACTTTTGAATCTAGACTGGTTTGTTTTATTAAAAAGACCATCCTTTGCTTAGCTAGGAGTATGGATACGAGTTGAGAATTTAAAGATTTTTAAGATTCCTCTTGGGCCTTGATAAGCAATAACTCAATGTGAAGTAAGGTACTTACTTTCAAGCATTATGTCTCATGTCTTCTGTATTTGAGCATGCACTCAAAAGCTGGTACAGTAGTCGCACACCTGAAGGAAAACCTAAGCCTGGCTTTAGACAAACTTTGATCTTTGGTTATTTTAAACTATGGTCTTTGATTCTTATAGATGAAAGATTACATTGTGCTGTTTTTTATTGTTTTGTTGTTTGGGTTTTTTTTGGTTTTTTGTTTTGGAGTTTTTGGGTGTTTTTTTTGTTAATTTGTGTTTGTGTGTACAACTATAGATAACAATTTGCTCTAGGACTCTTTCTTTCCATACTTATTCAAAGTTCACTTGCAAATCATATACTCATCAGATTCGATCAATATTTAGAGGCACTCAGCTATATTTTACAAAAGAATATACTTCAGACCATTCATATTTTCTATATTTGACATGCTCATTGCAATGGTTACCTTGTATTGTTTATGTTACCTGAATGGATGAAAAAGTGCATGAGCAAAACTGAAATTATTTGAGGTCCTTAAAATATTCTCTGAGTTCTTTGCACCAAGCACAAGGAACTTTCAGAGGAAAGTGGACTGATACGTCACAAACTTGTGATGCCCCCTTCTCTCTTATACATCATTTTTCTAGATGCTATGCTGCACCATTTACTTTTTGCTTCTCCATCTCTTTGTATGTAACTTTGTAGTTGTCAAATACTCCTGTCACCAGGGCTTCCTCAGACATTTCCTTATGTCTCTTTTCTTCCCATCCTGACCACTCCAGTTCCAGATTATTCCATTGCCACAGGCCCTAGATTTAGAAAAGTGTGCAAACTTGAAAATTAGGAGTCATATGTGTAAGTCTCCTTGCTATAGCTACACTGTGGAGTTTTGCTCATCTGCAGTTCAGTTTTCCACTGCAGGGTACCTGAATGAAGCACATGGTATCATATGACATGAAGTAATATTCTCAAGGTATGTACCCACAGCACTTCAGGAGCAGCAGAAGTTTGAACCTTTATCTCTGAATCTTTTTGAATCTCCTCACGGTTAGAGGGAATAGTACTAAGCCTGCCCTCTTACACAACGTTTAATCAGACAGTGATGATATTGAAAGCAGACCTGTAGACAGGCTTGTATATTCAGAAGTTTGTTTGCTTACTTCTAATTATGTAAGTTGGCTTGCTAGGAGCAACATATGCCTCCCATTTCAGCTAAAGGATTCATGAGGTTGTTAAATGAAAATGCAGATCTAGGACTAGAACAAAAATAACTATGGGGTGCATTGCCTTCTGGTTTCTAGAGTGATATAAGTGGTCTAATCTTGTTTCATTAGCCTGTGAATTTCTCCTTATGCCTAACCAGACTTACCATCATATATAGAAAAGTGGATTATTCAGATCTTAAATAGCATGGCATGAAAAGAGATAAGTATGCATGGCAGTACTGTCATTTCTAACTTGCTGAAGATCCTTAATTACTTTGCAGCTGGAAGCTTTATAAATACTTGGTTGTAATCAAATATATCATTTAGAGAAAGTACAGTGCTTTTCCACATGCAGTGTCAAGCAGGCATGACAACTGCTGCAGACCCTGTAAAATAATAAACATACCTGCACTGCCCAGACTGCTCTGTGCTCTTTATGGATCCTGCATAAAGATCCTCCTGGTGCCTGCATAATTTAACATAAATTAAAATAGATACCATATTTTATCTCTTATTAATATAAAAATGGATAAGCATTTATGTGAACAGTAAGACATCTCATTATCAAATCTTATCAAATCTTATCAAATTGAATAATTACTAAATGTTAGGTATAGCTACCTGAAGCACCCTACCCTGTGATGTCTATTATTGTGGTAATAATCCTAATCCATCACTAAAAAATAAGTAGAACCATAGAATATTCTGAGTTGGATGAAACCAACAAGCATCATTGAGTCCAACTCCTGGCTCTGTCCAGGACACCCCAAAATCCCAGCATGTACCTGAGAGCACTGTCCAAACACTTCTTGAACCCTCTCAGTCTGGTGCTGTGATCACTTCCTTGGGAAGCCTGTCCAGCCACCCTCTGGATAAAGAACCTTTTTCTAACATCTAATCCAAACCTCCCCCAACACAACTTCATACCCTTCTTCCCTTGTGCTCCCTCCCTGGGCAACAGAGAGAATAGATTGGTGCCTGCTCCTCAGCCTCCCCTTGCAAGGGAGCTGTGGGCTGCTATAGACTGCAAAAGACCACTTTAAAAACTCCTTCGAGAGTTTTCTTGAGTGTTCATAAAGGGTAGTTGAATTTTGGGAATGTACAGCCATCTGAATTCATTCAGATTGCAGCTCAGCCTCCCAGAAGGCGGCAGACGAGCTGGGTTAGCAGCAAGCGTCCTCATGGAAGTCAGGATGGCTGGAGCGGGAAGGTGGCACACCTTGCTCCTAGAATTTGTGACAGATCCCTTCAGGTGTCAGATTTGCTCTTGAGACATGGGTGGGGTTTTTTTGGTGGGTTTTTTTTTTTGTTTGTTTTTTTTTTTAATTTGTTTGTTTGTTTGTTTTGGGGGGGTGGGGGATTTTTTTAGTTCTCTTTTTTATGAGTTTGAACTGGACACTGTACCTTTGTGGCAAAAGACACAGTCAGCTCAAATCCAAGAAATTCCTAGCCTCTTCAAGAAGAGAAAAAGGCAAACCTTTATTTAATTTTTTCCTTAAATTCACTCTTTTTAAATATTCTCTCTCCACATACATAGTTTTTATTGCATAACACACAGTACTTGGGGTCATGTTTTATTTAAAAGAGGACTTCATAGTGAATCCACCCACAGCTGACAAAGATCTTTTCATAACTAACAAAAAATAAAGAAGGAACTGAAGGAATTAAGAAACAATGTGCTGTATTAGTTACTGCACATATATGTCTCAAAGTTTAGCTGGATAATTTAGTCAGAAATGGACAGGCATTATTGTGCAACATTAGGAGAAAAGAGAAGGAAAGAATTCCATCATTTACATAGAGTTGATGAATGAAGTATTAACAGTGCATAAATTATATAAAACTGGCCAGGTAAATTAAGAAAATTTGGCAAAAATAATTCAATTCATGGTCAAATTGTGCAATTAAAACAAGTTGGTCCTGTTCAAACTGGTACATTTCATTTAAAAATACACATAAATATTCCTAGATTTCCAGCAAATAAAAGATTCCACTTGCTCTGGCCAAATCTCAGTTCCATTCTGTTTCATGCAACACAAGTGAATGGTTTTGTAGTGATAAAAATTTGTTGTTATTCAGTTTTCATGGTCTCTAATCACATCTATTTATTTCCTATTATGAAAAAAGCTTCTTAAGAAAATTACTCAGAATCATAAAATGTTAAGGGTTGGAAGGGACCCTAAATATCATCTAGTCCCAACCTCACCTGCCATGGGCAGGGACACCTTCTACTAGACTAGGTTGCCCAAGGTCTCTTCCAACATGGTCTTAAACAATTGCCAGGGCTGGGGCATGTGCAATCTTCCTGGGCAACCTGTTCTAGCATCTTACCACCCTCACTATGAAGAACTTCTTCCTAATAGTTAACATATTTTAACCTTATTTCGTTTGCAACCATTACTCTTTGTTCTATCACTACCTGCTGACCAGACTCTTTATGATGCAACCCAGGATTCCATTGTAGAACCTTTCTGGGTTGCCAGAGCACATTGCTGGCTTATGTTGAGTTTTTCATCAACCAACACGCCCAAGTTCTTCTCCACAGGGCTGCTCTCAGTTACTTTTCTGCCCAGCCTGGAGTTATGCCTGGGATTGGTCTGACCCAGGTGTAGGACCTTGCACTTTGTTTTGTTGAACTCAATGAGTTTTGCATCAGCCCATCTCTGAGGGGTGTCAAGGTCCCTCTGGATGGCATCCCTTCCCTCCAGCATGTCCACTGCCCCTCAGTGACACCACTCAGCTTTGTGCATCAGTGAAATTGCTGAGGGTGCACTCAATCCCACTGCCCATGTCACCAGCAAAGATGTTGAACATTAAGGGATCTAGACCAGGCATTATGTTTTCAAGGGCTTGCAGAGACACTCATATTTGGTAAATGTTGCATTATAAGATATTCTGTGCTCTGTCACCTCCTCACCAAATTCAGAAGCAGCTTAGTATTATTTCTTCCTAGCAATTAGCTGACATGTTCATAATACATTTGAAATATTGAAGAGAATACTGTCTTTTGTTTCAACTGATGGCTTCAGTTAAATGCTTGTGTATTTCCCAAAATATCCAGTGCCAATTACTATCAGTGAGATATATTTAGGTTTAATTAAAATATCAAATTCAGTTGTGCCATGTGATATTAATATAACAAGGGATATTAACTTCTGCCTTGTGTGATGCACATATTAAATTGTTATCACATGTACTCATCCTCAACACATCCCTGGCAGGATTTTTGTGACTTAAAATGTGCCCTGCTGTCAGAAGGAGCCACCCATCATTTTATTTGTTTGATTGGAGCATCTTCTGCTGCTTGGGGTGGGGGTAGGCTCTGTTTGCTTTGGGCAACTCAAACATCTTCCACAACCTGCTTGCTCTATTGTAGTGATGAAGAAAGTGCTTGCTAAGTTCAAAGGAGACAGTCGTGGACAGCAATGGGCTGCTTCAAGAGCAGTACCAGGGGAAAGCCTGATGTACACAGAGCAAAAGAGATGGAGCATTCCTTACAAAGTATAACAGTGACAGCAGGCTGAGAATTGTCCTTTCCTCTTCTGCATAGCTGCTGTGACATGAGATCCACAAACAAGGACAATATGTTGCTTTTTGTGAATTTCTTCTGTGTGACGTGATGCAACTAATTGCGCTTCTTTCATCTCAGAGAAGTTCTGAATAATTTTTCCTCTGAAACTCTAGAGGTTTGAAAAAATTCAAATAGAAAGAAACTAAAGCAAGAAGCTGTGACATATTATATGAGGATACAATAAGAACAGCTGTGTTATAGAGCAGATTTTGAGAGGAAAACCACCAGGAGATGAAGAACTAAAGTGGAGCAAGGATACGCTAGCTGATGTAGCTGGAGAAAAACTCCTTCCAAATTCTGAAACTTTGAATTTTACTTTTTCTCCCTTTCAAGTTGCATGAACTTGTGCTGTTTGGGAGTAGAGGGAGACGTCACACAAAAAGCACCACTTGTAAGAATCTCACTCAACACATTTTCATGAAAGAAATTAACCAGAGACCCTGTTAATTACTCACAGTTCTTGGAAGAAGCTGTATTGGCTGCCTTCCTGATTCCACACATATTGCCTTTATTAGGTGTTATACAGCAAGTGAATCATACATGACAGGGCTGGTCTGGCTCTAATATTTTGAGGTTATCTGGTCCTATTTAGTGATGTTCCCTAGGGATCCAGATGTCCCCAAAGCCCCTCATGGCAGAGAAGAAGGAAGAGAACTCATCTCAAATGGACTTCTGTTCTGTGCTACTCATTGCTGTTTGTC
This sequence comes from Brachypodius melanocephalos, assembly GCA_013398615.1. Classification (NCBI taxonomy): domain Eukaryota; kingdom Metazoa; phylum Chordata; class Aves; order Passeriformes; family Pycnonotidae; genus Brachypodius; species Brachypodius melanocephalos. Next base: position 5,799,409 of record VZSR01003807.1, on the reverse strand, counting down.
TAGATTATATCACAATCCAACCAGGGAAAATAGAGACAGAGTGGAGATTAACTGGTGACTTCATTTATTCATTTCATCCCAGATTTTGGCAGGATTGTCTGCTCTAAAACCAGCAGAGCATCATCAAAACAGGGTAAAAGACTGTCAAGGGTTAATTTAGAGAAGGGAAATGACAGACTTCAGAGAGGTTAACATCATTTTTTTCTTTTTATTATCACTGAAAGTTGTTACAAGAAAAAGTCTAGACCAGTCATAGAGGGTATGAAACAGTAAATATAGGATGTGTGTGATGCTTTCACACATGAGATCACTGCTTTCATTCTAGATTAGTAGTTTTTGAAGGATTCTGTGTAGCTCAGGTTCCTCAAGTTATTCTGGAGTATGGAAAGGTTTTGTAAAGTGCTCATGACTTAATGAACCACAGCTGTAAAGATAGTGTTGAGAGGCACTTTTGATTACTTTTGACTACCATATTCTGAGAGAGGACCAGTGAATAATTACAGACCCATTCTGTCTTAAATGGGCATTAACATTTCATACCCTTCTCCCTCCCTCTGCCTTTTTTCTTTTCTTTTTTTTTTTTTTTTTTCTTCACTAGTTATCCCTTTTCTTATTATGATCTCCTGAAAAACAGTATGGCAGCATTCTATATCAAATCTTCATCAGTCAAAGTTGGAATAATCCCCAGGGAAGAAAATAATTCCAATCAAGGAGAAATTTACTTCAGGCCCTGCATAGACTAATCTTATTTAATCTGGTAAACTGAATTTGTGCACTTTCTGGAGACTTTTCAAAGGTAGATATGTGAAGAGCACTTATTTCCTCCCAGAGAACAAACAAAGGAGAAATAACTTTCAAAACTACCTGAGCCTGAGTGCCTAGAGCACACAGATGGGCTCAGGGCATAGGGATAGCTCAAATGAAATTTTGATGGGAATGAAGTGAAAGAAGATAAAGAAAGGTGATAGCACTTTCTTTTCCTTCCAAGGTGTGCCCAGAATAATTTATATTTGAAGTCAGAACCAGGCAATACGAAGAATTGTTTCATTCATGATGACTGTGAAATACAGAGATGGCATTTTTGCCAGGAATACATTTATCCATGTTAATGAAGTTCTTTATCAGGGTTTGTATGAAGTATTTACTCATGTTCTGGGATGGGATGTTGCCCTGTCTAGGTAGAAACATATTTTAGAGTTGTTTTTCACATAGCAAAGATAAAGTACTGAAAAAAACAGGATCAAAATTACCGCTGCTTAGAGTGCTTTCCTGGCTGGAATCCACAATGCTAGAAAGAACTCCAAATTAAAAAACAGGTGCACTATGTCCGAAGGCATTTAGGTGCCTAATTGTCTGTGAAAACAGTACGAGCCGTCGAAGATCTTGACAAGTGTGATTTATCTTGCAGGGACGCCACATTCTCCTGCATTCTTGCATCTTCTCCTAAGCCCCGACCCAGCGCTGCCCACACGACCTACCCCACCGGCGGCTGAATTATCGTGCAGATAAGCTCTGTGCCAAATGTTCTGCGTCAACAGGGGGATAGCGTGTCTTGTAACTCCCATTCAGAAAGGTGGCTTTGAACGGAAGTTATTGAGGAGCCACAAGTGGAATACTTGTGCTAAGTGAGTGTAGCTGGGGTGGGTCCAGCCACTGAAACTGAAGAAACTTAAGACCAGGAGGCAGCCACCAAGGACAGACCAGCCCAAGGCTCCAGATGGATATGCATCCAGGAAAACTGAGAAATCAGGGCTACCTCAAACCAAAGTGCAAATCAAGAACAAGGTCAGGAAATCAAAGAGCTTGCACTGAAAGTTGTGGATAAAGGTGAGCTAAGACTAGAACAAGACAATGCAGGTTAGCTGAGAGGCAGGAACCATGAAGAAACCAAGGGGTATTTGTAAGGCAGTGAAATCACTTTGTAGGACTGTACCTGAATCAGAAGCACACGGCATCCCTTGAACAGTCAGGAGTCTCAGGACACCAATCTCCCAGGAGGGTATTGAGCCAGCTCCCGGCTGCAGACCTTGACTGCTTACTCAGGGCCTAAGAGAGGAGGATATGTGTGTAACCTGACACAAATGATCAGTTCATTCAGTGCAGATACGTTAATTTACTAACAGGAATAATTCATATCATCACCAGCTGGGACCACCAGGTTGCCCAGGTTTCTTCTTTTATGGTTTATGTAACTGTGGGTTGTGTTTCAGGGCAGCAGTGAGGTTGGGGTATGTGACTGACAGTACCATCTCTCAAGCCTCCTTTGGCTCCGGGGCGGTGCTACAGCCCTTGGTGCTCTGCAGGCACTCCTGCCAGATGTGCTCACAGATCAAGACAAGCTCTATGCTCAGGGCTGCACAGCAGAACAGCTCCTGTAGTGGCGATGACAAATATACGGTCCTTGCTGTGAAGGAGATGGGCACCAGTTGTTTGTGTTTTGTCTCAGTGTGAGACAAAAGACACAGATTACAGTGATTCCTGAAGTGTGGCCACATCAGAAGTAGAAAGTAGTCATTAAATCTGTAGATTAAAAGTAGGTATAGGCTTCAACATCTTGCTGAATTAATGGCTCTGTAAGTGCCAGGTTAGTTTAAGTACAGCATACAATAGAAGTCAGGCACTCACAGTGGAGGAAAGATGCAGCAATATCAATACAAATGTGCTTCACAGTGATATCGTTGGATAAATGCTATCTGCAGAACATAACTATTTATTTCAGTTTTTAAAATCAAAACAAAAACTGCATAACTAACTAAAGTATTTTAATGGCATAAAAATTCTAGTTGTAGACCACACCAAAGAATATGCTGTGTATTTTCCATGTCAGATCAAGACCCTTTGCAGTTCTCACTAAACAAACTGTAAAAAAAAGAAAAATGTTGTTTAGAATCCAAAATGTCTCAGTTTGCTTACTACTACATATGTGAAAGAAATACGTGGGAAAAACAATCATTGATCAAACAGAAAATGAAACATTTTTGGTTTAAAAATAAAGCCCATAATGAGAAAATAAAAATTATTTATGAAGTCAAACGACTTTTAAATCTTTAAATTCCCCGCATACCTTCTAGGATTATAGTAACCTGTGGAAGGTCATTATAGTTATAAGGGAAAAGATTAAATAAGCACTTAAGCAGACATAAATAAAACAGACAGGTTAAAAGCTATCAAATTGAACAAGACTAGAGGGAAACTTATCAGTGCTGTAAAGGAATCCAAACACAGAAGGAAACAAACACGACGTTGAAAATAGCTAATGGGAAGTAGCCACTTTGGAAGAACAAAATCTTTTAAGTCCCAAGTCATCTATACCATAGAAAGTTCTTGGTCCATAAGGAGGAGTATGATGAATATGTTACAGGAAAACTTCTGTAATGAATTCAGAGCCTTTTCCCCCAAATAACGCATAGCAGGATACAAAATTTGCATTAAAATTATAAGACAATATGATTGAAAACTAGTAGCTGGAAGGAAGCCTGAGGGAACAGCCTGCTACGATGCTTGCTTCAGCCAATGCTCAGCTGGAGGGCTGTACCCCTTCCTCTGACACAAACACCCGTCTGTTGAGGGAGAAAAACAGGAGGCTGAAAAGAGGCCTTGAAAATGGAGTCTGCATTCTTCCCAGAAAACAGTCAGAGCGAAGACAGGCAGCACCTTCTGACTTAGGAAATACTGACAGACAGTGTATATATACACACACATATGTGTATACATATTTATGTGTATATACATGTATGTGTGTTAGCCAGTCATTTGGATCAGGAGCATGCAGGGAGAACTCTGCCTGTGACAGAGGTGTCACGGGCCGAGGGAGGTGCAGTGGCTGCTGTGTCTCCTGGGCCGTGGCTGGCAATCTAGCTCAGTCTCTAAACCAGCAATTTCATTTCTCCAGGGAAAAATAAATCGGCGACATGTGAAGGAAAAACATATAATGAAAAAGAAACAGGATCTCTTAGTTATTTTGGGGGGTTAACTAAAGTTCCAGAGGTGTAGCTTCACTGAATTCACTGAGGGATGTGTTTGCTAATAAAGCTTTTAAAATGAGGGATGGATTATACTCCAAGTATGGATATTTCTAAATATGTCTGGGTTTATATATTTCTCAATATTTCTATTTTTATTTTTCTGACTTTTGCCTGTACAAAATACAAACAAAACCATTCTGAACTAGTTCTGTATGCCCCAAAGAGATAAAAGTATGCATGCTTTATACGGAATGAAAAATAACATATCATTTTGTAGGAAAAACTTAATTAAATATGGAATCAATTAAAAATGTTGTGGAGGTACATTAAAAACGTACATACTGGTGTCATGCAAAGGTATCTCTGCAACTCCATTCTCTGTTTCAAATACTTCAATCTGTCAGATTTGGATAAATATTGACTTTTAATGACATCTGATGTACCAACAGGCATAGATGCTGCTAATTCAACAGCATCAGTTAAATGCATTAATTAAGACTGCATCTGTTCTAACTCATCATTTTGTTCTCCCTAATTTTAATAAGCAATTTTCCAGCCTGCTTACTGGAAATATTACAACATCTTCCTGCACTCAGAAAACCTACAGGACCTATTTATCTGGTTCAACTGTATATTGTTTAAATAGAGGGACAAACCAAAGGCTTGCCATTTTGCCCAGAAGACAGGTCTAAGATTTGCCTTAAGATTACAGCACATCTGCAGGAGAGAGAATACTTTTCCACAGGTCACTTAAGACATCCTGAGCAAAAGGAATATCAGCACCAAAGATGCACCAAGGAATGACAGCCACAGCCGCTGAGAGTGAATAACCTGAGATTCAGGACCAGGAGGCATCCTGATTCTATTTTCTGTGCATGCCGAGATTTGACGTGTAGTTAACCCAACTGGGGCTAGGAGCCCAAACAGCCTAAGAAAAGCAAACTCAACTCAGGCAAAGAATGCTTTGTCCTACCTCAGATTTAGCCCTCAGGTGATCAAGCACTGCATGCTTTTAATTTTACCAGCTACGGATATTTTTTTAAATGTTCAGAGAACAAACGTGTCTGAATATTGAGCATGACACAAAATGTCACGAATGCTTAAAGCTGCGGGTCCTTCAGCTCACGGAGGAAGATGCGAAGGGAAGGAGGGTGTTTTGTCAGACCCAGGGTGAGAATGTCCCCACATAAACAAAGGGCTCGGGATTGGACGTCGTTGGAGGGAAGTGGGGGCGAAGGGGGCGAGCGGGAGGGTGTGAGGGGGAAAGAGCGGAGCCGGCTGTGCCCGCCAGGTTGGGAAGGCGGCAGGGAGGAGCGGGGCCGCCGGGAGCGGAGCGCGTGGGGCGACGGAGGGGAGGCGGGCGGGAGGCGGCGGGCGGGCAGGCCGGTGTGAGCTGTTTGGCCACCGGAGCCAATCGAAAGCGGGGCCTTGATCCTCTCCTCGGGCAGTGGCTGCGCCGAGCCAGTGCCGCGCTCCCCGCAGCCGTCGGGACCGGCACAGCCGCCTCGCTCTCTCCGCGCACCGCTGGCCCCACCGAGCGCCTATGGGCATCTGCGGCCGGCGAGGGCTTCGCACCACCGCCACCGGCAGCAGCGGCAGAGGGCGGCGACCGCCACCCCGCTTCATCGCCCCTTGGGATCTATAGCCGGCGGACGGAGAGCGCTGCGGACCCTTCCCCTCCTCCGTGCAGGTACGGGGCTGCCGGGGGGCGCCCAGCGCCCTGACCCGGCACCGCTGCTCCTGCGGCCGGCGAGCTCCCTTCCTCCTCCTCCTCCTCCCCTGCCCTCTTACCGCCCCTCCGGGGCCGGGCGGCGGGGCCCGCGGGCGCGGTGACAGCGCGGGGTCCCGCACCGCGCCCTCCGCCCGGCCCGGCCCGGCGCGGGGAGCTCGGCAGGGCCGCCGCACGCCTCGGGGCAGCGGCACGTCCGAGCCCTCGCCGCCCGCGGGGCGCTGGCAGCGGCACGGAGCGAAATCAGCGAGAGCGGCGCCGAGCCCTGGCTGCCCTGCTCCGAGCGCCCGGGGAAGTTACCTGCACGGCCGGGTCCCCGAGCGCCTGGAGCGCCGCGCGTCGCGTCCCCACGCTCCCTCCCAAAGGAAAAAGAGAAAAAAAAATAGCTCGTGCTTGAAACCTGTGCCCCTTTGTACCTTTCTTTCTTTGCTTTGGGTTAATGATGGTTTGTGATTATGAAACCCCACGAGGGATCAGCTCCAAGAGAGAATAGCATTACTTTAAGTCATGACTTGGAAATATACGTGCGTGCATACAGACACTTGGGGTTTTTTTACCTTGAACTTGAGGATTATACAAACCCATGTCTGTCTCACAAGGAGCTCCTGATTGACTTTCTGGTAAAGTTAAGGAAATAGTTGTGCTTCCGCAGGTCTTGCAGAATTGGAGGCACAGGTCTTACAAAAAATTGCAGTGGCATTTGGCTGAACAGCTCTTTATTTTTAGCATGCTATTGTGAAAGTGGTTATATAACTTTTGGTGGATTTTGAGGGCAAAATTAACAGCTCATAACAAGTTAAACCTTTTTTTTTTTTTTTTTTTTTTTTTTTTTTTTTTTTTTTTTTTTTTCCCCCCCTCTGAAGGAAGAGAGATAATCAGCTTGAAATCCCAATGAGTAGAGTCAGGTGAGCTTCAGCTCAGCGATAGTAGAAATTCCCTGAGAAAAAGCCGCAGGTTATGAATCCCAGAGCCCTCTCAACAGTCATGAAGCAGCAGGTGCAAGCCCAAGCAATGTCAGCTCAGAGCCCCAATTAGGAATTAGGAAGTCGCTTATCAGGCTACTTCAAGGCTATTTCTTGCTAAACCAGGGTGAAATCAGCAATCACTTCAGACTCCTGTGTTCCCACCCATGCCAATACAGTACAGATGCTCTGTTTCCTTAGGGGATTAGATTGTTTCTTGAACTTCAAGGAGTACGCACAGCCTGAAGTATTTGTGTATAAGGCTTGATGTATTTTAATGCAGACGCTTCACTTGCAAAACTTGGTTCCTGCTTCTCAGGCTGGTCTTTCTTCATTATTTGCAAATATTGAAGAAGAGTAATACCCTAAGATTTTAAAAAATCGCTTCCAGAAAGTAACTGTGTGGAACAGCTGTGTGCCTACATTAGAGCCAGGACATGAGCGTGCTGTGACAGTGATTCAGGCTCTGAGCAAGTGGTCTCCCTCTCACTTCTGTTACACAGTTCTCATGAACTGCTGTCATCCAAGTGAAGTCCTAAGTCCTAAACATTTGTGATCACTGTGCAGCTGAAAAGAGAGGAATGGTTTGCATAATCTCTGTTGTAGGATGAGCAAGAAACCTAGCAAGTAGGATTTTGCCTTCTCACCTCTCTTGCAGCCTGCTGTTTGGGCAGAGCTCTTGTCTGTGGGGAGGAGGTGTGTCTGGTAGCAGCGAGTTTTGCTCAGTCTTCCATTGCAATATGATAAGTAAGTGAAAGACGTGTCAGTGAAAAGCTTCAGTAAGACCTGCACAAGAGTGCCACGAAAATAAATGCTGCTAACCTAAGATTTTGAGCTGATTTGTTTAGCTGAAATATATTGGGTTTTTAATCTTTCAAATGGACTGTGCATGACTTTTAATGGGGAATAGAACAAATGTATGAAAAGTCGAAGGATTTACCTGTGGAGATTTTTGTTTCTTTTCATAGTATCAGGTGAAGGTAATAATTAGTATCTGAAGTACCCACTGAACTGCACCAATAAATTGGAAAATGCTTGGTTTCAGTCACCATTTGTCAATGTCTATGAAAGTGCAAATCTGAGAGATCCAGATCATCTTTTGTAATAAGTACTCCTGTTTGAGTTTTGTTTAGTAAATCTGGTAGCTGGTTTAATTCTAACACTATTGCTAAAATAACATAATTCTAACCCAATCATCAGAAACTGGAAAATTCCAATTTGGGATTGATACAGTGGTATTTACCAGTTTCTGATCTAGAGATAGAATTGGTTCAATGCGCAGTTCCAAGTTACTGAGTAAGAATCGAGTGGTTCAAGCTACTGTGCAGATTTACTGACTCTAAAGAGTAGCACAAAGAAGTCTTTCCCTCTGCTCGCAGATGCTCTTGGGTGTGGTTGTGCATTTGTAGTGTTGTGGTTCATGTCAGGAGTGGGCTTTTGATGCCCATCCTTCAGTTGTTCCCCTTGCTGTCCATCTCTGTGTACCTCATGGTGGCTGGTTGGATTCCTTTAAGATGAATCTAAACTAAAGGACGTGCTAGAGTTGTTGCTGAAAATGCAATCCGTAGGACCGAATCTAGCCTGAAGTAAAAAAACCCTGTAGAATACATATGGTGTCTGCTGTGCCTGTCAGTTCCTGTTGGGCTGTGCTAGCTGCTAAAGCAGACCTGGTCCATTTGCAGCATGCTGTTACTCAGGTACCACAGTCTGAAGCTCATACCAGCCGTCTTTCCCAGGGGCACGGGCTAGTCCCTGCTTCTTGCACCATTGCTCACCTATCTGTTACCAAAAATCACCTGGCTCAGCTGGAAAGCACAGCCCTGCAACTAGCCTGGGCTGTCCTGCTGAGATCTCTTCAGTTCAAAATGAAGGTGGCTAATGTGTTTGGGTTTTTTTTTCTAGTCTGGCATGTGATAACAGACTGGTTTTTGAGTGGGAACTTTGGATAGTGTAGCCTTGTACTTGTCTGCTGGGTGTGGACACAGGAGTTGCATTTAGGAAAGGGCAGCTGGTGCTTCTTCGTGGTTGTTTGCCTGTCACTGGCCATGGCCCTTCTGTGTAAAAAGGTCCATAAGGCTGTTTATATTCCTCATTGCGTTTGGGAGTGGCGAGAAATGTTGGCTTGAAACTTTAAAACTCATTTAGAAATGCTTCACTGCGTTCCCTTTGTGCAGCGTCGTGGCTGACTGTATCTCCCACAGGGCACCAGAAGTATGGCTTGGGAGGAGATCCCACCTGTGGGGGGTAATTCCTGGGTTCCAGAACATGATGAGAATCATGCTCTGATCCTGGACTTTAGTTGCCTCAGGCAGGGGAAAATGTTTAAGGGGAGATGTTTAGAAATACCCACTTAAAACTTCAAGATTGATTAAAACACGTTAAGCCTTTTTTTCTGCAGTTTTCGCTATAAAGGGAAAAAATTTCCATTCTCTGTTTCTTGGTGATTTGGCTGGCTTCTTATAGTTTCATGTTTTTCTTTAGTTTGCTTCTTGGGAGAAAATGATTTTAAATTGGAAAATTATTTGTTAATTATAAACAGTTATCTGTTTGAAAGTATTTCTTACTTAAAAATTTATTATTGGAGCAATTGGGGATCAGACCCTTCTTTCACGTAGAAACAGAAGACAGTTGTCATTGCTGCAAAAAGTGGATTTTTTACCAACTCTTCAGTTTTTCCATACATTTCCACTGGATCATGATGGAAATGGTAGGATTGCATGTGTATAGCATGCTTGATACAAATATTCTTCTTGTCCTGGATCACTGTGACTGCTCCAAGACTGCTTTTAGATTGCAGAAAATGTTGTGCTATGCGGAACAATAAGAAGTGAAAAACAAGAGCGTGTTTCCTTCTCACATGACTGTATTTCTGTTGCTAGAAGTTGTCTACTCTGAGTTTCATTTCAATGTGCAGCTTCTCTGTGGGATGAAGTATAGATTTTAACATGAGTTGTGTAGATTATGATATGTCACTTGAAACCACGGTATTTCTTGTTCTCAATGCATTAAGCCTTTTATTATCGATTTTAAGAAGATTTTTGAAGCCTGTTTCAGAAAGGGAAGCAGACCATAAAAATTCTGTCTCGCTCCAGGACATTAAAACAGAGGGCAATCCATCTTTCAATATCTGGTGTGATACAATCATGGCAACTTCAGTTGTAACCTGTCTTTCTCAAAAAGTCATCTTACAGCACCTACTTTTAACATTTTTTTTCTTCTGTGCTTAACCATACTTATCTATGACATTCTGAATATTTTTTTTTGTTGCTGTCCAGATAATATCTCTAAGAGTTATAATGGTGTATTTTAGATTAGTCATAAAAGTTAGGGGGATTTACTAAAGCCAGTTTTTCATATAGACTGTGCTGCCACATAGAATTGGTTATCCTGTAAATGTGAGTTTATATAGAAACATGTATGCTACTGTTTTTATTACAAGATTTTTAGAGAAAGAAAAAGGGTAAATTTATCTCTCATTTCCAACAGTTTTAGAGTCACTGTTGCTTAGGAAGTGAGTATTTTAAGAAACTATAATTTGCAATGAAACTTGAGGAAATTAAAACTGTGATACATTCAAGTAGAGAAAGACTTATAAAGATTTTGTTTCTGTCTATTTTTTTTTTAAGGAAGTGGGAGAAGTAAAGTACACCGCGAAAGGAAAATATATTGTTTATCCTCCAAATTTGATTTTGGAACTAGTTTTTATTGAGTGTGATGGGCAGTGCACAAATACAACATCAGACTGTGGATTTAACGCAATAAATCTTGAAAATTTCCTGAATTTTTAACATCTCTTAAAACTTGGAAACGAAACTCGTACAGCTCATGCAGAACGCCTTGCTGACCTTGTGTTGGACAAACACTTTCTGGAGTTGGAAAACTGTGTTGAGCTGGTCTAGATGTGAATTAGTTGCCCGTCTCCGTTTATATGCAGTTTTGTTGTGGATTCCAGCCTTGTCTCATCTATCCTATTACCCTACTTAAGTGCTGTTATGATAATGCTCAAATAGACTGATATTATACAGTAGTGCTAACAAAAAAACAAACAGCATTGTAAAAATTCTCCATGACCATTTCTGGCATGGAACGGCAGGGGTTTTTTTCCCTGGTGCAAATCTCAGGCCTAATCTCATTTCCAGTGAGGCCAAAACACTAGCTTGGCTTAGAGTTAAGTGAGATCCTGCCCATAAATCTGGCCAGTCTCCATTGAGATAACATCTGCAAAGTTGTAATTTAAAAATATGTGGGAGAGCTTGGGATAGGGGTGTAAATAGTGGGTCAGAGCTTCTATCCAAAAGGAAAACATCTAATAGGAAGCTCTCAGATATCAGACATCCTTGCTCTAGGCATGTTCTTTGTTATGATCCATCTATCGTTTGTCTGTTCTTGTTCTGTCAACATAATTTGGAGCTCAGTGTCCTTTGTAAGGAATAAGAGGAGGCTGACAGAAAAGGAAGATGGGAATATGTGAACATGTTGCATGACTTAATGGATGCATCCAGTAAAGTCTGCTGATAAAGAGAGAGATGGCTATCGCTTGTATTTTGATTTAAATTGTTCTCTGGCTGACACCTTTCAGATTACTACATGCAATGGATTTATACTAAGCATGTTTGTTGACTTTGGTCTATATTCTTCATTAGTGATGTCCATGGAAACTTTGCCTGATTCTTCAGTGAGAACAGCTTTTGCCAAGTTAGTCTGAAGAGTGACTACTTACAAACTGAAACAAATTCTAAACATATTTGATTGCATGTAGGCAGGGGAAGATTGTTCATCTGTCTCTTTAATACTTCCATTCCTTACTGCAACTGAACCTTCAGGAAAGTTGTAGCTCAGAACGTGTGGCTTCTTAACAGTAGCCGAATCTGGAGATTTAAATGTCACAGAAACTGATTATTAGGAATACTTATTGTTTTGTTCAAAAATCACAAGATATGTGAAAATAGTACCATTGTGTTCCATTTTTGATATACGTAATGACCCTTTTCCCATAGAAACACTGAAGCAAACGAGAAATGCACACAACTGGAAATTGAGCTAGTATATGTCACCTGAGACTGTCTTGCTTTCAGGTTCCCAGAGTTTCTTCAGTCGCTTACATAAAGTTATTCAACAACTCAGCCTAGATTTTTGGGGGCTTTTGAACTGTAAGACAAATCCCACCTTTGTCTACTGTACATTCCTCTCAAATGAAAAGAGGCTTTAAATACAAACTGTACCATAATAGATTCCATAATAGATTTTAATTTTGTTTTCTTTATCTAACTTTTTATGAAGCTGTCTGTACTTGATGTTCTTTCTTCTCAAAGGAACATTGCAAAAGCTCCCTCACAAAGTAGAGGCTCCTGTCTTCTGAATTCTAAATCCAGAATTCCGGTTGCTTTTTCCTTCAATTCAGGTAGACGGCTTGCAATTAGGAAAATATTTTTCTGTTGGTGTTTCAACAGTTGACTTTAAAAATATGACACATGCAAACACTATTTTGAGTACCTATCAGAATTTACCAGTCTTCTCTTTATAAAAATAGCCAAATTTTTTTCAGTCCAAAAATATAATATTTTGTGAAACTTGTTTCTTTGGAAACAAGTTTATTGTGTTATTCCAAGTTGAGCCTAATTATTTTCTGGACATCTCTAAGATTTCTTTAAAAGAAGCATATGATATTACAGGAAGAATGTTCCCCTTGTTTGCCAGAGAGCTGTACTATGTTTACTATAATAAGATTAAAGGAAATTTGAAAGTCAGCGCTAGCTCAGTGGGAAGCTGATAAACACACGTTGTGCTTGCTGGAACACTCTGCCCAGTAGTATTAGGAAATTTATCACTATTTATTTAGCAGCTCAGACTCTCTCCGACAAACAGATTTGGTGTCCGTTTAAAAGTACATCAGACACTAAAAAAACCTTAACAATATGGATGTGATTTGTGGAATCTGAACTGTTATCCTGGCATAGCCATCTCATGCGGTTTAGGATTGGGAATCTCATAGCATAGTCTCTCAAAACAAGGAGCCTGTATCTTATGGATCCCTTTGCTTTTCAAAGACTGTGGTTTGATTCCTGGCACTTCTGGTTAGGTCAGCTATTAAAGCCACAGTCATAAACTGCAATTTTCAGAATTTGGGCAAGCTAGACAAGGGTGTAGCTCCTTGGAAAAGTTACCCTGGAAGACGTAAAACCAGCAATATCTCTGGATCCGTATCTGGCGTTGGCAGACTTTACTCTTGAGAAGCAATAGCTGTCCAGTCTTGTATTTACTAACATTTGTTTATTTGTGCCTTGGCTGATGTTTCAAGTAGAGAGGGAGTTCTGGAGAAAGAAGAGGCCACAGGGATGACTTTTCATTCCAAAGTTGGAGTTAGGAGCTTGTCATTTTTATGCGGTCACAAATGCTGCTTACAAACCAGTAAAATAGAATGAAGTAATTTTGCTGTGAAATGCATGTAGGAAATGTTTTTGGAAATAGTAAAAGTAGAGGGGAATGTATAATGGCACGGTGATACATAAGCTACTATTGTAAATGTCTTCATCACCTCCAGAATGGCAGATCTCTTGCTAAAGTGAGCAGATACTCACTGTGTGCTTCTGAGCACCACAAAAGGCCAGTGGATTATTCCCACCATGTGCTGGTAATCAGTAGGATCTGCAGGATGAAGTCCCTATTGGTATAAAAGCTACTAGGGTTAGCTGTTCATGCTGTGTATGGTAATACATTTATTTGATAAATAGGTGATTAGGGAAATTAGTTATTTCCACAGTCTTCTCAACTATGACATTTCTTAGAAACAAGCCTAAAAAGCAAGAATCACTCTTTGTGTGAAATTTATGGATTTGTATGCTACCCATGAAGTCACCGAAAATATTCATTCCTTTTCCTGGTGATGTAAGGTGTGAATGTGAGCGCCTAACCTGCTTCAGATATTAAAATCTGATGTAATTTGTTCAAGCTGTGGAGGAATAATCTCATTTCTCCTACGTTCCTCTTCCCTCTCCAAATGGTCTTTAAAGGTCTGTGGAATCAGTGGAGATGACCTTTCCATGCCAGCTGAGTTATTGTTTCATTAAGGGCCATGCCTTTCCATTATAACCATGACTGTAGTAAAGTCCGGTATGTCGTGGAGTCTTTGAGATTTCCAGGAACCATGGGAATGTTTATTCTGGTTTTAGGTGATCCTTTCAGGCAGCAGAACTGCAAATGCATGGGTACAAAGCCCATACCAAGGGTTTCCTGTCTCAAGGGAGACTGCTGTGTGCATAATTCCGGGGCTTCAGCTCACGGCTGGGGTGAGGTCTTCTGCAGATCTGTCCTCGGCGAGTTCACCTGCATATTGAAGAAATATCTGTCATTAGGTAAACCAGAGCATTGCCTGTTTTGGTTCCTGTGCTTAGCTTTGTCCACACAGATGGATAGACTGCAATCAGAGTGCCTGCAGTGTGCCCCATTATATACAAATTGTAATTCAAAGCTCTACGGCACATTGCCAGTTCATCTCCCCACCCTGACGCCAGCTTCATTTACTCATATAAATAACTGGATAGCAGTCAAACAGGATTGACTTAAGCTGTTACTTTATCTGAGTGTGTAAAATGTAGAGAGTTTGAGATGCTAATGCCAGGCTTGTTGCTTGGATTTTCTTCTTCCACACTGAAATTTAGATGTGTTTTTTAAGAACACTGAAACTTATTGGTCATTATATTTATCATGGATTTAGACTTATTGTCACTGTTTATAAAACCTCCCCAAGTTAGCTGTTTTTATTGCTAACTTAGAATCTGCATGATTAGGCTTGTATTCATTAAAGGGAGGTTTATTTTCTATTATAAAAGTGAACTGCAATTTAACATTTTTTTGGTTATTAAGTGCTCCAAATTAGATTTTTTTCACCAATATATTTATTTTTCCTTTAAAAACATTTTAACACTGGCTTACTTTACTATGATTAGGGCTGATGCCTTGATTTGAGCAATAGATACACTTTGAACTTCCAGATGTACAATAACACATATAGCAGTTAGTCACACGGCAGTGCTGATAGAATTTTTTGTGTGCGGTCGTGCTTCAGTGTGTTTTTTAAGTCCTGACTTCTTACTGTTTATAAACCTTTCCTAAAGCTTCTGTGATGGCCTTTTGATTTCGATTTATGACCAGTGTTTTTAGGTGACAGAATCTAATAATCTCTGAAGTCTGTGTCATGGTTGAGCCTTGTTTGGCTACCAAGCTCACGCACTCCCCTGCCTGGTGGGGTTGGGAGAGAGAATCCAATGAGTAAAAGTGAGAAAACTTGAGGGTTGAGATGAAGATGGTTTAATAGGGAAAGCAAAGGTTGAACATGCAAGCAAAGCAGAACAGGGAGTTTGTTCACTCCTTCCCATGTGCAGGCAGGTGTTCAGCCATCCCCAGGAAAGCAGGGCTCCACCATGTGCAGTGGTGACTTGGCAAGAGGAATGCCAGCACCGCAAACAGTTCTCCTACCATGTCACCATATGGTCTTGAATATCCCATGTATGAGGTGGGCTCAGCTGTTGTGGTTGGGTTCCCCCACTTCTTGTTCATCCCCAGCCTTCTTTCTAGTGGGGACAGATCAGAAGCAGAAGCAGAAAAGGCCTTGATGCTGTGAAAGTACTGCTTGGTAATAACTAAAACTTCTCTGTGTTATCAACACTGTCATATCCAAAACAGCTGTATGCCAGCTACTG
This sequence comes from Brachypodius melanocephalos, assembly GCA_013398615.1. Lineage (NCBI taxonomy): Eukaryota > Metazoa > Chordata > Aves > Passeriformes > Pycnonotidae > Brachypodius > Brachypodius melanocephalos. Next base: position 5,784,054 of record VZSR01003807.1, on the reverse strand, counting down.
TCAGGAAAATCAACTCTATGAACTCTCCCTGCCAAAAGCATCACAAAGTATTAATGGTCCAGAGAGTATCCATGTTTTGTTCTTCTGCCTACAGCTATGCAACTTTAGCTAGGTGTGAGTCTAAACTTACAAACTAAAAGGATCATCCTGCCCTTGGCTCTGCTTCTGGCCATTAGGCTGTGTCTTAATTCTGTTCCAGTCTTTCTTTGTGCCCTCTAGCATGTCTGAAATGATATACAATCAATACATGGGAAACTGGCTCAGAATCTGTGCTGTAAATGTTGACATAAGCGTTGAAAACACTGTAACTGAGGCTGGTAGGTGCAGACTCCTTGCATGATGTCTTCAAAACCCTGTTAGTACTTGAGTGGCCTTTGTGGTGTAGATAGATGGGCTTAGTTGCTAAGTGTGGAAAATTTTTAGATAAGGTTGTTATTTAAGAGACAGCCTGGAGACCAGAATTCCCAAATCTTCTGAAATGATGTGGGCTAATGGGAGTGGTGAGACCCAGGAGCAGCTTACTCAGAGAACTCTGTATGTCCTGTCACTGCAAGTGTTCAATACCAGGTTAGATGGGGTTTTGGGCAACCTGGTCTAGTGGAATATGTTGTTGCCCATGGCAGGGGGATTGGACTGGCAGGTCTTTAAATTTCCCTTTTAACCCAAACCATTCCGTGACTGTACAATGCTGTTGTTGTTTGAATAGAACTGTACGGTTCACTTTATGAGCTGCGAAAACGCCTATTATCATGGAGCACTTAAAAAAAAGTATGAAAGACTAACGTGTTTCTCTTAGTAACTTCTTGTTGCAGTGTGATACATGTGCATGTAAGCAAATATGAATAGTATCCAAAAGAGGTAGCTATGACCTTGTGTGTAGATACAAAAAAAAAAAAAAAAAAAGTTTTGCTTTTCTGCAAAGCCTATAGGGATGTGAATTCTAATGCAGATTTGCACAGACTGGATTAAATTCCTTGCATGGAAAAGGAGAACAATGTATTACTTCAAGACAATGCAAATATACTTTTACACTTAAAAAACCTAACACCTTTAACCACGCCTTCTATACAGTAAGAATTTCACCCTAGTGTGTATTGCTATGCTACCTTCACTATTTGATGTTTCTAACCTGGGACATCCAAAGTTTTTATCTATGGTTTGCACAAGGCCATCCATACCTCTAAAAAAATTTTACTATAGTAAAAGAAAGAGACCACAATTGCTAAATGGCCTTGCCCTTTCCTCTTTTGAAGCAGAATATCTAAGCCCAAGGACTATAAAGTAGGGAAGAGAAGATTCGCTTCTGATGAGTTGAACTATTCCATACACAGATTGTTCTTGGACATTTCACTTATATCTTGTACTCTGTGTGATTTTCACAGTAGTCGTGAGTCAATGTAATATTTAAAGGGAAACTTTTAAAACTGCTTTGTACCTACTTAGGCTTTATGATAAAACTTGTGTCATTTAATTCTGAAATTATTCAATCAGCTTTTCCTGACTTGCATGTATTGTAAATGTCAGAATTGATTTCAATGCTTTGAGACATAGTGTTAACCCATCAAAGATATGTCCACTAAAGGGTTGACATTAACACTTCTGAACTTCATTCTTTAAGAGTCACCTTATTTATAGCAAGATAAATGCACTTTCAGCTCCACTTGCACAGAGTGGCAAAAGCATTCTTTGGGTAGCTTAAGTAATCTAAAATATATCTTATCTGGGAAACCTCAAAGGATCTATTTATTCAAGAAGTTAGGAAAATTTAAGGGATGTATACTTACAGCCTGAATTTCAGAATATACAACTGCTGCTCGCACATTTTAAGAGGACCGTTAATTTCTTTTAATTAAATAGAATGTTTTAAACATCATAAGCTATGTTTTCACAGAGTTTATAGGAAAGATATCATGCAGTGCTAGAAATTTATATAATAACTTGAAAAGTACATTCAAGAAGAAAATCCAAACAGATTAATGCTTTTATGTAACTGAAAGAAGAAGAAAAAAAGAGAAAAATGCAAATAGTGACAGAAATGAAAAAGTGAGTTGAACTTTTCAGTGGTCTGAAGTTAAATTCCAGACTGTTTATGGCTTCACAGTGTGTGTGGGTTCATCAAGTGTTTTGGGCTTTTTAAAGCAGCTTTAGGATGGTTTTTTTTAATTCATTGCAAACTATTCTGCTCACACATTCACAGTTTTTTTTAAAGTATTTTTACATGGCAGTTTACCATGATTCCTAAGAAATACTTACAAGATGCATCTTTGAGTGAGGTATCTGGCTGTAAACTAACTGTCTCTTAGGGTATTATCTTTTTGTATGAGTGTATACATACAGCTTGCTCTTTTTAAGGCTTCTCATGAGAAGTCAAGTGGGATTTATTCCTTCATAGACTTCCTTGGTTAGCATAAGTGAGGGAACTCATGTCTAACCACTAATAGATTTTATGTTGGGTAACCTTTACAAGTGTTCATTGCATGTTAACTCTTGACAGATAAAATTACTTACTCACTATTGACTAATCTGTGAAGGATGATTTACTTTGTCACTGTTGAATCATTTCCATGCTATGTTGAGACAGCAGTCTCTCTCCAGATCGTCTTGTGGCATGCAACTATTGCCCTGATGCAGATTTGTTAGATGTTTGCAGAAGGAATGTGCAGGAGAAAAGGGAGAAAGACAAACACTGGCTGAGTCTGTGCTGAGGACAGAAATCACTTGTGTCTGTGAGAAGAGTTTCACATTTGTAGATCTTGCTTGCTCCTGTTCACAGGGCAGCTCTGCAGGGCATAGTAGGAGTGTGGGGAGATGAAGGCTAAGTATTTAGCCATTTTTTTCTTTCTCTCTTTCTGCTCATAGGATTGTGTTATTTTGCTACACTAAAAAAGTCAAGAATCCAGAATTGCTGTGACATTGCTCCTCTGTCTCGGTCACCTTCTCATATCAGCTTACCCTTTACTTAAAATATACCTGTTAGCCCAACCTTGCATATGTGTATGACTTGCAATAAAACCTTGATTCATGCATAAGTTAATGAAAGGAGCATTTTGCTTTTATTCTGGAAATTTCAGCACAATTTCTGAGTAACTTAAGTAGAACTTAAGCAGAATCTAAATGTTTCTGGCCCCTGTGGCACTGTTTAGTTATGAGGCAGGTAAAAGTAGCCTTTGCCTTCTTTCCTCCCACCTACTTTCACTATGCAGAAAACTGGCCTGTTAAGAAGGTCAAGGGAATTCTACTAGCTTGGAGTGCTAGTTGGTAAACGTGAAGCCCCAAATTTTTTTTTTTGTTTTGAGTAACTTGCTTAAACCTTTTTCTTAACAATGTTTAAGTTTTTCTCTGCCTAAAACTAAAAAGGCTAGGAATTTTACTTAGTCTTTGCTCTATATGTGGAGCTGTGAAGATACATTAGCCTGACAACCTGAATTTAATAAATCTTGCAGAGAAGTAGGAGACTAATAGCTAAGGTAAACTGCTTTGTGGTAACCTGCCTAGGTGGCTTCCAAACAAAATAATCTGTAGACTGAACTGCACAGTATTATGGAAGTGCAAGTCATGGTTTTTCAAAGCACCTGTTTTTGAATGTGAAACTGAGCAGCCAAAATAATTCAGTAGAGGCATCACTCTCAAGACTCCTGAGGACTATTGAAGAACACAAAAATGAGATGTCTGGTGTCAGGAATTCCAGAGGTAGAACAGACACCTGCATTCTTTGTGCTGCCAATAGGGAGTTTGGGGGATTAGCCTTTAAGTGTACATAAGTCAGTGTGTCAAAGTGGGAAATTATTAAACTTCAGGTAATGCTGAAGAAATGAGTGTTTACAGAGCCCTACATCTCATAAGTGGAGGCTTCTGCAGAAGTGTTCAGAAAAAAAAAATGGTGGAAGAAAGATTAGGAAATTCTGCAAGATGCTGCTTGATGCTTCCGTTTTTTGATGAATCTGCTGAGATTTTCAATCTGCATGGAGAAAGAGGCAACTGCAGGCTGGAGGGGATCACTCTGAGGGTTGAATGCATAGGTTAAATTACACTTTGGAACTAAAGGTGATAAGATCCTTGGAGCTATAAGAAGATGTAATTAGATCCACAGTACAGCTAGACGTATTTTACCCCCTCCCCTCTACTGTCAAGCCCTCACCTAAGGAGTGAACCCTGGTGCCAGTAGTCAGAATGTCACAGTTCAGAGCTGGTGAGCCTTTCAGGGGCTGTGGGATTTCCCAGATGCTTTTAAGGATCACTGAACATGACTTTACTTCAAGATGGGAAAGTCCTATGTAACAACCAATTTTAGAAGTCCAAAGTTCAGTTGGGAGCCGTGCACACAAATGAATACAGATACTGAATTCTTCACTGATACTGTATTAGCCTTGCATGAGAAGAGATTAGGATCAGCCTTTCTTTGCTGAAATGATTTGCCTGGTACCGCCAACTGGCAGTAACTATGTCCTTCCAGCCAGGAAACTACCAAACAGGACATTTGTGTTATGAAGCCAGCAAGTAATGCAAACATTGTGGGAAAATTACCATTAGCTTCAGAAAAACAGTTATGTGTCAGCATTGCTGAAACTGAACCTCATGACTTCAGATGATCTGATATCTCTGGTTTCTTCAGCTGGTCTGGTATCTCTGAAGTGAACCTTAACTAAGTCTTAATTTGGTTCAAACCAGGAGTGTAAATCAATGGAGTATGGGGTGATTCCTATTATATTTTTATACTTATTGCATTAGAATTGCATGGCATTTCTGCCACAAAGTACTCCTCATTTCTTTACATTTTCTCCCAGAAAAAAAAATTGTATTACAGCTCTTTTTCCTTCTTCACTTACTTCAATATTTTACCCCTGGTGGTCTTCCATTAAGTTCTTACTAGATCCCTATACCTAAGGTCATGGAAAGAGAGAATGTTAGCAGACAATTATCTGTGGTATGTTGATACTAAACTATTCTGGGCTCAAACTTCTTAGAAAAGCATTTAATGGGAGACTGAACCATTCTCAGATGTCCTAAGTGAGCCTGCCAGGCGGCTTCACAAACTTGCATGAGCAAGAAAAATCAGAAAGCAGAAAGTTTGGGTTACCCCTGGCTTGCAGGATTTCATTGGACTAGATGTTTTTTAAAAGAGGGAACTTGTCCAGGGACTTTGGGGGGGTATCTTTTTAGCCATATTTTACAGGACCTCTTGAAATGCTGGTGGTCTTGTAAAGCCAAGGGCTTCTCTAATGTAGATTAGGATTTACTAGGTTTATTTGCTGTTTCACACTAGGCAGAAAACATTCATCTTTGGAATTTTCTCTTCCCTTGTCCATTTTTTTCCTCTTTATAGCTAGGTGAAAAAGAATTAATTAAAATTATAATATGATTTTAAATATAAAAATTAACTAAAGAAGCAGCATGGTATTAAGTGCAAGTGAAAAGTAATTTCTACTGGAATTGCAAGATGCTCTAAGAACATAAATGTTGTTAATCTGTTGTTTTAAATTACTTCTTGGTAAACATTTTTTTGGAATAATTTTTATTCTTTTTTTTTTTTTTCTATCCGTCAACTGTAAGCATTTGCTGGCTACTTCAAACTGATCAAGTATTTTTAATGGAAGTACGTTTTTGTGCTGCCTGAAATGTGTCAAATATCAGCAAATCTACCTGGAGACAGATCTTTGCCTGATCTACATGGCTACAAAACCTCAAGGATTTTGTGCTTGAATTTCCACAGAGTAAAATTACTGTCTCTATTGAACTAAAATAATTTTTTCCATTCACTTCAATGAGGTCAGTATTTGTCAGATAAAGCCTCTGAAGTATTTTTAAATACATATTTTGCAGAGAATCCATCCATCTGCCATATTTTCTTTTCCTGGGCTTGCTGAACACAGTGGGCAGGTGTGGAAAACATTTTGTTGGTAGAAAGCACTGCTGTATTGCTTAGTGCATGAGGCCGTGCAGGATGTTCTCATCCTCTGCTGTACTGATCTGTTTAAGGATTCTGTCTTTTATTAAACTTCCTTTTAGTTTCAATCCTGCAGTTCTTCCTTGGCAATGAGTGATGGATGTACTTTTTATTAGACTGTGAACATATTTTTGTACTCAGGATCCTAGCTTTACATTGGGTTAGAAGAGAGTATAATTGTAGCATTGGTTTAAAAAAAGGTACCTCAACTATTGGCTTCTCTCAGAAACAGCAGAATATTGGTTACTAAATAACAGTACATAATAAGAATGCAATAGTAAAGAAATAACTAATATGGGTTGTAGGTTGCTCTTAGGGAATGACTCTTTCCTGGTTTTTAGGAAATCACACACTGTCACCTCAGCTGCTTATAGTGATCAGAAATATTAGACTATATCTAGGTAAGGAGGCAATTCCTCATAGGGAAAATGTCAAGGAGATGCCTTTACTCTCTATATTAATTCTAGAAAACTAGCAACAGTAAGCAAATCGAGTTTCAAAACTTATATCAGTTTTGGAAGGATAAAGAAGACAGATGGGAAACTCGAATTCTATTCCAGTGTGTGTTCAGTTTCTGTTTGAGGGCAATTTCATTATCTTATTTGTGGTGCTCTGTGGGAAAGGGAGTGTTGGACGGTGGGTACAGCTTCACAGAGCACTGCTGTGCTTGAAGGACAAATACCATAGCTTTATGATAACAGCTGTTGACAAACTATTCCACACCTGTTAATTACAGGTATTACAAATAGAGAGGAATTTGGGTGTTTGCTGTCATGATGACATTACAGATGTTTTCTTCTGTGCAAACCTCTGCAGTTGGCCTCAGATCTTTGAGGATGTGGTTGTTTGTCATCCTGAGACCTCTGGGTACGAAGCCACTCAGCTGTCCCATTCAGTTTTTGGTTGTGGAATTTGGCAGCTCCATCAGCTGGTGTTGCAGCATCAATGCCATTGCCAGCCTTCTAGTTCACTGCATCTGTCACTGACTCCAGAGGAATCATGGGGAAAAACTGTGCATGGCACCATTTTTCCATCTTCTCATCTAACCACCCTGGCTAATTCAGTAGTTTTGACTCCTCTGTCTTGAAATGGGTCTTCAAAGATGGTTTAAAACTGTGCCCAAATTAGCCTTATGTGGAAAATGGTGTCTGTGTGTTTTATGCATATTTAAATATGCTTTAGGAAACCTGACTTATTTTCTAATTATTTATAACTTACATTCATCTTCTTCAAAAATAAGGCAATGTTTCCTCTAAATAACTGAAATTTTGGAAAAGCCAAGACATTCTTCAAAATCTTGAATCTTGACCTCCTTTTCAGCAGAGGAGCATTGCACAAAAGTTATATATTCTGTCTGCAGCAAAAGAGGCCAAACTGAGTCTTTAATTCTGAAACCATCTGATAGTATCTGCATTATAAACCTGGTAGGTTCACATTTAGAGCATTTAGTGTGTTAAACATCAACCTGGCTTTGAGTAGTGGTTTGGTGATCCCATAGCAAAAAGAATGGTGATTTATTTTTGTGATAGTACAAAACCGAAAGGCCTAGGAAGATGAGAAGAGAGTTGACAAGACTAGGCAAAAAAACCTCCACAACCTATTAGAAAGATGGTTCTTTGGTGGATAATGATAGTTCTATTTTTTTAATATATATATATATATATATGTCCATTTACTTAAAAGGAAGTTAAAGGAACTTTAAAAAACTGTCTGGCTCTGCTCCTGCTTGTTAGGCTCCATTTCATCAAACATAATCCATGGCAGATGTGATATTTTTTTTTCCTTTTGCATCACAATTTCCTTAATAATTGTGATGACGAGTCTACAAACTTAGGCAAATCAATTCTGATGCCTCGCTGTCTGTATCATGGTGCTTGCTAATAGGAATATTGTCTGAAATCTTATTTGCTAACATTGCTACATTCGAATCTCTAAAGACTAAAAGTGTGATTTCAGTCTTTGCTATTGCCCTTTATGCATTTAAAAGCTATTAACATCACTCCTCTGGACTTTGCTTCTTTGTATTAAAAATCACTGATTCCTGCAATCTTGCCACATTGAGTTGGTTTCTGTGTATATAGATGCTCTTGTCCTTCTTCCTTGCCTCCCCTTGGGAAGACTGCAAGGCTTTCCTGAAGCATGATGCCCAGAACTAGTTCATAATTTACTACTTTCCAGTCTTTATTTGTGCACCCGTGTTTTCAGGGCCAAAAATAGACTCTTGATTTGTCCTTGACATCCTCAGTGTACCATCAGTGAAGGATGCTGGTCATAGATCTGAGTTTAGCATATAAATTGGATTAGCTTCTGCTTTTGCATTTTTGTTTTCATTTCCAGGTGCAGAGGAGTTTCTTGTCTACTGTGGAATGTGTTGGGACTGATGTATTCCTGTGATGCCCATTATGAGAGACCAATGCACACTGAAACAATAGAAAACTGAGGGAGTGTATGGAAGCTGATTTAGCAAAAAGCAGCCTCAGGGAGGTACAGAGCCTTTAAGAAGAATAAATATTACTTCACAAATGATTAAAAACAAGAGCTATACATTTAAGATGGCAGTCACCTTTCCCTGTTTGAATGCCAGGTGATCCAAACTTCAAACTTATCCAACTGCCACACAATTTCCATCTTTTAGCTCTAATTACAAGTGAGTAGAGGGTGTGTTCCCTGGTGCTTATGACTTGATGGTGTGCAGGGTAGGTTATCACACTTTTCTTCTGAGGTCTGGTAACTTTAACAGGCTTTTAGGCCTGAATGCAGGAAGCCAATTAAGTGTTTGCTTAACTTCTACAGTGTTAGTTTAAAGCTGCCCTGTCTTAATCAGAGTCCTAATTACTAAAATACTCCCATACCTGCATGAGAGCTTAGTCCTATCTGTTGACTATTAATTATATTACATTTATTCTTGCATAAAAGCAGCTGCAGTTAAATGGAAAGCCCACGTGGTTCTCAGAGTCACCCAGGCTTTTTGGAGACTGAAGGTGCCTTTGTGCAGTAACAAGGGAGAAGCTTATTCCGTGCGTAAGGCACGTTCCCTTTGACTGGCTGGTCATTGTGGTGTCTGTATGGTGGCAGATGTACTAGCTGGTGCTCTTTGGCATTGAAGCAGTCACCTGAGAAACAGTGTGGGCCAAATGACCAGGCTGCTTCAGCCTTCTGCTGAATGAATGCCCCTGAGTGTTTGTCTTGTGTTTTTCTTACTCAGGTGTTGGCAGCATCACACCATCTCTTACCATGTCATGTGAATGCACAACTTATGCTTTTCCCTAAGGAGGCAAAAATCCATATGAATTCAATATTAGAACAAGTGGCCAACTCGTTTTACAGCTCTACTGAAAGGGAGTTTGGACAAATATTTCCATTCAAAATGTATTATAACTTCTGACTTTTTTTTCCCAAGCTATAAACCAGCAGATTGATTCTCTCTCATGAGTATTCTGGTAAATCTGTTACCTGGAAAGAGAATGGAAAAGTGTTTCCTCCAACTTTTTTTTTGCCAAACCACACTACTTGTTTGTTTGTCCTTAGTTCAGTTTTGTTTAATCTTGCATTGCAGTAATTGCGTCGGCACACAGCATCTTCACACAAAGAAAGAGCCACCTTGCCACCATCTTCCAGGTTAGGTTCTGGATCAGTCATGGAGAATCCAGCAAGGATAAATGTTAGGATAGGTAAGATGATAATGCTAATGGAGAAAGAGTGAAGCAAAAGGCATCAGTGTTTCATGTATCATATAGATAATTTTTTTTTGCAGTGTAATCAGTGGTTGTGTTTAATCACTTAAAACCCTGATGTTTTGGCAGTAGAAACATTTGTACTTAAAAGGCAAGACACTCCAAAGTCAGACAGTAGGATGGAGAAGTTAGAGTACGTTTTCATGCTTCTTTTTCCATGTTTAATATTTAGTTTTGCACTACAGTTGCAGAGCACATTTTCAAGATAAGATAAAAGATCCTCTTTTTAAGTACCCCACATCTATTGAGGACTTGAGATAAACTGTGCATACCACTTTTGGGAATCTAGTCATAAGTCAGAGCTGTAGTGTTTAAGACACTTGCCATAATGAAGTTCTTGTGTCTTTATAACAAAATGAGGTTTTGATGGAGCACTGGCTGCCCTAGCACATGTGCCTGTTCAAATACGCCACATCTCTCACCTGGCTTCCAGTGGCCACTGTGGAGGAAGGAGTGTGCATCTCTCACAGGGTCTGTCTCTGATGTGTCAGCCTAAACAAACATCTTTGTGATGCTCTCGGGCATCTGAAATGGTCCTACTCATCACATTCTATTCTATTATTATTGTTATTGTTATTATCAATCCTTCTCACTGCAGTGGTACAGACTGTACTGCTCACATCAAGCCATTATAAGACACAAGGACCATGCATCTCTTAGAGGAAGCCAAAGCATGCAGTTTCATCTGTCAACGCCGCCTTTATCAGCCACACCCTCCCAGTTACATTAGCCTCCTCCACCCTGAAACAGGTAAGTTGGGTGACAGCTTTCCCAGGCCCCAGTCTGGAAGGAGTATCAGGGTGTGGTGTGGCCACTGGTTGGAGGCAGTGTGCTTGGAGGCTGCAGCTGGGAGGGCAGAGCAGCCCAGCACTGGTGTGGGAGCCCAGCAGCACCACTGCTCCTGCAGAAAAACAGAAAAACTCAAATCTTTTGGGCTGGATCAGCAAACTTGTCTTGCTGCCTGGGTCCTGGGTGGAGGGGAATGTGAGATCAGGAGCAGAGTGACAGTGGCTCCCAGTCCCGGGGACTTAAACTGCACCCTGGACTGGATGACAGCGTAAGATGATTTAAGCTTTATCTCAGAGGGCATGGTTTGCAAAAAGAAATATATCCAGCTGACATTAATTGCTGTTTTGGTTATTTCCCAAGGTGAGATAGAGGGCTTTTATGGGCCATTACTTTTCCTGAAAGTAGAGTTGTGCTGTCCTAAAATGGCTATATATAGTGAAAATATATATTTGGACAAATATGCTACAGTATTCTAATCAGAATGTAAAACTAAGGGGAAAAGGCATAGGTTTTAATTGTTTTGATCTGTCATTAGTTTCATTTGGATTCCAAAATCTAGAAAAATTGGTCTTAATCTGTCAGGGAGGATGATATAATTCAGGGAGTTTAAATCAAGACCTCACCCTCCATACCTCAAAGTCTAATGACATCAAAACAATGTTGAATATGGTACTGTAATTCCCTTCAAGTCCAGGAATTTTGTGTTTATTGCCTATCTCATAATCCAGCTTTAACTGTAAAATATGGTAAATGCTTGTTTATGCTTTCCATTTTCTCACTAACCTTTTCTGCAATTTTTAGAGGGAGGTTTTTTGGTGGTGTTTTTTTGTTTGTTTGTTTTTAGTTTTGATTTTTTGGTTTTGTTTTTGTGGGTTTGTTTGTGGGTTTGTTTGTTTGTTTGTTTTTACAATGGGAGGAGAATGTGGGTCAAATTGTCTCCAGTTCATGTGTGTACTGAAACCATGAGCTTAGAGTCCTAAATAGGGAAGATGTTGTTGAAAGGCTTGTTACAAGAACGATGAGTAGCGTCCCCCACTGGCTGTGTTTTTAGATGACTGGTAGCAAGCAGTTGGTGCTGTTCATCTTCCACTCAGTGATGGCCGTATGTGAAACATACGTGACAAAGCAGGGCTGTTGGGGAGCTGCTGAGAGCCTCCCAAACTTCATCTGTCTTCTATGTGAATGGCACAAGGCAGCATCACCCCCTACCCAGCTGTATGTCTGGGCATCCTACAGAAACACCAGTATGTGGGCACATAGGCAATGCCACAGTCCAGAATGAAACTGGAGGCTTTGTAGGTGTGGGAACAGGTGTTTTCTGGATTGCTCACATTGATTCAAGTGATAGGTATGTCCCTGTCACCTATTTCTAACGTGTCTCTAAATCTCTTGTTTCTCTTAGATGCTTTGCCATGGATTTGGCAAGCAGCTTTAAACAAATAATATTTTGTTTTTTATGGGGGGATGGAGAATAGAGATAGAGAAGACCTTGTTAAAACTATAGTATCGAGGGGAGCTCTTTATGTCTTCTGTACAGTTATGCTGTAAATCCACCAGTAGCTTGCAGTCTAAAGTCTGTTTCTATGATTTCAAAATCACCTGTCTTGCTTTCTCTTCTGTTTCAAGTCTGCAGTGCGATTCCACAGTCTGCTTAAACCATACAGTTTAATGATTTAATTCTCACTCCTTTCTTTCTTTTTTAAAAATTTTCTTAGATAAGCTTGAGAATCCTCCCCCCTAAGTTTATAACAAAGATGTAGATACAGAAGTGTGCTCTTGCTTTGTTGTAGCTTTTTGGTTCATTCATGTTGTAAACCAAAGTGTTTGATTTTGAGGGTGAGAAAAGGGAAAAAAAGCCCCACAATTGTCCCTGTGTTTTTAATAAGCAGAGTTTTGCCAAGTAGCAATTAGCACTCCTCAGTTTTTGTGCTCGTTAAGAGCTTCTTAGGATTCTCTAAGAAGAAGGTGTTTTGCCAAGTTAGAAGATTTCCAGACAGGTGAGCTGCTTTTAGCTTTATCTTTGCTAGGTGCATTTTTAATAATGTTTTTTCTAATTACTATTCTGTTGCTCTGACATTCACCATGTTCTTATGCTGCTCAAATCACTAATGTGATATGTATGAAGCTTCTCAATACTTTTGTGCTGGAGAAAAATTACAGAAGCTGAAATAATCACTCAAAGCAAAAGCTGTTGTTCTGAAACTAAGTAAGGGAAGAGAGGAAGCATAGTCTTGTTTTCCTAAGCCAAATTCTTTACTGAGCCTCCTTTCAAAATACAAGCATAGAAAGTCCCACGGGGCTGTGGTTATCACTGACCCATTGAGGTCCATCATACTACAGGAATTGTGGTAAGTTCAGTTGAAACTTTCTTTGTCTCTTCACATAGTGGGAATGAAAGTTCTCAGAAGTGTTGATCAAAACTTTTTTTCAAAGATACTTTTTCAGAGGAAGAGATACAGACATTTTTAGACTGAAAGCACCTGAAGGCCCCAGTTTGAATTGAGTTGCATTTTTAGGGCTTTCTCATTACTGAGACAAAAACGTGTTTCATGTTGACACTGTGAAACCTCTTCTTTGCTTTTGAGGATTTATAATTTCACATGGAAGGTATCTTAAAACCAGATTTTGCTCACTTCACCTCCTTCTTGAAAAGAAAAATAATGGATGGTTCAGAATCTTATTATTTGCTCATTACATCTTATTAATATAACTTGCTGTATTATGTTAGTCTAGACAAAGGAAATCAAGTTGATCTTAAGTGGAGACATAGGCCAATGTTAATATTTGCTCCAGTATCAAGATGAGGCTTTCAATATGTCTAGTTCTCGTAGTGTCAGAAAATATTTTCTCTCGTTCCTTATTTTAGATTCCTGTCCTCTTAATCCCATATTGCACATAACCTCTTTAAAAAGTCTACTGTTTAGCCAAGACATAGGAAAACAAATTAGAAAAGTCTAGTTCAGGGGTACATAATGATTTTTGTATTTTTGGTCTAAATCACTCATAAATGAATATGTGAGCTGTGTGTGATCACTTATTAGGAACCAGAGTAAACCTATGGATCAGAGCATTTTCTTTGGGACGATCTTATTTAATTATAATCAGCTACACTGAGACTTAGCTGGTGGCACAGATGGCATCCAGTTGCTGAGCCCTTACAAGCACTTTCATCTGTTTGAACAAAACCTTCATCTGATCCAACTCCCTTGCTGCTTCAGGACAAAATACGTGATTGCTTGGACCAGCACTACGTGTTTAGGATAAGTAGAATGATGTAAACTGTAATGCCTATGGTCTCTGACTACTTTGTAATAAGAGAAAAGAAACAAAAGCAAACCGTGAATGGGCAACCTTCCTGCTCACTTGTTCCCTCTCTTCCCAATCCCTTTTACATTTCCTGGTCACATGTGGACGTGTTAGCTAGGATCTCACATCGTAGTTCTGTCAAAAGGGAAGCTCTTTGCCACTTCACTTGGACCATTCATTACTCTCCATCCAATTAAGCACTGACATGCATTGGGGTCTTGATATTTTTTTCCTTCTGTATGGTAACATGAGGTCATCCAAGATTACCAGAAGTGTTGTCTCTTCTCTAGATTCAAGGAAGAGCTGACTAAGGTAGATCTGGGAAGAGTCCTTACTTGGACCTGAAAGAGAAATGGAGCTTGTGATCTCACACTGAAATTCATAGGTAGATGTTGGCTAACCCTTTCCAAGATACTTTACTGACCTTTCTGAGATTAGCTTTCTGAAAGAGCCAAAGAGAAGAATCTTTAGATTTCCTTTTCCTTACTGTCTATTTCTGCTGAGCTTGAAAGCGTCAATAATGGAAAAATACTCAAACCCTAACTGTGGTGACACAGTTTGAATGGCTCATGGCCAAACACTGTAAAAAAACCCAAGGTCAGAATAAGTTAATAAAGAGCCTCCAGGTGCAGTTTATCTTCTGCTTGTGTTTGAGTAAAGAAGGTGCCCAGTTACTACAAGCCAAAAAAATAACCCCTCAGCCAGTAAGTCATGAAGTTGGAATCCTTCCTTTCTGATGCTCCAAAATTATAAGTGCAGCTGAGGTTACAGGGATAGAAGTGATCCTGAAACTGTCTACGGTTTGTGGCACTTTTCAAAGGATGTGTGAGCAGAAAGAGTTGGTGATTGTCCTTGTCAGCTTTCTCCCTTCTTTTTTTGTCATAGGGGAAGATCTTCCCTGTTGTTATTAAAAAGTGTTTGAACTCATTCCACCCCACAGGGCTCCTATATGATGTCTGGTTTCTTGTCACTTTTCTTGCTGCGTTTAAAACTAGATCTATCCAGATGACTCAGAAGGCTGAACTTTCAAATCCAGGTCTGATCATCTGTTTATCGTGCATCACTCCATTTCCCAAGTTCTGTATTTGACTGACAGCTCAGTTCTGAGACTTTGTCCAGCTCCTAAGTTTCAATCATTGTCAAAACTGGCGAATGTAGGTCTTGCCTTCCAAATGGTGAGGAAGTTACTTCTTTAACTCCATTACCAGCTTTGCCTCTGTTTTACTAGTCCAGTGGCACACTACTGTATCTCCTTTCGTTCTGTGAAGGGAATCTGAAGAAACCAGCTTGTGTGTGTTTTTAATTACATGTTTGTTCAGCCCTCCGAGGATGTCAGGAGCTGTGAACAGCAAATGCCAAGTGATTGCCAGGAAGAAAGCTGCTGAGTGCAGTCCATCACAGACAGAACCCTTCTGTGTAGCTGCCACTGCCTTGCCATGCACATACCGACGATATCTGATTTTGATTATAGTCTCTCCTCTGATGATAGTGCTGTCTCGGGTTCTCCTGGAGACAAAGTCTTGGTCAAGTGAAAACATAAGCAATGATGTAGTCAAGGACAAAGTCAGTCAGTCTCCCCCAGATTCCAGGCTATTGACTCTTCTTTCTTCCTCATTTGGAGTGAACTGAAAGGCTACCGATCTCCCTTTAAATGAGCATAACTTGCTGTATTATGTTAGTCTAGACAAAGGAAATCAAATTAATTAGCAGAAAGACTGCAAATGTGCTGTGGAGGAGGACCTGTCATTAGAGTACCTCATTCAGGCTCCTGTGGCTTGCTGTGTATTCAGAATGATAGCTCTGGTCTTTCCCTCCACAGAAGAGAAATGGAATAATACCAGGCTTCAATTAGAGACACAACTATAATTCAGTCGTGGGCAAGGAGAGGGGGAGGTGAGTAGGAAGACGGCTGCTCTGCAAAACCTAAGCCATAAAACATAAAATCCTGGTTTACACATGGCAACAGATCCTTCTGTGATTGAATTACAGCCTCCATATTCAGTAGTGGGTCAGGTCTGTAAACCAGAATACAGACAGAGCAAATATTTACATTCTGTGTGTAGTGACAGAGGGAGAATCACTGATCTGAGCATGAATCAAAGCCACAAAAACATAGATGTGGGACAGCCACGTGTTTCCAGCAGTGTGAAGTAGGAGGGATGGAGTAAATTTCCAGTATTTGGATGTTAAATTTTCTACAAATCATCCTGCTGCATTTAACTGAAAATTTGTCTTCTATTTACTTTCATTTGTGACACACACTGCCAATAACAGTGCATAAATGGCAGTTTGCCCATTCATTCTGTGTACTATATGTTTTCTGATATTTCTGGAAAGTTATTTTGAAGTGTATAGGTATTTAGCATTTTATGTTGATAGTGCATATATAGTTAAAATTTTATTTGTATTCCTGACTTCGTAGCATCTCAAAAGATTTTTTTCTTTTGACAGCTGTTGAGCCACTGTGATTTATTTTGATCCATTTGACAGCTATGACAGTTTAAAAGGTTACTGTCAGTTTGGAAATATCAATAGACATGTAGTCAAATAAAAATTCTTTTTTTATATAGTAGAAAACAAATTAAAAACAAGGGTCAAAATATTTCCAGACTGAAGAAATTGCATCAAGGCATCAACTGGTGCATGGACCAGGGTAGCCAAGAAGCCATGTAACTGTAAAGGTTTTGAACTCCAAATGTCGCGTTTGTTTATAGGCTTGCAAAAACACAGAAAAAACCCCGTCAGAGCATGTGGTTGCTGCATTTTCAGCACTTACAGGTGTGAATTATATTTTAGTTGCATACATCAAGTTTTTCTTGTAGAGACCCTGAGTGAACATGGTTCCTTTCAGAGCAAAGCCCACAGCTGAGTTAAATATTTGAAACAAAACTAATCCCTCAAACAGGGATTGTGATGGGCCATTGGTTAACCCACAAAAAGTAACTGCAAAAGTAAGCCAAGCAGAAGGCTGGTGCTTTTGGGGAAAGATGAAAACATCTGGTAATTCTCCAAGTAAGTTTGTGAAGTAGATGTGTTACAGAATATTACAGGATCAACCCAAGGATAATACCATGTGTGGTGTGCAGCAGTGACTCGTTCCTGCTTGGCTTCCATCAACACAGAGTGCAAACAAGATTTATGCTGTTGGGCCAGCTCACACCTTGGGTGAGAGACTGTATTAAAAACTTTGAGGGGACCCACTGCTATTTCGAGGTGTCTTGTGTTACATGTGAGCATTGGAGCTCATGAACTTTGATTTTCTATGGGTGTGTTCAGTGTGCCAGTAACCCTAAATGCCTCCTTTGCTACTCACACCTCCTGTTCTAAATTGTGATACCATTGGCTTGTTCCATGTGTCCCCTTCCCTGAAATGTGTTTCACATGTCCCTGTGTACCCTAGGAGAAAACACAGTTAGTGTAATACAATAGAAGTTTCAAACCTGCCTTGCTTCCCAACCCAGATGAAAAAAAAAAAAAATTAACTGTGAGGAGATGTCAGATGCGTTGCTTATAAACTGAAGGAAAGGCAAAATAGGATGAGAAGATTCCCTAGATTTAGCCTCACTGAGGAGAAAAAGTGCATTTCTGTGGACTAATAATTCTGATAAGGCACTTAGCTCTGTGTTTGTATGGCATGGACCTGGTTGGAACTAGCAAGCTGCATGGGGTCAATACTTGTTTTATTTGCTCATTAGCATAGATCTTCTGCACTCTGTCCCCAGAACTGATGTAAGCTTTAGTTGGGAGGACTGATGTTTTGTCAGGCAAATTTAAGCAGAGAGAAATGTAAATAAAAAATGCTCCAAGCAATAAATCTATGCCATTTTTAAGGCAACCATATGAAAATACAGCTGGAATGGTTCTTACAAGTGAAGTAGTGGGAAGTAGTGGGATACATAGCTGAAATTTTGTATGGGAATCTGCATACTACCTAATAGAAAGATTAGCCTGTGGGATATTGGGATAAGAGCAATTCTTATTTGAACCATCTGTGTTTCAGCACTATAAATAGGATACTGGCTTAAAGAAATTCAAAATATAAAGGCTAGACTGTCAATAACATTTTAGATTTTTCAAACAGGAACATGACCATAGCCATAATGTGGTAACTGAGGATAGCATCTTGACAGAGAGCCTGAAAGAATAACAGTATCTGAATCTACCAGAAAATCTGGAATATTTAAATGTTACTTCTCTGCTGATTAATCTCGTGTTTCTTATATACAAGATTACACGCCACCTGTTGATTTTAGAAGTACTTGTATTTTTCTGATCATTAAGAGAAGCAAGCACTTCTTTTGAGCACTTTTATGATGCTTTAGAGACCTCAGTTTTCTCCTAGAACAGAATTCATTCAAATGCCCTCTTTTCAGAATGGTGCAAGTAAGGAACCGTAAGGAACATCTATTGAAGATTAATGGTCATCTCCCTTATTGAGGCTAGAAAACGAGCTGTGCATTCTGGAAGTAGTGGTGTTTGAAGCTACAAAGAAATGAAGCTCCTAAGTCCATCCTTGTTCTATCAAAACCTCAAGGAGACTATATGGGAAATTTTCATACAAAGCAATTTCATATTATATACAAGAGCAAATATATACAAGAGTATAATGTTTTTAAAGAAGAGCTTGCCTAAGGGTAACAAATCTGTATTTCTTTGCAAAAAGAAGAGTATTGGTGCCATGCAGTGCAGTTGAAAGATGTTGGGAGCAGTCCATTCTCAGTTAATTCCTGACCTCCAGTAACTCACTTCCCCTCTGAGCTCAGTTCTGGTCTCACCATATGCTGGTCACCCAGTCAGCCTACAAACATTTGAAGTTGTGTCGCTTAGTCAGGCACTGGTCTCGGATGATATTTCTATGTTCTGTTGTAATGCAAACAACAAAAATATAATGGAGGCTGTTCATTGCAAAATAGTTTTTTGTAGCAACGATTCTCCAGTGAGGAAGACGTAAAATGAGCTATTGTATTTAAATGCTGAATTTGCCCCATTCTTGTGTTGACTGCCTGCCTTTCCAGCAGGCTGAGGGATGGTCACAAATGAAGACATTTGCTCAAGCCACCGCTTCCTTTCAGATTTAGTTTTTAGTTTCCCAAGGGCAGAAGTCTGCTGTTTTCTCCTGAATGAAATGCTGCCAAATGGGAGTGTAACAGCTGCCTTCGACACAGAAGAATAAAATCAAATGTAGGCTGTTTTTACTTGCTGGACAAAATGTTCATATGCAGACAGAACTGACTTGCCTCTTTGGGGCTCTATCTTGTGCTGAAAAGCTGAGAGACACTGAGAAGGAGACTAAGTATCTTTTCACCTTAGTTCACTCTTGCAGAGAGACATTTTTTAGATTCATAGGAGAATTACCAGTCCTTTCCAAAAAAGCTCTTCTCCTTGTATCTATTCCCTCCACCCCTGACTGTAGCATTCTTCAAAACCAGGTTGTAAGGAAGAGAATCAGCCTCATGGACAGCTAGCAGAAATCTGGTTTTATTTTGTGGGTTTTTCCCTCCTCCCACTCCCCCTTTTTTGCCCAGTGTTGCAAATGCTGCCAGCACTGATGACTACCCAGACACTTCTGAGTAGGACATCTCACTCTGCTTGGGACAATTCACATGTGCTCACCAGGCAGACATTTGTCTGTGGTTGGTTCTAAAACCACAAGTTCCTGAAGCTGAAATAGCAACAAAATTTAGCTTTTAATCATAATGATACAAAAAACCCCCTTTGTCCAGTTACCTGCTAGTATTCAGAGTATTCAGTTCCTAATCCCCTAAAAAATGCTTTGCTACATTACCACAGGTACTATAGCATGAGTTTGCTTTTACATTTCTTGCAGCTTTCATTCCTTCTCTTTATTTCACTTTTCCTGTTTTAAAATGATAAATGCTGAAATAATTGTTGAATCAAAATCTCTGCTGCTGATAAATACAGGGTCATATGAAGTTGATAGTGTCCTTCACTGTATTACCTGGCTAACATTTAGCCTTAAAAAGAACCCAAACCAGCAAAACTTGCATCATTGTTTCCTGCACTATTTTCTTCTAGCTGGGGCCTTAGTAATTGCATCTATTATATGCGTGTGTGTTTTTTGGGAAGCACTGGTATTTATCATGGACATAATCACAGAGGACGAGTAAGGTTAGAAGGAACCACAGCGGGGCATCTGGTCCAACCTTCCTGCTCAAGCAGGGTCATCCTGGAGCACATTGCACAGAAATGCATCCCAACAATTCTTGAGTGTCTCCAGTCAGGGATACTCCACCACCTCTCTGGGCGATCTGTTCCACTGCACAGTCATCTGCACAGTGAAGAAGTTCCTCCTCATATTTAGATGAAACTTCCCATGCATCCGTTTCTGTCTGTTGCCTCTTGTCTTATTGCTTGGCACCACTGAGAAGAGCCTGGCTCCATCCTCTTGGCACCCTCCCTTCAGAATCTTTGAGGCATTGATGAGGTCCCTTCTCAGTTGTCACTTCTCGAGGCTGAACAGGCCCAGCTGCCTCAGCCTTTCCTCATAAGAG
>VZSR01003807.1:5675170-5763669 GCA_013398615.1 Brachypodius melanocephalos | reverse complement strand
GTGTTGAAAGCCTCACTAAAGCTGGGGTAGACAATATCCACTGCTCTCTCCTCATCTATACAGGTTGTTGTTTCGTGGCAGAAGGCAATTTGGTTGGTCAAGCATGATTTATTATTTGTGAATCTCTGCTGACTTCTCTTGATCACTTTCTTGTCATTCACATGGCTAGAGATGGACTCCAGAATGAGGTGCTCCATCACTTTTCTCAGTATTGAGGTGAGATTGGCCAGTAGTTCCCTGGGCTCTCCTACTTGTAGTTTTTGAAGACTGAGGTGACATTTGCTTTCTTCCAGTCCTCAGGCACCTCTCCTAACTGCCATGGCCTTTCAAAGATGATCATGACTAGCCTTGCTATGGTGTCCACCAGGTCTTTCAGCACTCATGGATGCAGCCTGTCAGGACCCATGGATTTGTGGATTTCAAATTTGCTTAGGTGTTCTCTAACTCAATCCTCCTTCCTTCCAACATTCCTGTACACTGGTCTCCTGGGTCAGAGATGTCATATCAGACCAGTGCAAAGAAGATGTTCAGTAACTCTGCGTCCTCTGTTACCAGCATCCCCACTCCATTTAGCAATGCATCCACATTATCCTTAGTTTTCCTTTTGCTATAGTTATATTTGAAGAAGCCCTTCTTGTTCTCATTGACATATTTGGCCAGATTTAATTCCAGATGGCCTCAACCTTCCTTGCCTCATTTCTACTTCTCTGACAACCTCTCTATATTCATTCCAAGTGGCCTAACCCTATTTCCATCTCCTTAATGATAAAAGTACGTCAAAATACCAGGGCTGACTTCATCAATACTTTCCGTTCCCTCTCCAGTCCAGTCTACTCTCCCAGAGCTGTAGTTTACAATCAGGTTCTTAGGAGACTCTCCTCACAAACTCCTGGTGCTGGCTTAATAATTTAGAAACTTCTCTCTATTCCTCCAGCACTTATACTACTTAAAAAAACCAACAAAAAACAACACCACCAAAAAACCCCACAGGTTTAAAAACGATGCAAGGTAAGGAGGATTCAGCCTATGAAGAGCCTAATACTATAAATCAGTGATACAATATTTAGGTCAATATACTTTGTGGCAGGATGAGAGTACAGAGAAGAACTGCTGGAGTAGTGTGATCCTTTAACACCCAATGAAGTGACCAGCTGCATTTAAAGATGTTTCAAATGAGCTTGTTTTAAGTTCCTGAAAGAAAGAATAGTTCAGTAGTTTTAAATATTAATTTCTGTTGGCAGTAAAGGCAGATAAGAAAGAGAGAATTTAAGGAAAAACCCAGCATTCAAGCTGGTTAATTTTAGTGTCAAGGGTTAGTTTATGTACCAGTTTTCTTCATTATTTCTTCTGTCCTAAAAATAACACATAACACATTGCTGAAAGACAGGAATAATTGGCTGAGTTGTTGGTTCCTCTTATATTTTTGCTCATGGATCAAGAATTCTTCTAAACTCCCAGCCTTTTCAGGGAAAACTCAAGATAAATCTCTTGGTAGTAGAAAATCTATTCAGTGAGAGCTGAATTAATATAATGCAACATGCTTTTAACTAGCATAGACTGTCTCCACCAGTGTCTTCTACATACTCCATTTTGTTGATGATTTACTTTTTTTTTTTCAATACTTTAAGTTAATTGTTTTCAGGAACTGTCTTGATAAGGAGAACTTCTAAATTCTGGCATTACTGGGGACATGCTGCCCTGTTCTGAGGAATGCAGGCTGGCATTGTTGAAACCTAACTTCATCTCCCCCTTTTGAAAAACAAAGCAAGTTGCACAGTAGAGTGTGGCTCCTGAGACATCCAGCCTGCAGGAGGACCTCTCCTGGTTCCTTCAGAGCTTTGTGGTGTTCCCTGTAGGCAGTCTTGACTCTCTGGGGGAGACATAGTGGTGCAAGAGAAAAGGATGGATCTCCTTTGTGGAAGGGAGAGAGAAGGATGGAGAGGAGGAAGGATCTCCATCCAGGTGACCCAGTGAGGGTACTAGGAATTCATTAAGTCTGAAATAAATGTTTTCTCCCCCAGCCATCTACTGTTAGGGCTGTGCTGCAACAAAATAGCTTTCTTTCAAATCACTATAGAAGGTTCTTAGAGGACAAGAATGGAAACATTCTGCCTGTAAATTTCTGTAATAACATTAATTATTTGTTTTTAAATAATTGCTGCCTTTTGTGTTTTGTGCAGTGGTTTTGAAAAGTGATGGGTTGTACTCCTAGAACATGGTAACTACTACTGCAATGCAGATCTGAATTACTGAATCCTAGCTGCAGTATTGTGTTTTTCACATTTTTAAAAGTTTGGTCTGCCCAGCCTCCTGCATGTTTTGTTGTTGTAGCTGGCCTCACTCTTGGCAATTTAGTAATGGGAATCTATTAATGATGGAATTATTTAATAAGGCTCCCATGTCTCTGCAACAGGAGATACAGTACAGTGTTCAGTTATTCAGCTAATGCTGTTGGGACACGGGAGAAATAATTTCCAAAGGACAGTTAAAAGAGAAAAGTTAGCACCAAATACCTCCCTTGCACAAAGATGCCTGATTAGTCTTTATTGAGGTCTTTATGAGAACATTGTACCATTAGAATCATGCCTAACTATTAATAAATTAAATAAATAGCATTTTTGGCTTCTTGGTAGAGAATTTGATATTTCCTGGCTTTCCACATCTGTTGCTAAAGCCAAGTTTTAGTTCTTTGAAAAGCTATTGCCTGGCTTGTCTTCAAGGAACACTTTTTGGGTCTCATCTTAAATGTGAGAACTAACCATGTACATTGTGTTCTTATGTTATTGTACATATGATTGGTTTATAGTTTAAACAGATTCTTTTTCTGACTGGGTCTAATATGAAAGTAAGGGGAGACTTGAAAAAAATTTTATTGACAGGGCTTCCTGCCTTCGGCCATGATTAAGTGATCCCTAAGGAGAGCTCTCATGTCTCTGAAGTTTGCAGGGTGGAAACTGGAAGCAAGTGAAACAGGTGGTCAAATGTGGCCATCTATGTACTGTACTATGTAATGGGACCTGATTTAATCTACTCTATAATGCCTGCCTTTTGCTGGTAGTTACAGAGAAATATTTGTCCAAGGGAAGCTCTTCAGCTGTTAATTAAATTTAAATTTTTCAAGAAGCGAAAATACTCTGAATTTGTTTATTGTCTTCCTGGCCACCGGCTCTTACAGTACTTGAGACTGTAGTTCTGATGGGTGCATGATAGGTTTACAGTACTAAATCTTCTTCTTTGTGAATCCATACTGTGATTAAGCTAAAGAGGTAGAGTCTCAAATTCCATGGTAAGACAAGTTTTGCAGGTTTGGATTTTTTGGTTGTGGGTTGATTTTTTTTTTTTTTGGTTGGTGGGGTTGTTTTAGTTGTTGTTGTGCTTTGTTATATTTTGTTTTCTTTTAAATTGGCTGCAACTTTTATTTCTGAATTCCCTCCAGAAAGGCGTGGTGAAGAGATGATTGTATCATACCTATATCAGAGAGTTGGATGCTTCCAGGAATGCTGATAATGCTGAGTGCTTACAAAGTGCTTAGGTGCTACAAAGTAGGTGCTAAAGCAAACAAGTGGGTCTCACACGTCCTGATTTCATGAGCAGCTAACATAAAATATCACTGTGATCTTTCAGATACGTCCCTCTTTCTTTCTGTCCATTTGCAACCTTGGAGTAGGCTGATCTTCAAAACAGCACTTCCAGTCAGAATCTGCATCCTGATCTGAGAAACTGGTCATGACTTTGAAAGCTAGAGGAAACATCAGAGTGGCCACTCAGCACAGATGGGCACTGGTGTAACCTCCTGCCCTGCCTTTCAGACCATAGCACCCACTCCTTCTCATGGGGACTTCTGCAAAAAAGAGATGACCTTGAATTCTGAAAGCAAATCCAATACTCCAGTTGAGAGAGGACTTCCCTAAGCACAAAACTGTAAGCTATTTTGGGGGTTACATGTCCTGCTCTGATGCTGGATTACTTTCAAGGATGTGAGTTACAGTATGCAAAAAGGAGGCTGCCTTGGTAGTACTTTATGTTACATAGTAATTGGATACAAAGAAGAAATAAAGCTAAGAGCAGACACAGTGATCCTGGGTCTTCCCCTCCTAGCACAGTGACCTGACCTCTGAATGACTGATCTGGATTTTGACATTCATGCTTCCATGGCCGAGGATTTTTTTACACTCCTGGACCTGATAGTCCAGCTCAAGCATGTTGGGTTTGATGAGTTTATGAACTCGTATTTGATGCTGATTTCCTTATCTCAAGTAGAAAAAACTTGCCATATGATATGTAAATGCAGCCAGGCCTTGTTGGATGTCTTGTCTAAGGTTAAGTTTTTCTCAGCTCGCACACTGGAAAAAAGGCGTGGGGGGAACTGGCGGCAGCTGGCAACAATGCCTGGAGAAGTTGAAAGCTGTCGCAAATGAGCTGCCACTGGGTCTGCTATGGGGACCCCCAGTGCAGCAGGAATGGGGGGCCCAGGCTGGCATTGGTGCAAGTTGTAGGGGCGTTGGTCTCTTGAGGCAGTTCTCACTTGCATGGTCTCAGCCACATGCTGTTTCATTCTGTTCCATCTAAGTAGGGCAGAACTGCCCCATCCTTGCCAAAAGCCAGATTCTTCTCCAATACGTTTTGTGTTTCTTCTCATCCTGTTCTGTCTGCAGACAGACAGCATTCACCATCTTGCTTTGCATTCAAATTAAGTTTGCCAAAATGTTCTCTTTCCCTGGGAGTCCTGAAGTTTCTCTTCTCTTTGCATGTGAGTGCTGAAAATATACGTGTAGTCCTTGGCAAGTTGCTGGCACCGTGTGACCTTGTTTGCACCCTTACTTGCTTGAATAGGGGATTTGTGTGCCAGGGCTTAGAAAGGGGTGATTTGCAGGCTAGTGAGGGGTAACACTGTGATTAGAAATTCCACAATCTGACAGAATGCACATTTGACCTGCTAGTGTAGAATAGATTATTACTCCCTTATGTAAATATTTTAAGGTTCAGGTTTGATAAGGATCAATGACAGAAATCAGTGGTGCGTTCCTACCTGTCTGTAGAAGTACTTGCACATATTGCAGTGTTTGGTTTATAACTGTACAATAGTGGCTTTGATTAATAATGCTTTATTAGTTATAAACACAGACTTACTGAATAAATCCTACTTACTCTATTGAATGGCTCTCCATGCATACATAAAACCAGTTAAGCAATTGGAATACTGCTATAGTATTTCTCTATATTGCAGACTTTGAGTTGTTAGTTCTCTGTCAGCTTTCCTGGATTCCTACATAGGATTTCTGCTTGACCACCACTCTTGACACAAAAAGGAAACATGTCCTTTCAAGTTGCATTTTATGAAGAGAAAGGGCAGGCGTGGTGACACGGAGTTTCATAGAATTGTAGAGTCATGAAAGTTGGAAAAAACCTTAAAGATCATCCCAACAAAAGAGGAGGGGTTGGGGGAAAGGGTGTGTCTCTCCTGACCTTTGCTGTCCTCTTCTATGCCAGGATCAGAGAAATGAGACTGGAGAGGCAGTATCCCTTATGTTTCAAAAGAGTAGAAGAGTATGCCTGAGAAATGTGGCATGAGGCATCTTGTGGAGAGCTCACCTCTGTCTTTTTCTAGAAGACAAAGGTTTGTAAATCCGGTTTCTTTTCCTCCCCTTTCTATGTAGAACACAAAGCTCTGGGAATCAGTTGTTTTATCTACTACTGAAATGCAGCCATCAGTGCAGAATAACATGAGAACAATTTGAAAGGAAGCATGGAACACTATAGTCAACTGAAACTAATTACCTGATTAGATTTTGGCCTGGCTGTGTGGGTTGACATCCAGTGGACTTGGCGACAATACCTGCCAGCAAAGCCAAGTCTAGTCTTGCTTCATTTAAAGGCTCTGGACAAAACTTCTGGACTTGCATGCTGAATGCTAAGCAGTGTGTAAATAGGCCACTGATTTAAAGTACCCATGGCTACAGTGGGTGTTCAATGGGGAGATGGCATGGTTGAATGAGCTTTTTTGTGGTTTAGAAATACTGGTTTCCATTTAAAGGTGGTTCTGTTTCAAGCATACAGTCTGCTGAAATTTAACTCTGCACCAGAACATCCTCTGTTTACAGCTATACGATTAGCACTTTTGTTTCCTTCAGCACTTCAGGCTTCTCCCCTTAGAAACTTAACCCAAGTCTGACACTGAGATCTTATAGCCTTAGAAAATAACCGTAAGGGATGTTACCTCACCTGGTCTGCTAGAGTAGTTCCTTTTCTTTATCTCCACAGAAGTTAAACATGTTAGGTCTGCTTTATTAGGTGAGAAGCATCACTGCTATTCTTGTCGTCTTTTGCACCTTAACTGCAAACACTTTTTTTATCTTTTGGTGTCATTGTTTGGAAAGTGACATGTTTTCCAGATGGGAGTACCTATGCAACATCTGAAATGTCTAGTGTTAGATATTATAATTACCAGTGTGATGGTAGGTTTTTTTTGTCTAGGCATCTCTCTAAAGGAAAAAAAAATTAAAATAATTACTTGGAAGAGTTTGAAGCTTTACTGTGAGGAGAAGGATAAGTCTTTCTTCTATACATTATAAAAATACCCATTAAGTGAATAGAGCACTTCAGAAAGACTTGGAAGTGTCCTAGTCTCCAAATGGGAAGCTTCTGTGCACCCACTTCTGGCACTGAAGAGACCCTCACTTCTCCTTTCCCAGGGAGAGTGATATGAAATGAACTGCCAAATGAGCAGCTCATTGACTTTATAAGGAAATTTAGTACACCTAGTCTGATGTTCTGGAAGCACATCGAGACACATTACTAAAATGAATTGGAAAAGAGCTGGTAAGAGATGCTCCACAGAACAAGAATACGTAATTAACAATCATAGGAAAAAATACTTTTGCCATCTGGCTGACTATTTTAACTTAGGAACAAGTTATGTTCTAACCTATTCCTTAAAATCTAAAATAAATATTGAATCCTCTCATGTTTACAAACCTTCTTAAACCTTTTGCCCAAGTGGCCTTGCAGTTGTGAAGTCCTCAAAGTTGTGTTTAAGCATTTCCTCTTGCTGCAAAAACAAATCCATCAAGGTTTTGGCCTCATACAAAGACAACAAATACAAGCCTGTAAGTGCCATAAGAGCCCTAAGAAACTTCAGAAGCAATTTAAAATAATAATAATAGTTTTTTGGACATCCCTTGCTGCTTCTGTGGGGAATGAGGCTGGGCTGGGACTCAGGGGCTGAAGGGACATGGGTATGCACTTGGTGTAACCTGCTATTCCCTTACCCTCTCCCCTGCCATCCCCAAATCAGCTCTCATCCTCTTGGCAAGAATCTCTTGAGCCTTTGCTAGCCAGGAATTTGCCCAGCTGTTTGGCCCAGGATTTCACAGAGAAGGAGGAAATGTTTCTGGCTGAAGCTTCTGTAAAACCACCACTTCAGCCATGAAAGCATTAGTGTCCCTGTGGGGAAAAAAAAACAAGTAGTTGGAGAGTTTGGGGAGGGGTGAGGGGGAGCAATGTGACTTTGCAAAGGGCCTGGCCTCTTCATGATAACCATGAATAGAGAATTAGAATAGAGCTAATCTAGGAAAAGCGGTGGGATTATAAAGATGATAAGATCTCCACTTTTTCCAAGAGCACGCGTGAAGTCCCAACTCCATTCCAGTTCCGTGGTGTGAAAGTACGTTTCTCCTAACAGTGCCTTGTATTGCCCCTGCAGGATGGTTTGGAAATTTGCCTTGTCCGTTTTCCTGATGGCAGCGCTGGTTCGAGTCACGGACGCCAGGAAAAACCGCCCTGCAGGTGCCATTCCCTCCCCGTACAAAGGCAGCAGCAGCAACCACTCGGAGCGGAGGCAGCAGCTGAACAAGGAGGTGCTGGCCTCCAGCCAGGAGGCCCTGGTGGTCACCGAGAGGAAGTACCTCAAGAGCGACTGGTGCAAGACGCAGCCGCTGCGGCAGACTGTCAGCGAGGAGGGCTGCATCAGCCGCACCATCATCAACCGCTTCTGCTACGGGCAGTGCAACTCCTTCTACATTCCCCGGCACGTGAAGAAGGAGGAGGAGTCCTTCCAGTCCTGTGCCTTCTGCAAGCCACACAAGGTCACCTCGTCGACCGTGCAGCTGGAGTGCCCCGAGCTGGACCCACCGTTCCGACTCAAGAAAATTCAGAAGGTCAAGCAGTGCCGGTGCATGTCTGTGAATCTGAACAGCTCAGGCAAACTGTGAGAACAGGCACGTGGCTGCTGCTTGGTGCCGCCTCCATCAGCTTTACTGCTGCCTCTCCTCTCCCACTGAGCAGACTGTCCATTTTGTTGGTTTGTTTCTTCTTTTCCTTTTTTTTTCCCTGGTGTTTCGTTTTCTTTCAGGAGGCATTTCCCCAGCAAGGAAAGGCTCCTTGTCGCTTGCCTACTGGAATAATGCTTTTTAAACGGCTGCGTTAGGCACTTCACCATAAAGTTTCATTGTATTTTAAATATCATCTAGCAGTTGAATCTTCTGGAGTGGAGCAGGCTCACAGAAGTTGGGATTGATCATCTAAGTGAACAGTTGGCTGAATCCAGCATTAAATGTTTCCACTGTGTGGAGTAAAGCCCTCTGCCCTACACTCCAGTTCCCTCCACAAGCTGAGAACGCCTTCCCCATGCTTTGGTCTGGAGCTTGCTCTTCTCACTTGGAAGTGCTGGGGTGCTGCCCAGGACTGGGGGACACGGATGAGGGAGAGTAACGAGGAGTAATGTGTAAAAAGCAAGTGAGACTATCCGATGAAGCTCCTCTCCTTAAGATGACTTCACTTGTGCAATGACAAATGGTTCTGGGCTTGTTGTCTGAACGGCAGATCAGAAGCAAGGGGAAGAGGGTGAGGCGCTGGGTCAGCCACGGTGACCACAGAGCAGACTGAGGGTGGGTTCTGATGCTGTTGTGGTTAGAGTATATTGAACACATGGCCTCTGCAGCAGTGTTTATTTTGTAACCTAGCTATAGTAAACAGCTGTTTAAAGTATTATAGACCTAGCCATGTATATTTTTCTTGTGGCAGAGTATGCCAGCGATTAAAACGTTAAGAGACTCGGTTGCTAGGTCGGCTGTCTGGCTTAAAATGGACATGGTTTTACTATGCCTTTAGTAGGTTTTTGTATGTTAGATATGTGTGTGTGTTTCTTACTCCAAAAAGGACAACATCCCTTTATGACCTTATATTTATGCCTGCTCAAACCAGGGGTGGTGGAAGGGTAGTGGGAGAGAACACTTAAGGGAACGATGTGTCCCCAGAGGTATAAAAGCACTGTCACACAAAGGACAAAGTTTGGTCACTGCTGGACTGAATACAAAAGCTACATAAATGTCATCAAGTTTTGGGAGTGGTGTCTCTCCCATGATTGGAAACCATGTTAATGTGTTAGTGTTAAAGGACAAACGCCCCAGTCATTGCTGCTGGAATGGGTCACAGCTGTGGGAGCAGGGAGAGAGTAAGTTGTAATTGCTACACTATTGGTGGTCCACTCGGTTTTTGAGACCTGCACAATAAGTGTTGGTGAACACTTGCAGTTCATTTTAAATCATACTATGTTGTTATTCAGTTGATGGAGTTTAACATGTCCTGTATACCCCATTTATTACAGGTCTGATCTGTATTAGTCCCAGCTGCATTAAAATCCTGTCTCAAACCAGCCCCTTCCCCCAAACCAAAGCCAGTGCACACGCAGTTGTCCGAAGCTTACAAATTAAAAATGACACGCCGGCTCCCCGTGCCTGTCTCACAGTTCAGCATCTGCAGCCTGCTGCCGGAGCCCCTCCCCTCAGCCCTTCGCATGCAGTTCAAGGGGTTAATGTGCTCAGCCCTGTCGCCAGCCGGGGCTTCAGAGCCCCGGGTCTCCATTATGTGACACAGGCCTCCCTAAGAGGCTTTCAGGACTGATCTCCACAAGAGCTCCAAGCGGTTTACAGGGGGCTGGCATGGGCAGGGTGAGGCTGGTCGGGTCTGGCAGCCCTGTTGCATGAACAGAGGTCGCTTCTCTGCTGTGACCTCCCAACGTGTCAGAGGTGCACAGGGACATCCCTCGCACAGGGAATGCTTTAGGGGCTGTTGCTGCTGCTCTGTGGCATCGGGCCAGCCCCAGGATGGGCGCAGTTCAGACTAGTCTTGAGAGTGTGGGTGTGGGCAGGGTGCAGAGGGGGAAGGTGGCAGTATAGTCTACTAAGGCTCCGGGGATCTCAGTCTTCCCTTGAAAGGAATGAACTGAAAGTCAGACATTTTGGACCAGAGAGAGAAAAGCCTAGAAAATTCACTTCGAGAAAAACGTGCAAGAATCTTTATCTTTAAGCTATGCCCTGCCTGGGTTTTTCACCAGTTTGCAATATGAATATGCTGCAGCTTAAAGCTCCTTCTAGGAGCTGTGTTTATGTAAAAACCGAGTTGAGCTTGTAATGGTTAAAACTGTATTTAATTCTTGTTTTATAAATGAAAACAAAAAATGAAGAAATGCTTTAAGTATAATGTAATTATTTTATAGGTCAACTATTAAATTATAGATTAAATAATAAAGCTACTCTAGGGTTAAATGGCATCCAGGTGTTTTCCTTCAACAGTTTGTGTCCAACTGCTCTCTAATCAGTATATTCTCCAGCTTCCTTTTCACCCTCCCAAATATAGGTGAATGATGGCTCACCCTGAGATGCTGGGAAAACCTAACTGCTTCTCTCCTTGTTTCCCACTCCCCTCAGAAATACCTGGAAGACAAGAGGGAAAAATAAAATGCACTATTCTTAGGTTCTGCAGTTGACTCTGCATGCT
Source organism: Brachypodius melanocephalos (assembly GCA_013398615.1). Lineage (NCBI taxonomy): Eukaryota > Metazoa > Chordata > Aves > Passeriformes > Pycnonotidae > Brachypodius > Brachypodius melanocephalos. The sequence goes on along the minus strand of VZSR01003807.1, from coordinate 5,752,893 downwards.
CTTATTCTGGGTTTTTTGGTAAACTGACGAGCAAAGCTGCACCACTGGCTGAAACACTGCCATCATTTGCCATAGAAGAAATAACTGACCTAAATAATTTTGTTTAAAATATATATATAGATCTTTATATAACAGGCACCAAATTACTCATGAGGAAAAACAGTTACATCCTAAGATATAGGTGAGCTTCAGTGTTTGCTGTCAGCTCTTGAACAGGTTCACTATTTGGCACTCCAAACACAGGGTAATATTTTGGGGTTTGTGGTGTTTTTTGCCCCTTACCAACCCAGAGATAATGCAGTTTCTCAAGGGAAGATTTCTGTGTGGAAAGGGAGGTGTCACACTGATTGATGAGCCTCTATGTGACCAGAAGAGACGCCTGTGATGGGTCTTGAAAGAAGCAGATGAACCTAGACCACAGCTAGCAAGGGAGGGCCATGTCCTTTATAGCCCTACATTTGTAGGAGCCCTTTGCTGTCTTCCCTTCCCTGTCTCTTGCCCAAATCTTGTCACAGTTCCGTAGCTGTTGCTTTAGAGAACTAGTGTTTTGCTTTGCCTCAGCTACTGAGGTATGGTCAGGCTCCCTGCTCAGACCTCCAAAACACCTCTGTCACTTGGCTCAAAGGGAGCTCAGCAGTCACCTCAAACACCCCTCTCTCATTTCCACGCCTCTCTTGGCCAGTTCTCCTGCTTTGCAGGTCATGGATTGCCCGGCACCCACCTGAACCTCTGCTGCTTGAGGCACAGCCCAGACTCCAGCTCCAGTTCTCTCATTCTGTTGCTGCCCAGCCGTTGAACCCTGGTGGTACCAGAGGCATATGCTGTGATCCAAAAATCTCCCCCTTGTGGAAGCAATCCAAGAACAAAGCCAATCTCTCCAAGTCGATGGAAAAGCTGTAGGTCAGACAGATGCAGCAGTTACTTCTTGAAGTGGACAGGTGCTACAGAACAAGGGAAGGGAAGAGGACAGAGCATGTTAAGCTCAACAACAGTGGGACTGCCATGTTGGCAGGGCCCCAATTTGGGGTGGGTGGGAAGTGAAGTTTCTAACAGCATAAATCTGAGCAGCAGCTGGAAATAAATGAGATGACAGTGCTGATGCAATAGGGACACTTTATGTTCAGAAAGACATCATTTTTAGGCAATGGACTTACCACTGGGTGCTCTTACACGTCAGTTGGATGAATATCAGATACAGGAACAGATGAGTCTGTTGTAAGCAAGAGAATAGCTCAGAAAACCTGTTTTGTAATGAGAATCCTCTTGATGGCTGGCAGACATGAATGATGTGGGGCGTGGTTTTCTCTTTTCTCCCTTTGCTGACTGGTTTACACTATCTTCAGAAGAACTCAACGTCATCAGTTTTCACTTATTCTATCCATAGTAGTTTAAAATTTGTGTAACTGAAGTAACTGGTATAGTGGATTTGTCACAAATTTGGCTTTGCTTTTAACCTAGAATCTGCAACAAAATAATTGCAATGCAATGACCTGCTATATGTTCTCTCAATTAAATTAGTATTTGCTTCCAACTTTTTAAGCTGATCACTGAAAAACTGGGCAGGAACCCTCTAATTATTATTCCCACTGCCATAGATGGTTAATACTTAACTAAGTTTTGGAAGTGTTTTGGGGATGATGAAAGGTGCTACAAAAAAACCTAACCCACTACAGTGTCATGATGTGACAAAGCACCATGCTTCTGAAAGGCTTTAATTGGCAGGCAAAACAACATGAATCCTCTTAGCTCTTCATAAAAAAACCAGATTGTTCTTGCCAGCAGGTCACATCTGCTGCTCAGGTATTAAGGTGCTTCTTTTGCTGCTGCATTTAAGTAACAGCAATATGTGGTGGTAGCAATCAACAAAGGCTCAGACTTTTGTCTGTGACAACTCTTGTAGAATTAAGGCCAGCTCTAAGAGTAGAGTGCTTGATGTTGCAGTACAGGGGGGAATTGCAGCAAATGAAGGGAGAGGGAATCAGTGGAGTGTTCAACCTCTTTAAAACATACACAAACAAACAAACAAGAGCATTGGTCCAGAATTCCATAAAAAGTTGAGTATGCTGCTAAAAACAAAGAGCAGAAGGGAAACTTGTGCTGTGAGTTCCCTTGGGATGCTCTGTGCGTCAACTGTGCTCCTGCACATAGTGGGCTACTTTGCATGGAAGTTTGAGACGGGTTGGAGAGGAGCTACATAAAAGAGAGACATGTTCCACCAAATAGGTCGGGTCTGAGCAAAATGAAAGAAAAATCTATGTAGCAGCACGTGTCTTAAGATCACAATATGGTTCCATCAGCTACAGTCAACCTTGTGACACTTCAGAGAGAGAGAGAGAGAGAGAGGCTTGAAATAACTTCTAGCATCCGTGCTGCTGGTCCTGGAGAAAGGGTAGATATATATATGTGACAGATTTAGGGAGTGGCTGGACTTTTTAGGAGGTTTCTAAAACGCTTGTATATACATACATACATATATATATATATATATATAAAGGATTGTAATATGCAGATAATACTTTTTAATGCATATTTTTGCCTTAGTAGCAATTTCTTAAAAGCAATTGTCCTTAATAGGAACGTTAGTAGAACTGGGTTACAAACCTGAGCCAAGTGCAAGACTGGGAGGCATACAGAAGGTGGAGAGGTGAGTTTTACATAGTCTCCTTGGGTAAAAAACACTGAAGCTCTCACTACGACAACCTGGGGAAGGTAGTATATCCACATAACTGGGAATTACTGTCACTACCCTTCCAAAAGGCAAGCAAAGAAGCCTTATTTCCTCTGCTCTCTTCACAAAGGCTCTTCCTTGATCACAGGAGACAGAATGGGATGTGGCGCTTAGGGAGCAAACAGTTCGTAGCACACTACAGCCTAGCCAGAGAGTGACAAGAGGAGGCTGTTATTTCATTATTATTCCTTTTATTTTCTTATAAATTAACATTCTAAAAAATTGGAATAGAAACACTAAATACAGTATTGCACATAGTGATCTTTGTTAGATGATCTATTATTTCATTTAGTATAGTAATATACATACTGTAGGTACTGAAGAGAACAGGAAAGCTACAAATGAAAACATGCTACTGTATCCTTGCACTTAGGAGCAAAGGAGGAGAAGACTATTGTTTACATAAATACAAACATGGATTTGAATCAGTGCCATTAAAGTAGCTTTACTCTTTAAAGTTTGTTTTCTCCATAAGTTAGTTGTAACAGCAAATAATCTCTTATTTTCTCTTCCCCAAATAGTAATGTTACTCCCATCAACACAGAATTTTAGAATTCCATTCATGGTAACTTATATCCCTGCAAGAAATTATACTAGTACAGATTTTCACATAGGTTTATCAGCAACAGGAGACTTGCTTTTCACACAGTGAAAAAAAACATCTTTTCTAGTGCTTGGTATATATGAAGAGTAACAGATTCCTGAGGTCATATTTTGCACTTAGTTTTATGACACCCTGTAGAGTATATTAGCATCTGAAGAGCTTGGAATGTCTCTTGATGTGCTAGATTAGGCAGGGAATAATGCAACCCAGCAGGTTAGAGCTCATTTGCCTTACCCCAGTGTCTTTCAGGCTCCAAAGCTGTGAGCACGTGCATCCAACTGGGTTGCACACACGGTCTGCTTTCAGGAAAAATTAGCTTAGAAAGAAAAACCTTATCAATCAAGCTGATTGGTTTGGGGCTCTTAAATAAGGACTGGAGGAAGGGGTTGTTATCAGTTGAGTAGTCCAAAACTGATACAGTGAATTCTGGATTGCAAATAGGAAGTAAGGATGTGGTCTAAAATGGAAGCCCTAAGTCTTATATTTCAATCATTAACCTCCTAGTTAGGGACACTGAAAGCCTGGAGGAAATGTCTGTAATTCTGTAAAGTGTGAAACTGATGTCAATTAGTTGGTAGTCTATGTTCTGTCACTAGAATTGGCTACTGTTTTCCATAAATGTTGTCTCCATGTGCATCTTTTAATGGCTCTCTAAAGGAGTTTTAAATTAACTGTAAAGCTAATTCCAGAAGGGAAGTCATATACATGTGGCCAAAAGCCTATCTGACTTAAGTGATCAGCAGTTAAAACTATACTATACCTTCTAAAGTTCATGTAAAAGTATTAGCTTGCTTTATATATTAACAAACTATAATAGCCAAATCTCTCTTACTCTCTATCATACTTCTGTGCTTTTCTGCATTTTCCTGCTTTTTCTTTTTCACTTTTCTTTTTTTTTTTTTTTCCTTTTTTTTTTTTTTTTAATGCTGGATTTCTGACCCCCATACCACCTGGCATTCACTATCTGGCAAAAGATGAAGTAAAAGTATGCTGCCTTATCGATTTTAAAGATAGTTACAGTAAACATCTTGTTCCACAAATATTTAGTCATGGAGGGCAACCAAACAAGTTGGGAAAGCATTGATTATACTGTATAAACAGCACTTAACGATTCAAAATACAAACTACAAATGCCAACATGAAACAGGTACAAACAATTCACTAGGAGTAACATTTCTTTCCCTAATCTAAGTGCAGTGCCATGAAGTATTTGTGTTAGATGTTGCCAGTAGGAATGGAAATGTTTTACTGTACCAAGTAGCATTCTTATGAAGTTCAACTTAATGCAGTTTTCAGCATGTTCAGAACTGATGCAGATGCCACTTTTTATGCATGCTGACTTGTCCTATTTGTAATATACCATACAGTTTACAAAATACCATTTTTGAGTGGCAAAGGAGATACAGAGTACAGGGAAGGTGTTTCAAGTCCATACCTAGTCTATTTCTGGGCACTCCATTAAAGTGATTACATTCATGAATGAATGTACAATAACACATCAGTTGGTGCAAAACTCTAGAGGAAAAAAATGCAAATTTTAAAAGGTCAAGGAAGCAAATGATCAGGGTGATGTAGTTTCCTTCCCTCTCACTCCCCACCCACAGGCATGTTGAGTTTTGGAAACCAGGTAACAATGGCTTTTGAATTTCTTCTCTCAGATTTTCATACTTATCTTTGCTTTCTGAAAAATAAAATAAATTTTAAAAATAAGGACAAAATTTGAGCGTACACAAAACACAAATCCGAAAAGCACAGAAATACATAGGCAAATGTTTGATTATATTTACTGTAGAACTGACTTTACAAAGAAACTTTGAAGCTAGAACTGAAGTAGACTACAGCTATACACTGCTTGTGAAATAATTTTGTTTGCTTTCTTTTTCACTCCTCAAATTTTCACTAAGACTGAAGGTCCCTATTTCAGTGCAAATAAGAATGATACAGGAATAATTAAACAGTTATTTCTTAAAAGAGATCTCAGTGTCATAGGGGAAATGTTTCGTTGAATGAACAGAATTACTCCTCTATTATTTGTTTTCAAAAAAATGGTGAAAGCACAGTATTATCTTTTTCTAGTGTTTCTATTCCAAACAAATCCATATCAGTGGATCAGAAACAACTGTACTTGATACAGTGATCCAACTTGAAAAATGTGTAACTATCAAAATTCTTCCTTTCATTCTGTATCTGTAGAAAAGAGAGTGAATGCAAACTGAGTAAGCTGGAAGACCAAAACCGCCTTTCTGCCTTCTATGTGCATCCTACACCAAGACTTGGAAGAACACAGATTGGCACAATGGGGCAATAATAAATGCCTCTTGCTTGTGCTACATCTATTTTGTGCAGTAATATTCAAAGGCAGATTTCAAGTTTTTTAATTTAATGCCTTTAAGGAAAATGTTAAACATTAAAGAAACAAAAAACCAACCCAGAACAAAAACATACATCAAGAATAACATACCTATAAAATGCAAAGACAAAAAGGTAGAACAAGTGATATAAACAAAAGTGTTGCTACAATTTTTACTTACAATTCCAGAGTCATGTTTTGGTCTAATATTGTATAGTGACTTCCCCTTTTTCTGCCTGCAGACTTCCTCTGCTTCTTTGACTCTGAAGAGAGACAAAATCTATAAATACTCCTGTACACCAACAACATTTACAAAGACAATGCGGTATATAACTTACAAGTTAAGGCCTGAGGACACAAGTGGATAACTTTATTCTCCACATATTCATTAGCATGCTCCACAAAACAGTTCTTGGACTCCAAGGCTGCTGTAGCCATACCCAGCACTTACAACGGACAGGCATAATCAATTCTAGTTACAAAAGCAATCAGTACTTACTGCAGTTGAAGACTCAAATATATGAGGGTTTAAAATACACTGGATGACGTGGAGTTTATATTTCAGAGCATTCATGCAAATATTGCTAAGAAAACTCCTTTTTATCACGGTTTAAAATAATTCATCTATTCCAACCCTCCGCACTTCAATTACAGTTTAAACAAAGTTTGTCACCAGCCTATGTTCCCTTCCACCCATTTTTGTTTGCATTTAAAATGGCAAAATAACTTAACCTAAATTTCCAGTCTTTACTCTAAAAACAAAACCAAAAAAAATTGAAAATTTCCATGGAACATGATGTTTAACCCAAGGTGATGCATGTCACTGCACACATCTCTTTAATTCCAAACCTGAGGTACCTCAAGGCTTACACGACCACTGGGGATGAATGAACTTGGGCTGCTTGGTTGTAAAGAGAGGAGCAGGTTCTAAAAGTAAGGGTCCACTTCTTAGTACTTCCTCACATGGCAAACAGCACCAAATTAGGACCTTGGGAAGTGCCACCACATTTTTGGTGAGAGAAATGTCTTTGTTTGTCATGCAGATAGGAAACAAACTGTGAAAGGCAGAGGACTACACTCAGACTGGTAACCTGCCAGAATCAAGCTGATGGGTTCCATGTCACACTGTAAAATGTTCCTTTACAATTTTCACTCCTTTTATATATCAACCTTGTAAACACACATGATCACTGAAACACTGATAATACAGATTTATGTTATGAATTCTCTGAGCTGAAAAGACTTAAACACTTTCTATAAAAGAACATCACGTGAGATCTTTAATTTTTTTTTAATAAGAGATGAGGATTTTATTGATAAATAAAAAAGTAGAAAACAAAAGCGTAAATCCTATATTAGCTTGATCTTGCCAAAAATATGGACTTGAGATGGCACTTAGTCTGACTTTTCACCATTATGCAAGAGTGAAAAAAGAAACAACAGTTAAATGATATTAAGAAATCATATATCCTTGGCTGGTTCCTTGCAGTTCATCTCCAGACCACTTGTATGTATGTTATTTCACTGAGGCTACAGAGGGCAATGTGAGAATCCAACTTTGTGTTACTATTATTTTTTGACTATTTGTGTGTGTGGTAAGGGCTGAAATTTTGAAAATAAAACTCCAGCTGTGTCTGCTAAGAACATTAAAAAACTTCTTTGACATTGATCTATACTTTATTCAACTTCACCAGACACACCTTGTTCTTTTCATAAGTTTCAAATTTATACTTTCAAAAATTAATTTAAATGTTAGTTCTTTTCCAGCACTTCCCCAAGCTGCTCTCTTCATTTGATGGCAATGTATGTTGTCAGTGTAGAGAGATCTCCATGTGCACAGGTCGGGGGGAAAAAAAGCTTTGAAAACTGTTATTTCAAGCTGTAATGCTTTCTCTCTAACTTCAAATCATATAAACTGCAGCATAATCTAAAACAAAAATGTCAAGCAGCCAAGTAATTCACCTTTAAAATGTATTTAAATAGATTCAGTAAAAGTGGCAGCCAAAATGTGGTGATAGCTTCAAATAGAAACTTATGGGAATGATGCAGAATGAAGAAAAATTCAGATATTTTCTTTTCCTTATAACAATTTTTCTTCTGCTTCATGTCTACTTTCCTCCAAAGGAGGAAAAATATCTGAGACATTGATCTTCCCATGGTCTTTTGTAAATATTCAGACACATTCCAACCTATCAAAACTCCTTCTTACAAATTCAGATATAAAATAGCACATCTATCATATAATTTCCTCTTTTTCAAATAAAGGTATGGCTGGCTCCCTTCACTGTAGACATCATTTAAATAACAAAATGAAATCTTACTTGTGAGTGAATTAGTATCAAATCCCAGTAGTTGTATAGGCACTATACCAGTACTATTGAGTTTATCAAAATTACTGTTTTATCGAAGCAGTGTAATATATGCAGGTATTCAGACTACTCAACATGCAAATGGCAGCGTATGTAACATACAAAAATATTTACCAAACCAGTTCACATGGATCAGATGTTATTCTTGGGAAATGCCAGGGAATCTTCAATTCCACTCCTTGTCCCACCTAAATATCCCCCTTCCAGGATGGATTACCCACTGCTTGCTAACATACCAGGTCACGAGACAACACAGCTCCCTGTGGGTCTCATGTTAATTCAAAACAAAAATCCTCACAGAGTAAGGAACCCTTGATAATGCAGTTCTTCTCTAAACACCCATTAAGTGTCACCATCAATGTAACATATCTACATATTCTGCTTCAATTAGAGAAACAGCTTTTGGAGAAAGGCTGTCTCTGCTTAAACCAGCAAAATGTTAGTAACACAGAAACCTGTGAAGAAGGAAGTCAGGACTTCTGTGTCCCTGAGATAGAATTTCAAAAATTATCCACAACCTCCAGACTGATAAGTGACAATCTTAAGGTTGTGTTACCCAAATTTCCAGGATTATGTAAGAGGTGCTGGTCTCAATAGTATGGTTGTGGTCCTCAAGGTTTTGGGAGCTTTTATGAAATTCCTTGGAGTTTGAGCCAATTTATTCATACCAAGGGAAATACAGATGAGAAGCATTACTCCCTAATGCACTTAAAGCTGAGAGCTAGCAAGCACTCAGTTCCAGTTCCAACCATATCACTGATTCACTGTATGGGTTTGGGACAGTCCACAGCCTCCTGGCTCTCATCCTGCTCTCTGTGCAGGAAGATCCAAGTGGGTGGATAGAGCCTCAAGTGAAGGCCATGTGACCCATACAAATGCTTCTTCAGCAAGAAATGCCCTGAGAAATGTTAAGATAGCACACCAAATGCTCATTTCAAGGAGGCTTAGTTTGTGACCCTATTAAATCTGGAAGCATGGAGAACTGTATAAATCTACAGCTGTATCTAAGAAACAAAAGCCAGCAGACTGGTGAAACAGAGGCAAAGGCAATTATTAGCCTTCCACAGGGCTAAATCTTTGGTTCATTTACTATCAATCCCTGTCCCATCTTATGCCAATTCTGGCTCAAAAGTGAGCATATCAGTTTGACAGAAAACATAACATCAGCTGTGTTACCTTTAGCAATTTTTGCCTCTCATTCTTTTCCCCAAGTAGTTTCTTGGTTTTGTCTTAGTGAGAACATAATCCTACAAAAACTAGTCTTCCCCCATCCCAGACAACAAGAGAGGTGATTAACTCTCACTGTAGTAATCTGAAGAGCAGAGTTATTCAGGCCCAGGGCAGATTCTACAAATACTTGTTAAGAGTGTTCATCACTTGAATCTCCTTAAATATTAAATTTAGCTGAAGCATTTCTCACATTATTTCAGAAAGAATATACTTCCAAATACCCCCACAATATGAAAACATGTAGGAAACATACAACATTGGGTGATCAGTGGATCAGTTAAAAAAAAAAATTAAACAAAAAAATCTACAAGGGAACGAATAGCCAGAACAACCAGGCCTAAGAATTACAGCCCTGAAATCTGCTACTTAATAAGATTGAGTCTATCAATTGTCACCTGTAACAAAAGAAGTAGTTTCTTATTTACATCATAATACACTTTTCTCCAGCACTATCACCTCCTTGTACCTCATACTGATTGTGAGACAAACATATAAAAATTATGATCAAGTTTATAGAGAGCCTGTAAGATGAATAAGCAAGTTGCACTTCAGCATGCACACAGGAAAAAGAAACCAGACATGCTTAAAAACCCAAAAGACAGAGTGTTTTTATCTACCTTCTAGACCAAAAGCCAGCCTGGCCACAACCTTATCAAGGCTTACAGACTTTCTGTCATCATTCAATCCATTGAGGGGGTAGCCACTTCCCTGCCACTAAACATTAATAATTCTGTCTGAAGTATCTGTGGCAGACAGATTCATTTCCTACTGGCTCCATCTAGGCTTGGTTGCCTTACACTTCACTAGCGAGCACCATGACATGACAAATGTAATCACAGTGAGGGGACTGGAAAGTTATGCCTTAGATAGTAGAGCTGCTCACAAAAACTTCCATGATAAACTCAGACTGACATTACTTTTACGATTGCCAGTATAGTTCATGGAACCCAAAAGACATTTTTCTGCAGATATTCTGCATTTTTTAACACAAAACAAGGCTGAGGCCAATACATTTTATACTACTAAGTATTTATTATCAGTTAAATACAAGGAGTGTTGCCAAAATATTTTATGTAGCTTTGTCTGGGTTGAAGATTGAGTTAAACTTGTTTATAATAATAATAGTACTTCTACATATAAAAACAAATAAGAAATCCTCCACTAAATTATCAAAAGCCAAACATCTTTCAGATTTCAAGGACAGAAAACTTTAAAACTCTCTCCTTAAACTCTTCCAGGGCAATGTTCCTATATTTTATTTGTTGACTAATATATTGAAAATATTTTTTTTGCTAAGGGAGACACCAAAACACAAAACCCAGAATGGAAAATCAGAATTTCCAACATAAAAGCAGAATAAAAAAATGTAGAGCTTTTACTTTCATGCCAATAGGGTTGAAGTGATGACACAGATATGATTCAGTAACTGACTGCAAAGACTTTATATAGATAAGAAGTACATTGTAATGTACCTGGTCCTGTCAAACAAACTGATGAAACCTAACCTTGACCTACCAACAGAGACATAACATATTAGACTATCCTGACATCCCTGCCAGCTTCTTGCATGGTTAATTCAAAGACCATGAAGCAGACAATGGCTGTTAGGAAGACAGTGATTAATCATAATTTCGCTCAGAGGACCACAGACAGATTAAAATGTTTTAATCTGGCCACTTAACATAGAAAACTATCTGTAGCAGGACCCTAAATAAGATACCTCCTCTGTCAACAGTATAGACGTTGGGGAATACATTTCACTTTTTTTTTACTGTGCATCATGTCAAATGGGCCTAAATAAAGCTTCGAGGCCAACTGAAATGAAAATTAGACTTTCCCATTTACAGAGTATCACTGCACGTCACCAAACACTTAAAAATATTCTGAAAGTATTTCAATTTGAAAGTATTTAGTTTCACTTGGTTCTCTCTGGCAACCATACTCTTGGTGATCTAGGGGTTCTGCTTTTATCTGTGAAGATTTATACAGATGTGAATAAATAAAATAAAGAGAATACTGTGCAAAACATGATTTAAAGATTGTAATTCTAACATTAAAGAAAATTTCACATTGAAAATATAATTAAATCAAAACTGGAACTGTTAAAGAATGGTTACATTTCTAATAAAATGCATAATAAAACATATATATACTAGTTTAAATACATTAAATACATTTAGTGACCTTTGTCATTAAATTGTCAGAGTGGCCAGTATTTCAGGCTGTACCTGGCTACCTTCAGGCAAGACGGAAATCACTTTTCTAGAGACTTTACATATCAAGATTGAAATTAATCTAAGAAAAGATAGTCATCACCTTCCACTGTTTTTCTTGGAACTGAAGCCAGGCTGCTCTCAAAGAAGCTGGCTACATCTGAGCTATTTGGTTAGGAAACTCAACAGGAAATGATAAGGAAAGGGAAGAAGATTAGAAGTGAGGTAAAACTGGTAACATAGTCAGCAAGCAGAAGAAACTTGTGAGTGAATAGAAGTGTGAAATTCGATGTTAGCTGTAAAACATTTCTAGGCAGCAGATGGGGTAAAAGAAGGCAAAACCCCCAATGTGTAGAAGAGGCTCATAAAAGTCTCAGTAAACAGACTACATGGAGAAGATGATTCTTAAAGAGAATATGGAAACATACCTGGACACAAGAGTTGCTACACTGGTTATGTTGGGGCTACTACATTGGATTATTGATAGGTACCAGATTGGTAGTACAAGCAAATATGAGAATTAAATGAATAAAAGGGATCAGTGAAGAGAAAATAAAAAACCCCTGAAGTCACCTGGAAAGCCGCAACATTAAGAGACTATAGTGCAGGAGATGGGAAAGTAAGAGGCCTTGAACTTTGCTGCATGAGGTAGAAAGTGCCCATCCATCATTATGTAACAATTCAAAAATGACTGCAGACACAAAAAGGTTCTTCTCAAATATGTAAGAAAACCTCCTGATGTTAGACTATTCCCTATACTGATAGCATAAAACATGCCCAGAGCCACGCACTTACACTTAATGGATGTTGCCATTGCACCCACTCCACTAATTGATTTAGCAAACTGCTGGAGAGCAAGGAAGTTCACATCTTCAGTAGTTCAGGATCAGTCTGTTTTACAGTAGCTTTTAAGCCTTTGTGAGCATTTCAAACATTTGGGGACTAATATTTAATGACAAATGCTGCTCATTTGTAAAACATTACAATGCTTTATTGCACCTCAAATGCCAAAGTGATCATTTTGCCTGGGAATAAAAACATTAAGAAGTACAAAAAGTGTAGTGCCTGACAAAAGTTCTGTTTAATTTTTAAAATTATATAATTATTTTCACCAATATGCAACTGTCTACTGAATACGTAGCCCCTGCTTTTATCATAGAGAAATGTCATTCTTTATTCAAGAGGTGGTGAACAGGAAAAGGTTAAAAAAAGACTGAAAAGATCACCATATGATAGGAATAATGGTATCCTATCCTATTACTACAGCTTTGACTATCACACCCAATCTGACATTACAGCCACAAAAAGAGTCTGTAAACTTCATTATGAGGAGATGATTGTTAGCTACCTACCTTTTATTCAAAACTCCCATACTAGGATGCGACATAATGTGCCAGCATGATACAGCACCATCACTGGACAGTACTACTTAAGAACCCTCTGCTGTTTATGTGGGGGCCATTATGGAATCCAAACTCACACAAGTCACAAAAATTAGGAAATATTACACATTTGGAACTAGATTTTTACTAGATCCTTCACTTTGTTTAATATTTGTAAGCACCAGTTGGCTCACAGCTGGAAATGGAAATATCTTTCCTGTCGTATAAAACACAGGATAGCTTAAAAATATTAGACTAAGGTATTCAAAAAGATTTTCCACCTAAGATCCAACTTGAGAAACATATCTCCAAATGCTTCTTTTCCACAAACTTTTCCCTCAGAAGCAATGCTAAAAAATGAAAGTTCTGTTCACCTCCCCCTAATCAAAGTATGACGACGCATTAATTAAAAAAAACCAAAAAACAACCAAACAAAAATCCACAACTAACTGCCAAAAATGCACAAGGAAGAAGGAAACAAACCATATATGTTGAGCAACCTCTTTTATCTGGACAGCAAAAATGTCTTTGTGAGATAACTACCTCACAGCTAGCTGCTGAATCTTTGGTGTGTTTAGGCTTTTTAAAGCAGATTTTCCAGGGCCCATAACAGTATATTCTGGTCAGAAGGCTATTAAGGTTAACAATTTTGAAATACTCCCAAAAACTGAAGATCCATGTAATTATTCAATTCAATGTCATGTAAAATTGTCTTCTGTTTTGAAATGTCATTATAACTGAGTTGTAAACCCATGCCTACCAGCTCAGTTGGTTAGAGTGTAATAAACACATTGAGACTAAAGCTTCCAAGAGACGTCAGCAAATGTATCTGCCCATGACTACTCACAAACACAACACTCGGAGCTTTTAGCTGGCATTACAGGAGCATGCCAAGCAAAATGTGACCCCACTAAACATACCCCACATGTTCATAATTTCCCTCTCATGTTGCAACTCCATATACATTTTTCTTCTCTTTTCTTCCATCTCCGCATTTCTTTGCAAGTACCTATTCCCATGTCCCTCGATTTCTCACTCTCAAGTCTGACTCACTGGTTCATATTATAAGCATTAAAAAAACATCCCTTAAATTACTCTGAGAGGACATTGCTCGTGCTATGGGATTTAATGCCCTCCTCTGCAAGCAGAAGTGGCAGCTTACCAATATGCTCCTCACCGTGCAACGTACAGATATCCCATGCCAGACTTTAAATTGCTCAACAGCAAGTTTTAAATCATCCTGCCGAGGAGTCTGTAGGGAGACATACCAGTCTTTCTGCAGAGGGAGATCAATGAGCTGTGGAGACATGCTGGCCAGGAATCTCCCTTTCATCTAGATATACACAGTGTGACACACCAGGTGCCAGCTTAACTGCTATTCTTACGGGAACGGGCAACTTCTGCATTTGAGAGACGAGTGCATTTTTCTGAGTTTATAGATTATTTTTAATGTGTCAAAGATTTATCGTGGGAGTTAAAGGGTTGAATAAAGTCAGCCAAAAGAAATTCTCAAGCTTAGTGTGATGCAAGATATCAGGGACTTACAGAATTTTACCATCGTGTTGATCCTGCTTATGAACTCTCCTCTGCTGGCATCCCTGACACAGCTCCTCTTCAGCAACATGACTATTAGTAAAGACAAGGGCCTCTCTATACCTTATACCCACATCTACAGGGCACCTCTATCTGCCCCTCGCTCTTGCCTCCTCCAGCTCCCCCTTTCAGAAATGCAACTGATACAAAGTAAATCTTTGCCGAGTTGCACAGGTCCTCTAGAACAGCAAATCGTCTGAAGAGATGGAAACGCATCCAGAGGTGGAGAAGACTAAAAAATGTAAGCAAGCACCTCACTCACGCCCAGAGAAAGGGAAGGTGGAACCGCAGCCTTGCATAAAAGTTTCTGCTCCTAGTGAGGTCTGAACTGGTATCTATGACCTGATGATATTGATACTAACATTCGACAGCAACGGAACTTTAAAACATAAAATTTCCTAAAAGACTGACTGCTTTTTGCTACTGTAATGAGCCAGGGTGTATGTCATGGCCATAAAGAAAAGATGTAGTCTTAAAGATGAATTATTGTTGTCCATAGCAATATGAGATTTTCTGATAAACAACTGTATTTTTATATTTTATTTCCATGACCAGCAGTTGCTTAGCTTTTCAATTTTTTAGAACATTTCAAGACTTCCCTCTTGGGATGTTGCTTCATGAGCTCTTTTTATCTTTCATTCTTAGGACAGCACATCTTTTACTGGTTGGCAGGAAAATGGTGGGGTCTGGGCAACAATTCTGCAGGCCTTTGCTGGATGTCAAGAAAAATAAAACTACTTCTTGCTCTCACAGAAGTGCTAGACAGGAATAGTGCACTTAAGATTGACTACATCTAGCTCAGAAATGTAAAGAAACGTTTATAGAAGCAAAAGAAAGAGATGAATGAGAAAAGGGTTAATACATTTATAGGTCAGCTTGTAAAAGACACCTTTTTTCAAAACAGGAAGGAAAGCCAGGTATTTATACATTGGTGGTCTGACTGCCTAAGAGTTTTCCTAAGAAGGGGAGACTTTTGCAGAGCTATTACTGCAGCTGTGCATTATCTGACTGTATTCAGTGAGCAATGTGCATCTGTGGGTATGCAACACCTCAAATTCATTTACAGCTAATAAGGGTGCTGAATGGGAACCTTGTGAAGTTCAAAATCATACTTTCTCTTTTCAAACAATATCAGAAAAATATTAGGGAAAATATGTCAGCTGTTCTAGTCTTTCTTGCTGATTAAACACAAAATGCAGGCTATACTGACAGTAAACTTTTCAAGAGTTTGCGAAGTCTGAACAAAAACCATAGACTATGACTGACACATTATAAATATATTTAAAGGACAATGACAACAACACAATAACTGTAAAAACTCAAAACATGCCCCGTTAAGTCTGATTATAGTTTCCTTTTTTTTTCTTTTTTCTTTTTTTTTTTTTCTTAAATTTTTCCCCAGGTTTTTTTTGTTTTGGATATTTTTAAAGTTGCTTATCAGAAAGTAGTAGTATTTGAAAATTTTCACTTAAAAGGATACATATTTAGGATAGATATATCATCAGAAATGCCAATCTCCACAAAATATCATCAAAAACTTTATAAACAACAAAATATCAATTTCTAATGGAATGGTCTGGTTAGCCTTAACTGCAGTGTGACCACAAAAAATATTACTGCTCAGAAAGCCTCTTGGCTGACCTATGCTTTAACTGTAATTTTCAGATGCATTTTTCTTTTTATTTCTACTGTATTTCAAAGTTCATCAGGCATAATTGTCCCTTCAGATGATATTTTCCAGTTCTGCTTTGCTTCAAGAGAGAGAAGAGTGAGAGTAGTAGAAAACTTCAGAAAATTAATTGTTTTTAACCTTGCACCACTTTCCTTTTCTCATCTTCTGGTAAGGAAATACAAAGTCTGATACTTCAGTGTTTATCTTTTGCATATGAATGCTTGGCAAACCGATATGCAAGTTGAAATGCCAAGTGAAAAATTCTTAAAATAAGAACTGTACGATTGCTCTCTTGAAAACATACATGCTTAACTTATGAGGAACAAAATATAGTTCCACCTTTGGAAATACCATCCATGAACTCCTTTGGTTAAATTATTGCAAAGGAGTGAGACACATATTTGCAGAGACTAAATAAGGAACAGCCTCTATTAGCAGTCCATATGGAAACTGGGATACAAAATATTCTAGAAAAACCCAAATCAACCAGGGGCTGATAAAGATGATCAAACTTGTAAAGTTGTACATTTTATATATAATTATTGTAAATAAAGTATGTTTCATGAGGCAGAAACCTGGTCAATAGCTCACCAAGGTGGCGTAAGTCACTGAAAGTCTCACTGAATCTGTCCCTTGATTTTGCTGCCAATGAACAATTACAGAAAGTTTCTCTCACCATTAAATTTTTAGACTGCTCCTCAACTTTATCAGCAGACAATATTTCAACAACATTGCTTAAAGGGGAAAATCCACTCTCTTGAAATAATTATTTATATTTCAGTGGCAGTAGGTAGTTTTCAGATTTTTGTCACCTACAGGTCTCTTGATCTAGGCTGAGATTTTGAAAACCATCATGATGCACATTCTTACACATCTGGGCAACATGTATTTTTCCATTGAGATTTTTCTCCTTTGATTTCTCAATACCAACACATCTTCTTAGCACACCATCTTGTCTTTTATTAAGAGAGACAGAAACGCAAAATCGAGAAAGAAAGCCTAAAAGACAACTTCAAATATCAGGTTGAACTATGACTGGAGACAAAGTATTTTCTGTGCACAGGCTTTGGCAAAACAGTTGCTTAACCAAAGAAGATTCTTAATTTTTGGGAAAATGCTATGTCTTACTTGAGAAACTGTTACTCTTACTGCCAATATGGCCAAAACATTCTGATTCCTAAAATGCAATGAAGAGAGCTTGACTTCTCCAGACCTGACACAGCAGCACCATACCAAAGATCTCTGAGAGCTGAGCACAACCAAGACATCAAAAGTCCCCAAAGTCTAAACGCTGCCTCACCTGAACACGTGAAATACAGCAGAAGATTTAAACTTTTCAGGATGTATTATTTTCAGTCTTAATCTCAGTGACTTTCTGGACTGAAGTTACACAGTCTTGTCTGTCCCTGGGAAAGCCTCCTTCAACCCACCAGTTCAGTCTGGGTTTGAACAACAGTCCCCCTGCTGTTCTTCCAAGGGATCTCTCAATTCCTTTTCGTACTGTAGGTTCTTCTCACTGCCCTTTCCCTTCTCTGTCACATCTTGCACCTGCAGCTATTTTGTAGGTTATACATGTTCAGTTGCTTTCAGGCTAAAATCACCCTTGCCTTAGAAGGGACAAGCTGGCAGACAACTTTTTTTTTCTCTGCTGCTTTAACACATCCTCTTAGGATACAAACACATTGAACTCAAAGAAGGTCAAATGATCGTATCTCAATACCATTCTTCTTTTAAGCTTTAGATGTTAAAGAAGGAAGAAGTTTTGTGCTAGTTTAGTTAATGTCTTTTAAAGAAAACTATTTTGCAGTAAGAACCTTCTGGAGGATTTTTGCCTTCTTTAAGGAAAATAGCTTAGTATTTTGAAATAAAAGGACATTTTTCTTAAATCCTTTTCTATAAAATATACAAGACTAAATTAACTTGTATTAAGTAGGCAGTTAAATCCCTGCATAGGAAACCAAAGATATTGTTTAACTGTCAAGTCAGTGTCAAAGAGATATACTTAATTACATAAAATTAATTCAGAGAGTCAGTAATACGAAATCAATCCCCAGAGATCTGCTGCACTGTGTTAACATTTGCACCATGCTCTTGCTATAATAGCAGAATCCAGTTTTTTTCACTGTGAGACTATATTGACTATATGGGTGCCTCAGGAGAGTTTTCAGTAACTTTCTAAACCAGTAGTCAGATGTCTGTGACAATTACACAGGATGAGTACACTTGAAAAAAGGGCCTGTTCTTGTCAGTTTACCCAATAATAGGCCAAAGTCAATAATTTAATGAATCTAAAGCTTCAATCCCATCAATCTTCAGGCTCAGATATAGCTTCAACTCAAGCTGCCAGCAATTGTAGGATTATATAACAGTGCTTAGAATTTACATGTTAGCATTTGCTGAATTTTTCCTTATATGACATTTATTACTTTTTAAAAAACTGATTAATTCTTGGCATAATTTTAGTAATCAAAGGGTGACTACAACAGACTATCTGCATGCAGATGAGTACAGACTTCATAACTCTTCCAAAACATGGACCAGACACCCGATTTTTCAAAGCTACAGTCTCATTTCTTTATGCCATATTATACCACACTTGCTCTTGTGTACCCCATCACCTGGGCTGTGATCTGGAATACAATTCAGTCTGAGTCGTTTTTTAACATGGGGTTAATTGATTTGTTCCTTCTGTCTTTTTTTTTCCCAACATCATCAAACAAATATTTACAATATGCCATGTTTAATGCCTTGACTTTCTTTGACTAAATATGCTAATGAAAATCTTTAATCAACTTTCAGGCCTAAAACAATTCTTCCATTCCTTGGATTCACAGTAGCATAGTAGTTACATGCTCTGCCAAAAACACTGTTTAGGTAATGGACCCAAAAAACTTTAGCACAAACTGGTATTAAAATCCCATTGAAAAATTAGGATGACTGGAGGGTTGGGGGTGGTGGGGATGGGTGTCATGATCTGTTAAAAAAACAAAACCTGAGAAAACTCCAAAAGGCATTCAGTAGGTTGTGTGCTAATGAAGTGTGGCTGACTGGTTTCTGTGTGATTGCTCCCAATAACATTCTTTGAGAAAAGCCTTTGAACAAACAAACAAATGTACCTTTCTTGCAGAATAAGTTTGTTTTCCTTCTTCCAGAAGTCTTTGAAGTCAGAACTGAATTCATGCCAAATACTGAAGAAAGAATGTGGGGACACCTCCTTCTCACCCATTTTTGGTTTCATACAGAAATAGGCTGTAGTTTCCAAAAAGCTGTCAAAGAAAGCAGAAATAGCAAATGCTTCAGTACCCACGGATTTTTTTTTTTTTACTTGACACTGACATAGTATTTAATTATTCTTTGCAGCGGATCTAAAATAAAAGAATATAAAAAACATAACAGTTCTGAGCTCTTCATATACAAGTAGGTACACCGTGTAAGACGATTCTTCAGTAAAGTCAGGATCTGGGATTTATCACATTTTCTAGTTTTGAACAAAGTATTTTCCATTTCAAAAGCTAAAATGAACACACTGTCCACAGCCCCACAAATCCAGATATCCACAGCCACCCATATACTGCTTTTCTGTTGTGTTTAAAGCTGTTTCCAAAACACAGAGTCAAAGCCCATAAAGGACTGTAAATAAACTTCCTCAAGTTCTGTTAGATCTGTGCTACAACACAATAGCTTAAGCTGGAGCCTACACAGAAATATTAAAACTCAAACCTGTTTTGTACTAAACAAGAAATGATGCAACAGAAAACTTGGCCCAGGAGCAGCTGTGCTAGAAAACAGGTGCCTATTGTGACTCTACCACAACAATCCAACAATCCCTTCTGAGCAAAGCAAGAGTAAAATACATAAGCTACTCCTCAAGTAAAAGCTACTCCTGAAATGCAAGGGTCGTATTTCCCATACTCAGTGAGAACTGTGACTGCAAGTAAAATTTAATGTATTTCTGAGTTTGAATTGATTCTATTTTATTGCAGGAATGTTACAGGAAGGTACCAAATAATTATTTTTAAAAATATTGCTTGCTTAACTATTATTGCATTTTGTTTTTTCTCTGTACATTTTGTAAATATCGGAGATTTTAAGAATGTTTTCCTGATCTGAAGCTCAACATGCAAGCCACTGAAGAATTGCTTATTTTATGAAAAATGCAATACAAAAATCTCACTTGAAATATAATTGTAGGTGCTTTGCTCACTGGTCTATTACTATTCATTGACTCCTATGATAATTTTCTCTGAATCATATCTCACTGTTTTCATAACTTTAATTATGGGGGAAAATCCAATTTCAACTAAAAGGTAATTTAGTAATTTTTAAAAGTTATATGTTCATTCATGGATTATGATGGTGAAAATAGCATAGACAGATTCAACCATTCAGAAGGGTTACTCTCACAAACTCTGCAAGAAAATGTTTACAAAATGTTTACCCTAATTCTCAAACCGGAATATTCCAGTTGTTTTGCCCAACCTGAAAAATAAACATCTACATATTGCTGAATAAAAAAGCCTCCATCTTAAAAATTTAACATCAATTTACCAAACAAATTTTACATCACATTTTTTCTCCTAATTTGCAATTCATTTTTCCATCTGCTGAAGCAAACTGAAGATGTTGAGCAACAAAGATGTAGCACATAAAAATATAGAAAATATCCTCATTTTTTAACCCATGACATTAGTACACAAATGCCACCTTACCTGATCATGCCATTTCTTTAGCTCTCTCAGCCTACCATGGGACTTTATTCCGTAACTCAATGTTTGGTCAATAAATGTCTTTTTTTTTTTTTTTTTTTTTTTTTTTTTTTTTTTTTTTTTTGGCTGGGTTCTGTTGAGTTTGGTTTGGGTATTTTTTTCAAATGATTTATTAACAATTAACACTACTGATTAAAATACCCCATTTTATATGTTTATATTTTCTCCACAGTTTTATATTGGAAAATATATTTATCATCTATCCTCTCATTTCACAGAACTACTCAAAAAGAATATCCCTGACATTGCAATAAGCTGCACTGTTTTAAACTTCTTCCTGTTTTCATATATTTTCAACTTTTTCCCAGACTGCAAATGTTATCAGGGAGGTATTTTTTCTTCCAGTCTCTTCCCCCAGACTTACAGCTCTGCACCTGGCTAGTGGGGAAGTCATATCAAAGACTCATTTGAATTTTCAGAATGAACAGACAATATTTTTGTAGGAGCGTGAGGAATAAAGAACAAGAGAGAACTCTTGAGGTATCAGCTGAGTCAATAGCTTTGTTTTGAAGAAGCTCTTTGAATGAAGTCCATTAATGATTTACAAAACAGAGAAAGACAGAATTTCATATAAGAAACCTTGTTTTAAGAAATATTTAAAACAAAATCTTTAAAACATTTTGCAAATGACAATGATGAGAAAAGAATGTGACAGTGAATGGCCATCCCAAGTAATGCATTAATAGATGAGGTAATGAGCAAGAATTCCATCAGAGGAAACCATCCTGAGAAACAGGAGGCCAAATAAAATCTCTGATAGAGATGCAATCTTTCCACTGCTCTTCAATTATTCCAACTATCCTCTGAGAGCAGGAAGAGATAACCAGTGTTTTTTCTCTGGTGACTGAAAACCTCCCTAAGAACTACTTGTATAACCACTGCAAACTTACACATTCATACAGCTGTGTCTAACAGCTGCAACATAATTACCAGGTTTATAGAAAGCAGAGAAATGCTCATACAGGTTGCTTGACTCCCCAGCAGTTAGTTTGGGAGGTAAGGAAAATTAGCTGTCTGTGAAATGTGAAAGAGCAGCAGCATAGCAGGTTGTCATTGTTAGTATGTCACACCTTTCTAATGCCCAGTAACAATGCACTAGACACCAGCTGCAACACAATAATACTTCAGGGCACAAATCAAATATTTTTTCTATACATGCAGATCAAACAGTCAAGACAGTTGCCATATTTTTTCCAACCAGAAAGGTCTACTCTTCTTTAGCATTAAAGTCTCTTAGAGCTAATTTAGATGACATATGGAAACCTGCTTGCTATACATTTGATTGTGTCATTTTTGTAGCACAAGACAAAACGGCATAATTCATACGTGAAAGACAAAGAAAATAAAGCCAATCAAAATGCATCAAATAATAAAACACGGACAGCAATAAATCCTCTCTGTTACCATGGTCTTTAAATATTTGATTTGGAAATATTTACATATGTCAAACTAGACATATCTCAAGGCTAATTCCAGGAGGAGACATGCATTTTAAATACAAAGAGAAATTTGGATGACATTGCTATAGCCCCAAGACTAGATACTATCCTTTCAGACTTCAGCCAGGCAGTAAATATCTTAAATATCTCTGGTGCTTTTCTCTGGGACAAGTAATTAAAATTTTCCTGTTCATTCTTTAGCAGATTTTGAAACAAAATATCTGCAAATGCCATTGTTACTGTTCCTAACTGTGTATCACAAAGACATTTTGAATCAAATAGGGGACTAGCTATCAAAAGCCTTTTATTCCTATACTCAAATTAATTTCTGCATCATACAACCTTGGGAAGCTCATCTGACCTGTTTGAATTTCATTTCACCTATCTGCAAAATTAAACATTTATTTTGAAAGAAGTATTGCAAACCTTGTTTAGTGTCCATTTCTCAAGTGAAAAGGTTCATACTTATCCATACTGTCTCTGAGAGTCTTAAAGGAAAAGAATGTGCATTAGAGAAGATCTTTGAGCCATGGAAGAGGGAAAGAAGGGCATGCAACTTAATTTCAGGGATTAAAGAGGCAAAGGAGGTCACTGCCTTTTCAAGCATGATTAAAAATAAGACAGTGATGTTCACACTACCATCTTACCCTGACATGGCAAAACCCAGAAATCTTTAAACAGGTTTCAGACTGGGCTTCATATCCTTCATGCTGGCCCTGAAGGAGAATTAAACAACATAATCTTTCTCAAAACAATGGAAGAGTTGCTCATCTCTGACAAGTAAGGAAGGAAATAAGATCAGGAAAGATGGTTAGTTCCTTTTCTTCCTTTCTTGTCTTCTAATGTCTTTGGTTCAAGCGTTTGGGTAATTCAGAAAAATCACTTCAGACTGACTGCTTACTCAAATGTGGAAATTTGATGAATGAATCACTGGACTTTTATTTGTGCTCCCTTGAGTACAACTATGAGTCCATGAAAGTGATTTTTCTATTTGGAGGGAAGAAAGGAACAGATGTGCTAACAGCCAAACCAAAATTAATCATATGAAAAAGAAAATAAGCTATTCACATTGCAAATGGCTCATTGACAGCAACACTAACTAATAGATCTGATCCATTAGGATTATTTTAAGAGGAGCTATGGATTATTTAGCTTTTTTTCCATTCAATTCTGAAAACAGCTAGCAAAAAGTTGCAGACAATAATTCCAATTCAAGCCTGCTGTCTGGGATACATTGGCTGGTTTATAAATACATACAAAAGCAAATCAACAATACTAAGACAGCAGGAGTTTCATCTCAGCATTATTTGGTCAGGCCTTCTTGGCCAAACAAATAGCAAAGTAACCATAGGTACAGACATGCCCTGGCCGACCTTTCTGAGAAATGCTGAACACACGCACAGACACACACGTGTCTGTCTTCCCCATGCAGCAAACTAAATCACCTGCAGGGATAAAGATTTGCTTCAATGTGGATTTAAAAGCAGAAAAAAGGGCTTCTATTCCCCACTGTTTAACAGGCTATGTATTTTGGTTGAAGTTTGAACATGGATATTCTTTTCTATTTTGGCTTTATAAATCTCTAAGCATCACTTATGTACATTAGTGATTAAGAACAGTTAGTGTAAATGGTGTAACCTGTTACTTTTGGGAAGCAGTTCTGTTTTAAATCAGCCTGAAACTACTAAAGTACCTTTTAGTCCAATTAAACTCATAAATAATATTTAGAACACATTCTACCAAAAGAAAGAAAGTAAAAGGGAAAGAAAAGACTATATGTGCTTCCTACTACTTTAAATCTGACCCGAGTCTTATTTAAAGCCAATCTGAATTGATGGGCATGAAAGCCTGTTCACAGTGTTGATCCTGAATTGTTCACTATATACAGAAGTTGAATACAATATATATAGGTAACAGTATTTGCTTCCTGGATGCTAATAATTTGAACCATCATATTAGTATTTGGTTTGTTTTATAAAGAGGCCAAGGTTTTGTATTTATTTTGTTAATGTATTCAATATCTGAAAACAAGAGGAGTCTTCAGACAGAATACCAACCAGTTCAACAAGGTCACACAAAATTATGTAAAATAAAAGAGTACCAGCATCCTGATGACTGAGACAGCACAAGGCTGTTAGGAAACTTTACATGCACAGCATTCTATGAAGGCTGTAATTTTCTATTGATGTATTTTGTTGAGGGTCCTTCTCTGCACTATAACTTTACATCACTTTCTTTGCCTTTTCTTTGCTTTTTAAAGAGGTATAATTTCCTCTCCCCAGTGCTATCTCTTGTTCTTTGTAATTGAAAGTTAAAAAATGTAAAAAATAAGTATAGGTTCATTCAAGATATCTAGTACCTAAATGCTGGTAGAAATTTCTTCTTGTCCTTTTATTTCCCCCCTTTTTTGCAAAGGAAGAAAAGTAACTTCACAATAAAAAGAAAGTTGAGATAATATGCCAGCTTAAACTAGCTGCCAGAATCATTAATCTCTTCTTTCATTTGCCAATTTATATTGTGTAACTATGTATTTTGTAATATTGTTCCTTAGAAAACAAAAGTCTCAAGAGATTTTTCCTTCCCTCCAAAAAAAACCTGCCAACATTTGCAATGTTTTGAATCCTAAGTCATCTCCCTCATCCCTGATCCCTTGCCTCATATTAATTCATATTAAATAGAAAAGGTTTTTTTTGCTTCAACCATATGAAATTTAGCAGCTTCAGTAACAGAAAAAAAAAAAAAGTCCCTTTATCTTTGAAACACCATTTTTTCCCACAATAAAAGCTCAACAAAAATCAGTCAATATTAGGAACAGAAAATTATGTTGTGACAGGCTGGTCTTTCTCATTCATGAGAATTTTAACACTTTCCCTCCCACAACTAGGAATGCTTTACAACTTTAATGATCATCTACAGTGATCAGTATTATCAGTTGTACATAATTATAAGTAACACAAATGCAGAACTTCCATATTTTATACTAATGGCAGCAGACCCTGTAACTGAATGCTGTCACATAGCACAGAGCATATACTGTGACTCAGACTGTTAAATTCAATAGATATTAGGACTATAGCTTTGCACTTAAACATTTTGGGAAAGATAAAATGCTAGGAAGACTGATAATCTCATGGTGTCAACAGTGAATAAACCTATATGAATAAACATATCAGATTGCCATTTCAACCTCAATCGAAACTGTTATTCCAGATCCTTTTACTTAATTCATTGGGAAAGTATTTCTTTATTCCTGTCTTTCAGGAACAAAGTGTTTCCTAACAGCAGGTTGCAAACCAGCGAAATAAAATGGCCATAACTAAATTAAATTATATTTCTGTTAAAAGGTGAATGTGAGCACTGAGACTTCTAAAATTTTTATTTTTGAAAGTATTTTTATCAGGTCCAGATTAAGGTATATTGGTTGGATATGATGAAATTTGCCTAATCAATTTTTGTTACTTATATACTACATTTAAAAAGCATTCTGCAACATCTTCCCTCACTGGTTTAATTATTTTTTAATTTGTATCTTTATTCTCATTCATCTCTAAAACAATAGGCTACAACCTGGTCCCTCTATATGTTTGGGTTGGATTTTGGTTGATTTCAGGTTTTTTTGAATTATTCTGATGTAAACAAGTGCTCCACTGATATAACAATACCATCTTTTATCCAAGGTGGCATAGGATTAGGTGCTAAATTTTCTTAGGAGTGAGCTATCTTGGCAAATGGAACTTTTCTGGTGACAAAAAAACCACTGTGCTTAAAAAGCCATTCTTCATATACTGAGTCAGATTCCAGCCATTTGAAAATCAAAGGTCAGGAAACGTAGTTTAGAGGTATTTTTGCTACTTTTGTTGTATCATGTGCAAAGTATTTGTCAGCTACATCTCACCCAGGGTTTATGTGGACCTAAATTCTGCTGTGAATCTTTAAAAGTCGTATTTCCATTCAAGAATATTATCCAGAATAAAATATGAATTGAGATAATACATTAGAAACAGAACTAACTTTGTGTCTTCTTTTTGCCTCTGGCATTTGTATTCTAACAGGCCAACTCCAAGAAAAAAAATAAAAAAGTCATTAATTTTTTGGTGTGACTCTTCACATTCATTTTAAAGTTGCACGTGCTTTTCCCATGTAATTTTAAAATTACAATTTTAAATCAGTTCAAACTTTCTCCCAAAACCTTGGCTTGAGGTAGTTAAAGTTCTCTAGATGCATTGATGTTACCTGAATACTTTGCGTAAATGTACAGGCTCTCCATCTTGGACTTTAATGCTTTTAATTCCTGTTAGCGTGGATATCATGCCCATGCCTGCCAGCTAAGCTGCTCCAGACGTATGGCTAGCTCTGTGCTAAGCTAGACACAGGCAATATGAGCATGTGTAAAACAATACCATGTAATTTTGGGCACTGCAGAGTCAGGCCCAGTAACATATCCAAGAGAAAACTATTTTTCTCTCTTAAAAAGACAAACATGTGAGCTCCAAACATATTAAATAACCCTTGGCTGGTTGAAATTGAAGAAATAATAAGGTGCTGTTAGACATAGAATACAGTGGTAGAATGAATTTCAACAGCAGCAATTTCAGACACAAAAGCTGCTGGCCTAAATGCTGTAAGAAGCAGCTAAAAGCCTCATGTGAAAACCCAACTTGACTTCAGATCTTTCTATTAACACTCCTCATGTTCACTGGAGTCCTTCTAAGCAACCATTATTACTTAAAGAGGTTATAATTACATATGGAAGTAATGCAGAACTGTTGTGCACTAAACACTGTGCTAAAAGCTTATTACGGTTTTTCAGGTTATTGATTACAGCTCCAGCCTTGTAATCTGCCTGCTCCCATGGTGTGGCTAAGTTTTATAACTGAAATTCATGAAGAAGAAAGGTCAGGGTTATCTAAGAAAATAAGAATGGAATAATAATTTTTCTTAAATGTAGAGCAGATTGTTTGGATATCTAGATGAAAACCACACATATGCTTTACAAAATTTCAGGTACACATAATATTAATTCATCTCTAACAGTATAATTCAGCATAGATTAAACTTTATGTACATGCATTGACAAAAATACACTAAATATAGCAACTGAAATGAATGTACAGGGGTTTTTTTGCATAATCATAATAATTTCTACTTTGGCGCTTAAGTAAAACTTAGGTTTCAGTTTCTAGTCATTGAAATTTTCTTATTTATGACTAAAAATGATCTGAAATACTTGGGTATTATAGAACATCCTAGCATTTTAATGGTCTTTTAATGCAGTTTCACCTTAACCCTTTGTGGTTGCTCTGCAGAGCATTCTTCCTTAATTCTTACTCATTTTGAAAGTGTTCTCTCCTTAACATGCATCCACTCCTATCATCATGGCCAGCACAGCTATGAATAGAAGAAATTGATCCTTTGGTGAAAACAGAACTTTTCATGGGAGCTTTCATATCCTTACAGTCAATTACAACAAAATCCCATGAAAGGAAATTGAAAGACTTCAAAACCTGTCTTGATGAACTGTCAGGTTGGAAAGGTCTTTATTTGCACTTTTCAAACCTTAAGCACTTAAGATTCAAGTCTCAAGTTATCCCAATATATTCTCTCCATAGAAGTGAAAGAATCTTTGTGCAGATGAATACAGAAAATGCGCAGCATTTTCTGCAAGGATTGTCTAAATTAAAAGGTGGAATGAATAGAAATATTGTATTAAATAGCCATATCAGCTCTGGATTTGTGAATCATCAAGATTCACACATCCAAGCACAGCTAGACAAACTGTAATCCATTGGCCTAAGAAAACTATGTCACGGCTGGAGGAGCTGTTCCCATCCCTTCTAAGGAGGCTTCATGGTGTTTCTGGTCTGGGGTGACCACACCCTAATTGTTTTCTTCAGGGTGAAGCAGGAAGTTTTACCTCCTCCACAGACTGATTAAAGTAGAACTACCTTTCAGGCAGCAGCTGAGAAAAGCGTGTGAGGTTACCTCATAAGAAGCCCTCATTTAAGACAGGGATTTGGCCCAGTGAAGTTGTTTCTGAACCAGCTTGTTAAAGCAGTCAAGAAACAAGGCAATGAGGCTGAGGAACAAACCGAGGAAGAGCAAACAGACAATGCTTTTTTTTCCTAGCCACCTAATTTCCACCTATGAAAAGCACAGTGGAGTTTCAGGAGTAGGCTGAAGCAATCCCTATATCGTGGATCAGCTTGTGGATGGCAGCCTTCCATCAGCTGGAAATTGTTATGGAAGGAATGACCTATATTGTACAGATTATTACTGGATAGCTCCCAGATGAGTTAATAGAGCAGTGATGACCTAATTAAATCTCATCCTTGACGTTCTGCTTTTCTATTTGCATATACATGACAACAGCAACATAATATTTTAATACTCAAACTGTAACATACAGCAATGAAGAAAGGAACAGCTCCAGTGGCAAATCAGCATAAGAGAGTAAAAGAGATGTGTTATCCACATTTAAGTCACAGTCCTTGCAGATGCAAACATTGACTATGAAGGTCTTAGGAAACAATCTAACCACAGAGCTCAGGTAGAAAATATGATGAAAGAAAAGTCCTGCTGAACATAATCAGAAGCTGATGCACAAGGGAGAGGCAGTGGAGCTAATCCCACATACACACACGCACACAAGCGTTTACTTCAGCTGCAACAGCTCAAGAGGAATAGCTTGAATTTTTGAGGGCTACTCAGTGAAACCACCTGCTGAACATAAACTGGAAGCCAAAAATAAGTGACACATTGAAAGACTTTAATTCATATATTTTTTTCCCCCTAATTTTATAATCTACATGGCTCTTCTATTCTTTTCTGGTTTTTTAAAACTCAGTATAATGCCAGAGCATTAGTTTTGGGTTGATCCAATTATTTTAACTATATAGTTAAAAGGGTGTTACAAGGTTAATCCAATTATTTTAACTGTATGGTTGAAAGGGTGTTACAGGGTGTTAGCTGTATTCTTATCAATGCTATTTAGCTGCATAACTGTAGTTGCACCTTAAACTTCATCTTTTACTGTAAGATCTAAGAATAAACTCTCTACATGAACATTAGAATAAATTGCACAAAAATCAGTTTACATTGCAGAATATTAGATCTCTAATTCATCTAGAATTAGATGAATTGTACCCCAGTCTGTTAGCAGTTGTATTATCATTTGTTCATACCAGCACTGAATGCCATTAAATGCAAACTAATTTCAAACCAATAAAATAAAATTATTTTTCAAAGCAAGTAGGCCAAAATCTTTAAAAGAAAAGATAATGCTCTTACAGGCAAAAAATCAATCATCTAAATGGTTAAGGACTTTTGTCACTTGGCAAATATTTTCAGAAAAGGACAAGGATGTCATCTTCCACGATAAGACCAATTATCCATATTTTAGAAGAGACTTTCTGACATAACTAAACTGCTAAGTTTCCATTACTGCATATCTACTGGTCCTGATATTTTGTCAGAGACAGGATACTAAACTAGAATGATCCAAACTGTTTAACAGTCTGTAAGCTTCTTCTATACACATTTCCTCTGCTCAGCAAGTATTTACTTTTTGCTGATCCAACTAATGTATACCTACGGTCTGAAATGTATTACCCTAAGTAATTTCAGCCTACATGCTGGGAGCCACACAGCGAGAAACAGACATAACAGTGAAGCAACCAACAATAGATGAATGGCCAAAGAGTAGTGAAAGAGTCCAAAAGCATATTCTTGCCTTTCGGTTAAAAGTTTTCTTCTTTTTTAACTACATACCTCTTCCATTCTAAGCTTTTCACCAGTTTATTTCTATCATTAACTCAATTTTCACTTTAACTTTACAGTTCACTTTTGGAAACAATCCAAAACATTGTGTGGAGGGTGGCGAGGTGGGAGGAACATTTAATGTTTTAAAGGATTACCAGACTTAGGTGCTACATTTCGAGGTGTTGCTTTTCAGCAGTGCCATTGTACCATACAGTCTGCTATTTCTCTAAATGTCATCAACTTGTCAGCTCATAAGCAGGTGTAAACCTTTGTTCCTCCTCAAGTTCTCATGTTCAGTGATGTCAATGGAAGTCTGCAAAGAGTGTTGTGTCAAGAATACTGGGGTTTTTCGCAGGCAATTTAAAGGTAAACATTTCTCTTCAAAATTAATGTCATTTTGTTGCTACAGCAGAAGAAAGCAACAACACATTTCTAACTGGATTATTAAAAGTCCTGAAAACAGAAGAGGTGCCTGGGAGGCTGCACTCAGAAAGCACTTAAAAGCCCAAAAATCACTGGAATGTACAAGTAATGGAAGCAAATTATAAAATAAACCAAATAAAAATATCCAGACAAGGAGAGATGAGCATGTCATACCAAGCCACACACATCCTAAATTACCCAGTTGATACTTACGTAAAAGTAAGTAAAAGGCAAAAAGTCCTCTGTTTGACTTTTTATAAAACAAATATATATTCTCATAATACACTGAGATTTACTAAAGAATAAATTAAATTCTATTTTTTTTAAATCAGTGATGTATATAAAGCCAGGACAGCAAGTAGAATTTCTGTCTTTCCAGGTCTTGTTAGGCATCAGGTAAAAAAGGTGAGTGGTTTTAAACCACTAGAGTATGGGATAGTTGACTTTGTGACTTATCACTTCAAGCAGGGTTATACTATCTGAAACACTAAAAAAACCCCAAAACCAAAATGGAAAAAGATCTTTAGTATTCTTTAACATTTCTAGCATACGTTGTCTCTTACAGGAGTGGAATATGAGTTAATTATATGAAATGTGAGTAACTGAACTACTTTCAGTGCTGCTGAACTGAATTTAGAATCAAGTGCTTCAATGTTAGACTGAGAGATTGCAGGAAAAATTGAAGATCATCTGACTGTGTCTTGGATATTAAAAACCCCCACATCTTTAATTAAGTTTTTGAATAATTCCCAAAGTGTTATTCCAAGAAGACACAAATGTTTGTGGATAAAGGGGAAGGAAAAGATCATCTTAACTATTTCAGTGGAAGAGAGATCAGTGTTACAAGTCTGAATTTATTTGCTTTTTAAAATGATGTGAATCTGGAAGCCTTCTAAGGACATGAGAACTAAATACTGGGTGACGTATTATAAGAAAAAGTAATAAAGGTACATGCTATTCCTCTAGAGCTATTCAGCTGTTCAGGTAAGCAAGCAAGCAAGGAAGAGAATTAGGACCTTCAAATTCACTGAATGCTCCTTCTAGTAACTTCAGTCAGGTTGTTTAGCTACTGGTTCTTCAGAAATCAAGTGCAAGAAGAGGAGAAACTAACTCACTTGTGATTATAAGTCTGCAAAATGGCATTTCTGCTGTGGCTACTGCCTTTCATCCTAGCACAGCAAACGAGATATCACTTGTCATATTATTTGGACAATAATTTTGTTGCAACCTTGGTTCCTACTTGCTGTGGATACTATGATAAAAGTCTGTCTCATTCTGAAATTGCACTAAGCATACCTGGAAACAATAATACTTCATTTTTTTTTTCTTGCTGCTTAAGTAAAATCACATCTCAAAAGACAAAAAAATATTTAACACTAAGTAAATGAAGATTCAGAAAACAGAGAGCATACCTATAATACAAGTCTTGGGTCAGAGGACATTATTTCAAATTTAAAAATAAAAAGAGAAGAAAAAATAAAGGGGCACCAAATTGAGGACTCCTAAAATACAGAAGCATCTCTTTCCCCTCCTCCTCTCTCTTTTCTATTTTACTTCTTTCACCTCCCCCCCAGATGAGTGATTTTTTCTTTAACTTGACAAGTATTTCACAGTTTCTCAAGCATTTAGCAATGAGGATCTAATTGGAAAGTGCCAGGTTCTTTCTTATTACACTTTATCAATACTGTTAAGGGAATGATGTAATTGTTTGGGGTTTGGTGAAGACATTCCATGTCACTTCAGTGTTAATACCAGGCTGGAGCCTTCCTTGTCTGCCTGCGTAAGCTAGATAAACATAGACCTGTGTGCTTTCTTCTCATCTCAGGATACTTACTCACAGAGATCTTGGAACATATGCCTGTTGCGAGCTAAACATTTCACTTTTCATTTTATCCATGTGCCAGAAATCCATTCCTTGGATAAACACTTTACATACTGACACTCTTAAAGTCACTAAACACGATAAATAAAGAGAGAATACATCATTTCAAAACTGATTAAACATTTTCTCACTTGTGACAAATGAACAGCTATACACTGTATGGAGTCCCTGGAGCAGACATTCCATTTTCTTTGTCTTCATTTTGCGAGTAAGATTAACTTTCCATTTCAACTCTTCTATTGCACAACTGAGCTTTTTCAAAATACACATTGCTGAATTTTCCCTAAATCATTATTCATTTCAGAAACATTTTTTGTTATTGCTACAAGAGCTTTCCTTTTGGACTTTTGTATTTTAATGAAGACAAACTAACAAAGAAAATAATAACAAAAAATATCATGTTTTTAAATGAAAGCTAAAGAAATGCTTCCATGCAGTAGACCTGAACTTATACATGGGCTGAAGTCATCCACTTCAACAAGGAAAATCCAAGCACATTAATCACATTATCTTTGCTCCATCTAATCCATCACTTTTCCTTGCACTACTTGCTTATCTAGTCATCCAATGCACTGCTATCTACCTATGATTAGTCAAATGAAACTAATCTTTTATTTAGCTTCTTAAGCTCCTATCATCTTTTTCACCCACCCCTGCCAAAAAGGATCCCAAGAATTTTATTTCCATGCTAAATTAAAAACTTTACTGAAATAATCACAACACAATACTAAAACTGCATATGAAGCTGCCTTCAGTGTTCTAACAAATACAACTAATCTGATCAAGAATTTCAGGGGCAAGGTGGAAGGAAGAAATAAAACATCCTTGCTTGTTATTCACAGAAAGGAGGAGCAATGAAGCAGAATTTTCTTCTTTGACAAACTCTGTAAAACGAGCTGGGAGAAGAAAGAACTGGGGCAAGTCAGAGGAAACAGACCGAGCTAAACAAGAATCCATAGAGCAGTTAGCTTTCTTCCCCCATCAAGGCAATAAAACCAATACAAAGTTTTTGATATGATGGTTCCAGTCTTGCCAGGGAAAAGGATTAGAAGGGAAAGTGAATTAGACATAAAAAGATAGTGATAAATCACAAGATTTCTGAACAGATTGAAGATTCCAGTGTCATTATATTTCTGTCACCTTTGGACTTGCATTCAAATCTATTTTTGACAAGACAAATATTTTTCCTTAGAAGAGCAATCAGAGATCAAAAAAATCTCCTAACAGTGCCATTTTCTCTCAAAGTTTTATCGTGAAGGAAGATTTTAAAGACAAGAATTATGTAACTGAGCAGCTAAACAAACCTAAGAAACGTCAGGAATGCCTTTCATATACTCGAGCAAGAGGCATGATACTAAGCCAAAGCAATACCCTAATATTATCTCAGCTTGTTGGAGTATTGTGCTATTAGCACCAAGGGTTTGATTCCTCTATGGGCCATTCACTTAGGAGTTGGACTCAATGATCCTTGCAGGTCCCTTCCAACTCAGAATATTCTGTGATTCTGTAATGAAACTTAAGGGAGCACAGATGTGCTCAAAGCAGCTGTCCGTGATTCTCTTATACTCCCTTTCCACATTGCCATGATTCCACACCATCGAGGTGCCACACAAGGACCCACCATCTCCTTACAAGTAAGGAGGGAGGTTCTTGTATCACTCACTCCTCCTGGCTTCTTTTTCAGGTGCTATCTTTGGTACATGGCCCAAGAGAATAGAGAAAAAATGTGATGTAGTACCAGGAAAGACATCTACCACCTGTGGCATTACTGCAGGTAGCAAATTTGGGGGTTGAGGCCATAGAATGGCTAACAAACCACAGTAAAAGCTAGAAACATTTATAGTGATATTTTTTAAAGGAATCCTATTGAGAGACTTCATAATTCTGGGAATATATAATGGGTATATTCATTAGTATGTATCAAGTGATAGTTGTAGATAATACAAAAAGAAAATGTTATTTTTAGTGGAAGAAAAACAAATATAGACAGTGAGTTTCCCTAAATTTGGGCTTTAAATGCTGTGCACCGTAATTTGATCTCTTGCTGGGACCAATAAAAATCTGTCTCATTTAAACACACTGCTTTAAACATTTAAAACTCAAAAAAAAAAAAAATCAGAACAAACCACATGTTGTACAATGCAGTGAAGTTCCCAGTGTTGAAAACTGCCTCAACTGCACACATCTATAATGAAATATAATGAGGTATTTTGCTTTTTGCTACAAAAAGTATTTGAAGATCTATTAGCAATTCTACAAAGGAAGTCACATTTAATTATACATCTCATTAGTTTATTTAAAAAAAATATAAAATTGACATTTTATAAGCACAGGAAATGTGCTATATGACTACCTAATGAATAATACTTGTTTGGGAAATACTAAATATCTCTTAAATTGCCATGATTCTGGTGCATTATAAACAGTTTTCTCTCAGTCCAAATGGTATACTCTGAATTTATTTTTACATAAGGTTAATGCATTTCCTGAAACACAGGAATAATGTTCAATATTTCTTTAAAGAATTTCAATCTTTTTCCATTGTTAAATTAAAATTGACAATAACTAAATATTGCTTTTCTTTCTGAGTGCATTTCTATACCATTCAAAAACACAGTAATGCTGGCTACCAATACAGCAACAGCTAAAAAACCATTTTTTTCAAAGAAAGGTCTTACTACATCACTCTTCCTTACCTTTTATGTGCTTCTGTCAGTGACTTCTCTTCATTTTCTTGGTCTATTTTGGCTGCAAAAATACAATCAAATAATTAGCAACAAGGTGAAAGATAGACATGTTTCAGGATAATTTTAGTTTTAAGTATCTCATGTGTAAAATATACAGAAACCACCTGAGGATATACTCATGTAGATCAGTCCTGAAAAAAATCCAACCAAGTCCCCCATTCAACAAACAACCACACAAATAAAACTACACACATTTTGAAAACCCAATTAAAAAGAAATCCCAAACTACCACTGCAAAAAGATACCAATCCAAAATTTTAAGCCTAGAAAATAAGAAAAAAACCTTCCAGTAATCCAAACAACAACCAAGTCATGAAACTGACTTAAAAGCAGATCTTAAATAATGATTCCAAAAACTCAAATAATATGGGAACTTGTCTACCAAGAGGAGGAAAAATTGAGTAAAGAGCAGGAAGGATTCAGTCTTACAGCTTTTCTAGAAGTCGCTTGGCAATTACAAATGAAAACTCTTTCCCCTCCCTGTATACACACCCATTAGTGAAGCACAAGAGCTGTAGCAGGCCCGTATTGACAACTGACTAGATTTATATGAATGATATTATCATTTGGGGATCATGTCAAGGAAATTATAAATAAGAAACTGTCATTCCCACACATTGGTAAAAAAATTCTCTATTTGCCACACATTTTCTCAATTTTTTTGCACATTTCACTTAACTTAGATCACTGAAAGAACACTTAACAAAAAATCTACCAAGATGTTCATGTTAACATAGGCATCACCGATGTGCAAAGCAATTGTCAATCTGCTCTGTGCATGTGCTTAAGTTTATATTTATGCAGTCATTCAGGTAATACAACTTAAATCTCATTTAAAGTCTGCATGCTTAAGCAGAAAGCTCTTTTAATTTGGTACTTGATTCCCTTTTCAGTCCACTAGACTTCTGGCCTGCTAACTTGCAAGGAGAATTTTAGGATTCCCAAGAGTCAGAAAGTTTTGAAACATGAAAAGGCTCTGAACTGTCCTGGTAACAAATGCCAGTGGCATAAAATTCATACAGAAATCTAAAAAAGAAGAAATATTTCAGCCATTGTTTTTTCCACTTTCCCTACATAACTCTACAATATTAATTCATTAAAATTATTTTTCTGCATTATGGATACACTGCCATTGAAAAAGGAAATGCTGATTTTAAATTTGTTAAAAAAAGGCAAAGCAACGGCATAATTTGGATACAAAGATAATGACTGTTTTTCTGTTAAAATGTTTCAATCCACAGCAATTTGCAAACATACGCTCAAATAGGCATGTGAAATCTGTAGCAAAGATATACAAATGAAATTTCCTTATACTTTCCCCAGTCACAACAATGATCAGAGCTTTGTCTAGTGCTGCAAATGCTTTTTATTAGTAGCAATGTATTCTTCTGAGCAGTAGCCCTGCTGACTAGTGCCCAGATATTTGCAGTGGAAAACATATTTAGTGATCATTACTTGAAGACTTGGGCTCCACCACTGTTATCCTGAGAGTGAAAAAACGATCCCAGCAAACCACAGAAAACTTGAGGGGGAGATGGGTAAATGTTCTCAAGGAAATTGAAGAGCATGTGAATCCTGCCTGATTACAGGTTTCAATACTGACTTGAAACTCAGCCCAGATTCTTCAGGAGGTTTGCGAGGGCTCGCAACCCTTTTGAGTGAAGTTGAGCCCAGTGCGGAGTGAATTTGGGCTGACTTAGAGCTTCTCTTGAAAGCCTTGCATTGCTTTGGATAAGAAACCAGGTGAAATGTGGCAGCTTTTACAGAATTTCATTTATACTTTTTTCCACACTTCAATCCTGAAAATCAAGGTATGACCAGTAAAAATACAAAGTTCAAAAGAGAAGAAGCTCCGCACAAACTCTGTGGAAGAAATGAGATCAAATATCTCATTCTGCACTAACACAATCAGAAAGTATCTGTGGATAAAACTCTTAAATAATTCTATTACTGAAAAAGGCAATTTGAACTTCTTTCACTTAAATCCCTTAAATTTCACTTCTTTCACTTAAACAATGCTTAGAAATAGAGGCTACCATATTCCATCCTAAACCAGCCTTGTATATATATGTTGAATTCTTAGGATATAAATCTTTTTATCATTTCCAAGATTGATGGGATAGAATATCATTAGAGTTGCCTTGGTTTAGGTCCTTCTTTATTTCAAATGTTCTGCACATGTTTACAAACAATTGCTTGTTTGTTTTACAAACAATTATTTACTTACCAGTAATGGATTTAATATTCCACAATTTATTTTTTGAAAGAACGTAAGCATAACATATTATCCTAATCTTATCAAAACATGTCAGAATATCCCCAGTCTGGCACAAGTTCTCTTTCAATTGAAAAAGAAATTTAATGTGGTCCAGAAAAGAAGAAAAACAAAATAAAGCCAAACAAAGCCAAGTTATTTCTGGTATCTATACTTTTAATAAATTCATAGAGAATTAAACAAAGAAAAGAAGTTCTAGAAACCTGGAATTGCAGAAAGATGCATGTTATGGTGCCTCTTTTTTTTTTAAGTAATAAGTACTTATGCAGCTACTATATCCACAGAGAGCGATTTCATCCTGCATCAAATCATCTCTTGGTATTAAACAGAATCTTGCAAGGAAAAGAATTTTCTCTGAAGAAGAATTTCCTCGTAGTTTGTTCCAAATGTGATATTTTTAAGTGTACCTCATTTTATCAAAAAGGTATTATGCAGGTGAAAATCTAATTTGTAACCCTTTTGCATTGTTATTTTTCTAGACAGAAAAAGTTAAAGATATTGTGAAAACAATTCTGCTTTCGACAAGACAACAGGTGGCACCAGTGAAAGAGAAAATGTGGTATATACACTCAGATCTGTCCCTGTCCAAAGAAAATAATAAACTTCTTTTGCACTAGAAACAGTAAACATCCAAGAGCTGTAGAAAATGGCTAGTTGAAAACATACAGTGAAATTTAATCAGTAAATTAAAAACCTCCTTTTATCAAAAAGACAGAGTTTTTACTATCACCTGGATACGATGGAATAACTATTAGATGTTGAAGCAGCTGGAGATTGTTATACCTTATGGAATTGTAATATTATCACCTGATAACTAGTGGTTATATTTGCTTTGCTATGTATTAATCTCCCCATTGGTAAACTACTTCTAATTAAGTTTTCCTCTTTGAGTAGGGGAAGGAAAAATTTAATTATGATGGATCCAGCTGAAGTATCCCAGAATGCATTATACTTCATCATTTCACTCAGTATTATGCATCTTTATGATCACTTCTTTCTCCTAAGCATTTCATCACAGGTTTAAAAAGAGTGCATAAAAGGCACTGATTTGGCTTCTTCATTCTTGGCAAATATCCACTTAGTGCCAAACGCCAGCTAAAAGGTGCGCACATATGAAGAACATTCAGGGGAGAAAAGTGTATTTCCTGTTACAAAGAGAATACTTATAACAGGTGAAATAAATAAATAAAAAAGAATATCTATACCCAGTCCACAGTGATCATGACACAGTGATCATCAATGGCCAACACACAAAAAATTAGATAAATCCTGGGGTACAATGGCAGCTGACCATATCTGAGCACTCTCCTCTGCTTTGACAATTACTCTCTATCTTCTAGAAAGAAGATTATTTCAAAAATATTATTTGATTTTCTTTTAAAAACATTAAAAGAAATCTTGTAGTCACACAGTGTCCATACCTGGTTTTGTATACATTTGGAATCCATCATCTCATATAGCAGTGACTGCTTGCAAGTTTTCTGACAGATGTAGGAATTTCTGCTTTTGGGTTAGTTTTCTTCCCAAATATTCCATATTTTATTGGCTCATCATCTTTTCTAACACTCCAGCTAAGAACTTGATTCTTGACTCTAATTTGCTAAAGTACATCCAAATAATCTGTTCCAATCAATTAAAGACTATATCATACCAGGAAATACTAACCCCTCTATTTTGTGTAATACATTCCTAAGCAAAAGTAACAGATATATATGTTGGCCTTGACACACTCTATACATTGCAGGGCTTTTCATGTAGCTTTCAGAATCCTGAAGGAATATATATTCTGAAAAATCTACTTCAAATAATATAGTTGAAAAATAACCCTAGGTCATACTGAAAAACATCTCAAAACACACAGCATTTTAGAGTAAAAGTGACCTCCAACAGAGCCAAGCTACCTTATCAACGGTTTACAACATGTACTGGTTTAGTTATATTTTCCCTTTTTAGTCTGAAAGCATCTTTAACGCCTTCTTGTTGGATGACATTCCACTGTTTGTCTGCTTTTTCCATTAAGATACCTTCAGATTATTTAAAGTTAGTCTCCTTTTAGAGCAAGGTCTATACTTCCTAAACACTTTATATATTTGGTCAAAATTCAAGTACATTCCTTCCTCCCTACGTCATTGCTTACCAAGTGTGAGGACTGTACTATATCCAAGGCTCTTATATCAGTTCTTTTAACTACAGGACATATGTATCTCTTCAAAAACTATCCACTTCAGATGTCTTAATTTCTGTTCTATCATTTAAAAAAAAATTTGCTTAAATTTACTGCTTGGGGTTTAATGATTGGGGCATAAATCATGATTTCATGCAGTTCAATATGAGCTTTCAAACAAGATCTCACAAATGAAGTCTAATTAACCGAATTCTCAAATCTTCTGTCCTTATCAGCATATACCCACATTCCAGAATGATATATACCATTGTTCTGTGTGTTTGCTCTTTCAATTCTTCTTGATTAGAGTCCTTCAAATGTTACATATAAATTTGTACAAAGGCACACACATGAATAAGCATAGTAAAGTGACTTATGCATTTATGAAAATCTGATGTATCTCACCGAATTGATTGTGAGAAATAGACACAGGCATTTTAGAAAATGCTGGTTGTCAGAAGAACAGTAAAATTCACTTTTCTATAAATAGGTTTTTATTTTCAAAAAGCCTAGAAGATAAAATTAAATTAAAAGGTGTTCAAAGTCAAGGATATAAACCATTGATTGACCACAAATTGTCCCCTCTGAGTTCAGTGGACCATTTTCAATGTTATGCAAAGTTCTCTGGAGAAATCAAGCCACACTGTGAATGAAGACAACTGCCAAGTATCCTTTCATTTTTAGTCCAAAAAACTTTCCCTGCTAGTCTACTCCAAATTTAACCACTATACCTTGTGCACCAAACCTGACTTTTAAAAAATCTAGTAACATGAATATATCTATTTTCTACAAGTAGAGACTATTTTCTGCATGGAGAGGTATTGAAAATAACATTTGTTGTCTCTATTATTAGTTGTAGCAATTTCTTGTTTGAAAGTGTGGTATCTCACTCTAT
This sequence comes from Brachypodius melanocephalos, assembly GCA_013398615.1. Lineage (NCBI taxonomy): Eukaryota > Metazoa > Chordata > Aves > Passeriformes > Pycnonotidae > Brachypodius > Brachypodius melanocephalos. The sequence goes on along the minus strand of VZSR01003807.1, from coordinate 5,712,403 downwards.
CATCTCTTCCATATGATTAAAAAAAAGCTAAACTCAAATATTTAATATTTGACTTACAACTAACTGGAAACTCAAGACATAAAACCACTGGTTTGGACTATGATTATTGTGCTCCAGTGTTATATAAAAAGCAGGAAAATTTATAGAAAACCTTTTTACTGAAAAAAAAAAAAAAAAAAAAAAAAAGAAAACAATCACTAATATTTTTACAAACTCTTATTGGAGATTTACCAGGATCTTTAAAGATGACATAATTTGTTCTACACTGGTGATGAGTGAATAGTAACTGGGGCTTTGAAAAGATACCAAATATCTCTACTGGTGGGGCACAAATTCAAAAAAAGTCCCAACAAAACTAAGCTAAGAACAAAATGAGGGAAATTGACCTTTTCTTAAAAAGTGTATGGAACCTCAGGCAGTTCACCTGTCACTTCTGACCCAGCTTCATTAAGGCCCGAGGACCTGAGGTGCCTGACAGAGGCTATGAGGATACCTTCTTCAGGTATCTCAAGCATGTAACTAAGATTGAAAGAAAATGGATATAGAGAAAATACTCTATGAACTACCAGGACAAACAAGAGCATGCAGTTACTCTGCTATTATTAGGGTCTAAGGTCCAAGTTTACCAGAGCTCTGCTAGTGCTTCTGAGAAATTTCACCTATTCTCCATATGTATGGTAGTACATATACTTTTCAATAACCTCAGGAAACACCAAAATAACACTTAAAAGAGTTTTTTTGGCAGTTACCATACTATTCAAGACTGTGTTTTGAAAAACCTTGAAACACCAAAGCAGAATAGCAAATACACCAGATCCAATATAAACCCCTTGAGAAAAGTTTCTTTCTTCTCCTCCCCCTCTACTCCTAATCCCTTTTAGACTTTTGAATTTGCTTTCCCTCAATTTTTGGATTTTGTTGGTGTTCTCTTTGCATGTTTTGTTTAGTGTGGTTAGGGCATTAATGGCACTAGGAAGAACTAAGCCATTTTAGACAGACACTATCAGAAAGGAAGTGAGTTTTGGGGTTTTAAGTTAGACAATCATTAATTTTTAAATGATGACAGGAGCTTGCGCTTAGTAGCTTTGTGAAAAAAACCATAAAACTCAAGCTGAGAATTGAATATGAAGTATGCAAGGGATTTGATGAGAAAATAGACTCAAAGCTAGCAACTAATAAGAATTATCAATGTCGTCTATGTGTAAATGTACTAGATAAGCAGCCACACAACAAGCTGACCCTTGTTGGTCCCTATTCAGAAAGTATTCCAAGTAGACCTTGTAAGTCTACTCAAACTGCATTCAACCACCCTGACAGAGCTTTTGTTCCACCAGAATTTTTTGTTGTTGGTTGTGGTATGATCTTGACCCAGTGATTACTGTCTGTAGTCACCGTCTGGCCCCAATCCCTGCTGCAATTTAAGCTATTTCTGCTGAACCAGTTTCAAAGGGCTATGAGTAAGGAGATGCACGGAACTGCCATCCCTTCTGATCTCCCAATCTCTCTTAAGGGAATATCACATCTTCTCAGGTAATTGAATACAGGAATACATCTGAGTAATCTCAGATGGAAGGCAACAAGAATCCTTTCATCTGCTTGTCTAAGTCCTAAATATTTTTGCTTTTTCCCTCTCTTTTTATTTAAAGTGTTAACTAGTATTTGTTTATAATTAGCTATGAATGTGCTTTCCAGTAACTTTCAAGTGGAGCCAGTTTTTTTTCTTTTTTTTTTCAACAGATACAGAGCCTTTTCAATGACTCATTAGAGCTGTGTTGCTATAGTTTTGAGAATTGCTATTTACACTGAGAAAAGATCCAAGTACATTTGGATGCCCTACTATCGGGTAAATTCGTGCTAAGAAAGCTTTACAAGAGAGTAAAGTAAGATTTCTTCTGGGAACCCTATCAAGAGTCTTACATCCTTCTGTACTTCCCACAACAAATTCATAAAAGTTTGTCAGCATGAACCTGTTCCCCCTCCCCTATTTTCTAAGATTTTTATGCATATATGTAAGAGAAAGTTTAAATAGAACATTTAAATTTAAACATTCAGACCTCGATTTCTTGAAGATAACTTAGGATAGAGCATCCAATACGCTCAACGTTTTCCTAATGGTGTTTTTCCTTTTGTTTTCAAAACCTATGATCAGTTAAACACAAATATTTATATTGATCCCACCCAATTATACCTCCTTATGACGTTATAGCCTCACACAACAGGAATGCAAATTATGTGCTAGCTCCATAGATTGTGAGCAAGATTTATAGAAGTACAGCATAAAACCTCATTGAATATGCAAAGACAGAAACTTGAACTTCCTTAAAAGTTAAAAAAAAAAAAAATAATACTTAATAAAAGGAGATTTACTTTTGACTTAGTACTCATCAGCAAGAGGTTCAGCCACACTGCCAAAGTTGGAGAAGGCAAGGGTAAGGACTGAGAGAATGAAGGAGAATACTGGGTTTGAGACTAACTAAGGAACCTGAAGGTACACAAGTTTATGTGACCTGATGAGATTCATCCATGTACGAGGAAGTGGCTAAGCCACTATCCATCATATTTGACAAACTGTGGCTGTCTGGTGAAGTTTCCAGTGACTGGAAAAGTGGAAACACAACTCCCATTTTAAAAAACCCACGCAATCTCAAGTCAGTGACGGGCAAGATCATGGAGCAGATTATCCTGAAAACTGTGCTAAGGCAAATGGAAAATAAGGATGTTATTGATGACAGCCAGCGTAGCTTCATTAAAGTGCAAAGACTGCCTGACAAATTTGGTGACTTTCTATGATGGGGTTCCAGTGTTGGTGGATAAGGGAAGAGTACTGATGTCATCTGCCTGGAATCATGCAAAGCATCTGACACTGTCCCACAGGACATCCTTGTCTTTCTGAAGAGACATAGGCTTGACAGATGAGACACTGGGTGGATTAAAAAAACTGGCCGATGTTTGACTCAGAGACTTGTGGTTAACAGCTCAATGTCCAAGCAGAAAGCAGTAACAAGTGGCATTACTCAGAGATTGGTTTTGGGACCAGCACTTTTTAACAGCTTAGCTTGTGACATGGACAGTGGGATTGGGGGCACACTCGGCAGGCAGGTTTGCTGACGACACCATGCTGTGTGGTGCAGTCAACTCCACAAGAGCTGGAAGAGATGCCATCCAGAAGGACCAGGACAGGCTTGAGAGGTGGGCTGGTGTCAACCTTACAAAGTTCAGCAAGGACAAGTGCAACGTCCTGTACCTCAGTCAGATCAACCCTAAGTACAAATATAGGTTAGGTAGAGAATGGTTTCAGAAGAGATGAGAGTAAGGCTTGAGGATCGATGAGAAGCTCACCATGACTGGGCAATGCATGCTCACAGCCCCAAAAGCCAACCATGTCATTGGCTGCATCAAAAGCAGTGGGGCCAGCAGGTCAAGGGAGGTGATTCTCTCCTTCTCCTCCGCTCTTGGGAGACCCCCCCGTGGGGTACTATGTCCAGCTCTGGGGCCCCCAACCTGAGCAGCAACTTTTTGGAGCAAATACATAGAAGGTGATAAAAAGGATGGAACACCTCTTCTATGAAGACAAGAGAAAATAAGGCTTTGGAGCCACCTTACAGCAGCCTTCCAGTACCTAAAGGGGGCTTACGAGAGAGCTGGTGAGGAACTTTTTACAGGGACATTTAGTGACAGGACAAGGGGAAATGGTGTCAAACTGAAAGAAGGTACATTTACATTAGATACAAGGAATAAATTCTTCACTGTGAGGGTGGTGAGACATAGGAACAGTTTGCTCATAGAATTTGTGGATGTCTCATCCCTGGAAGTGTTCAGCGCCGGGTTGGATGGGGCTCTGAGCAACCTGGTCTAGTGGAAGGTGTGCCTCTCCACGGTAGGGGGTTAGAACTAGATGATTTCTAAGGTCTCCTCTAACTCAAACCATTCTGTGATTTGTCAGCCTTTGAAGAATGAATCGCTTGTCAGATGAATTGAGGGAGAGAAAAGTGGGACCCAAATCCAACATTTAAAAAAATCCCAAAGCATAACAACAACCAAGAAAACTCAGCAAATCACTGCATCATAGTTATGTATTTTTAGCAGCTACTCACTGTCATGTTGTCATGTCACATTCACAAAGCAAAATGCACTATATTTTGTGTGCAGATCTGAGCTCCTCACTCGATGTTCCCTGCTACTAATCTTAAATCCTACACTGCTTAAAGATCTTAGGTCAGGACTAGGCAGGAAACAGATGTGAAGTTAAACAGCATACCTATGACTAAATACATGTCTTCAGGTACAGTAAAGATTCAGCAAGAGAATTGTTCATCTGTGAGCCTGGACTTCAGAGTGCTGAAGAACGTGTGCCATAGTGATTAGGGCTCATGAAGGACGTAAGTGCTCTTAAGCTTTAATGTCCTCTTGTTTTTCTTATTATCCCAAACTTATATCATAAAAGAAATCTTATTTGATTAAAATTTTAATGGAGAAGAGATTAAAAATGGGAATTTTCTGCCCTCCCAAACTATCCACAAGGGTTTACTAACTTTTTTTCAGAAGGCATTTTTTTCAGAGGCTTTTGAGTTGGGTGGCTTGTATCATGCTATCGTGGTACACATTGATCTGTTCTCATGTGATGAAAAAATACCTTTTTTAACTCTACCACACCTGTGCTGTCTGAAACCACTGTGATGCCTACAAAAACGATTGGATGAGATCCTGTGCCGAAGGCACAGAACAGCTGACATCCCCAGTCTAAAAGTTTGGTCTTTCAGAGACTTTGAAGCAAGGTGAGGCTGATTCAGTGAAGCCTGTCTAGTATCACAAATGCAACACAATCCAAATTAGGATTATTATGTATAAATGCACACCAGTGGAGGTGCTGACATCTGAAATAGGCACAAGTTTATATCATGCTGACGTTAAACTATTTATCAGCATTAAGATGTCAGTGTAAGATTAAAAAAATACTTTCATGACTCAAAGAACGAGTTTTAAAAGCTCCTTCAATAATTCAACAAGAAGAATACTAACAGAAAAATGTAAACATTCATAAAATTAAACTGCTAAAGTTGAATTCCTGCATCTTTTATTCTAGAGAGTTTATGTTGCTTGCCCTTCATATTCCTCCAACATTTTCTTCTCAAAGGAAAAAAAGTAATTTCTAGATCTTAGTTATGAATATATTTTGGTAATCACAATAATATTTAAAGTGAGTGTCTCCACATAAATTACTAATATTCAATCTCTGAATGTTCCGTGCAATTTTTCAAAGAAAAACAAAACTATATTTATTCATATATCTTCCTAATCATGTTTCAGTCATATTTTCCTCAAATTATTTTTAGAAAAATTATGAACTACTGTTATGTTCTCCTTTATATTAATCAAATTATAAAAACAATATTTAAAGAAAATGGAACCTGCAAAATCAATCATTCTGGGTTAGAAAAGGCCAGAATTAAGATTACTCTAGCAGCACTCATTTTGCAATCATCTACAGTATTTCTGGAGCCAGGAACTTAACCCAGACATCCAAGATTCAGTCTGATGCTTTAGTCTCATCCACAATCCATCATCTGATGATGCACAGCCTTTTGCTACTTGACCTAAAAGAACAAGTCACGACCAACTATCTGGTTGCAGCTACAGCAATAAATAGAAGTCACTGTGATTTATACATTCCTTTACTAATGGTTTGGAAACTGGGTTCCTGAATGCTCTTCCAGGCAAAAGGAGGAGATAGTTACAGACAGTTCAACCAACAGGACAATTTCAGCACCTTTATTCTGTAACATCATGAGGATGTGACTAGAATTTAGGTCTGGAGAAGAGTCGATATTCTTGCATCCAGCAGAACAAAACCTGATGCTGGTATTCACTTACAATAGCAGAACTGCAGAATTTTCCACAATAAGACTAGGAGGAACCAAAAATCAAACGGTTACCCTGTGGTCTCAAACTTAAAATCATACTGGAATAATTCTTATTGCTTTTAAGTGAACTAGCCAAACATCAGAAATTTTTGGTTTTGCCTCTGCAAACAATGCTTGTACTTCTCCCATGGCATAATGTTTTTCTAAAGTCTAATACTAATTATATTGGCTTGGCTTCTTAATATGATGTAGGATGATTTGCTCAGATTTGAAGTCCACAACATTTTCACAATTTACAGAATCTCAGTGGAAAAGCTGAGATTTCAACATACTGAATCTTCCCACCTCCCAGACAAGGACTTACTGCTCTGAGGTAGTGATGGTTGCTACCTCCTGCCATAAGTTTCCTGCTTTATCAAGCTGACAGGAATGCACAGCCTAGACAGCATTCCAACAACAAACACCCAGAGACTGCTTTTCATTGCAAAGTTAACCACAGTTAAAACCTGGGGACTGTGAATAATTTGTGGTTCATGTACACACAATTCTTTCAGCAAGAGCTGGCTAACCTGTCCAGTGGGGACAAGGTTAAAGGATTACTAACTGCTAATGAAATTCCTTTACAAACTGCATGATAATTAGTACCCTCAGCATTTCCGCACTATCTTGTGTCAGACTCATTTTCACCAGGAAAAGTAGTGATTTCCAAATCTTTCTAAACTAGTGGATGTAATCTCTCATGTATTTGCACCCCTATCTATCCACAGCTACATGTGGAAAAATGGAGACAAGGTTTCCAAACAGTGCTTTGCTTTCAACCTCTCTCATTCAAATAGTGATAACTTGTGGAGAATAACCCAAAACCAGAAAATGTGACTATAAATGCTATACTGGGGCCATGCAAATTTTAAATTCCTACTGCTTGGTATGAATAAATTTTCATTGGAAAATGACAATTGTTTTACTAAATTTCACAGTTATATACTACATATTAGAAATGCTTAGATAAATAGTCATAAAAAACTAAATAAGAAACAAAATAATTTTGAAGTTTTCTATTTTCTGACAAGTTTTCTTCAATATCCTTTTTTGAAATAGATTTTACTTTTTTGCCCCCTTTTTAAATCATGTGGCTATGGAGTAGTTCATTAAAAAAATGACATTTGTAAGAACACGAGAACCACATCATACATTTGGTGATTTGATGTGATTGGAGTATGTAGACTCAAAAAGAGGACATGAAAAGAAAACAAGGAGAAGAGAACATGGTAGAAAATGAGAGAACCTGGAAGAACAGAGAGGATTTTTTGGAAGGTTTTGAAGCAGACAGGCCCTCAAAAATCCAGTGCATAGGATAAATCATGCTTGCCAATATCCGCTAAGCCAAAGTAGAAAGGAGAGCACAGTTAATTTAACCTTCTGTTAGGTATATTGATCATTTTAGGAATGATCATGAAGTCCCTCAAGAAAGGACTGGCATCCTGTCACTAATTCACATACTTTCATGCACATGCTGATTGTTTAGCCCATTGACTTGGATAGGAAGGAAAATATCGAACAGCCTTTGTCATGCATACCACTACCATTTGCATCTAAAAATTTCATGATTCTGAACACATTCTTGCCTCTTCCCCTTCTTTAGCTTTCAAATGAAACCATCTTTAAAATCAAGCGAGTGATATACAACCTTGTTTTGTCTCTGATGAACCTAATAAAAGTGTTAACATTTAAAATTATTTTTTTGATTAACACAACATCAGCTAGACTAGTTGTAGTAGCATAACTCAAAAGTTATCTAGCTGTGTGTGATAGTAACTATTCTTGTAAAGCACAGCCTTACTAACTCCTTGCCAAGGATATTTAATTTGGTGTCCAAGTTTTCTTGTCTATGGGAAAACCATTTTCCACTTTAGCTGCTTGCAACATGTATAAGGGAGTATGCTGTAAGTGACTAGCTACTTTGAACTTTTGGGTCCCATTACGCACACAAGTTATCTACTCTGAAAAGGTATCATATAAACATGCCAAATTATTCAACCTTATGAAAAATGCTTTTCATCTGAGTTATAAGTTAAAACTTCTTCTGACTTTAGAGAAACTGGAACTTGAAAAGATAAAAACGTAAAGTTTGATTTTTCTTTGCCCAGAGCATATGTTATACAAACAAAAATCCCCAAAAGGTGCCAAGAATTGTCCCTCTGTTTTTCTAAATGATCACGTGTGCAGTCTAGCTGAAAAGACTCATCGATTATGTCTACACAAACAACAAAAGCCCTTAGAAAAAATATCTAGATCAAAAGCCTGTCAAACACTGAACAGGAAAGAGAAATCCTGCTTTAAACATGGCCTCTTTCAAGTCGGAATTCAATCCCATGAAGTAAAAACAAAGGATTTCACAATGAAAGGTATTTAAATTACTTTATTTTTGGAACTTAACCAGGGATTCCTTTTTGCTATATATTAGCCTTTGTCTTTCTTACATTGGGACAAAATTCTGCATAATAGGCCCTATGGTTTTTAAAAAACGTAGAAATTGTTTAGTCACACTTTACCGTGTTCACAATACACATTTCCAATTATTTTCATAAAAATGAAACAGTGATATTTTAAGTGACATTATGGGTTTCTCCTTTTGTCAACCACCCAACAATACACACTATTAATATGGGAACACAGCAAAGCACTCAGTGAATGTGATGTATATCCTTTTTTTCTTTTCCTTTTCCTCACTCTCCTAAACCACAGACACATAATCACAAAGGAAACTGCATATCCTCACAAAACCAGATCACTATACAATGCATATAAAATTATATTCTGGAAAGTATAGCCAGAAGTCATGAAATAAGCATAAGTATAAAGTTAGAAACTTTAAAAAATATGGTTTCTAAAAGAAAAAACACAATTTTAAAAAATTTTACTGTCTGCTGAAATTCCATAATCATGGAATCGTTTGGGTTGGAAGGGACCTTAAGATCATCCAGTTGCAACCCCCCCTGCCATAGTCAGGGACACCTTTGACTAGACCAGGTTGTTCAGAGCTCCATCTAACCTTGCCCTGAACACTTCCAGGGATAATACCCATGTTTGATTGTGTTAATAAGGTTAAAATGACATGATTTACAGTATGCCAATAGTGATATTTTACAAACTTGCCGTTTGAATGCCCCCTATCTATACATAAAAACTATAATATAAACCTAATGCAAAACACTTGCTACATGTTCAATCATACCACTTCTGAAATATTTATATGCCATATACATAACCAGAATCCAGTTTTAAATTGGTTCATACCTACTAGTGCTGGAGACAACATCCTGTTTGCCAGGTTTGGCAAGTAGACATTTGTCTTAGAAAACATCAGTTTATATTTGACGATTAAAAATATTGGGTGTGCTCAATTTATTCCCTGTAATTGAGAATCCTATAGCATGAATCAGTACATGAGGTCCTGTTCCCCCAAACTCAAACCATTCTGTAATTCTATTGGTTCTCCACTTAAAACATTTGGATAGCTAGTCATCTTGGATACTCTAACCAGGAAGATATACAAGCATATCTGACTGGCCTCTCAAATACAAAGCACACTCAGCTAATAATTATTTCTAGATATGGTAGGTCTTCAACACATCTGTAGGTTAATGAACAGATGAATCATCACTAGAAACTGAATTTTCACATAATTTGCCTATTCAGGAGACAACAGGTCTGCCTTCAGTTATAAGAGGAAATATGAAAAGCAGAAGAAGCAGCAAAATATTATAATTATGTTGGTGTACTCATCAGGGTATTTTAACCCTAATGCATTGAGTTCTGACTTGTATTAAAAAGCAAATTGGTAAATGCAGAGTAGTATTTCAAGAGATGCTCTGACATACCAGTTGTCAAAACCTAAAGTTATCCATATTTCCTATAATCTTGTCAAAGAAAGGTCTAGTAAAGCATAGTCTATTCATTTTTAACATGTTTTTCTACTAATACCCAGGATGCCACTTGATCCTAGATATTTCTAATGTATTTTTTCTTGCAGTGTTAACCGTTTATCACATCCAAGTATTTCATATAGATTTGCAATATATCTGGAAAACTTTTAACTACTTTGGTTATTCTTATTCTGTGGTTTTGGCACATACAAAAGAATTATCTCATTGGAATGAAGCTAATGAAACAGATCCAGCTTCAATAACTTTTCAAGAAACAAAAGCTGTAAATTTCTTTTCTACTGGAATGTTGAACTTAGAAGATCACACACTCAAGCCAATAGCATTTGTCTTTGCTGTCATGCAAAAGAGAGTGAGTCACCTACAGTACAAGAGAACAATTTTGTAAATCTGTTAGAACTGTGTGGCATCTGATCAAACTAATCCATGACTTTCCATGATGCCAAAATAAACAGTGCCTTTCCCACAACGTATAAACATTGTTCCCATAACTTTCCTTTGAAATGTCATGAAAAGGTTAAGTGACATTTCATTATTTACCTTGACTAATGAATTGCTCCATGTTGTCTTTGAAGGGCTGTAGGTGCTCTTCTAGTGATAGCTGATAAACTTTTGCTGCTTCTGTCTCACATGCTGAAATTGAAGTAACAGATTAGTTTAGGATGACACATCATAGCATGGATCTGCACACTGTAATAAAAGACACTTTAATTCAGATCCAGTGAAACCACTGGAATATGTGCCTCAAACACACTACAAATACAAACACTGTGATAATAGAATCAGGAACAGTCATGTTCCCAGTAAAATATTTTTATATGCAGATAATTTGTGGCCAACGTGTGAGATAAGTGGTAGCAAAAATTAAGAAAAGCGTTTAATTGTTTTGAGGGAGAAAGACAAATTTAAGGGGCAGAATTGTACAGGAACAAAACTAAAAACTCAGATTCCTGGCTGTGTGGATGTACCTGGCCCCAGGTAATGATGCCTGAATCAAACTAAGGTTCAGATGCAAAACCTGCACCAAACAGTAGGAATTACCTTAATTTGCGAAGTTAAGCCAGATAAGGGCTTGATACTTGACAAAACTACATGTGTAGTGAAGAGTTTTGCATTGTTCAAAAGTAATAGTGTAAAAGGATTAAAGGGAAAGATTATAAAAATATGGTAATCATGGCTTGAACTCTGTGAGAGAACTTGAACAAGGACAGCTTGCTTCTTGTTGGGCTAAAAACCAAGACAGAGAATCTGGAGCCTAAAGCAGCCCTGACACAAAGGTTATTTGTGGGTAAGGTGGTACCATCATACCACCAACTACCCAAGCTAATTTAATTTGGGTCAAAAGAAGACCTGAGACTATTATTTCAAATGAGTGTTAAACTCCAATTTCCACTAGAAGAGAAATCTCTTTAGGCTGTGATAAGTTCCTATCATTCAACAGAAATGAATCTTGCTTGATTCTGCCTCAGAATTTCCAGTTCAAGTGCACATATTCCAAAACACGGATTTTCTTGCATATATTCCAGGGTTTCTTTAGGAAAAAAAGAATTACTACTATGTCTTTTAAAAGAGAAAACTTGTTAAAGGTTTAAAAAATATTTTGAGGTAGCAGAAAGCATCTTCTTAATATTTAAAATACGCATATACCAAAAAGCAGACTGACTCAAATAACTGGTAACTTCACACAAGTGGAGTAAAACCAGGGTGATAATAACAATTAAATTTTAATTATTGGTTTTTTTAAGCCTAGAGCAAAACAGGAAAAATAACAGCAGACTTTCAGGGGAAAGACAAACATGAATATGTCTACTTAGACAGATAACCTACTTATCAAGCAATATTAAAAATTAAAAAACCCCTAACAACTCCCCAATATTGTCATATAATACATAATTATATAATGGGAGGCATGTGATTTTTAAACAAACACAAATATTTGTGAACACATGTGAAATAGGGGAGGGCATCCAAATGACCATGTATTTTCTTACAACATATGACAGAAGAAATAAGAGGACCTATGTACTATACCACAAAGGGAGATGTTCTGATGGTAATGTATAGAATTTGGATTACTCTTTTCTCTCACGCAGAAATAAGTGTTAGAGCTGAAAGAGGGAATAGAACCCACCACAACATTTAATATCACCAAAATTCCACACAATTCCACACCTTTTTCAAGAATATGGATTACATATTTTTCAGAGCAGTACAGTATTACGCTCTCTTGAATGTCTGCAGCTCAGTTGAACCCCTGATCTCTCAGCCAATGTGAGAGAAGCGTATTATGAAGACTCATACCCACCAAAAATCTTAGCCCATACCCATTTCAACAAAGCATGTAATATTGATTGTCAAAATGAAATGTCTCTTCCTTAATTGTTCCGATACTGGAAGCTCTCCTACGGTTGATTTGTTTGTGCACATATATGTGCTGTGGGAAAGGGTGTACATTTAATGACAGCTTTGTTTGTCCAGTTTTTGGTGGAGTAATTTTTTGTTCTTTTCTGCCCACACTCCTCCCTCTGTGAAAAGACTAAAATTAATGATGTTCAAAAGAATAACAGTTCAGGTCCATTTTTAACCTTATTCCTGAATTGCAAACACTGAAAATAATTTAAAATCAAAAAGAAAACACAGAGAAAATAATCCTATTCTCTTGCAGTAGAGAGAGTAAAACATTGTATGTAGCATTCAGACTTTAAAAATTAAAAAATCCAGTAAATATGACCATTTTAATGATTATTATGATGCTTAAAATAAACTAGATCATCAGTTACTTTTTTCATTAAAAATTTTACAGGCCTGTAAGCTCTTCCTAAGTTTCTCAGTTCTCCAGGATCACCAAGACTGGAATTGAACTCTCCCTGCAAAACCTGTTGGATACAGCACTCATTTAATATTTTCACTAGAATATAAAGTCTCACTACTCATATGAGACATTGCTACTCCTCATTGTAACTGAAGAACTTAGAATGTGGATCAAATGCAAGCAGTACAAAATACCAGTTCCCAGTATTTCTGCCCAAACGAAAAAATAAGATGAGTAAATGCTTGTGTCAGAAGGGTATTTAATAACTTCTAAGCAACATGGAAAAAAAACATGCGGAAAAAAAAAAAGTATGTGAAAATACAAACAGTCTTCTAAATTTAATTTTTCTCTCCTCAGCTTCATACTCAAACACATCTATCTCCGTGAAACAGTTCAGCTAAACATCCCACATATCAAAGGAATAGATTGGCAAAGGGGATCTGCTGTGACGACTTTGTAAAAGTTTTGTCTAAAGCAAAAGCTTGTCTGATTATTCTTAACTGACTCAAAACTTGGTCTTAACTTCCCTATTCTCACATTTAGTTATCCTCTCATTTTAGCAGATGTTTAACAATCTGCTAAAAAGGTTGGCCAAGTTAGCACATTTTTAAAACTCCGTTTACTTGGAGCAGATTTTAAATTTTCTTACAGAGAATTGAAAGGTATTCAAGGCACCCCAAATGAGACTCATATAGGCAGTCACAAAAGCCACGCAGGGGGTAGAAACTTATTTCATAAGACTGAATTTCCCCAACAGGTATAAAAACACATTTGTTGTTTTGAAGCAAGGTGAAGGTTCCAATATCCTCTAGTCCCAAATCATGCAGCTGAGACCTTCCAAAGATCTCAAGTCCTAAGCAGAAGTTGGCAAGGGCAGAGACACCTTTTCTCCAGCCCTCTAAATCAATTTTAACATGTAAGCAATATCAAAACAATGAAAAGGACAGATAATATATCTGATTTCATTTCCTCTCTAGATGATAGGCTACAGAGAACTGTATGTCATTTTTTACAGAAGAAATCAAAATGGATTCTGTGGGCAATTCAATCTGATAGCTTTTTGTCAATACATACACAGATGTCTCAAATGCCCCTGATCTGGAAATTGATGTAAAAATCTGTGCTCAAAACCAGTTTAGAGATTTAAACAATTTGCTATTCCAGCTGTATCTAGTATCTCAAGAATTCATCTCATTCTCTGTTTGTGTTAAAATACAATTAATTGTATTTTTTCAAGCTATCGTGTAAGCTTGCTCATCCTATTTTTTTTCTTTTATTTTTATCTGAGGTCAATTTACTACAAACACATAAAGTTTCACAACAGCCAGCATCATTTAAGACACACTATATGGAAAAGGAAAGTGACAAAACAATCTGCGCTTTGCACTAACATTTTCAGTAAGTGATTCTGTTATGTGATATAAAATGCACTCAGTCTCATCAGAAATAGTTACTTTACCTTTCTGAAAAGGAGGGGAAAAAAGGTTTTCAACATTCAGAGTATCTTTTTAATGTACATTTTCCAGCTGTTTGTGTTGGATGCTACATTTTAGCACCTGGAAGCACAAATCTCCTCTAAACATAGATCTCTGTTTGAACGAAATGGGTGAGCAGATGACCAGCTGCTCCTCAGGCTTACTGCATTTTCTTTGGCCAGGATAACAATGGGCAACAGTATTTTTTTTTTCAAACGCCCAAAATATAAAAACTAAAAGAAAAATAAAAACACAGAAAAGCCCCAAACCCAACAATAAAAAACCCCACAACCCATTAAAAAAAAAAAAAAAAAAAAAAAAAAAAGGAAAGGTGAACAGACTAATGAATTATCTTGGATGAGTAATTAACAGATCCATTAAGCTGTTTTTTGTTAACTAATTCAGAAACTACATACTTATCTATAGAAGTCTGCTAGAAGTCAGGTGGATTTTCAAGATAGTTTAAGATTTTTGAGAGCGCACCTTTGTTTGAGACTTGATAGACTATTTGTTTTTAAGCCTTTATGGAAGCTTTGAAATTATGTCCTTAATTTTCTGAAGTTCTGAATACTCAGACTTCCACAGGAGATGTGTTTGTGTCCTACTCGTCTGAAAACTATAGAACAACATAATCACCGCTTTCTCAACTTCCTCAGTGCCCTTCTGGATTCCTTACAACTACAACCTGTGACTTGAAAAGAAAGTTTAGACTTTATCTAAAGGAAACAACACTGGCCTCATCAAAAGACAAACTCTGATGAACCCAGTCACAAACACAGAAAGAGCTCTTAATTTTCTTTTCTTTTTTTTTTTTTTTTTGAATTGTAATGACTTAACACTAAGAACTGTAGAGTCTTCAAGGGCTTCCATAGACAGCTCCTTGTTTGGAGTTTTAAGGACAGTAAAATATGACTCACAGATTGACTGAAAGTCTGGCTTTAGTTTACATCTGGTTTAGGTTTAGGAATCTGCATGCGGCATAGCTGCAGCAATTAACCCTTTCAGTGATAACTGAACAATCACAATTTGTGATTTTAAAGCTGTTAATGAGTAGGCAAATGTAAAGATTTAATTTGGTTTAAAAAAATCTGTTTCTGTAAAGGTAAAGGATAACTGAAGGACTGACAAAACCACTACTGTTGCTACATAATTTTGCTATTAATTACCTTGAGTGATTTGGCATTTTTTTTATAAAAAGACTGAAGGAATTTTTTCAGAATATATCAGAATATGGATCTATAGATCATAAAAGGAAAATAAAAGTTCTATTTCTAAGTTGGGAAATATATTCATTCACACATATTGAAACTACTGACAGAGAATGACAAAACCACAAACATTTCAAATTGTCTTAGAACAAAATGTTTCTGATGATGCAATGAATTCAAATAATACAATATTTTCTTATTTCAATTCTCTCTACTCCAGCTCTGTCTTCTCTTGAAACTTGAAATATCAGTGTACAAGCACATTAAAAAACATTTTTTGGGAAATCTCTTAGGACACACTTTATTTCACCAAACTTTAGTTTTTTAAAAGACAGATAACCAGATTAAGCTCAAGGCTTTTCCTTTGTTACGGTGCATATTCCTTAACTGGAAAATCTATCAATCCTTAGATTGTCCCTCTCCACCTTTAGGAGAGGACAACCAAATTTAGAAGAGCCTTCCCTTTCTTCCATTTCAAGTGGGATCCTAAATGGCTTAAGGCTGCTCAAGTTTGTTAATTGAAGTTGCAATTAATATTAGTCTTGCTTCTGATCAAGAAGCAGCATTGAAATGTTGCCAGAGTTTTAGACCCATAATCAGAACTGTGATGAAATACAGTCTTGAGAATATTAAAAGATACAAGGACACACGTGTGTGTGTGTGAGAGAAAGAGGCAAACAGGATGCTGCATTTTGAAAAAATTTAGTTTGAAAGCATTAGTGTTACTTATTAAAGAACTAATAGTGGATGCAATCTTATTTTGCAAAGTAATCCCTGCACCCCAAAGATTTGGCCACGAAAATTCCATCTCCAACTACAGCTCAACTGAAAGCCTATTGCTGTCCAAACTCTCTCTGTCTCACATCGATACCAGCCCAAATAAAACTTTTTAAAGCCTTTTTATTGTACAAGATGGAACTTCCAATGCTCTTATTCACACAACAGGTGTTAAACACAAGAGCACATAACAACTGTAAAACTAGCAGGTCCAAACTTAATAGGTAACTTTAGGTGACTGTAAGAAGCACTGAAAAAATAGGGAACATGTACTTTTCCAAGATACTCTGGGGCTTTTCTTGGAACATACCTTTAAAATACAAAATGTTCTGCAAATGCCTAACACTTTATAAACATTCTCAGTCACATTTATTCCAAATCAGGGAGATGTACTGGGCCACACAGCCTAGCTTCTTTTAGATGGAGAATTTTCAATGAGTTGTAAACACTCAGAATAGGAAAAGAAAGCATCACTACAAAAATAATGTTGAATTATCATAATTATTGCTTGCAGTCAGTTTCTAATCAAAAATATTAAATATGACATGACATGACATAAACAAGTACTAACTTCAGCTCAGTTGCATAGCAATCTGCATCTCATTGCACTATTAATCTCTTCTACTAGTCAGATTTACTTTCTTCCTGACAGTGTTTCTAATTCCCTTTTAGCCGAGCTTCAGTGAAAGTTTTGCAATATGTGACAAGTGATGAATTAGTTTCTGATTAGCAAGGATAAACTTAACGTTGTAAGTCTAGAATGCTAATGTGTAGCCAAAGAACAGCTTCTAAACATTTTTAACTTGCTATAATTCTGTAACTCTCAATACCATCCTAGTGTTCTGGTTCTTTCCTACACTAAATACATCTTGAAGAATTTAATGTACATCCATTGTGGCTTTGGACCACAAATTCAACATTTTCCTAAACCAAAACTTTACCTTAAGAGAGTGTCAGAGCAAGGAGGGTTAGAATCTTGATTGATTTAATACATGTTTTCCACATCTTTCTGCTTTATCTGGAACACTCTGAAGTGTCTAGAAAAACATACTGATACTAATAGTTATATAACAGAGGTCCTAATCAGTGAGAGTCACACACTGCTCCTGTGACCCCGGATGCCCAATTTTCTTTACATGGTGAGTTGATTTAAGTCATGTGGCAAGTACTAAAGTTTCTTCTGTGGAATGACATAGGAACAGAAGTCATTGCTTGGCATGACTGCATCAAGGAATGTTGCTGACAGCCAGGAGAGATCAAAAGCAGATCAAGTTGCTTAACAAACTATATGTCACTGAAGTCCAAAAGGCTAAAGTGGGAATCCTGGAGAGCTGTGAAATCTAGGAGCAACAGATGGAGCCAAACTCACTTGATTTGTTAGTAAGAGGATCTACCTGCTCTTTGGTCTTCTATCTTAAGAAAAACCTCTAGTATATAAATTTTGTCCTTTGGATCTGCATTATTTAAAAAACCCAAGTTACTATTTTATTCATCTTAGAATAGGCACATGGCATGATTCTAAAAGTCTTTGGGACTTGCACTTTTAATCTGAAATACTAGAATATATTTTCTTTTCTAAAATTTTACAAACTGCCAAGGCATAGAGTTCATAAACACTTGAAAATGGACAATAGCCTCGATAGTCAAAATGGAAGAAGGCATAGAAGTTTGAACTTTTTCTTTTTAAGCAATCAGCATAAAAACTCTAATAAAAAACATAAGACCAAACTGCAAACTCCAAAAGAGCAGGTTAACAAAATTATTTTACAGACCCATTAAGATTATTTATATCTGCATGTCTCTGTATATATTACTGACATCTTTAGATGAAAAAATACAGCAGTGCTAAAATGAACTGCTATTGCTACAGCTATGTAACTTTTTTTCAATAATAGTTGTCCTCTACTTTGTGGGTATTCTGTTGGGGTTTTTTATTAAAGGATCTTTCTGGAATGAAATTTATCTTTGAATAATGATCATGGAAAGTTTTCTAAGACAGCAACAAATATCTGCAGAAGACTTTTATCCTGGGTGAACCAGTATCTCCTTCCCACATTGTAATAAGCATGATCTCACTGCATGGTTTTCAGCGTATTTGAAACTAACAGAACAGAATCCTTAAACTGTTGATATTGTCTACATGACAGGTTTCCATTGCATTATCCCCAAGTTTCAGTTTCCCAGTGATAAAGAACAAGTCAAACATCCACCCTCACCAAATGGTGAAATCCACTCATGAAATCTGCCATCTAATTACTGATGAATGTAAGTCCAAGGTTACAGTCTATATCTCAGTACAAAATTCTAATGTATTCTGGGCATTTATTTCTATACCTTTAAAGTCAGTGTTGCCCAGGAGTAATCAATACTCATTTACTCACATTGACTTCAAAAGAAACTTATTTCATAAGACTGAATTTCATAGGTTCATATTGAGAATTTTGTTAGAATTTTCTGAGCATCATACAACCCTCTTCCTGTTCAGACATTTGATAAGGCACTTACTAGCTCTAGTAACTCGTAAGATTCCATTAGTAACCCTGGTAGTATACTTAAACTAAATGCAGAGAAAAAGAATCCCTTTGAAGTAATTACATGCATTCTGTTAAAATTTGTATTCTATTTAGAAATTACTGTTGTTGAGACAGATTATTCTATCTCACTGAAAGCATTACAACAATTAAGCTACCAGAATACACAGAATCTTTAGTGTATTACTAAATTTTACTACTACTGCTCTTGTGATCATAAAAAATTTTAACACAAATGGTTTTTAATTTATATTGACACTTTGAAAGTCAACACAAAGCATTTTGCATATCTGGAGACTATTAAGAAGTCATGACTGATATTGCAGTCTGGTGTGGAAATTGCCACTTCATATTCAGGATAGATGAAGCTGCTGATGCTGTACCCAAAAAAGTTTGTACCAAATGTAACAGGGAAAGAGCAATGGTGTTTGTAGTTATTCTTCAGTTTCACTAACTACAGAGAAGACTGGCAACAGAGTCTTGAGCCTGAGGGTTGGATTGGAAGCACAGAAAGAATTCAGCTGCAATCTGAAGGCAGATCAAAGCGTGTAATTTCCATTTTTACAGAACCCCTGCTTTGATCACTGCACAGTGTGAATTTATTCCACAAGAGATTTATGTCTGCATGCAAATTTCAACCTTGATGTGAAAATACTCAACCGTTCATGTACAAAATGCCATTTTTGGTGAATTTGTGAGGAATAAAATCTGCCCACATGTACATTCATTAACATGCACCTGAATGAAAAGTACCTTTTTTAAAATAATACCTTAAGTATCTTTCTTCTACATGTTCAAGATTTGATATCAGCTCTGAGATTATCCGGAAATTGCAAGAAGTATAGAAACAAGTTTTCATGACTGAATTCTGAGACTTCTACCCCTAGATTGTTCAGGAGCAGTAAATGGATGATACTACTGTTCACTCCTCAGTCAGACACTGAGTGACTTTGAATACTAAAAATATTTAAATACTTTCAATACAACTTTAAATACTAAAAATACTAAATACTTTCAATATTCAAAGTATTTAAAATAATTTTTAAAATATCCAAACAGAAAGTTTGATAGGAGCAAGAAGAGAAGGTCAGATATCATTTAGTAACCATGTTATGTTTTGGTTGTAGTAGGAAACCTCCCATTCTAGATTGTTCAGGGATTAATGGATTACCAAACCATTCCCAGGTCTCTAGAGGCATGGCATTTAAAAGCAGCAAGGCGACAGTAATATCACTCCTTGATTTGTATCTGTCCCTCAAAGATTTAGCACAGTAATGTAACTGACTGGTTTAGCAGAGATTTTTTTGCAAAAATATTGAAGATCATGGATCATTTGTGCAAATTACAAGAGCACTTAACAAATTCAGTGCTTAAATCCCCATGTTAATAAGAAATATATGATAAATAGTCTTCATTAATGTCTACGAAATACGTCTGAAGCTTGCTGAATTCATTTAAAGAAAAACATTTCATAGGAGGAGAAAAAACACTTCCTTTTCATATTACTGTTCAGTAAAGTCCAGATATTTCAAGTGTCGTTAACAATGTCATACATATTATTTTGTCTGCTAGATAGTATTTAGACCTGGTAATAAATCATTTTATTTATTTCTTTTTTTTAATCATGGACGTGGTCCAAAAATTTGCAGTGCTTTTTGTGGTCAAAGACTTGAATTCAGCTTGCACAAAGGGAAAACTAAATTAGTTTTTTTGTTTCGTTTTGAAACAGAAGATTTAACCTGTTTTGATGTTGTTTAATTTAAAAACCTCTCACAGGTTATCTACAGAAAACTATGGATTATGACATAAATGGTCATAGAAAAGGAAATTAAAGAAACCAACTAGTAACTGAGAAGTTAAAAATGCACAACTATTTTTACAGTATCATTTAATTTCTTGAAATGATACAAACAAGAATAAAAGAGATATAATGGTAACATAAAATTAGCACTTAATCTAGGTTCAGTACCTCGCAAATCTTTCTTCATTTTGCGGAGGTCTTTTTGAAAATCATCAAACTTCAGTTGTGAAGCCTGGAAGAGATCTTGTGGATCCGGAAGAGGAAAGATGCATTGTTCTCTTCCAGCATCCTGACAAAAATGCAAATGAACAGTTGCATAGTGCTCATTACTTTTTTTTCTATAATAAAGTACATAACTGAAAGCACAGAGAATATTTGTACATATTTCTGCATTTTGCCAGCAGAAGAGCAAATTTAGTAAGTTAGGTTGCTTAATCTGAATTTGAAAGAGTTAATTTTAATTTTCACTCACCTCATCAAAATTACGTAAATAATACGAGACAATGTACGACAGAAGACTTCTACTGTTGTCCTGTAGAGAAGAGGATAGAGTTTGCTGTGTTACTGAAACTCACAGAAAAAAAAATCAGAAAAGATAATTCAAATAAATGAAATATTCAGTGCATAAAAAACACTTTGCTGGTTTGGTCCCTTCACTAAAAAAAAAAACCAAAACCAAACCAAAAACTGAAACACACAAAAACCCACCCAAACCTAAAACAAACCACACCCTGAAGTTCCATTTAATCATTAAATAGAATGAAGAAAGATAAAACACGCATGCAACACACTCCTGATTTCCTTAATTCTACCTGATCACAAACCAAACGCTTACATTCAGAAATTTCCCAGGAAGGAAAAGAGGAATTGTTTCTGGGTTCATGTATACAAGTGTTTTTGCAATAGTACAACTACAACCAGGCAAAGTTAAATTAAACAAAAAAGTTATTTTTATAAATAAAAATTGGGGGGCTGAAGGGTGTGTGTTGGGGGTTGAAGGAGCTTTTTAATTGCTTCCCCTCTGTAATCTCTCTAATGAAACTTCAGCAGAAAATCTTCCATTGAAGAGGATTTCTTACAGAATTAAATTTTCAGATATTTTCAGAAAAGGATTATGTAAGAACTTTCCTGACTGATCAGTAGCAAATAAACTGAAAATGTATCTTGCAACTGCAAGCTTAATAGCAACAATATTTCCAGCAAATTAAAAACTGAAGTCCTGAGTTACCAAACTAAATTTAGTATGCCTGAATTTCTTACTGAGCAGAGCTCTAAAATTGGTGATGTATTGGATCTAGAATCAATTTGAAGGTGCAGCTAGAGTAAGCTGCCCTAAACATGTTGTACTAAAGTGTCATTCACATCATCACTCCCTTGGTTTACCAAAGAAACTGGCATGCAAGAAGGAAGTTCCTCCACCCATTTAAAAAGGCAAAAGGCTGACATGCTCTCTCAACTCAGGACTAACGGTCTGCTCACATAACCTAATCCAACAGCTAAAAAATGTATATTTTGTGAGGGACCAAGAAGGGAAACCAACTCTTTCTTCTACCATTTGCGGAATTGAAGATCTTGACAGTGACTCACCAGACAGATGTAGTAACAATTTTAAAGCTCAAGAATTATTGCTATAATCTGTCACATTCAGATAAGGTTTTTCATTAGCCATAGAATCTCTAAGATTATTTTTTCCTTCTAAACTAAAGTAGATATTTGAATGCAACCCCAAAATGATTAACCAAAGCCAAAAAGTTCTGGTAACACACAAATTACAGTTTAGCACTAAGCAAGAAAAAGCACTACTTATCATTGTCTTTACTGAGATGACTACACTAGACAAATCTCAAATCATGGAGTCCTTTACTCAGATGGCTGCATGTTCCAATGTCAAATACAAACTGTAATCATGGTGAATATAAAGAATGAATTTTGGCTTATCCCAAATGCTCTGGATACCTATTCGATCATTTTCAGGAGCGACATTTTTCCTCTCAGGAATATTTTGAATCAGCATGGAGCTCCTTCCACTTCCATAATAAACTTTTAACAGTAAGATCATAGTATTGCTTCTAATTACAAGAAAAGTTGGAACTATGAAGTGTATCGAAAGTCAAATGCCCATCAGACTAAGAACTAAAACATAATTTGAGGTATTTTTGTTTGTACAGTTGTGAAAAAAGATGGTTAATCTTCATAATTCTACAGAAATGCATCCAACTCTAGAAGCGTGATCAGATAAGCATAGTTAACAGAAGAAGTCCCTTCCACAGGCCTTCATAAGCTTCACACCATTCACTCAGAAACAAAGTAATTTTCTGAGAATTTAACCTTCTCAGGCCTTTAAGAAGTCTGGAGTCAACTTACACTGCTCTTTACATCTTTCAGTTTTGGCAGGATATCGAGTCCAAACCCATCAGCCTGTCCTCGTGTTCTGTTTCCGCCATTCATGTAATTTCCAAAGGCAAGAACCAAACCCAAGACCCGCATCACTCCTGATTCATTCTTCAATGTCTAAAATACAGAGAAAAAAATTATGTTCAAAGTCTCATTAATTTTTAACCTGGTTAATTAGCACATTAACCTGGTTAATTAGCACATTTGGTGGCAGTGTGTTTAGAAATAATACCTGTATAAAGACTCAGATAAAGGAAGTTTCCTTCTACTGCAACACTTAGAACAATATTAATATGTAACTTTTTATGAATAGAGAATATTATCTCCAAATTAGGTACTTAGAAAAAAAAAAAAAAACCAAACCAGAACATCTGTACAATATTACCAGACATGACCTGTTGAGAAAACAAAATAGTAATCCTTAACTGATACTGACATTGTGAATGGTATATTTAATTTCACAGAAAATTCATCAAGAAGTTCACAAAACACCCAGACTGAACAATTAAAACATTTAATCAAATAAAAGGTATTACACAGTAAAA
This sequence comes from Brachypodius melanocephalos, assembly GCA_013398615.1. Lineage (NCBI taxonomy): Eukaryota > Metazoa > Chordata > Aves > Passeriformes > Pycnonotidae > Brachypodius > Brachypodius melanocephalos. The sequence goes on along the minus strand of VZSR01003807.1, from coordinate 5,689,055 downwards.
CATAAAACAGTTGAAACAGTTTTAAGTTATTAAAATACTGTTGAAACCTGCATTTTAAAGCAATGTATTTGTTTTTCATGGGACTGCAAAATTCCAGTAAGCTCTTCTGACTAGATACAACATTGCTATCTCTAGATGGTTTTAGATCAGCAATATTATTAAGTTGCACATTTCTCAAGTCCAAGCAAACCCAAAGTTAGCTGAACTGGCATTCCTTTGAAAAAGAGTGATAACAGTGATTGTGAAGAGGGAAGATTTTGCTTTAACAAAAGGAGAAAGAAGGTGAACTGTTTTCCAGAGACTGATACACACTAATGGTGACAGCATTATATAATTCAGTAGCAAAGCTAATCTTAAAATTCATGTAGATGTTAAAATACAATCATAAAATGTTCTATTCTGCTATCCTTCAGGTTTTTTATAAGTTTTTTCAGTAAACAAAGTGAAAACTTTTGAAATATGAGTAAAGCTTACCAAGATTAAAAATCAGTAATTTAGATCTACTCTTTTACAGAGCACAACCTACCTCACACAGTTTCTGTAACAATTCAAGTTTGCGACGGATTGAACCAATGCTTTCTGAAAACGTTGATTGGAACAGGATGCAAAACACACGTTCTGAAAAGTTGGGAATCAGTGAGAGTTCATAGAGGAACCTGAAGAAGTGATTAAAGAAAATTATTTTAGTCACTGTCAGTAGGTACAGGCTTGGGGGGCTTTTTATACATATTTTACTACAGCAGAGAAAGTTTTCTGAAGTGAGCAAAACTGCTCTGTCGTAAGAATTTCTTACTGTTCTGGCTTATCCAAAGACTTGGCATTTTCTTTTTCCTTGGATGCCTTGCTATGCTTTTCTATTTTTTCTAGTTCATCTGATTGTGCTCTCTGGAACAAAGAAAAAAAGAAAACAAAAAAAGGTTGTAGTCAAACAACAGAGATAAATATGCCCTTGTAACAAATCAAATTCATAGATTTTTCTTTTCTTTCTAGCATCTGCCTATGGTAAAACTATAAGAATCCACATAATGATTTTAAGTATAAATAGATTTGAAGGAGAATACAATAATAATATTGACTACTAGAAGTCTGTGAAGTAATTACTCATTCAATGATGCACTGAGACAATCTTCATTCCCAATTCCTTTTCCTTGCTCATTTATGAAGTGTTTGAATTGAACAACTCAAGAGCAGAGTTGTATTTCTCTTCACAAATTTGCTGGGTTATATTTAAATGCAACCTGATCTTTAAATATGTTTTTAAATAATACACTTTTTAAAATAAATGAAAACAGTTCTGCATTGTTTACTGCAATTTTAATTTTATTTGGGATTTGAAAAAACACTTCAGGAAAAACCCATATTTGATTTATAATAGAACGCTCATACATATAATACATGAGAACTACTGCATAATTTTTGGAGTAAAATTATTTTCATTTTTATCTTAATAAGCAAAAATCCCAAACCATATAAACTGCCTAGTTTCTTGAAGAACTCTGTGGCACACTGTGAAGTCTCTTCTTCAATATTGCAATCGATAGAAACTGAGCCTCACTTTTTTCTGTGCTCCAAGCTATGGTAATACTTTTTTTTTCCAAACTGTAGTACTGGAAAATGAAATGACATGGAAAGGAATAAAAGTGAAATGAAAATTTCTCCCTCCAACCCTTCTTTTGGCAATCATAGCAGTTTTCTAAAGAGATTCAAAACATTATTCTGCCCAAGAGTTAAAAAAACTGTATCTACCTTTATTCCTCTAAGAAAAAACTACACCCATTTTTTAATTTTCTCCACCACAGAACTTGGAGACAGCAGTGGAAAATTATATTCTAATCACTCAGATAATGATAAAGTGTAAGATACGCTGCATCTACATTCTCTCTTGAATGCTTTTGCAGGGTTAGCACAAGGGGATAGAGCTGCTTCAAATCATAATGCCTGCTCTATCAGGAACCTGAAACCAGGAAGTTGGGTTTGGACACGTTTTCTGAGCTTATTGAACAGCTTCCCATGTGAAAAGGAAGAAAATACTGATGAGAAATAGAAAGATGAAGAGATTGAAGAGTCATATAGCAGAAGTCCTTCAGAGTTTCTCTTTTTACTTCAAGAAATCTGGAAATGACTGCAAAGCCACCTGTCTTGGATGTCACATATCCTAATATTTAGTCAGCATTTCTGTGGATGTTCTTCAAAGGTCATCTCTAAAGTTATCTGATGTTCTATATGAAATACATCAACAGAGTGGAAATACTGCCATCATATATTTTGTCCAGCAATAAACTTTGTTCTTGACACTAAAAAATTATATTGGTGGTAGTACCTGCACCAAAGATTAGTAAAATAGCTGAGGTTTGAAGGGAACTGTCTAGGTGAACACTCTGACACAAAGCAGAGGCAGCTAGAGAAGCTTGCTCAGTTTCATGTCCAGCCAGGTTTTGAATAGTATGGAGACCTGATGACTTCTCTAGGGAGACTAAAAAAGAAAAAAGAGAGGTATTTCTATTTAAATGGAATTTCCTTATGTTGGGCATCCCTGAGTCTAGATCTGTGTTCTTTAAGCCTGCTCCCCAGTCAAGTATTTGTACAAACTGGTAAGATGCCTCAGAGCTTTCTCTTTTCCAGACTGAGCAACCCCAGCTGTCTCTCAGCCTCTCCTTGTATAACGCTTCTCCAAGTCTTTAACCAGCATCATTGCTCTGAGCTAGCCTTGCTGCAATATGCCCCTATCTCCTGCCCTGGAGAGGCCACACCTGCACACAGCACCCTAAACATGGTCCCAGCTAGTGCTGAGCAGGTCACTTCCCTTGATCTCCTTGGGCCTTCCTTTATCTGCTTGTTTATATGGCACCAGGCCTTTCTCAGTTAACAAGGGCTAGGCTGAGGCCCATTTACCAGTTTTTAATTTTAGAATACTGGCAGTGGCCCATTCATAACATCTAGTTTCCTGAATTCCTACCCCAGTTTCACTTCAGTGTGAGGAAAGAAACTTGGGGATTCATCCTCCAAAGGCACCTTTCTGCATAAAGTCAATGCAGACATAGGACCTGTGAATGTAATTACTGTAGCAATTGTTTCTTGTATAATGCTATCCTGAGAAGAAGAACGTTTCCAAGATACTAGGATCAGAAAATTTAATCAATTTTTAATCCAATCTTAGAAGACTTTTCCACAGACAGGATGAGGTCTAGAAAACAGAAAACTAAATGCAGAAGTGTTAACTTAAATATTGCATGTGCTCTTGAGGAGAAGGCTTGGGTTTGGTTATGTGTTAAAAAAGCCGATGTAAATGGGGCATGTCCACACTTAATCTAGAACACTCTTACCCAAGTGAGAGTCTAAAGAGAAGAAAGTTTCCATCACTTCTCAAATCAGGAAGAAATCTCTTGGCAATAGGTGAAATCTGCAGATTTAGAAATTGGAAGGATGCCAAGAGAGGTAGCATTGTTTCAGTGGTCATGCCATCAGAGCCATGGAGGTCTAGGTGTGCAAATGAAATGACTGTGCAGGAAGAGCTATATTATTTATTCAATTTATATTTCAAAAAGTTCATGTATTCGATTTATACTTGTAAATTTTTGGAAAAAAAAAAAAACCAAAAAAACCCCAAACCCTTAGCTTTTTGTAAAAGTAAACAAGTTCTCATACTAGCAATTTAAATTAAGTTCCATTGTTTCTGGCCAGTCTGTAAAGTTCTTTTCTGTTACACCAAAGGAATATCACATGACCTTTTTTGCATAACAGTTAAAGAAAAGTAAGCATTTTAGCACGGAGCATGAGCATAAAACTAAATGGTTATTTGCAAATATTTTAAAATAAATAATGAGATTTTTCTCTCTTCTGGCCTTCTACACATAGTGAAATATTAGCGTGCTGATCACAGCTATCTATTACATACATACATGTTCAAGCTCTTAATGTTTTTCCACCAAATCCCATGGGCAAAGGTTAGGCAGACTCCCTATTCCTTATTTAAGCCATTATTCTCAGGTTGTATATGCAAAGAAGTAACAACTGTCAAAGATACAAAGGCTAAGCAAGATTCACTCATGGGCAGACCAGAGCAAAGCTCCAGAGACAAGGTTTGCACCCTTCACCAAAATCAAAAAGTTGAAGTATAAGGTCCAACTTCAGAATCAAACCTGAATTTCAAGTCACTAATTATGGCTCAAGTATCCAGAATTGTTGGATACTTCTTTGTAGTACAGTTAGATACTTTTTTGTAACAAGTACAGATTGTACTTTAAATTCTGATAGAAAAGGAATTCTGTGTCTTTTGCAAAGGTCTTATCGAAGATCATTTCTCAGAATTTTTACCAGATTTCTTTATTGTTAATGCCTATTTGTTCTCTAATTTGCAGATGGATAATTTTTAAAAAGTTTTTACATTGCCCTCAAAATTTGTGTCAAGAGAAAATACATTCAATAAATACTTCTCATAAAAATCATTAATCTGATTGCATTAGCATCTCTTTGAATGTTACTGCTCTTTCTTTCCTTGAATTTTAGCTAGATATAGATATATAGCATCAAAATTGGAAAAAAAAGTACTAGAATTTAATATTAACTATATCTAAAATCAGTATAAATTTGAATGAAATGACTGCAAAAATATTTTGTTTCAGTTGAATTGTTTTCCCATTTTCTTCCAGAGTATGAATCTAGCCTCTATTTGCTCTTACCAAAGTTTGTAAGGGCCTTTTTTCCATCTCATAACATAAATCTTACACATTTCCTGGTTAGCTTTTTCTTTGCTTGCAGCAGAACCTTAGCTCTGAATTTAGATCAGTTTAAATGTATGAAATTTTTTTTTTGCAAACTTGACTTTAAAAGTTTGCATTATATATTTCAAAAACATTGAGTGAGTTGTCTAAGGAATTTTGTCAACAGTAGCTGAAACAAGGAGGATATACAGAGATACCCTGGCTAATAATAAATATCCTATTCTTTTGAAGCTGGATCATCAGAACCCAAGTACAATTTAGAGGCTTTGCCAAAAAAACTATTAAGACATCACATTGTAATTGCTAGTTTTTAAAAAATCACATGAAATAATTGAAGAGAAAGTTTGAATCTTAGTGCAGAGAAGTGTCATGCACTTCAGCCTTCTGGATGCCGTTCCCTCTTGCAAGGGCATTTTGAGGTTTTTGAAAGCATTGACCTAAGTCTTTTAAAGACGAAGACAGTGTGGTCAATTTACTAGGAGCCTAATTATGAAAGTATGCATGTTTCTTTTGTGATGTAAAAAGGGCAAATCCATAGAAGAAAGATAATAAATGAATTGATAGCATTTTTAATCACTTTTTATAAACTGTTTTCATGATTTAGCAAAGGGGCAAGCAGAAGCAGACATACCCTGTTTCAGTGTTAAGCTACAACCCCAGCTGCTACGAGGCAATCTGTTTTCAGAGCAAACATTCACTGATTTGCCAATCACTACATTTCTCATCACAACCAATGTCCTAAAGCCACACAGCAACTTGAATGAATTTTACCTGTGTTCTCTCTCTAATTATAGCCATCACCTGATAGCACTGTTATTAGAGAATTTGTAAAAGCACATTTAAGTAACACATGTGGTTTTATCTATAAAGATTCTCCTACTAAAACTGCCTAGATATTAATACATAACTAATTATCAACACATTTAAACAACTCTTCATAAAGCAAGCCACACAACCACATGTAGGAGCCATTGGACTGTACAGTACAATGCTGCAGTAACACAGTCCTTCTCACTTAACGCAATTCAACTTAATAATACTAAATAAATTATTGAGGGCTTGGGTCTTTGGTGGGGTGTGGGCTTCTTCGTTTATAAAAAGTCACTAAGATATATACAATAACTTTGTGGTTTAACAAGAGTTTAATTCCTTAGTAAACAGGAATTGAACCCTCGGGACTGTGGCTTTTGAAATTAGGGTGTGTTTAGGTTTGGAGACTGCCCAAATTTCATTCACATTTAAGAAGGGAAAGCGCTATGCCAGACACATGCAATCAGAAAAAATGATTACATTCTGAAGGAAGACTGTAAAACAAACGCTCCCATATGTTCCATACAGATCAAATAGAAAGACTGACGACTAGTACAGTGGTATTTAAATATCCAGAAAAAAAACTTCAATCCAATAAATAAACCCTAAGAACTAAAAATTAACTTAATGGCTACAAAGTAAACGAATGCTGCAATTTACAACACAGGATGAGATTGAGAAATAAGGAAGGAATCAAACATTCTAGGCTCTCTGGTACCCCCCATTGCTTACAACTGTTACTGAACAATATTGTTATAATTAGTGAAGCTAGGAAGGGAAGAAAAGGCAAGGTCTGAAGTGTTTTGACAAAAGGCTGAAAGGAAAAAAAGAAAACAAAAACCAACTAAAAAGAAAGCTTTTTCAAGACAGGGTTTTATCAAAAAGAAGATCCAGGTCCCCTCATAAAACCTTCTACAAGTAAACCAGGGGCTTTTCTTGTTCTCTGGTTTTTGGTTGGGTTTTTTGGTTGTGGTTTTGGTTTTTTTGGTTGTGGTTTTGAGTTTTTTTCTGTCTTGTACCCAAGCAAATATAGTAAAGTTAGACTGGTTTGTTTTCTTTTCAAAGAAAAGAAATATATTAGACATTCAAAAAATATGAGTCTTTCCTGAGATTAACATATTGTATTTTCCTTAATCAGGACATTTCCTAGACATTTTCTGTAATAAGTGAAGGTAATTACAAAATAAACACAATGACATTTGGTTATTTCAATGAACTGCAAATTTGCAAATAATCCATTATATTTTGATTCAAAAGTATATCAGAGATGACATTAAGTAAACATTTGAAAAGTATTAGTACATTATCAACATAAGAGGAATATTTTTTTCAAACCAAAAAAAAACCCCAAAACCTGGCTCACTATAAGAGAGAGAAGTATGCAAAAACTGATTATGACTGCAGTATCTATTCCATACTTCCCACAAGAAAATCTCTCACGTTCACACATATGTAACATATAAAATTGGTTCAAATTTTTTTCATGCTAAAAACTGTATGGCATGGGATATATCTCTACCATGTAAGGGAGTAGATTAAAAGTAATTTAAAATAAAATACCATAGGCCAAAACAGAAATGCTGTGGAGCAAAAAAGAAAATCATAGAGATTTGGAATGTTGTTAGAATAGGATTTCCTTTTGACCATTATCTTCCTGAACAGTGTTGGATAACCTAGCTCTTCAGTGATGAACAGTAAAAGTCCTTTCTAGCTCTTGGCAGACTTTTGGTTTTTATCTGTTTTGTTTAGCTCCTCAGTTTTTCTGTGAAGTGGACTAGAGCTTACTATCTCTCTTTTTGCACCTGAAAGTGGACTATTTAGTGTACTTCATAAATCATCAAATCATTCCAAAGCAGGTGACTAAAAGCTGAAGTCTAAAAACCACATATATCTGAAGGGTGTAAAACTAATTAACATTATTAAAACTTCATGAGAGAAGTTAAGACTCCAGTACAATAGCACACATTGGCCTTCAGAGCCCTTGTGTGGCTCACAGCTTTGCACCTCATGTTTCCAGGTTCTCTGGAGGGCAAAGAGAAAGCCTCCTCACTCTTTCCAGAGATGTCTAGGCAGACCTCCACATATCCAGGCAATGCACTCACAGAAAGCGGAAATGTTCACTGGCCTCAGCTGAAGGCAGAAACATCCTTCTAAGATATATGATATTGATGTTTTTATGTGATAGGCTTTGTCAAGTTCTAGAACATGCCTGAGCATGTTCTGAATCCCTAATTTTAAATACCTAGAGGTCAAATCTCTCTGATTATTACTACCAGACACTTATGAAGCCCATGGAAGTTTATACTACTTTTTATTACATTACTTTAGAGAAATTATTTTCCTTTCAAAGAGTTAAAATTATTTTGGAGTATCCCTGAAGCAAAAATAATTAAATATTCCAGTTCCACAAAGAAAATAATTTCTGTTATCAAACCTTTTTCTGGTTTAACAGTTTTTTTGTATTTGTGAAATTACAAAAAGAAGTAAAAATTGTGGAGTGTAAAGTTTGATACCACTGATCAAAGACTGCCACACCCAAGAAGCCAAAAAAAGAAGCAAAACTAATGTCTGCTTAGTCATTTAGAAGTTGATCATATTACTCATGTAGAAACACGTGCTCGTCATAAAACACACAATGGCAATAAATGCAATTAATATACTTAGTATTTTCATTGCTTTTGGGAGAAAACAAAGTAATTTCAAAATAGGACTTGTTCTACAAGCTTTCTGAATACTATTTATGCCAAGTAAAAACACCTTTCTATGGACACACATTATTCCTACATTTTATGGACTTCCTCTGCTTACTCACATTCTCATATAGGGCTTGTAGTGTCTCTAGGTCAACCACAGAGTTGTCCAAGTTCACAACAGCTATAAAAAAGAGAAAAGAAAAAAGAGTTAGTTGTTCAGAATGATAATCCAGCTGTGAAAGAAAGACTGGCCACAATACTCAGCAACAGTTTTTATGACCTACTGGTCATACAGCTTAAGGGTTTTAACTTTATTAATGCCTTGAATAGTGCCATTTCTAAGAGTATACTAGAAACCTGGCAGAGCCAGGTGTCAAGTGCAAAAGAATTCATTTCCCTCCCCCCAAACACACAAACATGATCCCACGAGTATGGCCATAGTCAGAGATCAGAGATAAGCTTTACATCAGACTTTCATGGTCCAGCTGAAAGCATTATAAAAATTTGTAAATCTGCACCACAGCCACACACACACACTCACACAACAAAGCTCATTCATGTCGCTGGTTGACTTCAGTCTTAAACTCATTAATCCATAAGTCAGCCAGTTAACTTCAAAACACCTGACAAGGGTCAAGTCTTCTATGCACTAAGCCGACACATTTAATATGGATACAAAATATGCCTTTCCTGTTCCCAACCAATTCTGGCACCACACACATACTGTATTTTTTCAGCAACAAAAAACCCCAGTGGAATAGCTCAAAGAGAGTGATTTCTATCTACCTAACCTGGATTAAAAAAGAAAATCATTAAGAGGTACACACATTTAGAAATGGAACCCTGACTCCTCACTTGTTACAGAAACATTTCACAAGGCACAGGAAATATTTATGCCAACTACTGAAAAATTGTTCCCAGCTAATACGAAGATTTATTTTTCAAACAGTGCTTTTCAGTCTTCCTCTTACGTACTTTTGCAAGCACAGTGACTATTCATTTAACAGCTATATAAATCCAATTTTCCTCATCCAGATTTTATATCTTAGAATTTAAAATATTTCATTAGAATATATGTGATGGCAATGAATAAATGTTATCATACTGTACTGGTCTTTTCTCTACTTTTCACTTCATTAATTTGTACCCTTTTTCTGTAATGGGCTTTTTGTGTGTGTGTGCAGTATGTGAGTGCACTTGTACAACAAGCTGAATAATTCCCTAGCTGAGATTAATCTAGAAATTGCAACACTGATCAGAGACCCAGCATCAGTTTACTTTTCGTCGTATAAGTCCATGTCCTTAACTGTCACAGAGAAATTCTGTATACACTTTAAGATTACAGAATATAATTCAAGCTCATGTGTTTCTGATTGCTCTAGAGATATCACTCTGAAGTATCTAGAGATAGCACTCTGAGTCTGGGACTTATCATGTTTCCCTTTTCCAGGCCTGAGCCATAGTTTTAGTTTCAGTAAAAGAAAATTAAAAAAAAAAAGCGTTGACCTTGATTAAAATAAGCAGGTCACACTGTATCGCTAAGCAGAGACCAAATCTAACTTTTAGGTCTAAACTAAAAAATAATTTTAAAATTCTTTATTTTTTCAGAAATAATATGTTATTTCTATTTTTCCCTTACCAGAAAGCAATGTGGCAGATAATGTCAATGTAACAGTTAACAGTTCAGGGAGCAACATGTTTTTCTTTCGGGGTAGGGGGCATATGCAAAAAGCTGCTACTAATTATTTGGGGTATTTTTAAACTCCCCTGCCCCATACAAAGATGCCCTCCACATAAGGCATGGTATTATACATTGTATTCAATAATCCCGGTCACTCAATAAGACTATCTGTAAGCTTAAAAATGTCCCAAATTTGCCTTGTAGAACTGGACACTAAAATTAGCATGCAAATAGAAACTGGGTCTAGATAGGTTGGAGAGCTTTACTTTAAGAAAACACTAACACCAAAGCCTAAATACAAACAGCTTTATTAAACCCAGGATATACTATGAAGCTCAGTTTATACTATCTAACATTTCAGCACTCTTATGCTTATGCAATGTTTTCATATATGGACACACTCACAACCCTTCGAATATTTATTTTGAGTTGTGGCTGTCTTCTCCCTACTCCCCCCTCCTTTCTTCCAGAGACTGTCCACTCCTGCACTAAGAAACTTAACATAAGTTCCTGCCCTGACTTTTGCTCAATGTTAAGATCACCCACGGATTACCCAGGGAGCAATAGAACACTTTTGTTTGAATGCTTGCAGGAGATAAGAGAACGCCTGGCAAACACAATGGTGCCAGGTCTGTGTACTTTCAACAAAACAGGTATGCAGAAGAGTGTACATACTTCAGGGAGCTGCTTAAAACAAATCAGTCTGAGACAAGGACATGGAGATCCTAGATATATCCTTCAAGTCTCTGCCTCCAAAGAGAAATATATTTCTATATGTTTCATCTAAACCTGTATATGCTCATAAGTAGCGCTCCAATATCTCATGGGATTTTTCCATGTTCACCTTAGGTGCGCTCCCCATACTCTGAGAAGTCAGGATATGAGCTCCCATTCTTAGGCAAACCTGCAGCTTTGCCATACAGAGTGTAATAGTTGGCAAAATAAATCAGAACTATTGCATATTTAATTTCATTATCTAGACAATTTGAACTGAATAAAAACAATGATGTTTCCTTATGTAGCCAAGCTTGCTAGTTAAACATGCCCCCTACAATCAGCATGACTACACAAACATCTAACCAAAGGATTCCATATGTGGTGGCAATAGAATGATGAAACACAGACAAAGATTAATTTCCTCACATGAAAATTTTTTAGCCATGCTGCAGTTCCAGTATACTTTGATGCAAACAACTGGAGAAGGGTTTGTATTAGTCTTGCAGTTGCTGGATATTTTCACCCATGTCACTGGTTTAGAAAGTGATTTTTTCTTGTTTCAAAGCTGACACTGAAATTTCCTGGCCTTGACTACTAAGAAAGTGAAGAATATCTATTGGTTTTTGCTCTAACAGAAAGAACTTTAAACACATAAGACCCAGGAATTTCGTTCTTACTGTCAAGATCTCACAGTTTTGTTATTTTCTTGCATTCCTATTGCCTCTGCTGTCAATAAAACCACCTGCGGTTTCAAGACCTAACACTGTAAAATTATTTGATGTGTAGATATAATTATGTATATATACAAGTACATAGATTAAATCAAATTTAAAACAAGTATTTCCAGATACCCACCAAAAAAAAAAAATTAACGGAATTACAAACGAACAATTTCTTTTTTTATAGGCAAGCCAGGGTCAACAAATGATTACAAAAAATCCACTCAGTAAAATAAGGGGTTGGGGATCAATCACAAGGAAGCAGGAAGCTGCAAGATGCCCAGTGTATTGTCAGGAAGACTATAAAAGGAAGTTGCTGTACTTCTTCCTTTGCTAGGCAGACCACTGCTGTTGATATTCATATATCTAGGAGCATATGAATTACTAGCTGCCACTAAACCAAAGCTAATAGGCAATGCAGACACAGCTAATCTATATTTCCATGTGGCTATGAATCTAAATCCACCAATAGTAGCACCTACATAAGCTCTTAGAGAAAGGACAACTTCCTACAGCTACCTAGTCCTTGGAAACCCTATTTTCTTTCAAAGTCCAAAACTTTGGAATTTCTTTTTAAAATGAAAAGGCCAAAATTGAGTTTCCCACTGAGTAGAATTTCAGGAAGAAAAAAAAAATGTTATAAACCAGACCCTTTGGATCCAACTTCTGTGTTATAAAACTCTCATTAGGACAATCACATATGAATGACTTTCAGAAAACTGGTATTCAGTTGAATTCTTAGTCTTGGCCTTCCCTTTTCTCAGGGCAGGTTTCAAATCACACTCCATTTCTCTGGCCATTCCAAGTATGCTTCCTAAGCTTTTCTGTCTCTGGACTCCATCTAAAGTTAAGTGTCTCCTTCTTGAAACCTCCAGGAAGCACCGCTGTCTCCCAAAAAACTGACTAAGCATTTTCCAAATCCTACTTGACTGATAACAGATTACAGTTTAAGTCCTCATAAAGAAGCAGTAGCTGAATTAAAACCATGTCTGAACCTCTACTGCCCTACTGAGATCCATCCTTCAGGAAGACAAACAAGCAAACCAAAACCATGACCCATCCAAGTCCTTCCTGTTTATTTCCACCTCAACTGACTTCTCCGTGACTCTCCAAAAACCAAGGAGTATTGCTCCAAGAGGCCACTCCTTTTTTCCTCCTGCACATCTTTGCCTCCTCGCTTTCACATCTGCTCTCTTTCTCCCGAACACCAGGAGTTTCTGCAAGACTTCACAACTTCTCTGACAAATGGTAGAAACAGATGGTCAGTACAGCAAAATACAAAGGCAGATCTATTCTTCTTCATTGAGGGAAGGACCTCCTGTTTCTGCAGCAACTAATCACAGTACTCTTGCCACATAGTTCTGTGTGTGGCACAGATCTGGGGGTTTCTCAGCTGTTACACCCTTCATGAGACTCTAACATGCAAGATTGTAGGATACTGAGGGGTTCCAACTTCCATGGCACTTCTTCCAGGCTTTGATCCCCAGATATTTCTGCTCCACTGAAATCACCTATACCCCAGGAATATTACTGAAAACTGAAGAGTGAAAGAAACTGAAAAGGCATCAACAATCTTACAACAAAAAATTGACTCTGTTGTTATTATAGAACCTTTACCAATATACAGAAATGTAGAAACAGCTTTATATAATTAGGGTCTCAAAATTACAACATAATTTTTTAGGCAGAATGCTACCATTAAAATTCATTCAACCAAAAGTCACAGCACTTAGAATTATTTTAAATTATCTAAAATTTATCTGTATTTGCAAGAAAAAAGGCACATAAGTAAATGGAAGTCCAATGTATCACTTCAAATGACCTTTCTTGAATTATTAATTCTGAGTTAATTAAAAACAATAGCTTCCTCAATAAAAATGTACAGGCATTAAATTGAAAGTGGTCAAAATCCAACACCATAAGAAAACTACCATACTGGCAAAACCTTAAAAAATTAAAAACTCTCATACAAGAAAAACAAGTCAGATAATATATAGTTTGATCAGCTTATGCTTTTATCAACAAACAAAGAAAAATAAGAGATACAGAATATATACAGAATTGTTGTGTGAAGACAACAATGTGTTTCCTCCTCTTTGGAGGAAAATGCAAGAAACATGACACATGCAAACACAAGTAAACCACAGTAAAAGTCTCAATGCACACAATTTCATCCGGTTCCTTGGAATGACTGACAGCTGAATTGCTCGATTAGAAATAGAAGAAAAAACACCTGCATCACTGTTCTCATCAACAAAAGAGCCAAAAAAGCCTAAGAAGGTGATCAAAATACAATGACTTCTTTTGCTCCTATAAAGATTATGTTTGGATGTAGTATCCAGCTCTTTGCAAAATGAACCCAGATTTACATCCGATAAATTATATTTTAAAATAAACTAATTTAAAATCATTTAAATTAATTAATTTAATAAAAAATTTAAACTAATTTAAAATGAACTAATCTGCAAAACTTTCAGCCTCTTATTAGTTACATAGAAAACCCACAACTTCAGAATTTCATATCCCTTGGTTCCCCCACCTTCC
>VZSR01003807.1:5609575-5675120 GCA_013398615.1 Brachypodius melanocephalos | reverse complement strand
CCCCCCCCCCCCATGTCACTTTTGGCATCATTCATCTAACAAGGTCATATTTTTATCTGTAGTAGTTCCAACAACCTGACAACTACAGCTATTTTCTCGGGGTTCTTCTTTACCTTAAGTAATAGAAATGTGAATCTCCAGTGCAGAAAGTTAAATCCCAAATGGGGCTCTTTGAAATAAATGTTGTGTTTACACAACAGTGTTAAAACCTTATGTCCCTGTGTTAATGGACATTGCAGCAACCACACAAAGTCATGGCTGTATAATTTTTAAAGATCCTCAGAAAATAAATGAAAGAAAAGAATTCTTAAGCATAACTTCCATAACTTGCAAACTACCCTCTACCCCCACTGAAAATTGATAGGTGGGGTTGTATAGCTGCACCGAGTAGAGTTAGCATGAACTAATAACTTCATATTATTACTTACCTTCTTGCCCTCAGTACCTTTGTGATATATTTGTCTATTAAGAAACACTCAAAGTTTTCATCCTGACAACGTTAAAGTGCACAAAGCAAAAGAGAGACTGGAGCTTCAACACAGGTACATACAGCATGGATCAGAGGCAAGACACCACTTAGAACTGCTTGCACACAGTTTTACTGTGGCAGTAATTCACTTTGATTCAAAGCTTGTGTAAGAAACCAGAAGAGTAAACAAAATTTCCAAGCAGAAGCCATGGATTAAGTTGAGATGTTGCTTCAGACTGTTTTTAAATTACTTAAGAATTTTAAATAACTTCAAGAACATGCACTCGCATTTCCAAGGGAGCAAAAAATTAAAAATGAACTATGCATGAATATGTTTTGCAAAATGTGAAGTAACAAAAGTAGAAGACTTAATTGAAAGGAGTGAATCTTTGGCATGATTTTTCTCTTATAATTCAACTTTTAGATAACTTTTAGGCAGTTGCCCTGTTCCCTAACTTGTATCTCTAATATAAAAACTGTATCAATAGAGGTTTTCTACATTCATGTAAATATATATTCACACATACAACAAAATATATCACCAGATTTTATATAGCTGTACACAGTTAATATAAACAGTTACATTACATACATTTCAAACAAGTGCCTACTCTGTTAAGGACAGCAGTTACTGATTATGTGAAGTCAAACTTCATACACCTATACAGTTTGTTTACAAAAAGTGTGCAAGTTCAGCTCATAGAGAAGAAATGTATTTTGTTTGACTCAGTATGTCGCCTTCTTGTCTAGGCAGGAAAAAAAAAAGTGGAGAGCAATGCTGTAATCCTTTCAGAATAAAATGTTTAAATACAAACATGATTGCCATTGTAGACTGTTTAATTTAGAGAGATTGTATTTCAGTTCTGGCTTTGAGAGGTTTGCTGATTTGACTATAGAGAGTACTTCAATGCTTATCTTAATTGTTTAGATAAGATTTGTTTGAATTTGGCAGGTGAAAAAAACATGGGTGTGGGATATAGGAAGGTTGAGAAAAGATTGGCATTTTACCAGATTATGTGTATTTTAAACTACAGTGCACAAAGCAGCAAACAGTCTCAATGAACCTGCCAGGCGCTGGTCATCGGGGAGTGAATTTGAAGTGTGAGACTGAGTGGCAGGATTCAAGATTTTCAACAAACTGAAAAGGATTACTATGATAACTCCCAAAACACTACTTAAGGCTCAACATAGTACACAAATGCAAATTATATAAGACACATTTAAATAAGCTAAAAAAATATAATCACGCTTCATGATTACAGTAGGGGGTTATTCTCTAGGTGAACTTCCTGACCCTTAAATGTATTTTTAAAGTGTTTCAAGAACAAGATTTCAGTATAAAATTAATACTGGCATATAGGTATATTTATATGTAAGAATTTCTGTTACAAAAAATATAATTGCTGCTATAAAAAACCCCAAAGCTCTTGGCTTTTATTTCAGTATCAGTTTGTACTAAGCTCTTTCACTTTCTGGTTAAGGTAGTACAGCATGCCACAGGCATTTCATTTAGAGGTTCTCAAAGGCAAGCTTGTCATACCTGTCAAGTATATCTTTTTTGGGGGGCAGACTACTAGAACATGATATCTGAGGAATATATTTTGGGGATGTTTACGTGTCAGTATGTATTTACAGTGCACACTATAAAAACAAACTGTACAAACACATCAGCTGCAAAAGCACATATGCAGTAGGTCTGGCATTGTACATCAATCTGTCTGAAGACAGTCATGATTTGTAGCTTTAAATTCATGATTCAGGTGAGATAAAATTTTAGTTTCCTGTGTATTAAACTTTTCTTTTAGATCTATACAGGCTGTAATGCCTTTCAGTCTCAGTTTGAATGGCATGAAGACCAGGAGTTCCACAGGCTAATTGTACCAGTGAATGTGTAACTGGAAGAAATTAGCAAGACTTATTTGGAACACAAATGAGGTTTCAGGCTTAAAACTAATGGAGACTTTGAATTATGTGTGGATTTTTTTTTTTAGAATTCAAATTTACTGGATTTTGGTTTAATCCCATCTAACCTATTTCTATTAGAATAGCTCACAGTAAATAGTCATGTCTAACTCTAAGCAAACCCATAAGCAAAGAGACAAGCTTTTTATTTCTTGCTTTAGGGAGCTCATTATAAATGATAAATTTAAACAAAGTGCAGGAGGAAGAGGAAGAAGAAGAAATTTATTTGGAACTATTCAGTAGTGAACTGCTGTATTTGATAAAGTTATCAGGCAAGATACCTAACACACACTTATTTTCCAAATAATCGATTCTCTGCACTAAGCAGCTAACTTGGGACCTTAGCTTTTTTCTCTCAATTTACCCATAGTTAGCGCATAGTTAACGGAGCTCCCGGTGTGTCCAGCTGGTAATTTAGAATACTTACATTAAATTATCAGTCAACACTAAATGAGCTAAAACTGCCCAACTCATAGATGTGAAACTGTAATTGTTCTTGAAACATTACCACAAAGGAGAGAGTATCTTAGGCTTTCATAGGACTCTGCTCTCAGCTTACTGCAAAAATCTTTATCAACAGTGAAATGAAATATATTAAAAATAGTGATTAATCCTCGATGAAATCCAGGTGGCAATGCTAATGGGAGAGCTGCTCTTTGCTGAGCAGACCAAAACTCACCCAAAGAACTGCTTTGATTGCACTCTGTAATCATGATCAATGACTAATCTAAAACTCTCAAGGAGTGGCTAGAAGTTAAAGCAATTTTCAGACTAGAGCTAGAACCAATGTAGTATCAAAAAGACCAACAAAGGAGACAGCAGGATAACCTCAAGGACTTGTCTTTCTATTGAATTGCTTGATCTATTTAACTTACACAAAGAAAGTTAAGAAGCTAGATGATTACATACTGGCATGACAAGATACCTGAAAGTAGGCAGCTCTGTAATTTCACAGACCAAAAGCATGAAAGAATGAAGGGTATCTGTAAATTAATCTGGCAAATTCACTATGGAAAGCATATTTAAAGTGCTAAAAGTGAGGGAAATCAAGCTTTTGAGCAATGTTTCATGGGGTATGTTGACTTCTCCATCACTTAAAGTATTTCTATGAAATCCTAGACTCACCAAAGCCTACTGCAAAACTTTCAGCAACTTCAAAGAAAGCAAAAGGTTGAAGGGTCAGAATTTCAGCTGGAATTCAAGATCATTTATACTGCTAAACCGTTGATATTTATACAGACTAATAGCCTGAGGAAGAAATTAGCAGGCAATATTACATAACTTGCCTTATTTAGCAGCCAGACTAAATGCTTAGAATGCTCTTTCTAAAAACCTAGACTTGAGCTGCATGTCTGCCCTTTGCTAGGTCTTTCTGAAATTCCCTACCAGTCTTCTGTAACATCACCAGCTTAAATTATCTTACACAGACTACATGGAATGTTGTTACCATTTGATGATTTACAACAGAAAGCACTGGACGTTCTTTCAGCTATGAAGACACCTATTATCATTCAGAAACAAGCTTTCTCTGCTTATGGTTTCAACTAGCCAGTTGTGTGTGATATCAGTAACCGTACTAGCAGAATTAGTTAGGAAGTACTGTGTGGAAACATACAGGGTTTCAAACATCATGCAAAGCAGGTCCTCATTTTCCTATAATTGCTGTACAAGCAACTGTCTGAGTCACAACTCAAAATGCAAATTCTCTTGGTCAAGAATTATGGAAAAAAAATTGAGAGCTTTAGGTTTTCTCTCAAACCTAAATTTCTCTTTCCCTCTGTTAAATGGTGGTACTATCTCACTGAAAAAAAAATTACATACTCTCAATTTATTCTCAAAATCAAATTAAAATTTTATTTTTGGCACAGCAGAGAGCATATTAGATGTTGCCTAGTATTCTACATGTCTGCCCTGTCTGATGTCTGGGTAAACACACCAGGGATTTAGTCGTATTAAGGCACGTTAAGCTTTTCACCAAATATTCTGAAGTTAGAGTACTAAGGAGCTACAGATGCTAAGAAAGTGATGTAATGATCTTGTGACACCACGTTGTAAGTGTGGTGGGATTATGAAAATAATGCAAAAAGATTTTTGGCTAGGTACATGACAGATGACACAGATTTACTAATTCAAATCACAATACTATGATAGCTGAACACAGATGGCTGCCTGTATATGATTTAAGTTCCATCTTATTTCACACTCCAAAGCATTTCTCAAAAGCTGGTATTAATTCAATGAAATAAAGGCTAGGATAACAAAAAAACCCCAAATGCCCACGTACACAGAAAACCAAAATGCATACAATAAAAGGAAAAAAAAAGCCCTAAAAGTTTTTTGGAACCACATACGTATTTTTATTACAGTATCATGACTAGCTTTGGCCTACTGAGGACTGTAAGATTATGGGAGGCAGTTGATATTGTTTCAGTTCAATAACACGGAGCTATATTTTGTGTCTAGGAAGCAAAAGCAATTGCTCCTTCACTAAAAAACAGAAAACATATTACATATTCTGTTCTGAAACAGGACCTAATACCAATTGCTTGGGGAGGCTTCATGTCAAACAGGAGAACAACAGAAATTAACATGATCTTTCACAGCCTGTGGACAACAAAACAAGAGAAGGACGAGAAAGCACCAAGTAGGATAAATCCCGGTACCTCATGAAGCGACAGGTACAGGAACACCAACATACTGACCGCAGCATGGGGAGCAGTGGGCACTAGGCAAAATGCCGTAATTTCCCCGGCACTCCTTCCCCTCCCCTATCATGGATGATTCACAGACACAGCAAACGAGCCACTCTACCACCTTCGCATCATGCTTTCTGTTCCTTACACTCGGCGCTCCTGTTTAAAGGAGCTATTCCCTGCGTGAGGACCGTGCCGAGAGGCAGCGCCGGGCGGAGCCGCAAGGCCGAGCGCCTTGTCGGGCCGGGCGCCTCCCGGGCGCTGGGGCAGCGGCTCCGCTCTGCCCGGCCGGGCCGGCGGCTCCCGGTATGGGCGGCGGAGCTCCCGGCAGGGGCGGCGGTGCCAGCGCGGGCCGCTGTTGCCACCTGCTGCCGCAACGGGGACCGGCCCAGCCCGGCGGCGATCCCCGCGCTGGGGCCGAGCAGCGAGCGTGAGGGGCCGCCACCGCCCCGCCCGGGGAGGAGCGCGGAGCCCGAGAGGCCAGGCAGAGCAGCGGCTCAGGTAAGCCGAGCTCAACGGGGAAAGGCCAGGCTGTGTGAATGGTGTGTGTCCCTAGAGTCATCTAACATCAGCCAAGGGGAGATCTGTATTGACTGGTGGGTGTAATGGCTGTTCCGAGTAGGACAGGAGGACGGCAATCAGCGCGACACTAACAGTGGAAGGCTGCAGGTGGTGCCCTAAGGGGTTACAGCAGAAGAGAGGCAGCGGATACTGAAAGGAGCGTTAGCCGGGTAAGATAAAGCAATTGGGTGTAAAACATCGACCGCGTTCCCTGTGGAGGAAGTTCACGCCTGAATAGGAAAAACACAATCAGTGCCCTGTTATAGACCACTCGACAAGCTTCTTAATAATGACTCCTAAACGGTATTTTACTATTTATGTGTAAGCCGGTATGCCACATAGAAAACATACTAGTGTTAGTTTTAATCTATTAACCATATTGCTGGAGCCATCATTCGGATCTAAATTTTACGGCATCAGTTATTACTCAAAGCAGCTAGGCAGATTTACCAAAAGAGGCGAGGTAACACTTGATGTACTTCTGAATAAAGTACAAGGCAGTGGGAGACATCAAACTAGCCTTTAACAAAATTTCTCCATAGGATGAGGGAATAAGATTTTTTTTTAGGAGTAACACCATAAATTTAGATTTTACAATCAGAAATTAGCTTAAAATGAGAGGACAGTTGAAAGCCTAAACAAGAAAGCTTAAAGACACTTCATTAGAGCCACAGAGAAAAAAAAGTCAACTAATAAATTTAAATGCACCCTTTCCCTCACTTGTCTTTTCACATTCCCAGTATTCCTACTCCTCAAAAAATCACATGTATGATTAAAAGAGCATGGGGTACACCTGTAATTAAAATATACTCTTCAAAAGTGGAAATCAACCAAAGAAAACAAAAAGCAAAGTCTTGGAAGTTCAATGTAAATTGGACAAGAACAAAAAGGTCTAAACCCAACTTGCCAAATACATAAAGCTAGTAATAAAACTGCTTTCAAACACGTCACATGTATGAAACCTGACAGGAAACAGCTGGGCATGCAGATAATCTGGCTGTAAAAAGAGCACAAAAGAAAGAGAATCAGAAAAGGTTAAACAAAGTATTTGTGTAAGGATTCACAACCACAGAAAAGGTCAAAGAGGTTCTCAGACAAGTTCTGTACTTCTCAAGTGATATATTTTGGGCACTGTCTCAAATTGAACAAACTTCAAAACATACAAATGAAAATTTTAAGAGGATTCCTCAGATAATACTGGAAACTACAAACCAGTCAATCTGATTTTTATGCCTGGGAAATGCCTATGTATTATACAGAAGAACAGATAGGAACAGATTTTTTAAAGAACAAAAAGCTAAACCAATGTAATGAGAAAGCAAGGTAACACAATTGGTAGTAGGCACTCATGAGCAGCAGATTAAGTAGTACTGCTATAATGGAGTGTCCACAAAGGCCCAGGTAAGAATGGTCAAGTTAATATTGAATTTACAAAAGGCTCCTCACTACCCCTACCTATGGTTTCAGAAAAAAATGATACTGTCGTGGTATAAGAGGAAACATCTACTTGGATTAGAAGCACCCAAACCAACAAACCAAAACCAAAAAACCTGCTCAAAAACCCGGAAAATCGATTATCAAAATAAATGATTAGTTTTCAAAGCAGAAATTTGCAGCACAGAAGCCTTACTAGACCCTCTAAATGGTTACTGTGCTGTTTACTGAACATGAGGCGTCAATGTTCTCAGATAGTAACACCACTTAAAAGCTGACCACAAACATATAAAAGGATCTCTCAAATATTCAGTGTCAATACATGCAAAGTAGATGGGAAAAAAAGAACCCAGACTGCAAAAGTCCTGTGATGCATACAAAATTAGCAACTGCTACCTCCAAGAAGACAGTCAGATTTTTTTCATAGTTCCCTGAAAACATAAGCTCAAAAATTAGCAGCAGTGAAGGGCAAACAAAATATCAGCAACAATACAGAAAAAGCAGAGCCTGAAGGAAGAGGATGTGACATCTTGGCACAGGCATATGGTGCACAAAGATCTTGAATGCAGAGCTAGTCAGTCACCTCATAGGTGAAGAGAAGAAAGAATCATGGACTGTAGACTGGTGACAAGGGAAAATCAGAAGAACAGGTAACATGTGTGAAAGCTGTTTTGTATAAATTTTTCAGTTTGAAGTGAACTACTGCAATAAGATAAGAGACCTACAAAAATGACATAATTAGTAGTCAGTGCCATTCACCTTAGCTTTTTACTTTTTACTTTCTGATTAGCTACAGAGATCAGGTGCAAAGCTAGATAGATCTCCACTTGGTCAAATATAACATATAGTTTTAATTGATTTTTTTAAAGGCTGATAAAAATACAGTTGTAGGAGCACTGGATGTAAAAAAAGAGTTTTACCTATTTTCTTGCCATGACACTGAATCTCCATTTTAACTACCTTCTATTTAAATTGTTATTAGCTATGTACATAAAAGTGGCATTAATTTTTGAATGCAAATCTTTTGTATGTATAAATGTATTAAAATCTAACAAACAGAGGAAAAATCTAAAAACCTGTTGTGGCAAACATCCTTTTCTTTCAAACCTTTTGATTTAATGAAAAAATATGTAACTGTATTATTTGAAGTTCTTCATTAATAGGGATTTCTTAATTTTAATAGTGCTAGAACCTCTATGCAGTTCAGCAATGTATAAGAGTATGACCGGTGGAAAAGACTTCTGCTATAAAAGAGACACAGGGTGCTCTTTTTCTCTCTCCTGCCACCCAATTTTTACATGGTACTAACTCTAATAGGACACATTTTGTTGCTTTAATGATAAAAATTTTGTAATAATCCCTCTTCTGAGTGAGTACACAGTACATAAATGAGGAATAACAGTACTGGAGGGGAGGTTGGTTTTTTGGGGTTTTTTGTTTGTTTATTTGTTTGGTTTTTTTTCTTTTGGGAGAAAAGAATGTTCCTGAAACTTTCCTCTAACTTTCAAAGTTAGATCAGACTTGCAAGAAAAACTCCATGGTTTCAACTGAAACAACAGACAGACAATGCAGTTACATTTTCTTACAAAACTTCTCTATTAAATTACATTCATATGTTCTTAACAACAACAAAAATCTTTAATTATCCAAACTATCCAATGTGGAAGTAATTAGTCTCTGCTGATTCAAATATTGTTAAGAAAACTCAATATTATTCTCCTAAACTTATGTTCTTTAAAATGCATTTTGCATTATTGAAAAAAATGTATAATTCTAGAAATTGGTTTTTAAGTGTAAATTTTGAAGAGATTTATGACATAAAACATTCAGTTCCTTTCTTGGTAATACTAATACTTCTGTCCTTCATTATCTTGATGTATTATACATATATTAAAATAAAATTATAATTGAAGTGGTATTTATCCCTTAACAACTATTACTATTGCTTTATTGACCTCTGGTCACTGTAAACTAAGTTTCAGAAAATCTTAGAAGATAGAGGACTAGAGACATGGTTTAAATATTCAGGACTGACTTTCAGGACCTTCACCCAAAGCTCAGGGGTGTATGCCATATCCTTGGAAAACTCCACTGGAAGCTCCACCTGTGTCCAAGGACCTTTGTTGTCCTTCCTCCCTCATTGTGTCTGACAGGAGTGGCCAGACAAGGGCTCCAAAAATCACTGCTCAATACAGAACACTGTGAGCATAGTAACAGCATCAAAGCAATACATGTATGTGACCTTCTAATTTAACCCTAGCCTGTATTCTGTAAAAGTAATTTTGTATTCCATTGTTCTCCTTCCCAATAATTTCCCAATAGGAGCTTGTAAAGTAATTATAAGCGAATAAAACATGTAAGAATACAATCTAACAGCAGGCATAATGTAATGAATATCATAGCATAAAGTCAAGAAGAAATAGAGGAATAAGACTCCGAATTATGGTGTGAAGTTTTGAGGAAGTGCTAGTACATGAGATGAAAAACTGCTGAGTCAAACCAGTCTTTACTTGGGTGTGTCTCTGAAGAATCTAAACAGGTGTTGGAAGGGCTATCAGAGGGGAAGTTTAAACCATAATCTTTTAGGGTTTGGGGTGTTCGCATGCACAATATTTGATTAGGAACAAAAGAAAACATTTAAAGAATTTCAATTATCTACTAATATACCAGAAGTAACAGGTAAAGTTTCATGCTTTGTAATTAACCTGCACTGATTGCAATCACATTATTTATCATTAATCTGATAAAGAAATACAGACTTGCCACCTAACAGAAAAAAGGTCTTCATATTTTCCTGCAGCAAAGATTTTCCCCCGTAACTTAAATGGACAGAAATAACAATTTTGGGCAGCAAGTTTACTTACACTTTCTAGTATAACAGTGACCAGATACCTTGATCCAATTATGTCCTCATAACTTGTTTAATCAGTAAGATGTCTTTTAGGAAGGAACTGAAATATTTGTGAAGAATGGGTACTATAAATTTCAAATGATTGTGCTTGTGCACACACATGGTTGTTAGGATAAATAATGCTTGGATCACCTCTGGACTCTGTAAAATAAACTAATCCTGAGTCTTATTTTCCACATGTTCAGTCATTTTTTCCTGATTGCTTTCCGTTTAGAGCATCTCTTGGACCCAGACTACATGATAGTTCAATACATGAATAATTCCTGCTCAGAGCATTGAAATAATGCAGTGTAAGAGACATTTTATCATCCTTCTCTAGTGAAATAATTTAGTTAAACCTTTGACAAAGTCTCTCCTTTCTCATCATTTCTGCATGTCAGCATGAATGGTCAAGTAAGAAAACAAACCCAAGATTTTCTCTTGTTCTTTTGTCACTAATAGTCAAATACTAAAGAATAAACATTTCTTTTTCTTACTAACATTTAAAGTATGTTCACTTCCTGCACATCTGTCTTGAATTCAGGGCAGAAGATATGTTTGTTGTTCAAAGTTGTACTGCTGTTAGCAGAACAAACTCCACTGCAGATATAACTTCCAGTAAAATAAGCTCAAGTCCAGATTACAAGGTTGGTTTTTACCAGCTGTTAGGTGAATCTTCCTGCCCTTTCTGTAATTGTTTTTCCTATTTCATTCTTTTTTGAGGCCTGGAATAGACAGTGTCTTGGCCTTCTCTGTCTTCTCCTCCACTGCAGATACCAGAGTGGGACAGGCAGTTCCCTCAAATTCTGCAGACTACCAGTGCCTCAGAGAGGGGGGAAAATGACTTATTAAATGAGGAAAAGGAGGAGCAATCCAAAATTCAGAGGCAAAAATCTCCAAATTACCTCCAATATAGCCAGGGCAACCACAAGGTGCTATGTAAAATTTTACAGAAAAATAGTTAAGAGTATTGTAGCAACGCAGTCCCTGGAATGACAAACCTTGTTGAGAGAAACTTAATGAATTGGAAAAGATAACAGACAACTTCAAAAGACAAAGAACTGCATATGCCATTTTTGAGAAACTTTTACTTTCAACATTTCCAAGGCATGCTTAGAACTAAGACTATTTTCATATGCCAAGGAATAATTTCCATATATGAAATGAATACTAAATTAAAATCTCACTGTGTAATAAATTTAATATTTAGCTGCAGTAAACACCAAATTTGCCTTTTTTCCTGACTGACATCTTCAGTTTAATTTTTTCCTTCTATTTTTATACACACAGCTTTCTGCTGTTCTTAAAGCACTTATTACGATTGTAAACACAGAGGAAGATACACTGTTTCTTTATAAATAAGGAGATTGGGGAAGGCACTGACAAACTTACTATCTCCACCATGGCTGCATTTTCAAACAGTTGTTATATTTCAAGTGCTGACAGACAACTTGAACAAAGACACCTTATTTACAAGGCACAATCCCTAAATGCAGACACAAGCTTAACGTGTAATTATATTTTAGTGTTTAGGGTGTTCATCATAGGTTACTCTATGCGGTTACACCAGAATTTTCTTTTATCCCTAATCTGAGCACACTTTGCATCACTGAAATGTTAGAACCTCCCCCCCAGAATATTAATGTTAAACCCCAAGTCTTTTCTCTAGGAAGAAAATCTGAATTATAAAGGGAAAAGAGATAAGAAGTGCTTGTTTGGCATTTCTCGAATTTTGGCCACATCATGCAGCCAAATACAGCAATATTTCCACTGGGAACATAATACTGGATAAAGGATATTTGTGGTATAGTGAAAACACAAAAGCAAGCAAAATGCCTGGATAAAGAGTTTTGCATAGTTGATAGATGATTGCAGAAAAAAAAGGCATCAGTAAGACCTTGCGTGAAATCAGAGAAACCACGAGTATTCATTTTTGTACTAATAACAGAGAAAGAGCACTGCAACCAAAGAGACCCACATTTCTTAAAGTGTTTAAGAAATACTTTAACAACAAGTGCCTTGTCTGCATAAAGTAGATGAGAGTTCTGTTAGCAATTAGAATCTACTAAAAAAAAATCCCCATAACAAAAATTAACCTAGCAAACTTTGAAGCACTACTAGAAAGACACACTAGAGTTCAGAACAAATGTGCTCTGATTATTACAACTACTCCTTCCACACTGTAAAAATATTTTAAAAGCAGACAGGCTTTGGGCATTTGTCTTACTAAACCTATCTCCAAACCTGGAAGGAGACAAATGCGATCCTACAAGCAGATACTTAACAACCATATAATAAAAGAAATCTATATAAGATGTATTACGATATACTGAGATCTTCTGTTAAATGCCACGCCTGATCAGATATGCAGACAATATTCTTGCAGACAGTATTTCATCGTTAATTTCTATTTTAAAAAGCAAATAAAACTACACCGAAAACACCAAACAAAGAACAAATATTTTACAAGATATTAGACACAATATTTGACCAGGTCTCAAGCTATTTTAAGGTCTTCATCTAAACACAATATGATTTAAAACTTGAAATCCTAAATTTATTGGGTGGATTAGTACCCAGTATAATTGTTTTCCCTTCTTTTAGTGTAGAACTTCAATATTTTTCAAAAGCACCAGAAAAATATAGCACAGTATGTAGCATGAAAAACAAGAAACGGAATATCACTCAGCACTGATAGTTTCTCCTTCTGGGTGAGGCCAGAAAAAAAAATTACATTTCTGTGATTTGTATGAACACTGCATCCTAAAAATATGCTTTATATTTGATATAGAGAATATTTACAAGAAAGCTATAAGTTGACTAATACCAAAATTGTCAGGAGGGGAGTGAGGGTAAGTTTCATTTGACTGCATTCCTTATTTATGGAAAACAATTGCTTGTATTGTACTGAGATATGTGTAAAATTACATGTCAGTGTACATCAAACATGGAAAAACCTCAAGACCACTACTAAAACCTTGGGCTGGGGGACAGACAACACTTATCACAGTTTTTACTGTATTCATTGACATACAACTTAAATATTAATGTATGAAGATGCAAATGAATCAATTAACTATTTTTGTTAATGCAGGCACTCAAGCATTATTTGAATTTTTGTTAATATGTTCAAATTGCAGCAGAAAACCCTAATGTTATAACACTCAAAAATATGTAAATCCTTTATTTTTAATAAGGATTTAACAACGTAATAAAGGTAGAGCTAAATACTTGGGGTTAGGATTCTATAATTTGTGCATGGGCTCTATGGTTAGATCACTCAGAGACCTCTGCATGGAGTGACTGATGCCAGAAATACTTCTGGGCAATATCTCTATTTTCCTTGCCCCCACCATGTAAATTTATTTCTTGCTTCTCACCACATTTTCTCCATGCCTATTTTATGTTCATAAAAAGAAAAAAACCACAAAAACTTCTAGCAACCATTTTCACAAATTCCCCACCAGAAAAAACTTCTCATGTTTGTTCAATCACTTCTGCACAGCAAGGGAATAAAAGAACTGTTAAATTCCCTTTTGCAAAGACTTTTGGTTTTAAAAAACAGCTATTGAAAGAGGAATATACAAAATCTGCACACAGCTCTTAGATGATCATGTGTGCTTAATATTGTAATAGGATAAAGGTTAAGAATAATATTGTTTGACCCCTTCAACTACTGACATTCATGCCATGTTATTGTTAGTGTTGCATGTTAAGCAAGCAAATTTTCAATGAACTTGTGTTGGCTTTACCACAGACACAGATGTTAGGCGGACTCCTTTTTTCATAAGGTTCTCATTATTAACTGAAACCAAGTTGAATATTTGACTGAAGGAAAGGACCATATCATTGTTTTCAGATTTTGCTCTATGACTTAACTGAACTACATCTGCCAGCTTTGGAAATACCAAGTACTTCTTGGCGCCAGTACTGGCGCCTTGCTCTATGACTACCATCTTAAGCGCTTCAGCTTGAGGAAGTCTAGTAACCATCAAAACAGTTTAATAAAACCTTAAAACTGTGATTACGAGTTACTCACTAGCTGACAGAGTGCTCTCAAATTTGTTCTATTTATGAATAATTTTGCAAAATAAGCAACTCACAGTAAACCGAATGCATGGCTGTAAATATGTAGCCTAGAAAGTTCACAAGATGTTTTTGTGATTTATGAAGTCTGTGTTATACTTGAAACCACATTTATTTAATAGATAGGCTGGCACTTCACAGGATAATTCAATCTGCTTCAAATCTATCCAAAGCCTTCGGGAAACATAAGGGATGCTCTGAATATAAATGCAATTCCACTTTTCACCTTTTTGCACTACTGTCTCTTAGCATAAATGTGAAAAGTATTACACTCTCCTAAAAGATCTCGCTTTGGAAAAAATGCTGTTGAAGATGAAAGAACACTACAGTTTGTGCTAACCCAAATATAAGAACTATTTTATAAAACAAATAAATTAAGGATTAAAATTCACTTTTCTGGATCTGTCCCAAGGTTATCTGAATTAAAATAAACAAAACATCATTCTTTCTTCCTCAGAAAGACCAAAAATCAAAGTGCCTACATTATATACCACTTATACAGCTGATGCTGAAAGGGGAATATAAATGCCAGAACAAGCTATTTTCAGAAAAAATAGTGCAAAAAAGGCCTCATATTAATATATTTTATATATCAAATGATGTAAATATTTAGCATTTCCAGATAATTAATTTTGTAATCTGAGCATAATCAATAGTTATTTCACTTACCATGCTGAATGTCCTTCATGTCTAAGTGAAGGCTAGACATTAATATTCCAACAGCTTGAGATCTTTTGTTACTTAACAACTTGACAACCTGCCAAAAGAAACAGAAGTATTACTATATTATGGAGGATAATGTACAAGATATTTTGCATTACTAATGACATATTCAAGAAATAGTTCTTTGTGGTCTATCTATATATACAAAAAATTATTATTCTTAGAATTTGCTTCTGCTGTATAAACCCATCACAAGTGTATGTAACTTTGTCACCTAGTTGAATTTAATCCTAAGAGAGTCATTATAAAGGTTCCCCAAGTCTTCCTTCTTCATTAGGATGCACACTTTACTTCACACTGATGTTACTAAGTGTATGAAACATGCTGTCAAATAAAAAAAATTCCAACTGCGTCTATCTTGGAATTGCTTTGGTTTCCAAAACCACACAATTAT
This sequence comes from Brachypodius melanocephalos, assembly GCA_013398615.1. Classification (NCBI taxonomy): domain Eukaryota; kingdom Metazoa; phylum Chordata; class Aves; order Passeriformes; family Pycnonotidae; genus Brachypodius; species Brachypodius melanocephalos. Next base: position 5,659,908 of record VZSR01003807.1, on the reverse strand, counting down.
TTCCATCTTTGATGTAAGTTAAAACTGTGAGAATTTGTATTTTATTTGAATGTTTGACGTAGTAGGCGCCAATATGAATTTTATTTTAAAATCAAAATAACCACGTACACATTGGGGTTTTCTTTGATCACTTCAAGGATTATAAAAGGTCAGAAATCTTTTTTTGTTTTCAAAATAGAAAAAGGAAAAAAACCAAATCAAGCCATCAAAAAGGCTTGCTTTAGGGGGTTAAAATCAATGATTAAAATAGACTTTCATACATGTTGCTTTTGCAAGCATAAAAGCAGCATGTAATTCACAGACTATCTTACTTAGGACTCTAGGTTGTTTGAATTTAACTTGATGTAAATTTTATATAATTCTTAGGAGAAACAAGTAATGCCAGAAAAGGACTCTCTTCTGTAAAACAACATGATTCTAGATGAAATAATTTTAAATGCCCAAATTCAACCATTGCATAGAAGAAAGAGGTTAATATTTACTCTACATAGGTTGCTGAGTTTTACACCGTACTAAACACACTGATGAAAACCTTTGTGAGTCACTTGGAGGAAAAAAGAAAAGACAGATAATTAAAACTGTTAGTTCATGTAAGGAAGCATATACGTATTTTTTCAAGTTACATTGCTACCGTTGTAGCAAAAGGAGGCTGTATTATCTACAGCCACACTGGCCAAATTATTTAAAAAATAATTAATTAATAGGAAAGAGATTGGGAAAAGTAGAATTAAGTTATTCAGGGTAAAGAATTTAATGATCCAATTCACATATTAAAAATTCAAAAAAGTACCCAGAAGATGTTTGCCCTGTGATTCCCTGATTCATTGCCAATTTTGATTCATTTACATTTTCATATACGGGTCTGTACACTGATGTTTGAAGAGTAGAAGAGAAGGAAAAGCCTGACCCTGAAGTAGTTCTGCCACTGGAACTAATTAAATTTGAGAAACTCACTGTACTTACAGTATAGGTTTTCTGAGGATGTGGTTGGCTGGCCAACTGTTTAATTTTATTTTTTCCTTTCTTAAATCTTCATAACCATTGATTATGAAGATATTTCATCCCCCTTTTCTCACAGATGCCAAACTAGCTGCAGTGGAGTGAAAATATAGCTGTAGAAACCCTGAAGATAAGGGACTAATGCCTGTGTCTCAAACATGAACAGCCAGATCACTGTGTGGCCAGCCAAGGGTCCTTGGTAATAACATGCTGTGAGAAGTAACAGGATGTGGCTGGAGAAGGGGGCCTTAAAGGGGTAGGGCAGCAATTTTCTGGGACAGAAATCCTTGGTCTGGCTCCTGGAGAGAAGCACAGCACGGTACAGTGCACATGCAGGAATGAGGGTGAGAAAAAGAATTGTTGACTAAAAGCCAACCCAGTAGAGGGGGGATCAAGACACCAGGACCCCCCGAAGCCCTCCAACCCATTTCCAGAAAGGTCTAGAGGAATGAACTGTGTATGATAACTGATTGCATAAAAAGCAAGAAAGGTATCTCCAGGGTGGGGAAAACTTATCTATAAATAGGTACCCCCATGAAGCTCAGATACACATGCTCCAGGGCTCTGGACATCCCAGTAGCTGAATGGACACTGGAGCAAGGACTGGTGATCTTTCTGCCTCCCTCTCTCCAATTTCTCTCATTCACTCTACCTCTTTATTCAAAACCTACCATTGTGTGCTTATGCTGGAAAATAAGGGAATAACATATCAACTTCCATGACAAGTGTGTAATTTGCTAATAAAACTTTGTAAGCTTTTACAGACCTTCTGACTTTTGCCATTCCCTTTTGACTGTGAGTGTCCGCACACCTGTGTGTTCCTTCCCTTTTGTGGTGGGATGCCTCAACAGCAAAAATACTGCTGCTTAACCAAAAATTTTAACATTGGAAAACAAGTATGTCATAACTGATGTTCACAAGATCAAAGACCCAAATTCAAGGCATGGCTACTGTCAAAAATCAACAAGAAACTCCTATGTAGCTTTTAATCCATTTAATATACTATTAGGAATTTAAAACTGAAGTCATATGGACTGAAATAGGATAGCGTAGTCAGATTTTTCTGAATTCAAATGTAAAACTAATGTAATTCAGAAAAATACAATTAGGATAGCCTGCACTAGTCTTCTAATATGCTATAATCATAAATATTTTTTAAATGGAAAAAAAAATCATTCAAGCCTGGAACTGAGATAAAGGTGGGTCAATATGAGATTTTCTGCTTGTAAAGAGAAGCTGTTATCCATTTATTTCTTTGCAGCTACAAATTAAAGTAGATCTTGGGTAGCAAGGTATAGACCAAATCTTTCTAAAAATTAAATTGCAATCTGTAATAGCAACCAAACAAGTATCTTCCATTCTATCAAAAAAAGAAAAAAAAAAAGTGTGTACAAAATTTCAAAAAGAACAGAATTTCTTCAACTGATGTTGCTACCAAATCAAACTTGCAGGAAAGGCAGAGCAACAAAAGAAAAATACAGTATGCTACAGTTCAAACACTTCACCCTAAAGTTGTGTATTCCAACAACATTGAAAAAAAAATGAATTTGCTAAACAACATATTGGGCCTACTGTTGATTTCAGCTCCTATTTTTATTGGTCAAGTCCAAAACATCTTATATTAGCAGCGTAACTAACTTGCTGGTGTCAGCATATAGTTGGAGTCCTTTGTTGCCTTTATTTTGAACTACAAGACCATCCCAAAGCTGAGAGAGTGAATTAAAAATCAAAGGCAAATTAATCAAAAAAATGCTATCAGAAAACAACACAAAGAGGCAAGAGCTCATCTGAAGTAACCTTGTAACCTTGAAGTAACTCCTCAGAGTCTGCAGAAATGGAGTAGAAATGGAAGTGATGCAGGATACTATCTTATCCAGGAGTAAGACAAAACAAAAGAAGAAAACTGAAAGTAAAATAGCTTTGTAATGTGGTCTTCCACAAAAAGAAAAAAAAAAAATTGCAACTGCATTCAGGTGTGAACCTACCTAGAACTGAGTTGACCTTTCCAAAGGAAGCAGAACTACTCTGTTCCCTCTTGGAGGCCCAAAGAACAGGGATGAGTTGGAGTCTGTTCTTGGGAATCTCCCACTTCTAATTCATCACCCATATACTCTTATATTTGCTTCAAATTGTGAAATCACAGCTTCTATCTTCCATCAGAATTCTAAAGCTCAGAGAGCTACTAAGATCGGGCTTACAGATACAACAAAGGGATCAACACTAGAGAAAAAGATAAGCAAATAAATTAACTATGTTGTTGTCATGCAGGCTAGAACATGATTCCTGTCCAGGGAGCAGGACCAGGCTTAGTGACCTAGTAGATCCTTTCAAGTCCTGGCTTAAAAGTTAGCAGGAAAAAGAAGCTGCTTTTTCTGAAAGTGAGCTGATAGACAGGAGAATAGCTAATTGCTGAGTGCTGCATCTTGAGAGCAATTAGAAGCAAAACAAAACATAAAAACCACTGTCCACATGAAGAATAAGTTATCTTTGCTGCCAAAATTCTGAACCATGATGCTATCAAAAGGGTGACAAAGAGTATAACTGTCAGGTGAATGAGTGCAGAACTGCAATAGATAAAGCAGTTTCACATAGCAGCTACCAACTTTCTCTAGTTTTATTTACAATGTAGGATTTATGTCAACTTTTATACTAATCTCTTTTATGCAGTTCATTCCCATTTCAGTCAATTGCATGAATACCAGAGTTTCCTCCAATAGAATGGATGTAACAATACAACACTAATTCAGAAAATATGAATATTAGCATAAATGCCTAAAGCAATTCCCACATTTAAAAGTAAAACAATAAAATAAATCAGCTGCATAGTCTGGGCCTACAGGCTACAGACAAGTGACGCCATTTAAAGGCAGAACAACAAAAGTTCGATAAATCCAATCTCTACAAGATCTAAAGCCTCAGACACAATACACGGCTCTTTTTTAGTCTGGATTCTGGAACTCTGCTTTAAACAATTTTTTTTAAAATAAATAAAAAAGGAAGCTAGAGATATTATCTGCAGCCTGAAGTCTAGGACAAACTTTCTAATTGTTGAGTGGTCCTCATTGTTGAACCGCAAACAAACTACATGCCAAATTTGTTCCTGATTGTTTAACACAAGCAAAAACAGTCAAAGAGATACTTAGTTCAAAGGTAATGCAAGACACATGTTTGATGAGAACCCCTAAGCAAAAAATATGAGGATTCATTTTCCTCAGAATAATATTTAGTTAATGCATGGAATTTTTCAATGATTCTTGCTTTCTGTTTCTGATTTTGAGCATTTAGAAAAATTATCCCAAGATTTTCACTGGTTAAGAAAAAACTACTGTACATTACACAAAATCACATGGAGGAAACCCCGCTTCACAAAGACCTATTGCTCATACATGTGGCAGAGAAGAGACAGAAACAACAAAGTTCCAAACAAAACATTAAGAGACAGGATCTGGGCAGCAATGCAGCCACCTTCTCACCAGGCATTGTGACAAGAAGTCTTTTCTGCAGATTCAGGTGTATTCCAAGTGTAAAATAGGCAATCACAGAAGTGGATCCATCATATCTTTCCCATGTGTATCTGTCTTGTAGGTATAACAGAATAATATACTCTTACAAGTCGGGGTTTTGTGTGTGTTGTGGGTTTTAGTTAACCTTTTGTTTGCCTTTTTTTGAAGGTAAATTTAGAAGTAACTTCTGTCTACTAGTAATGGCAGTTGTGAGAGTGAATACAGGGACTACTTCAAGCAGTGTGGTCACTTTTGTGTAGGAGATCAAAAACTTTTCCATAACATCTACAAAAAAACCCCTAACCCCTCCAAACCAACACCCAGTCCCAACTGTGTAACAATATATCTGTGCTGATGGCATGAAATGATTTAACTGAACTCACAGAGCATCAATAACAAAACATAATTTTCAGCATCTCTCTGGCACCTGTCCTAACCAAAATCTCCTCTGGAACCAAGCTAGTTTCTTTGCCCATTGAAGAATTTCATAATCTATATCTTTCTCATGTAATTTTAGATGCAAGTTATTGATGATTAGTGCAAATTAGTGAAGTCAAGCAGCCATATCTGAAACTTTATGCTTGAGGGTAGCAATGAAACATAATATTTACTTTTCATACATTTTCTCTATTACCCTGTTGTGTTATTTCATAAATAAAACTTTTACCAATATGGATGAGAAACAATTTATATCCTTTTGTGCCATTTTAGCACTAAAATGGCACTGACATTAACATCATAAAACTATTACTGTAGGAGTAATCTTTTAGTAAGAGATTGCTGCCCCAGTTAATATTAATAATTTATGATGTTAGGTGAAACTAGTTAAGTTAGATTAGCATTGTGTTCTTCAACAGAAGGTTGAGCAATAGCAAAATGTCCCTTACTAAAAAACAAGTACCACATTCTAACCACTCTGAGGACTGGAGTGGCATTTCATTTCCAGAAGTATTCTCTTCCCACAGCTTCTTTATATCCAACTTAAAATTCAAATACCCTGAAATCATAATCTAAACTGTTTCATTTATACATCTTTTGTGCACCTAAGCCTTTTGAAACCAAATGAAATTTTAGCTACCTACTATTTATATTGTGGGGTGGAAACAATGTTTAAAATATTAATGTCAATAGATTCGTAGTGGACTTTCCACATGAGAAAATCTTTAACATTTTTTCATTTACATGATAGATTATAAGCACATGGTCTGTGATTGAAAAGTTCATTGCAGTTACTTCAATAATATTTTCCAAAAGTACAGTTAGAGAATTACCATTAAAGTTTCTAAAATGATGATTCAAAAGTTAGGAAAGTAACCTATGCAAGTCAGCTCAGTCTGTTCTACATCCTTATTATGCTAACTAATATCAAGGTTTTCTGATTAGGTACCATTTTTCCACTGAATCCATTCAATGTACACTGGCCAATGTTTGCCATGAAAGTATATTCTTAATATTGCATTTACCATCATTCTTGAGTATGTGGCCTTCATCATGAGACCATTTTCTTCCTACTTTACTAATTAATTAATGTTTTAAGTGCTGCAACACTTTTAACTGCTAAAAAGCAATTTTTGACACAGATAACAGCTTAATTAATAAGTAATCATTATGGACTGTGCTCATTCCATGCAGGTGACACAAGCTATGGAAAGGGTTTCATGAAAAAACTACCCAGCCACATAATCAAAACTAGTAACTTGTAACTACATGGCATAGCTGAACAAGACACAAGAGTGAGTTCTACCCTCTGCTTGGGTCAAACAGCACAGGTTTGATGAGATTGACAATTTGGTTTAAAGGATCATCCAGGTTAAAAACACCCCGTTCTCACAAAACGTTTCTGAGTGAAATTACTTTAGGCAGAATAAGAGGTGACACAGAATCACAGCTAATGTGCTCTAGATTTTCAGCTGTCAGATCTCTTCAGTTATTCACTCCTTCCCCAGTTATTTTTCTTAATCTTCCTGTGTCTCCCTCTTGGCTCTGGCTTTCCAAACTACCAGTAAAATGTCAGAAAAAGAATCTTAAGGATTATACCTGAAGTCCATCCTAAATAACAGGAGCAAATCTATAATCTGTAAAGTGTCAAAATTCAAGACACCTTTTATACAACTAAAAATAACAAAATATAATAAAATTTCTCCATAATTCAAGTCTATGAAACTATGTAGACATGAGCAAAACCAGACCTTGTTTCCTTTCTTAACACTGGCAAAATGAGAGAGAAACAAATTGAGGGGGAAAAACTCAACCCAACAAAACTTGCAGTCTAAAGAGCTAAATTTTGGCAACTTTATAACAGGGATTTCTAATGAAAGTCAGACCACTTTAATAGGTAGCAATGGCATCCCCACCTACAAAATAGCCTATAAAGTACTTTCTTTGAAGATTTAGTAGGCATTCTCATTGAGTGAGCCTGCACACATTTACAGCAGCTGAGAATTTGATATATATGCATTAACAGTACAAAATAAATCAGTTTTTGCCATAGCACCAAATAAGAGATGATAAGAATAAAATCAGCTGCATTCACAAATAAATAATGACACTTTGTTCTTTCTCTTTCTTTAAAGTTCTGGAATGGATTTCAGTGCAGCCTTCATTCAATGCTAGGTGTAAAACTGATTTTTTTTAAGTGTTAGAGATTTATATTGTATTACTTGCAGATGAGCATGCTGAGAGAACAATTACAACCAATAGTTGGGTAGGATAAAATTAACTCATTCATTAAGAAAAAAACCCCCGAATTAACCCTGAGCAATAAGAATAATTTTACCACTTTAAAAAATGCTCACTATTCAGAAATAATTATATCATGGATATCTATATACATACACAAGAAACATGCATACACTCTGGCTTAGAGAATGAAAGCCCTATGTGCAGAACAGCAGTGTACTTCAAAATCATTAATCTTTCACCCACTAAAACATCCCAAAACTATCAAATCTTTCTACAGATTAGCTAGAATTCTCTCTCCTGCCCTGTGCAGAAATACATTTTTATTTTAGCTTGCAGCAAAAACTGTTTCATTAAAATCATATGTTTATACAGAGTACCAAATACTTTATACATTTGAAAGTTATCTGTACATTTTTTCATGACTACTATTTCCAGTGTAGCCAGTACTTTACATCCAATCCATCTAAGCAATACATTCACTCAGCAGACCCTGCATGTCAATGCAAGGAGCAAAACCAATTGCCAGACAAGAGCTTTTCTGGAAAGCAGCAGAGTGAGGTTCTGTTCTGTACAGTGCTTCTTCATAGTTCAACAGGTGACAAAGCACATCTGCTTCGTGTAAAATGTCCTTGTAAACATCACTACAGAAACACCATTTGTAAGATCTTTATGACACCCCTAACTATCATAGAAGCCATGTAAGTCAGTAACCACTTAAACATCACTTGGTGCTCCCTGTAAAAAACATACTTGTGGAATTACAGCCATGCTTTCCCCAAATAACTGTTTCTTTCTGCTAAATATATATAGATTTCATTATCCAAGTGTTTACTGCAATGTAAATTAAGAGAATTCTAAAAATGAAGTTCTGCATTCCAAATTGCTGAGAGGGCGTACATGGAATATGTTTGTGAAGCTGTTCTATTTCAATTGTCTTGTGGCAGTACTCTGAAAAACCCTAACTGGATTCTCACACATGAGTATTTAACTTTGACATTGCAATAAATGATAGCTCTAACCATAGTTCTAATGAAAGCCTGTTTATCTGTTTTGTCAATCTTTTCTCTCCAGATACTAAGACTTCTCTATTAGGTAATTTCTTTTTATTTTTGAGAGCACTACATTTGTTTGATTATCAGAGGAAGAGAAACAGAATTCTCTTGTGGGAATTAAGGTGGCTCACATAAATGTTTGTCCTAGGTACAGCAACTACATTGATTGCCTTAAACTTCTGTGTGGAAATTTCTGTCAGAAAAAAACTTGTTCTTTTCAAAGAAGTTAAGAACAATCAGTCATTTTAACTTATGTTTTGCTACTTTTTTTAAATTTATTGACAACATACCTAAATTTATAGCACTGCAAGAAAAAAAATTAGTATTAAAATCAACATCTAATGTTTATTCATAATTACTGCCTGTCTTTAAGCTCTCTTTACGCTGCAGAAGTAAATAGTCATGCTTTCTACTCTGTTGAGAGATTTTCATCACCAAAAGTTATGAAACGTGCAAGGACACACAGCATCACTTTTGTGTCCCATTTTTTTGCTTAAAAAACTATGATAGTAATTAAGAATAACCATTAAAAATGGCTTTTTCTAGAAGGAGGAAAGAAGAACAAAGGTCTTGCACTTTAGAGCTTTGCCGCAGGACAGCAAGATAGCAACAGAAGCTGACATTTCCTCCCATCTCAGTTAGTACTGCCTAGTGCAGCACAGTGGCACGTGTGTTTGCACTATCCTTCCCGTCCATCCAGAGAAAGGTTTTATCCAATGCCTTGGGATAATCATCCTAACTTCATCACCAGTTCTGTTGATTGCCACGAGTTTTGTTTTCAGCACAGCAAAGCACCTGACTGAAACATGTTTATGGGGGCAAGATCTCCAGATCGAAGAGGTGGAGAACTCACAGGTCACATTCAGATATAAGGTCTAGTGAGTAGAGATTTTAAAGAGTCCCACTTTGGATCCCATGTGGAATGAAGTCTTGTACAGCACTAACCTGCATGTCAAAAGATGATGGAAAAGAGCTGCCTAGCTTTGAATTGAGTACAGGAACATGAAACTGAGATAAAAACAAGAACTTTAATTGCTTTCTAGGAACCCACAGAAGACCATCCCCCTCACTGACCTGAAAGTTTAATTGAAGATTTCTTAGCACACCACCACAATTTTTACACAGATACAAAGAAGATTACAGCCAAATAGTCATGTAAACATTCAGATTCAATTATTTTGCTCTGGAGTTTAAACTGCTACATTTTAAAATATTCTTCCCATTTTTATTATATTGAACACCATTCTGTCTCGAGAAACTGGTTTGATTAATGTTGGATTTTTCCCAGCTGCCCTTGTCATTTATTGTCTGTATAAACTTCATATTCTTTATATACATAAACACAACACAAACTTAAAACCATTCTGATTAGTATAACAGCAGGAATTAGATTCTGAAGCATAATTTTTCTCTGAAGTCATGGTACTTCATATGCAACTCATTATTTAATGTATAAAATTAATCAGAATAATATATATACTACTCCTTGCACATCTGCAGTCAATTTCAAAGCATCATATATGCACCTAATTATTTTAATATTATTTTTGTTAAAGTGAATAAAGCAAAGATATTTTTAAGAAAATACATACTTGAAAAGTAATTTATGAGAAAAACGATCTTCAGTCTTTAACATGTACAGCTTTGAAATCCATCCTACATTCTCTCCTTTTCTTATTTTTCTATAGTGTGTATTTATACATGGTAACAATTCCACACCAGACATAATGCATCTCAGCTGCAAGCAAAAATCTGTCTTTATGTAAAAAGCAGCCTAGAAAAAATTTCAAATTAAACGAGTACTCACTTGTTTAGTCTTTGTTTTTGTAATGGTGTCCGAAATGGGTTTCTTCCTCTCTTTAACAGCTGTTTTAGAAAACAGTTCTTCAAACTCATGATAATCTATGGAAGGTTCTTCAATTTTTTCCCACACAAGTGAAGCACTAGAATCTCTAAAGTTAAGCAAAAGACCTATGTAGGGCAATGTCAAACTAAATAAGGTCACAAATGGAGGAATTAAAAAAATAAAATAGCAGCAATTTAAAAGTTTTTGCCTAAATTCTACTAGCAGCATTTTGATAAGAACTACTGTTGATTTTTCCTCATACTTTGGGGTTTTCTTCTTTTTTCATATGTGATATGATCAGGCTTATTTATATTCACCCACTCTACATGCATAGGAATAACAATAGGCTGTGTACAGGCTATAAAACATACAGACATGGACAGGGAGAGAAGTAGAAATAGACAGTTATTTACAGACCACCTGTGCAACAGTGGCAAGAACTTGAAAAGAAAGAATAAATTCATCATTAAATAACAGCAGATGGGTTTTAGAATTACTACTCAGAGATATAAGGAAGATATTTATACAGAAACTTTTTTCATGACCTGTAATGATCTTTTACAAACAAAAACTCCAAAAAACATCAACAACTGAAACCAAGTCATATCAAAGTAAGGGCTATCAGAATTGCTTTATGCAAATAAGTTGCAGATTAAATCTGAGTCTGCTGAGTGTATAAGGTGAAAAAAAAAGTATTTCTAAGTCACTGAAGAATGGAAAGAGAAGGATAGAATGCATTCAACATACATTCATCTGGAAGGAAGACACTACCAAAACTTGCAAGCTGCTCCAGAGACCAGTGCTACGTGGAAATTTGAGGGGAATCACAAATACAACATTTTGAAAAACATTTCACAGAACACTTGGTGGCACACCATCACCCCTGTATCTCAAATCTACATGTGACATATAGCCCCAAAAGACTCTGAAAATGGTACCATCAAAGAGCTTCCATGTGCAAATAACTTTTGTGCTCTTTAAAGAAAACAGGCACCCAGTTTGTACATCCAGCTACACATAAAATCCTGTTTGCATTGATGTTCTCTCAAAGACCAACCTAGCTGGAAAGACTTTTGCTAATGACAAACAATACTACCAAGACAGCCATAAAGCAAAACCACCACTCTACACAACTCTATGACTTACCTTTTACTATGGAGCTGAATTCTTGTCCAGTAAAGAGGCTTCATTGGCCGAGAAGGCTCTATCACGTGTTTCCTACTCCCTTTCTCCTGATTCATCCCCATTGCAAATAAACCAGATGGCAATGGAGGAGGAAGAAAACCCTGTGGCACTGCGGGGTAGCTGCCGCCCTGGACTGCTGCTGGAAGGGGTGGTGCGCTTCCAGGCAGCGGTGGTGGGGCTGGAGGAGGCATCCCCAACCCAGGCAAAGGAGGGGGTGGTGGAGGGACACCAGAACCAGGCAGAGGTGGTGGAGGGGGCACACCTACACCGGGTAGAGGTGGTGGAGGAGGTGGCGGGGGCACAGCTACACCAGGCAGAGGTGGTGGAGGAGGTGGCGGGGGCACAGCTACACCAGGCAGAGGTGGTGGAGGGGGCACACCTACACCAGGTAGAGGTGGTGGAGGAGGTGGAGGGGGCACAGCTGCACCAGGTAGAGGTGGAGGAGGGGAAACAGCTGCACCAGGCAGAGGTGGAGGAGGGGGAACAGCTGCACCAGGCAGAGGTGGTGGCGGAGGAGGAGGGGGTGGAATGCCCCCTCCAGGCAGAGGCGGGGGAGGTGGTGGCAGTCCTGCTCCAGGAAGCGGTGGTGCTGGGGGTGGCAATCCCAGGCCGGGGAGAGGAGGAGGTGGAGGAGGGACACCAGCTCCAGGTAAAGGTGGTGGTGGAGGGGGAGGTGGGATACCCCAACCAGGCAGAGGAGATGGGACTCCTGCTCCAGGCAGAGGTGGTGGTAGAGGTGGTGGAGGAAATCCAGGACAAGGGAGGAGAGGAGCAGGAGGCAGCATCGTTATCTCTCCACTTGACAAATGGGGAGGAGGAGGGAGAGGTGACATCATGGCACCTGGGAAAGAGTGTTCCAGGTGTGTCACTGCTGAGACAGCAGAAGAAGGGAGTCCTGAGCCAGGTAGGGGTGGTGGCAGTGGTAATCCTGCCGTAGACACGGGAGTAACAAAGGAATGGCCATGTGCTCCAGACAGAGGGGCAGCCTGTTCAGTCGCTGGCAGTGATGGGGGAATGCTACATGTGAGCTCTGGGGGCAAGGAAGGGAGATGTTCACTACAAGTTACGTCTACAGTACTTAGAGGCTGATGGGAAACTTGCATTTCAGTCTCTCCTTCAAATGCAAGGGACAAATCAGCTTTGGGTCCTGGAAGAGGTGACTGCGGTATACTCTGTACTGATTGGCTTGCATCCAGTGGCACTGAGATTAGCTTCGGCGACAGAATTAAGGAGATTTCAGAACAAAATGTGGGGTGTAGTTCTAGAGCTGGCAATTTCTGAGTAGCCCCTTCACTTTTGCCCCCTTGTAAGTGCGGTGGTGGGGGTGGCTGTGGCAGTGCACTGACTGAAGGCATTGTATGTGTTAGATAATCCTCTGTTGGTGACGTTTGTACAGATCTCGCCTGTGACACAGTCCTGGGTGTGGTCTCCTCTTCATTCCTTTGAAGAGTCACACTGCTGAGTTCCCCAGAGTCCGCGTGTGCGTGCTCATTTTCCTGCTCCCTCCCAGCAGTCTGTATCTCTGCGGCAGGAAACTGTTTCTCTAGTTCTGCAATTTTTGTCCTCAGATCCTCAATAGTTTGCTCGAGTTGTTGGATGACACTGGCACGCTCCTCAGATTTCACCTCAAAATCATCCTTTGAAAGAAAACAAATAATAAGTTCAAAAGATGGTAACATTCCTCACCATATAAAAAATTAAATTTAGATCAAGAATATTAGATCAAGAATACTAGTATTCCAGAGGTTCGAAAATAAGCTAGTTTCGTCAAGGCTATAAAAAGTGAGGAATCATTTTGGCTAGCTATATTTTAAGTGAAAGAAGACAGTTTAGGAAAATTACTTACTTCAGTATGACACTACCTTTGTCAGTACAAGCATATTTTAGACTGATTCTACTTGTCAAAAGCGAAAATCAGAAGCAACCCCTCCCTCCCTGCAAATATCCTGACCGAGAAAACAACCAACAGCTGAGCACAAGTACTGCAAGCATTTGCCTACACATGCATGTGAAGACATGGTGGTGGGAGGGCTCAGCATTGCTTTAATTCTGTTAATTGAAGAAATGTTAAGCATTTCTTTAAAGGGATGCACCATGCGTAACAGACTCAACATAGTATTGACCACTGCATTTCAGTATACACCTTAATGATACAATACAGATCAGGAATGCAGATGACTACAAATGCTGTTTTTTTGGAAAACAGCTAAAACGCAGAACAGAATAATTATGTTTTTCTCCAGACAGCATGACTAGGGAAGAAAAGAAGCAAGAAAAAACTAAGGGAGAACTTCTATTCTACTCCAAATTTGTAACTCCTCTGCCAAATGACAGACTGTGATAGGAAAGATTCCTGCCTGAAATGGTTATTCTGCACTTGAAGGTTTCACATTTTTTCTCTCTTTCTCTGAAGCATCTGATCCTGCCTGCTGTAGACTGAGTAGAGAAACCATTAACCTTAAAGGCACATTAACTCCTGCATTCTTAAAGAAATACCTGTAACAAACTGCACTAAATTTAATGGCTTTGTGTTTTCATCCAAACCTGCCAATAGAAGTGCCATTTGTGCTTATTCAGGATTGATGAACAGGAGCTAGGCATGGCCTTACAACAAAAAATCTTCTAATGAAAAAAATTATTTCCTAGCTGCATACATTTACTTTTTAGTACTTTTGTTTTCTCTTTCAGTTTAAAAAAAATCAGCTGCTCTTCAAGTACTTAGTTGAATTAAGTTGGTCATGCAACAGGTTTCAGAAGTGATTACAGCAAAACTTGTTTAGTGCCTTTTTATTCCCTTTTACCAAATCATATGCATCTCAGATGAGACCATAGGCTTGCTTAATAGGAAATATTTTAAATATTCAGATTATAGATTTTATAAAGAAGTCTAGAAATAATCATATGATGTTTGATATACCAATTGCCTTGATTTTTTCAGGAAAATATTTTTCTCATCTTTTGATACATGAAACTATTAAAAGAGTTTTTTTCTGGAAAAGAAAGTTATAACTTCCAGCTGGGCATTATTAATAAAATATAGTGTTCAATAATACTTAAAAAATGCTTCTGCACAGAATCAGTTTGCAAACATAAAACTTCAACTTCTTATTTATCTTAGAATTTCTTAGTTGTCCTAAAGCAATCTCAGAAGTAAAAAAGCAACAACATTTAAAACAATTATTGTTTGATTTTGAAGTACCATTATCAAAAATCTTACAAACTCTTAGATTGTTTGAACTTTCTGGAACAGCAATTTGAACCAAAAGTTATGTATGACAACGAGGTATCCCTGCCATATGTTGATGAAAAATGTAAAACAGAGAGAGGAACATGGAAAAATGGATAGTGAAGGAATTAACACAGACATAATAACAAACAGTATAATAAGAAGGAAAAAAGGCATTTCCACTACAAATTACTCATGTTGCTTCAGTCCATCCAGTTTCCTTTAATAACCTGATACTTCATAGCAGCAACAGTTTTGTTGAAAAATTTCTTAATAAAGGAGGAATACAATATTGTTTATTCCTTTGTTTCATCTGCTCTTATCCCCCTACCAGTCACCTGCAAATACAATAAGGCCTATCAGTTCTTCAAAAGGCAACACTATCAAAGGAAATGTGTTGCCAGGATTATTAAGGCCACACAGCAGTTTTCAGCTGAGATCAAATCCAGTTTCCCCAGACTGTAATTCTCCTAAGCTCCTATCTTACACTGTAAGAACACTCCACAAGGGTTTTATAAGAGATACAGTAAATTCATTTCTGCCATAAACAAACTGCAGCCAACAGGATTAAGCACAATGTTCAATGGCTCTGAAGAGATTTGCCTTAAAAATGGCTGATCTCAGTTCACTGTTTTAAACACTCTTCCATTCGGGAGATTAGATTCAACTTCCAACAAGAAAAAGAAGCAATACTTGAATACTGTAATTCTACATTAGCTGCAGGAAAAACCTAGAATTCACTGTTCTACAAGACAATTTACCCTGCAGATAATGAAACTTCTCTCAAAAGAGGAACTATTTTTAAAAGTTTTTTTAAAATGAGCAATCCAGGGAGATGAATTAGAAGTCCAGACAAGAAATGAAAATGTACTGATGAATTAAAGGGGCTGTTTAATCATGCCCTAAGAAGCAGTGTTCTGCTATCCTCAAGAAACAGCATTTTAAACAAGCTGGTGATTTCCTATCGTGTTATACCTAACAATCACCAACACATCCAGGTTTTCATAGAAACAGCATTAATATGAACAAACAAGACTTTGATGTGAATGAAGAGATATTTATCCAGAGGATATGATGTACTTAAATTTATTTGGTCTAAAAAACAAGGAAACCAAAAGCAAAACAAAACACAGCCCCAGTATTTATGTGTTTCAGTAATTATTTTAGACCAAGATATTTTTCACTTAGACTTTTAAGATGCCCTCAAAACAGTTTAATTGGATTTTTGCCTTTATCCTAGTTTAAAGTCAACCTCTAGATCGTAAAGGGCTTATCAAACAAATACAAGTCACAGAATGTTTCCACTATCCTCAACAAAGAAGGAAATCAAAACGATATAAATCCATTCAGAAATGAAAATTCTAGTATTTCCTTCGAGAATAAACAAGAGAATACTTATTTTTTTATATATGTAAAAGATGGTCAAAAGCTGTTGACAAGGACCAGAAGACTGAGTTTAAAAAACCCACACAAAATGAAAATAAAAGTGTCATTTTCAATCCAGGGGACAATTCCACAGCAGAAACCTACGGGGCTTAAAAGAGATATGAAGAAACTCTCTCTTGCCTAGAGTTCTTACCCAGGACCCAGGTACTGTGGAACAGTCTTCTTTCTGTAAAGAAAGAAAGAAAGAAAGGTGGAAGCTTAACCCTTGTTTTATCCTGATGGCTTAAGTATGAAAGAGCGAGCAGGAAAAAAACATTTCAGAGGTATGTGGCTATAGAACAGTGCCCAGCATTTCTCAAACAGGCTGTACGTGTTCCGTGTGCAATGAGTTGGATGCTCAGACTGGAACTGATCTCTTTGGGTTGCACTGATAGGATTGTTTGTCCATGGATCTGGAAATATTTGCTTTACTGGCTAAAGGTTGTACACTTGGATCTGCACACGTACATTACATATACAGTTCATTCCAATCTTGTCATGTTTTCCACATGTGCTTTTCAGATGTCCAGCAAAAAGCTGATCTATATAGATAGAATGCGTCCAGGGTCTTCAAACACGTAAAAGATCAGATTGCAGCTACCTCCTGCTACACAGTTGACAATCTAGTTTCTCAGACAAGTGACTGAAACCTATAGACCCTTCTGTAACTAAATTTCCAGGCAGAAAAACCCCCACATCTGTAAAAGTTAGCTCTAGTCTGTATGTATATATAGACATACATGTATGCGTGTCTGTATATATTTGTCTATATCTTTCTACCTCAGCTTTCATTCACTTATATGCTTTATGATCAGCCATAATGTATCTTTTTTTAAAATAAACATAATGACAGTTCTTATTGGTAATTTTGGCATATTTGAAAAATAAAGACATATTACAGTTTACTTTTAGAAGTTAATACCTTATACTGTTACAAGCCAAAAAGTTGCATCAGCAATTTGATAATTTACAGCAATTTGTCGCTTAGTGTCATCAAATTTCCTCTCTGGATGGAGTTTATATCTAGATGGTAAGATTATATTTGACTTGATTTTTTTTTTTTTTGCCAAAAACCTCGACTTTTTCGTTTCTCTACATCACAATTCATGAATCAGATTCTATGCTGCTACCTAGTTGCAAGAACACACAGGAAATAGAAGCATACAGTTAAACAGGATTAAGATGGCAAAATAAGGCCCCTCAGGTCTTCTACTAAATGTGCCTGGGAGCACTTGATGATACTAGGAGAGAACAGGAACTGGGAAGGATGCTCTTTCCAACTGCCCTGTTAATAAATGCCTCTTTTCTACGCGAAGTGAAATGTTTTTGAACGCGCACGCTCACCGAATGGCACAAAGTAGAGCCACAGTAAGAATTTAATTCAGTCAGAGAAATGTGATCTTTATTCAGGTTTCTCTCTTTAAAGCTGTCTCATTTTCAAAGCTACTTCTTGCAACTGCAGATCAACCTTAAGAAAAGGAGACACAACATTTAACAGGCATTTTTAGTGCTACAGTAATTGGCAAATGAGAAGTACTGGTGGAGATTTGATTTGCACTCAAACAAAATAGCATCCATCTAATTAATTCTCACATTTCCCTTAATCTCAAGGCCCATTGCAGCATTTTATTTTTACAGCAGTAGAAGCTGATTCAAAAGTTGGCAAACTTGCCAATAGCATCAGGGAGAATTGCTGAAGGAGTAGAATTAGTATTGGATACTAGTTTCTTCCTAAGACTACCTGATTAAATTTTTTGAGAGAAGCTTTTACTATTCTGAAGTTGTGCATATGGGAAAAGAGGTACACATTTTCACAATAGTCCATTTTTCTTCCTACATCTGCAAGGAAATGATGCAGAGCTCCCCAATATAGCAAAGAACAAGCAAGCCCTGAAACAAAAACAGGGTAGTGTACTGCCATGCCCAAAGTCACAAACTTATTTGTTAAGTGTGAGCTACTGTCCCACTCTGTGACACATTGCAACAGATGGATTACACCAGCCTGCACTGTGCTGGCAATGGATTAGGTAGCTGTTCCTGTCCTAAAGAGCTGGGATATGTCTAATCAACCTAGCGGTTTTGTAATCACCTATCATGTGTGACAAAAAAAAACCCCAAAACCATTACATGCAGGAATCAATAATTATTGAAATTCAAATAGTTCAAATAAACACAGAATCAACAGAGAACATACACCTTTGAAGAAAGATGCATGCATTGCAAATGCTGACTTGGAAAGCTGGAAGTCAGAGGAAAAAAAGAGCTTAGCTTCTTGAAGTTTCTGTTCCTGAACAGTTTGAATTCCTTACCCCTGAGCTAAGCATATTTCAGAGGATAAGATCTCAGTTCTTTACAGTACCCATTTTAATAAATAATCAACTTGAGATACATCAAAGATTGAAAGAGTTTTCTCTCTTTAAGGTGTAACTCTTAACTTAGTTGGAAAATAACCTTAGATTATCCCCAAGTTTTACCATGATAGAAATCTCAAAAGAATTTTTGTAACTACAGATAAGACAAGGTAAAATAAAATCTCACAGGACCACTGACCACCCTAGGAGATGCACAGGAGTCAAGTTTAATTACTGTAGTATTTCATATTATTACTTTAAACCTTCACAAATAACACTGATGGAAGCTTAACTCTTGCTTTATCCTGGTGGTTTGAGTATGAAAGAGCAGGAAAAAATACGCTGAGAGGTATGTGGCTATAGAACAGTCCCCAGCATTTCTCAAACAGGCTATGCATGTTCCATGTGCAATGAGGAATGTCCTGAGTGTCCAGGCTGAAAAGCCAACCAAAAACTCCCTCTCAAATCTTGAAGGTTTTTGTCCTGGCATAGATGAAATTTCACTGTTAGAGAGGCATGGAACAATACAGCAATAAATAAGACTTCAAAAAGGGTTTACCTATCCACATAGCTCAATTTAGCTCAGAAATTAATTTAACTGTACTATCACTCATACAGTGTAAAACAAGTATGTAAATGAGACTGGGTATTGAAAGAAAAGTTGAACTGTATTAATTTTAATATAACCTTATGTTACCTGTTTCTTTTATTTATTGTGCTGTGGATTGCAAAGAGACTGCTAGTGCAGATGAAAAGATCTCTAGAACATAGTCACTTATGTCAGCAGTCCATAAGCAACAGGTACATTAAAAGCCACAGATTTCCTTAAAAGTTGGAATAAAAACTGTCTGGATTCATTTTCTCCTCAATATTAGATTTCTTACTGAAATCCCTAATACATGATGAATGGCTTCCTTTCTTCTGTCACCTGTGTTTGTTCTGATACTAAAGTGTTTTGTTAGTTTTCCTGTGTAGCCAGGCCAAGGCAACAATTCATCCCATTCTATTAAAACAGAAAATCTGGCATACCTTCAACATTACTGCATAGACATATTAGAGAAAGGTGTTAAACCTTTTCATACCAGACCTTTCCCTGATTTTCAATTCTACTTGAAACTAACCAGCAACCTGGAAAGCAGTCATTGTGCAAATTAATTCTATTATTATTATTTTTGTGCTCTTTACATGCAACAATTGTAAGCTTTTATGCTAGAAATAACAATATGGATTCTACGAGCCAAAATGTGAACATTAATGGTTTAAATTTGAAGGGCTTGGAACACCTTTAGTCTCCAGCAGGGCAGATTAAGAAATGTAATGATTTTCCAGATGAACTTTGCCACATCCCGATAAGCAACTGTCCGGAGTATGATACTTCTACACAGTACTTGCCCTTTTCATCCAAGGGTTCAGCCAGACCACAAAATGGGAGGTTCACATATTGCTTTTGTCTTAGGCTTCCAACAGGGAATATGCAGCAAAAAAATACCCACAGTAAGAATAAATCTTTGTAGATACACTGAAGCATGAGTCTACTACTCACAATAGAAAAGGTCTGGAGAAATGGAATGAGAGGTTACATTTTACAAATGTATCCATGAACATGCTGAAGGAAGGGCCTGAAAGTCTCTCATCTTCTTTAAATACTTAAAAGTGTGAAAGCTATATTAAAAACAAAGCTCTATCACTTTGAGTGAAAGAACCTCAAAAAAAAAAAGCCAATCAAAATCAAGTAATCAAAAATTGGCTTCAGATATTGAGAAGTTAACTAAAATCTTTCTGGTATCATGGACATTAGAAAAACCCCCAATTTTTATATTTAGAAAAAGTTGAATAAACATAAAGAAAAATTATACATTCTGGAATAGAAGAGCTAGCTTTTAGGAAGAGTTTGGGGCTTGTTCTCTAAAGAATAAATACAAAGAAAAATAAGTATTAAAAAAACAGAAAAGGAAAAAAGTGATTTTACTGCTTTTATTTTTACCAATCTAAGATGGAACACATAATGATAACTTTTGATCTAAATATAAGTAGAAGATAAACTGATTACTCTGTCTTGTATCTAAAGAATTGAAATTATTTTCAGACTTACTTTTAAGTTCTCATTCAGGTTTGAGAGTACATAATTGTGGGGTTTTTTGTTGTTTGTTTTTAAGCTATTTAGGGTATTTCAAAGGTAAATGAATATTTATTTTTACTAAGAAAAGCATTTCTTATCTCCCTTTCTACACAGAGTGGAAAATCTCAGGACCTACACCGCTAAAAGGTAGCACCTGATATTTAATGCCAAGAGAAATATAAGAACTTGAAACAGTTCTCACTTTCGAGTGGAGGAGGTCTCTCAAATAATTCAAATCCACTTGCCAAATGAAATGTCCTGCTAGGAATGCCACAACAAGTTTTCTTTTCACATACTGATATGTACACACACACACAGAGACTTACACACATACACTTTTTCAAGCTACCTTTCTGTATCTCATGACATTTCTTCATCTGTTCTCTTCAATTTCTGTGGGATTCTTTATAAAAAAATCTTGAAAAGTACAAACTATAGTACCAAAAATATAAAATATTCTACATAATCCAAGTATAGGATGTTAGCATTGAACAAATAAAATCTGTTTTCACTGCTCTCCAAAAGATGAGAGAAATTTCATATGTAAATAATGGAACTTACAGTACAAATCATATTTTGATATAAAAGGAGTTTACAGATTTTTATCTGAAATAGGATTTCTCATTTAAAGAATTTAAGAAAAAAAAAGTATTTTAACAATTAATGAATACAGCTCATAAATTTTGCTCTAAGCAGTAATGCACAGATGGAATAAGAACTACCTCAATTTATCTATTTTCATGAGCACAAACAGTGAGCAGTCAGAGGAGGCGTGAACCAATTAAACAAAATTTTCAGTAAGTGTATAACTATCATGCATTTCCATTCCCTGGTCCCTAAGGGAAGTTACAGTACTCTGCTATTATTTTACAAGAAAGTCATTGTAAAAGGCAAGAGAAAAAATATTAATGCTTAGAATCAAACACAGACAGAAAAGCGATAATTCTTTCTATACAGTCTCTGTCCCATAGTTCTCTTTTTTCAAGAAGTGAAAGTCTCTCATTTATAGCCAAGGATTGTATTGCCAAACAATTCTTGCTAAAATAAATTTTCTCAGTTTTACGCTCATTCTCCTTTTCCCCCAGCAATTATTGCCCAGACCTTAAAGTTGGTGCTACATTTCCAAGAATTTGTATCTAAAATGACAAAACCCCCGTCTTTGTTGAAGTGTAAAGCACAGTCAGAATGTAAAAAGGAGAATGCTCACTATGATTAAAGGATGAAAATTCTGTATTATTATTATTGTTGCTATTATTATTAATATACATTATCGTAAAAGTCTGTCGTGAAGAAGCTGTGAAATGAGATTAATCACAAGAACCTGACCCACAGTTTCTTGAGAATTTTAATCAGTGACTGAAAGTACTTGAATTACAGGTCACTCACAGGAAATACAGGGTTTTAGAACACACATTTTCATCTTTTAGCTCTTATCAAAACAATGCATCAGAAACAGAGCAAGACTTACCATTTTGCCACTGACTAGACAAAGCAGGAAATACATGTTACCATCACCTCATACCCATACTCAGAGATGAGCAAAGTCCTAAGAAAAACCACCAAAAATCTAAGCTAACCTTGCTTGGAATAGGGTGTCAGAGGAAAAGGGTTTGTACATCACAACCTCCTAATGTCCACTCAGCCCTGAACCATGCTATGATTTTTATGTGTTTCAGATCTATGATATATGGCTGTCTCAAAGATAGTGGAAAAACAGAATAAAGAACCATTGAAACTAAAATGAGCACAGAAGTAAAACTTCATCTTGACATTAACATTAAGAACACAGATTAGAAAAACAAATTTTAATCTCACCATGACTAGGAGGAAGAGTGCAAAAATGTGTTAGTCTAACTCCACTGAAAATAATAAAATGTATTGTTTCTTTTAGAGAGGCAAACATTGCCTTCAAGCAAATTAACAGAAGTCGGTCCAAGTATTGTGAAGTCTGGATATAATACAAAACACTAATGTTTGTTCTGAGAATTAACTGCTTACATTTTTCACACAGGCATGACATTCTATACTCCTGTATTTTCATTTAAATATGTAGTCTGGGATTTGTATTCTATGTATAATGCCAATTAATTATGTAAGACACAATTTTTTCCTTTTTATTTTTTTTTAAACTTCTGCCTCATCGGAACTAAATAGAAAACGGGTTCACGATTGTGATTGAAGAAAAAAAAATCATCTTCAACAGAATATTTATTTAAATGATAGTAATTCAAAATTATTACTTCAAAGGCAGTCATCCAGAAGGCTGGTACTCCAAACCAAATGTTTTCTTTCACAGATTTAAAAAAACCCAAAACAACCAACCAAAAAAACAGTGACAGAGCAGTGCTTTCTAAATGTTTAGTGTTTTGAGGTGTTGGGAGGGTAGAGGATCTCCTTTGAGAGATGCTCAGATTGCTAAACCTTAGTTAGACTGAACAGAGGAAGTGTATGTACATTGTAAAGGGTAACTTATTAATTAGAAGAAAGCCACCGCTTTGACTGGGACAAAAAACCAACCAACCAAACACACACACACAGGAAAAGAAAAAACAAAAAAACCCCAAACCAACCCAAAAAACCAACAAAACAAACAAACAAACAAAAAAACCCCAAACCAAAAAACACAAAAAACCCCACCAACCCAGAAAAACCTTAAAAAAACCCCAACAACAAAAAAACAAAACCAAAAAACCAAAACGATTTTCCCGCTGTAGGCCGTCTGCAGGACCGCCCGGGAATGTCTCGCGAACACCTCGCAGTCCATTCAAAAATACTCAACTGCCATCTAGTGGCTCGGCAGGCAGACCTCTTTAGGGTGTCCTTCAGACTCTCTACATAAGTACTTCTTCCCTTGTTTCTGATATTCCTATTTGTCCTCTCATCCTTCTTTCACGGCCTGAGAAACCCCAACAGGATCAGATGGCAGTATTTAACTACAAAGTGGCTATGAGCCGGGTAGGAGGCAGCACAGACAGGAACAGACAGTCTCTACTTAAGCTACAATAAGGTCTCAACTCGGAGAATCTCACTTCATATTTCTAAAAGATTAGTTAATTTACCTGCTAAAGTTCTAAAAAAAAACCCCCCAAAAAATAAACCTGAAATGGCAGCATGTTTGAACTGAAAAGTAACTTCTAATACTAAGAATATAAGAGTTCCATCAATAAAACTTGAATCTTCTGCATAAAAGATATGTTTCACGATCACGAACATAAAAGACTTGATCCGCACTTGTCCTGGGATTCCACAAAGTTAAATTCCCCCTTACTGCCTGAGCAAAACTCTCTGCATTTCAGCAGTTCCTATGACCCCGGCAGTAAAGCCTTCTGCCAGGTTTGTATCACCTTGTTTCCTACAAGCTTTGTTTCTTTTACGTACGTTTTGGACAAAAGGTCATGTACTCTGAATGCTAACAAGAAAACACTATCTATCTACATATGCTTCCTGAAATTCACTGGCTTGAAGTTAAGATATGCCAATTCTAACACCGGACCTACAATTAGAATTTAAGTTCCTCCACATCACATATTACAAATTTGGGTTTATGTCTTGCAATATAAAAAAGCCCAGATACATACCTCTGAACTGTTTTAACTTTTTGTTTTCTAAATTTGGGTATGCTGGCATGATTTTTGCAGAACATTTACATTGGCACAGTTCCTAAATGAAGTTATACAATTCTATTCACTATCATTTGATTAATATGGAAATATCCAAAACATTTTCTTCTGTTACAGTCTATTTTCTCAATGAGACAATTGTATATAGTAGATCCTTTGGAATCATACCTTTTTTTTTTTTTTTTTTTTTTCCCCCCCACACAAGTATGTAACTTATTTTCCCTGCTGAAATCTAAGACTGTGGCAATCATATCATTGTAGGAAAAGAATTGTTTTAGAGTAACTGTTCATTTCTTCCTCCAGCCTTCTCTTCCCCCTTACAAAAAGTAACCTGTCAAATAGAAAAAGGATGGAAGGGGAATGGTACTTCTTCACAGTTTTTTTAATTAATAAATATCTCAAGAAAGAACATGCAAAATCAGACAGTGTTAAAAGTGCTGCAGCCAGAGAACTGTTTGTGAGCCAACAGAGGAAAGGTGCACAATTTTCCTCAGGTTCCTGTTGATGCCTGTGGTTCACTGCTCTTGTCTATAGTTGGTCTACATTCTGATAAAAACCATGTAATACCAAAATAAAACAGGCTTTATACCAGACTACAAGTGTCATAACAGTCTAAAGCAAGTTTATAAAATCTCCCCTTTTTAAAAATCCTGTTTTGTATTTCGCCATTTCAGACTAATCTTTCATCTACCTTCTTTATCTTACCTTCACCTATAAAGTATAATCTCTGAAACTTCTTTTGAGAGAGAGTTTTGGGCAGCATGCATGTTTCTGAGACAAATTCTAGTGGTGACATTTTATAATAATGAAAAGTAAATTCCAGTCCCACCAATGTTTTATACTTTCTAAACAGACTGATTATGTATCTATCTTAAAGGATTTCAGAACCTTTTTTCTTGTATTACTAAGTGTCAAAATTGGAACATTTCCAATATCACTAAGCTATTACCGTAAGGAATTATAATAAGTCAGTCAAAAACTAGCATAAGAAGAAAGGTCCCTGCTGAGAGAGGAGTTACCAGTAAAGTAGGGTGGTTAAGAATATTCTAAAGATACACTCCATGAGTCTGTTTTTATAAAGAAGAAAGTACCCTCAAGATGGCAAAACTTGGCTTGTAATTTAGTTTTTTAAGATTAGCATTGTTTCTCTATATGGCTGGAAAGTGCACCAATAGATTATGCAGTAGAAGCCTGGCACCTCAGAACTGTCAAAATTTTGTCTTTGCTTTTAGTACCAGTGGAGGTACTTGAATTCCAAAAAAGCCATATAATTTTGGTTGAGGATTTATTTGTTGGGTAAAATGCGGTGAACCAAACTAAACTAAGACAGAAACATTATGAGCATAAGAATTTTGTGATGACAAGATTTTCTGATGTAAATATAGTTTAAATAGTCAGTGTAATCTATCTTATAACCAAACTCTTAGAGACTGCAGCAGTCTGGCAAAACCTCTTCCCCTGAGGCGGGATTACAGGGACCAGGCATGAAGTGGCATGAAGTATTCATTATACCTGGATGCTGACAATTAAATAAATGTAGTAAAGGCTTTTTTTTTAAATTGTGTGGTCCATGGAATAGACTTTTATCACACATGATCAAAAATAGAAATATAAAATAATTCATAATATGGTGTATAAGACCAAGTGCTTTTAAGTGCCTTTCAAACAACTTTAGGTTTCTGTACCTGTGATGTCCCACTACTAACCAAAGCCTAATTTACATGTACTCATTTTACAATTAAAGGATTCTTTTTTTATCTTCATCTTTTTTGCTAAAAGTCTATTTCTACCTACCATGTAAGCAAAATCAAGCTACTCTGAAAAGTGAGATAAAACGTAAGGAAAATTGCAACGATAGTACAAAAGATCAGGGGTACAGACAGAAAAAAAATTGGCTCTTGCACAAAGTATGGCTGTTAAATCAGGTTTGAAGCTGGAGTTTCTAAATTAGGGCACTCGATTTTTCTCTTCTTCTTTCACTAAAGGAGTTGAGCCCAACAAAACTTTCTCTGTTTGTAGGGGGAGACTAAGCAGACATCGTTGCTATTTGGCATTTCAAAACCAGAGCTTGAAATGGCTGCCAATTTTTCTTATTTTTCCACTGCTTACCAATTCCTGTACTAAAAGCAAACACAGCCCCACATTCTCTTTCTTTTTTGGGGGGAACTGTAATTTTGAAAAATTAGATATTTTGGACTCAAAAAGCACTCTTAAAAATTTTCAGAAATTATCCTCTAAAATATGCCGATTATACCTAATATTGTAAAGATAAGGAAATGGAGAGGATATGTATGAAAAAGCCCCTTCAAGTGACATGAAAATATGGAATCCAGGCTGTACTACTTGTGCCTTTAATTTAAAATTATTCTGATTCTTTTTGCTAAATATTTATCATAACTGAGATAATTAGCACATCAGCACATCATGTTACAACTGTGTTCTGGCCAATTATCTTCAATTATATTAGTGGTATGTGGGAAATGTCTTTTCCCAAAGAAAGGAGAGGGAAGATGTCTGTGAGAAGACTTAGCTGATCAATACAAATTTTAAACTAGAGCTCTCTTTCATTTATGAAAGAAAAAGAAAAACAGAAAAGTCGCCTGCTGAGCTAACTTCAACCAGTGCTTCCTTTTTCAGAAATTAAGACTGTAGTCAACAAAAGAGGGTAGATCTCTAACAGAAACATGTTCTCTTAAAAGTGTACAAATAACACCAAGAATGATCTGATTGCAGAAAAGGATTTACCTACAAACATGATGGCCATTCTACTTTCTAGATGTTTTCATAGACTGATAAAGTTAAACACTGATGGATAGGTAGGATATGCTCAACTGCTTGGGACACTACAGAAATAATTTCAACATATACATTTTATCCATATACAGTTCCTCAAAAGGGAAAGCCCTCCACTCTTATTTCGAAAATAAACCAGAATGATGATGACATAATAGAGCAAAAACTTGAGATGACTTTCTGGAAGTGAGGTGATGGTTAGTTCTGCAGGTCAGTGATGAATAATAGTGTAGATTAGTAGTTCATGTTAGTGTCATAAGAGATCACCACGGAGTAAGAGGGATGGGGATCTCCTAAACACTAGCAAATGGAATTCAGCAATTGGACAACACACTAGGCTAGTTTTAAAAATAAAGAAAAGCAGTCAACCAAAAATAAATGCTATTCAAGTGATCATGCAGTGCTCCAGAGCTCCTGGTTAAACTTCCTTCTCATAACACTTTTTTAAAATAGGTAAAATAACTATGTATTCACAAACCTATTTTAATTAATTACATTTCCAATAAGAAAACAATTTATATAGGTAATTTCTTGCAATGAATTATAATACTAAAGACTGATTAAATATGCTCCTTACATGCAATAACTTTTGGGAAAAGTGCTTTTCCACAATAAATACTAGAAAACATTGCTAGTGAAACCTGAGTGACTGGAATATAAAAAATAGCATGAGAAAAATATATTTTAGGTTAAACTTAAAATACTGCAATGAAGAATTATTTTTTAAGATTATTTTAATTAATAAGCTGCAGTTTCAAAATGTTCCATATTACGAAGGTAGAAGAATTTAGGTAACCAACTAGAAGAACT
The DNA here is from genome assembly GCA_013398615.1 of Brachypodius melanocephalos. Lineage (NCBI taxonomy): Eukaryota > Metazoa > Chordata > Aves > Passeriformes > Pycnonotidae > Brachypodius > Brachypodius melanocephalos. The sequence goes on along the minus strand of VZSR01003807.1, from coordinate 5,632,297 downwards.
CTTTAAATTTATCTGGTAAGACAAGCCACAAAGTTAATACACATACTCTTCCCAGTCATGGCTCACAAAACACATGATCAAGCTCAAATTAAATTTGCAAGTCTAATAATCAGTAGTATGTATTTAACTATGCATTGCTTATTTTTCCCTGAAAAGCAAATCCCTGTCCATTTTCACAAATTCTGCTTGATACAGTGATGCTTGAATTAACTTGTCACTAACACAAGAAGCCCTACAAACACCAAAAAAATCCTTAAACCCTACAACAAAACACCCAGCAAACCAAAAGAAACAAAAAACACCTCATAAAAACCCCAAAACAAACTCAAAGGGGGAAACAAGGGGAAAAAGCTGGGAAACAGAGGAGGAAGAAAAGAGATTCCAAGAGCTTTTTTGTCACTGCTTTTTTCAAACCAAGATTTCAGAACTTAGCCTTCCTTCTAATGACTTCCAGAACAACTGAACAGTGTTATCCACAAGTAAGAGAAGTCTGTTTCGTGTTGAGGAAACAGAATTTGAAGTTCCTCAGCCCCATTAAACACCACCTTTAATGACAAATAGATCATGTATGGTGACATGCTAAAAAAGTAAATAGATTTTGTTTCTGTGGCATAAGTCCAACCCAGACTGTCTCCACTGTCTATTATCATCTCCTTTTTAAGTCCAGCGTGGCCCTCTAAACCAGTTCTCATATTACCCCTGCTGTAATCCTGAGGAGAGAGTCAGAAAAAAGTCCCTGCTGCTATTACTCACATGCACTTCTGTAGATTAGCTATTATAATAAGATCTTTTTTAACTATTCCTTACGTGTGCCATCAGAGAGTTAACTCACTTTTGAGTGGACAATAACATTTTGTAAGAATCACCTTAGGCAGGCAGAAACCTTCAATCATTATACCTAGATACACTAAGGAGCATATAAATCATCCTCACTTTGGATTTTTTTTTTTTGATACAGAACATTTAGTGCACAAAACTATTTCAAAAATGTCTGAAAAGAAGTACTGCATTTTGCTCTCTTTTAAAAAAATTATAAGCCTTTCTGTTAGAATCTTACCTGTGCCTGTTGAACACCACTAATGCGTTTCTCCTCTGTTTCTAGGACTGTAGATTTCACCTCTGAATTTGAAAAGAAGATACAGATTTTAAAATACTATAAATAAAAAAATTGACTGATCTTTTGAAATACACAGTTAAGAAATTCGTGAAAGGAGTGTAAAGTTAAAAAGAATGTTAACTGTCCCACTTTCCAAATTATTCTAAAATTTATCTGTCCTGAAAATGGATGACTGTTGCCAAATATGTTTTCCTTTCTTCCACTACCACAGAAATTTGAAAATTCCACAATGACATAGGTAGTAATACAGATCTTAAAAACAGAGCAAAACATAAGACACTCTGCAACTAGATCCTATTTCTTATTTTAAAACCTGGTCACTTTTTGGACCTTAAAGAACCATATTGTGTCTCAGTTTCCTTCCCCAATAGGAAAAAATCACAAGAAGGAAAACAAGCAAACAACTCTCCAGCAACTACACACTGCAAAGATCTTGAATCAGTTTAGGAGCTACTGCTAATGATGCCTCTTTGCTGATCATAGCCCATTTATTCACACATAACAGGAATAGAACTATTTTTCTTACACGTGCCCAGAGACTATATGTGTGGCATTTCTCCTATATATTTAAATGTACCACTATTCAACAGGAAAATCTCTTGACCATTTGCAAAAAGAATGAAGCAGCTGTGAACCAGAGCCTCTGGATTCCCAATTCCTAGATATTTGGCCTCCTCACAGCTTTCAATCCCAGCTGTTGGGAAGTGAGACATACAAGGAAGAAGTTTCATTGCAAGTGTGAGTTATGTTACAAGGCTTGAAAATTAGCAATCCACAACTTTTCTTTTTTTTTTTTAACCTGAATGTGGATAAGATGCACCTAGCAAGAAATAACTCATCATGTAGATTTCAGATTTCTCTGTGTTTGAAAGAGATGTCAGTATCTATTTGATCATTGTTCACAACAGATTTATTCTATGCTGATTTTCTAGTATTAGACATGCACCCACAATGCTTAATGTTTCCTGCCGTGCAAATTAGTACAATTATCTCCGTTACATAAAAGTGCTTAAAAAATAGGAACAGGATGCTCCTGTGTATTGGTCAATATTTAACAATTTGACAGAGTTGTTTAGCTTATTTTTACCTCAGAAATGTTATCCTTCATAAAAGGATTCTAAACATAGCATTTTTGTTAAGCAAAATGTAAAAAAACAACCCAAACACTACCACCACAGTTAGAAAAAAAAAAGTTTGGGAAAGGAAAAATGATGTATGATTAATGAAACCTTTGCTTTAAACCAAATCAAATAATTTTTTTGATTGTTTGGGGTTTTTTTTTCCTCTTTTTTTTTCAGGCTCTAACTTAGATTTCAGGTTGTAAACCCACACTGATATTTAGTGGGCTGAGATGGTTTCGTTTTGCAGAAATTGCATAATCTTTGAATATCCTAACAAGTGGTTGAACAGCCACATGGCAGATGGGATGACTGAGCCCTAGTGCCAGCTTACTTTTCTTTTCCTATATGTTAAGCAGAATAATGGCATCAGCAAAGAATTAAAATAATTGAATTGCAAATACTCTGTTGAGTTTAGATTCAGGTAATGTGCTGAGGTGTGATAATGGTAGAGTGAAATGCTATAAGAAAAGACAGATTTCGGTGTTCAAATAGAAAATTAGTCCCATACACATTGACCTTACTGTGATGCTGGCTTATTTTGTCCAAAACCTTAACTGAATCCAGAACTGAAAAATGTTTTTAGCATAAGCATTTCCTTACTTGAACCCAAATTCATATTAGGTATTTCCAAATATCTGTTTCTAAATAAAGAACCAACCTAAAAATTCCCAAACAACAATAATCAACATGACTAAACCCACTGTCCCAAAACCACCAAAACTCCCAGCCACTCTAATAGCATCCAGCAATGCTTTACATGATGCAGAGCATACAGCAAGGCTATTAAATGTAAACGATACTAAACAGATGAATTTACCACTCTGCTAATTTAGGACAGATTACCTAAAACCTGGCAGAATTTTGTCTTGCCTTGCTTAAAGCTTGAAGACCTAGTATTGTTCTAATGGTAATGTATGTAATAAAAACAAAGATTCTACAAAAACATCCTGCTGCATTCCTCTCTCAATCAAGGCTTTTGTCTAAAATGCACGTTTTTGTTTATGAGCTATTGTTTCTGATGTTAATATATCTCTTTAATCCCAGCAGCAATAATTACATATAACACAAAATAAAGCTACCCTGCATACAATAACTTAAACCTTTAAAAAAAGTTTGTGCTCTACACACTTCTAAGTTGTAAATACACAAAATAATTTAGTTACAAATTTTGAGAGAGATGTTTATCCTCAGGTTCCACATCACTCACCTCCAGGTTCTTCCAAATGGCAAGCATGTGAACAATTAAAGAAAGTTAAATTATTCATCTGCCTCAATTATATAAAAAAAAATTTAACTTTTCCTTTTCCTCCATGCCCTACATTGAAAAATCACACCAAAAATTCAATAAATACATCTTAAGAACTACTTATATTAAACTTAGAAAAAATCCAAATACACAATTTTTCACTTCATTTTTAACCCTATCTCTTAATATTTTTACTTTTTTTTTTTTGAGAGGACAGTGGCTGAGATGAGGAACAGACAAATCCTATAAACTTTACATCTATATAGTAGGTATAATAAACAGAAAAGCATAGGATGGAAGCTTTGCATTCACATACAAAATTAATACACTTAAAAATTTGTATTATTGTCCTTTTGACAGACATCCACTTCTAATTGTATCTTTACATTTCAAAATATTTTACATTATCACCATTCTTCTAGATTTTAGAGAAACTAAACTCTGGACTTATATCAACCTCTCCTGGGCTAAAAATCAAAATAATTTAATTTGAAATTCACCCTTTTGTTTTTCCATTGCACAGTGTGTTCATAAATACTGTGATCACGCATCAATTAGCTAAATCTCCTGGCTAAGAAACACAACTCTCAGAATAGATGGCAGTGAATTCTACCACCACATTTTCACTGAATGCAACATAAAACAGGAGATCATTGGTTAAAAACTGGACTAGCTCAACCATCCAGCACTGCAGAGTTCCAGACTTTTAATTGCATCAGTGAGATGGATGTAGAAATGTTTCCTTGATCTCCAATATAATTCTTTTGCAGAATAATACAGCAGTATTGCATTTTTGTTGGCATCACTTGTTTTGCTTGTGGACACTGAAATAAGTGATACCAGTAAAAGTAAACTGTTGCCATGGTAAAAGGTGTCCATGCAAGAAATTGCTCATGTTCCAGAGAAGTGGCAGAGAAATCCCAAAGAGAAGCAAATCTGAAATTAACTCCACCCAAAGCCTGTAAGTGATGCAAAGAGATCTGTTGAAATAATGACTTAACTCTTCAAATCTGAGCAATGAAAAGGAGGAGTGGACAGGGATGGAAAAATTGAGAATATCCAGTGGCTCTTTGTGGAGGACATGGGGATGAATGCAGTCTACAATTTTGAGAGCTGCCGAATACTAGCTAATGGAAAGCAAAGCCTCCAAGAACCTGTGGTATTTATGGATCAACACTACTAACAGAAAACAGGCTTGAAATCCTCTTCTAAATTTCTTTGTCAACTACAAGGGAGGTTTGTTTCTTGCTTGGTTTTAATTTTCAGTGTAAACAAAGCTCTTAAAGAACGTGACAAAGATTGCAAAAATTCGGTTGGGAGCATAACTTCACAAATTTTAAGGTAAACTGACTTTGTAAACAAGACCTTATTTTATTTTTTCAGATGTGGTTCTCCTACCCCTCTGTCAGCCCAGGTCTGCTGAATCTACAAAGGAATACCTTATATCACTAATAACCTTCAGTATAGCACCAGTTGTCTTCTGAAGTTTTCCCTATTTCTAAGAAGAAAAAAGAACTCATATCTCATAGCTCTGAAGGTATGTAAACTGGAAAAGAATAAAGATCGCAGCACCTGGCAAAATCCATTACTCAACAGATGCCAGGTACACATCTTGGTTTCTAGCAAAATGAATGCATTTTTGGTGATTTTTTAAAATTAGATTCATACTAGCTGACATTATTTCTGATGATAATCCAAGATTCTCAAAACCAGGTGTTTGTTAGTAGCTAAGGTACAAAGTTTATATTTCATATTCTAAAACACAACAGCTTCCTCTATCCTATACATTTATCTTCTCTGTGTCCAAAAACTGTACCTTCTTCTGAAGTTTTGAGCCTTTGTTCTTCATCTGGAGGTTTGGGTGGAGGCCATGCAGATGGAATTCTCCTTGGAAAGCTTCCTTCAATGTAATCTGTTGAATGTGTGGGTTGGCTAACTGCAGCCCAAGTATAAAGCTGGTCTTGCTGTGATTTAAAAAGAAAAAAAAAAAGTGGAAAAGTTCATACAGAAAGACAAGGTCAAAATGTGTAAGCTTTTGTTTCCATACAAATAACTCAATATTCCCTGTTTCAAGACAGATTTGGTTTTACGCTCTTCAGTCTGATAAAGACTTAAGATAAATCTATGTTAAAATAGTTATGTTCATTAACAACAGAAAATGCAGCTTTTAGTTTTCTACAACCCAACAGCACATTAGGATACAGTTCAGCACTTTTTTGAGTAAGGAACTCTTTACCACTTCTTTTCTTAGAAGAACCCATTCTGTCCATCATGACTGCACTTTGTTACATACAGCCAGTTTTATGGCTTGGAGGGAAATATTTCTCTCCACACCGTACATAATCGTTTTATACCAAATGCACAAGCAAGGAAAATTAACAGAATTATTTCAGCAGAAATCAAACTGATATATGCACTCTTTGCAGCCCTATTTTTATCATTTCCATTTTAGTATTTTTAGAAAAGGAGGTAAAAATGTGGATTTTCTTATGGAGTAAAATGAAAAAAACCCCAATCCAACAGCTAAAGGTATTCTCAGTCCTCCCTTATTGCTCAATAGCTTTGAGTTTGATTAAAAGTAGGACACAGAGATTCTGATGAAAACTAGGGCAAACTTATGCTTTAAGCTAACAGTAAGATTTTAGATGACCACAATTCAAGTTATTCTTATTATTCTTCTAGTTATTCTTGTGACTCTCAGTTTGCATCAGCATGCACACCTTGTGATTAAAGATTTAGAATACTGTAAATTCTGTAGAGATCACTCACAGCAATTGCAAAAGTAACCTAGCAAATGATACAAATATTGTAGCACAGAATTAGAAAAATAATCCAGTCATAGGATGAAAATAGTCATACCACAGTAATGCCGTCTTACAAAGATGAGGTTCATTAGACTTCATTCATTCTATTGCCTAAGTAAAAACTGGAACATATTTCATTTTAGATTAAACCTTTTTTTTTTTTTTTTTTTTAAATTTGACAGATAATATACTTTGAAGAGATATGCAGAAAGAAGAAAATGCTTCTCATTTTGGGATAATCACTATTCTATATTTCTACTTGCTTAAAAATAAATTGTTGTACGAGTGCAAATGTTCAATTGGGAGCAACTTACTTGGAACAGACAAATGCTGGTAATAAAGTAAAAACCTTTGTTTTACAGAGGGTGCCTCAGTCAGGGTCAAAGGAAGCTCATTAGACCTTCCCAGGATGAAAAACATGGCAAAATCCAGACACGTACATTGACTTTAGATAAAGGTAAAAATAAATGGATAAAAAGCTTAAGAAAAAAATAACATCAGGTTCTTTACGTAGCCCTGAACTCTATGTTCCTTGAAAAACCTGTCCATTAGAGTAGCATTACTATGCTACTCTATCTGAACGTCTGAAAAGGCTTGATTAATTCAGTTGTTTGAGTCACTTAATTATTTCCTTTAGTCTCTTTAGAGCTTTTTAGAGGACATATATTTCTGAGTTTCTAACCAACTTCCAATACTGTTTCAGTAAAAGGGAGGGGGAGTCCTACCTGTACACATTGTGTGATGAAAAAGTGCTAGATTTTGCTATTTGTCATATTTCTGCACCATTTAAATCTCAAAAACACAGAAGCAAATAAGACTTGAAAAAGTCATTGAGAAAAACCAGAACAATTTTTTTTCTTGCCCACTCTACCACCTTTTACAGTCCAGGGAACACAGGGAAGAACATGCTTTGCACAGAGTTAACTGGCTAAGCACAGATGACTTTCAGTAGAGTCACATGTAGGGTTATAGGGCAGTAAAACAAAAGACAACTGACTGTAGGTTATGTTGACATAGCATAAATGAGGAAGACAAACAGTTCAACTGTTCCTGGACATGACATTTCACCATGCCAGTTCTTGAAAGTTCTAATACCATAACTTAGCAACAGATTCTTGAAATAAGATTAGTCTACATGAATCAAGATGTGTTAATAAAAAACTCCTCAGAATTATTGTACAGATGGTATACATTATGAAGGTAAGAAAATATGAAGTACCTATGTTCCTGCTGATATAATTTATGACATAGAAAACATGAGCAGTTATAAATTAAAACATCACTCAATTTGATAAAAACTCTTAACCCAGCACAGGAGCTTTGTTAAAAAGTATAAAAGCGAATATAAAAGACAGTATTTTTTGTTTGTATTGCATTTGGGGGGGGATTTCTTTATTTTCTATTCAATACAGAGAAGGACAATAGAATAGACTCCTCATGTAATGGAAATTTACAGATGTAAATGTAAATTTTCAAAAATGCCTCCAAGGGACTTGCACTACAATTGAAAGCATATTCTTTTTCAACATATAAGCAAGGTATTTAACAACTACTTTCAGATTACTTGGAAGCTTATAAATGTAATTTAAAATATGAAAAAACCCTCATGACAGAAAGGTAGTCTGAAGCTCTGGATGGCAAGTTGATAGTCCATAAATTACACTTTAAAAGGGAAAAGATTAACCCTGTCTCTACTTTCATGCCCTTCAAAAGATACAAATCATTTGTATGCCCTAATTCTTACACACTGAAGCTATGGTCCAAAACCTAATCCTCTTTATGTTTTGTCTTTAGCTCCTTGTCAGTTAATATACTAACCCATCTCATTTCTCCTTTTTCAAATCTGATAATGTCATAAATGTGCATGATTATTAGAACAGTTTGAAGAAAGAGCTATGCAGCCAATTCTGTGATGCTGAAGTCCTGTTCAAGCAAAAGAAACAAAATAATCAAAATTTTAAAAAAAAATCCAGATTTGTTTTTAGAATTAATAATTACAAGGCAATCATCCATGAACCTAGATTTCCACATTCAAATTTTTCTCCTTTAATCTTCACATTACAGGGCAATTTTTACTAAATATTATTATATATACAATCAGTGAATACTCTTACCGTGATCAAGTTTTGGATGCATCTGGAATTTCGCCTTCATCTTGCTCAAACTCCATTTAGTCTTTAAAGCATCTTTTTCATGGGAGAAAAATTACGTACATATCCTTGTAATGCATGATCTCAGTTTTACATATTCAGACTCATATCTGGGCAGACACTGGAAGCTTCAAGCTGTCTGAGTCCAGTGCACAATGTAGAGTTCTCGTTTCCACACATCCTTACACAGCACTTTCCACTGGCTCTTAAAAGTGCAGAGCATCTGCACATGGGCGAGGCAAACTGCCTGCAGGATCTGATGGTACCTAATCAATATACATTTTACCACTTATAGATGCTAGCATTTAGAGTCACTGAGAGTCAGGTCTGTAGTTTAACTCGCTCTCTTCCCAGACAGCTCTCAATATACACAGACAATAGCTTTTTGTTACAACTTTTCATTCTTTGGTACCACAGCATTACACTTCAACTACACAATAAATTAAATATTAAATGTTCACTTCACTGCTTGAGCCTCTTTCCAGCTCATCTTTAAAGATGAAAATGAGTGTTGGAAGCTACTCAAAGGAAGGCCTCTAGCAAATGCCCTGTGACTGGTGAAGCCAAAACTAGGGCCATGAGTTAGACCTGCAGCAAACATCATAAGTCACTCTGGCAGGCCTGGGCCTTTCAGAAAAGGGGTCACATGTTTTTCACACAGAGAGACAAGTTTTGTTCCCTGGGCCACAGACTGAATTACAGATTAGTTTATCCCTCACTGTAGGAATATAATATGCAACCTTGAATGCATGCTACATTGCTCCTAGAGATATATAGGTAGAATAACCTTCTGCTCAATGTCATTTCAGATTTCAATCAACTGTTTGTCTGCTTCCAGTTCAAAGAACAAAAATAGCCATTGTGAGAAAGCCCTAAAAGAGGTATAGGAGATGGAGTTGAAATAGTAATAGGTATATACACTCTTGCTCCAAATGGCTGCAAAAGCATGAATTAGCAATGTGAGGATCAAGGGGGAAAAAAATCTGACCACAAGTATTTAGACAATTCTCAAGGAAAAAAAGAAATCAAAGCAGTCAGGTGGGAAAGATGAGGCAATACAGCAGCACGATGCTCTAGTATGGGGTAGCAGTCGAGGGAGGAAGTATTTTAGCAGTATCTCTAAACTTTCTCACATGAGAGTGCATTAGTACCAACTTGCCTGATGGTTCCTTTGTTGAGCCGTGATGCAATAAGGATCTATTTTGCATAATTTTTTTTATAATAGAAAACTTGACCTTTTTTCCCACTAGAACCATAAACATTAAAAATTATCCTGAAAACGGAAGAACAGAAGTGTTGGCATCTTTTCAGGCAAGTATAAATGGGCCAGGAGTAAACACAGAGCATAGCTACAAGAAGGTTCCTACTCATCAAACCGTGCTGGATGATATTCTTTCAGTGGGAAGCAATTGAAGAATGGGGAGAGGAAAAAGTGTAACTGCATTTAAGATGGAATGAGATAAACTCATAGAGGAATTCCATTTTGTGTTACTTGGGATAAGAAGGGACCAGACTCCATGTCTCAGAGGTGTTTTCCAGGCTAAGAGCTATACAGAGCTTGTCCATATTTGTATAAAATTTCTTGGCATTTAGTCTGTTTCAAGTGCATAGAAGGAATGAATATTTTTCCCTTTCAGTAGGTTTAATCATTCTAGTATACTAAGTGTACAGCCTTTAAGATGAAAGAAAGTCAACTGCATGTTCTCCACTGAATACAAAGAGTTACAAAGAGTTAATTCTAGAAGCAAGGTTTTAGTTTGAGAAACTAGAGCCAGACTACCTCAAAATGCTCTTATCAGCAGGAGACTGCTTTATTTTAAGCAGCTTTTAAAATAAAGAAATCAATACTTTTAAGAATGGGGAAAGTGGTTTACTTTTTGAGGACAGCTTCAGTAACAAAGCTCTGTCTTGCCACTGGCAGAACCAGAGCAGTGATTAAACACGGCCCTTGACTTGTGCTATCTTTGGCTGCACTAGTGAGCACAGATGCTTTCCAAGGCTGAAAAACAGCAAGTCCTTCATAATACTATAATATATAGCTGAAGCAGCACTTTATCCTTCTAAACTAAATTTGTTACATAAGCATTTTATTTGACTCAAAGGGATTTTTTCTTTTCAGGGAACCAATGTGCCTCAACAATGAATTTAAAACACTTCAAGTGTCAAAAATCATGCAACATTTATTTCCCATGAAATGACTTCAGCTTCTTCAACCAAAGACAAAATCATGTTTGATCCCATCAAAGTTTGCTCAGGATTCAACCTTATATCCCACGAGAGCAAAGAGAGCCAGTAGCCCTGCAGTTAGAGCTCTCAGAGGGAAAGGAAATCAGGAAACTAAATTTCAGATTTCCACTTCTATTCTCATTCTGTTCCAGTGTTGTTGTCTCGGTCTTCCTGATCCCCAGTACCTTCTACATTTAATAGAGCTTAATAGGTTCAACTGGTGAGGTTACAGTAAACTTTCCTTGGAAGAAGGAACAGTGGCCAGCCTTCAAGGAAGCAGGTCAAGACCCAGCCTCTCTACACATCCAACTATAACATATTAAAGGCAACACTTGGAAGGCCACATCCCAAGACCACTAGGTTATCAGCCACTACTGACATGACCTGAGGGTTTGTCCTCTCACTGACTTGTCAGAAAATGTAAGCTGAGACAAGAAGCTTCCTCATCAGGAATTGTTTTCATTTACACTGACATGGTTTTTCCATTAGTTTGGATTCTGAAAAAGCTGAATTATCTGAATAAAACTGCTTCACTAGAAAATTTGTTTCACCTCTATGAGATTCAACAATGTAATTTTTACTACTGTAAAAACTCTCTTGAAAGAGATATGCAATATATGCAAATTCAACCCTCAATTTAATTGCAATTCCAAGTGAGAAAGGACATCTTTTTATGACTGACATTCTGAAGAAAGAGAACTAACCTACAGAAAGTCATAAAATATAAATATCTCTTGAGGTGACAGGCTGACCACCACCTTCACCATATACACAGTGATACTAAAAAATTTAAACAGATGGTGCAAACCTAACATTCAGTATATGGCTCTTGAAGCAATTCTTCAGAACAACAAGCAAGTAAGCAATGTTCATTGCAAAAAGAAACCTGAAAACCTAGCGACATCCTACACATAAAACATCTAAGTTGAAAGTGTGTACAGTAGCATCACCACAAGGAAGGAGAAAGAAGAAGGAGGAAGAAAAAAAGAAAAGGAGCAAAAGGAATAGAAGACTTCATGGCCTGAGCTAACAACTGTAAAATGAATTAAATTTTTTTAAGAAATGGAAGCAGGGAAGCAGCATGAGAACAATACTTCAGCCCAGTGACCAACCAATGGTTTGCATTTCACTACACTCAAGAACATTCAGAATTGCTCACCACGAAAGACAAAGTGTCACAAAGTGTGGGTGGGCAATGGAAGAGGAGACGTAGGTGGCTTTGGTTTCACCAAAATGAACTGTTATGGTAACCTACACTACAAATAAAGATTAAGAAAGCAGATTAACAATCTGTTTTCTCTGCTCTAGTCCACAATTTTCACTTGTGCACTTTTAAAGACTTATTCACGATAAACTCCAAGGTACTACTCTGATAAAATTGAGTACTCCAATGTACTGCTCTGATAAATACTGCTCTGAGATGGGCCTGCATCCAGTCTTACACATTATATGCCCAAGCATCAAAGGTATGCTTGAAAAAATGCTGCATGCGTGATTGCCAGCTATGCGCTGCAGTTTGGAATTGAAGTTCTTCTAGCTGATGGCAGTTCTTGAAAAGTTCTTTGGAAACTGTTTACTGGTATTTTGGCTCTCTGTCTTCCGAGAAATGAGTCTATCTGCAATCTGTTTACCTACTAATTTTCAGACTGATATCAGCAGTGCAAATAAGTTAAAATTAAGTCAGGCCTTCATGTCACTGATTTCTCTTCCTTCCGACTTGCAAAGTCCCACCATCTGCTACTACTCAGCAGAAAGAAAGCAGCGTCTTCATTTCCTTAGAAAGCATTTGCATCACCACAGGTGGCCAGGAGATAATAGGATAACAGCCTTTTTTTGCAGCATTTTCCATTCATGCTGTCTGTCACTATGCTTCCTTGGGGAGGCATTATTTCAGAAACAGATGACAGCCTAGTCAGGCATCATAACTACAAATGGCACAAGGGGTAGTGCTTATCCTAAACTGTCAAACATGACTCTGTGTAAAATCATATCATAACACAGCAAAAAAAGATACCATCCAGAAGACTTTATTCAGCCCTTTCATTATAGAATGTGCTGAAACTGTTGATAAATCAAGAAGGCATTAACAGCTGTACTCAACACAGTAACAGCATTAAATAGAAACACTGAAAAGAGATGTAGAGATATAGCCAAGTCAAAATCAAACCACAGACAAATAAAGATAAAAGAAGGTAATTTTTGTTAGTGTCACCTGAAAAGTAGTCATTACTGGACCCTTCAGTGTGAAATAGAGATTAAATTCCTTAAAAAAGGAATACAGTATGGATACTAAAGTATGCTCGATTTTCTTCTCAAAAGCACTTACAAAATTATTAAAGAAAGCCCCTATCACAAAATAATTTTTCATTCAGAATTTAGGTGTTTTAAACCTAATGCTCAGTTACTTGCAGAAGTTACTTGAAAAGCTTGTCAGAAAAAAAATAGGAACTTGCTATGAAAGAAAAAATTGCCTGTAGCTTAAGACCATACAAGATGAACTGGAAAATCTGAAACAGGAAGTCATAATTAGGGACTACACATCCACAGTGTGTAGAAAAACCAGTTTTTTTTCAACTACCGGTTAAAATGCAAACACCAAGTACTGTCAGTATTTCTTAGCACTGAGATGTTAAGGAAAGTTACCTCACATTGATAGGAAAGTGCCAGCTTCTTCCTTGTTGTGAACAGTTTAAAATCTAATGCAAATATTTATAATTTATCCACACTGCTGATGGATCTCTGAACACAGCTATCTTATACCTTTGGTGATTATTAAGAGAGGAGCTAAGCAGATTAGATCTCTACTTATTAGAAACTGTGATCCTCCAACAGGTAAAGGAAAAACTTGCCTGTTATTACATTCTTGCCAAAGATGCATCCTTTAGAAATGCTAATTACATTATTATTTTACTCTGATAGGGTAATATAATGAGGTAACACACTAAAAAGCTTGAGACTACAGCTGCACTACCTGTAGGAAGGTAGCTCTCACAGCTAGCAAGTGACAAGACAAGGGGCAAAGGCCTCAGGCTGCACCAGGGGAGGTTTAGATTGGGTATTTGGTGAGATTTCTTCATTGAAAGGGGGGTCGGGCATTGAACAAGCTGCCCAGGGAGGTGGTGGAATCACCATATCTGGAAGTGTTCAGAAGGAATGTGGATGTGGCACTTGGGAATATGCTTTAATGGCGAACATGGTGGTGTTGGTTAAAGGTCAGACTTGATGGTCTTAGAGGTCTTTGTCACACTTAACTGTTCTATGATTCTATGGTTTATGAACAGAAGACTTTCTCACAAGGAATCAATGTCTTGCATGTCACTCAGAAGATATTTTGTTTTAATTTGAATCTTTAAAAACCCTCTTGAATAACTCAACTGCTAAAAAGGGAAAAATTTAAAAGGCAATAGCTATTCAAAAGGCAAGCAATTTTTTCAGAGAATGTGCTTTCTGTAGGCTTTTGCTAATCTATCTTTCTATAAGTTGCCCATTTACTCACTTGATTTATTTATTTTTAGTTAAACCCTCTGCTTTTCTTTTATAAAATACTAGCAGAAGCATGAAAGACTAAAGATAGCCTGATGAGTAAGTTGTCATGACATACATGAAGCAATAATTAGCAGCCTCCCTAACAAATGGGAAATTAGCAGTAAGGGCAACGTATGTCTAGACGGAGAACCTGCCACTGAACATTTACTTATTCTTTAAGATACTTTTTACATTTTGAGAGTAGGTAGGAAGAGCTATAACAAAAGCTTCCATTGCTTCTCAACAGCAAAATCTTAAAAACACCAGCCATTGTCCATTTATGTTACTTTTAAAGCTTTTTAGCTGTATTTTTCAGACTAATCTTTTATTCTGGGCAACTGCCATCAACCGTTTCAAAAGAAAAAATTGATAAAACTGGCCAAGACTGAACATACAAGTTCTCTCATAAGCTCTTAAAACAGTTCTAAAATTTCTGTCCTTTGGGCTAAATTGACAAAAAAAGTTCAGAGATACTTCATGAACATGTCATTTCCAATCATCATTAAAATCCATCCGAAGACCTGAGTAATATATAAGCCTTTGGAAATGATCCTCAGCATAAATGTGGCGACAGCTGCTAGGTCTCTGAAGATTTGTGCTCTCATTTGGCATTTGTTGATCCTTCATGGTTTGCATATATGAGAAAAGGAGTAAGCATCACATCCACAAAGCACAGTGTACACCAGAGACACAAGTGCCAAGAATTGAAATTAAACTGAATTCTAGGAGCCATTATAAAACTAGCCCAAGAAACTGAGACCTGTGGAAGTTGTCTTTACTTCTAATGCACTGCTTAATTGCAGTCAGACAGAGGGGAAGAGAAAGAAATAGGATCCAAAAAGGGGGCTGTACTATTCTTTAATGCCCTCACTGAAGCCTGGAATATCTTGGGAGAAGAAAAGCAAACCAGATCTCTTGAATTACTGAGAAAATAGACACAAGATTTGGATAAACATTTCTAAGACAGACAGAAGTAGAGTTAACCAGCGGGCATGAATAATAAAGAAAATGAGAATATAATCAGACAGAATGTGCATTGCAAACATTTCAAGAGATTTCAGCATTAGCCATGTTAAATTAAATTCACTACAGGCCATCCAGAAAAGGGGATCAGAGTGAGAGAACAAGACTTTTAAATAATCTGTTTATATTAATCTCAAGCCATGAGCAATAGATCATAGAGTGAACAAAACTTATGGAATTGTTTTCATAAACTGTAACCTAACATCTTCAAAAAATAACGTCTATGGGACCACACTAAAGCAAGAGGGGAATCATGGATTTTATTCAATTAAAAAAATAGTACTTTAAAGTTCAGAAATACAAGGGATAAGTCACAAAAGGAGAAAAGGATTCAATGATGGGTTTTAGTGGAAAAACTGTTGGAAATCCTGCAAAGAAAATATGTATTTTGAAAGAGTGACCTAGGAGACTTTACAAACCCCAGATTAAGATGAAAATCAAAATAGCCAAAGAAGTAACATTAAGGAACAGGCAAGCACCATGGCTTCCTGAAGAAGGGAGGAAGGCCAAGAAGCTGGCAGGGACCAGGACAGGGCTAAAGGAGCTTTTCTGAAGGCAGTTTCAGCTAAGGGATAAGGATATCAGCCAAACTGGAAGCAATCCAAAACTGAACTGGGGGGCTGATGAAATCAGAGATAAATGAAGAATATGGGTCTGGCTCTGCTCCCAGCTTTGGAGTAAGGTCAAAAAAGGTGTACCTCCTAATTCTAGAGGGGTGAAATTTAGGTATTAAGGCTAGTCCTTAATCAAGTCCTGATTCCTATGTTTTTAAAATAAATTGTTAGATCAACATTAAAGTTTTGCTCTAATGAATTTTTAAAAATCCAAACAAACAAACAGGAAAAATGTGAATAGGAAAAGAAACCCCAAAGTAGACACATGGAGAGGACAGGGCTCACCAACCTTACATGTCCTTTTTAAGTAATATTCAGCATCACCATAATTTTTTTCAAGCTAATTTTTAATTGTTTCATTCCCTTACATAACAATTAGCATTTATTTCCTGTAAAATACTTTAAATTTACTCTAAGAAGCAAGGAGATACATATTTTTTGAGTTTCCAGCCACTAGAATTTACAGCACGAGTTCTAAATATTTTTGTTTTGGAGAAGGTGTAACAAATAAACTGATAGGTGTTCCTATACTGTGGTCACCAAGGTTGGAGAAGAAACACATTCCAAAACTCAGCATCAGCAGCTCTCAGCCCTGCACTGTGTGGGATTCAGTGATGGAGATGTGGTGTTGAAGAGAGCTGGGTGCTCCTTTGGGGTGTGATGTGCTGCTGGTTACACAGCAGGGCCGTACACCACTGCTGACATGGTTTTACCAGGAGTGCCATCTATTCAGGGCATTTATACAGAAAAGTAGTCACAGAAGCTGTGACATTTGTGGCTTACTGATAGACCAAGGCAAATTAAGATCACTGCTAATCCAGCAACATCTTAAATTCCTGACCTTGACAGATGGTTAACGTGGCACTAGGCTATTACTGTCTCCCTCCTTTTGCATATGTCAAACAAAAGATAACTAAAATATCTGCTACTCAGACAAAGCATATCAATTGAAAAGAAGCCTTTTCTCTTTCTTTGCAAACTCTGACTTTGATAAAAAAATCTATTTAGAATGCAAGAGAAGCTTTTTAAAAATATGGTATTCAATAATCTAAAGGAGATTGCTGAATATATGGCAACAGCAGGAGAGTGGAAAACATTACCAGACTCCTTTAAACAACCTGAAAAATAAGAAACTTGTCTTTTCCAGTAACTTTTATGAGTATATTTAACCTCGAGCACTTTCAAATACTGTGTGATTTTAAGTTGCCTGAGTAACCTCAGTTTTATAGTTAAATTGCATTTTTCAATTAGTTTCAAAAACCAGTTTAAAAAAAAGTTTCAAATGTTGCATCTTAAAAAAACCAAACAGTAACATTCAAGCCAAAACATATAATATTGCTAGAGGGACCAGGGGATGAATTTGTAGATAAACTGGGTTATTTAGGAAAGCTTGTATATGAATTCATTGGAAAAAAATTATTCTCTCAGTTTTCCCTTCACCAGTTGTGTTAAACAATTCTTTAGGAGAGATGAGAGAGATTTAAAGAGTTAAGAAGTAATCATGTTCTCTCATATCTATGCCAATCCTTTTCTGAGAGTTTGTAACCAAACTTCAGCTTAATGTATAGAATAGGGATGATCTTAACTATATCAGCAAAAAAATCGAATAGATTAAATAGTATGTTAATATTTGTATACTATCTTGAAGCTAATTAGTGAAGAGAAAATCCCTAATTAGCTTTAGCCACATAAAACAGTACAAAGTACCATAGGTTACAACAAGAAGACATCCTAATGTTGAATTAATTATCCAAGAGAAAGAAAAGATATTGTAAGGTTATGTTTATACCCAGGTTTGTACCAGTAGGCAAACACCTGGCCAGGTAGCCCACAGGTATAGATAACACTATATCTGGAATGCCAGCATATTTGCATTGACCCCTGCACTATTTTGTATCAAGAGTATTTTCAGAGGAAAAAAAAACCACCTAGCACAGACATCCAGTTTGTGTTCTGTAAAATTTTGTGACACACTGTTTCCTGATTTTCCTTTAATTTATATTTTGTGGTGAAGCAGCTGTTGATGGAAACCTTGGTAGTCATGCAAAATGCTTTGATTCAAAGAAGACAACAATGAAAACTGCAAATGAAGAACAGACTAAGACTAAGATAAGACTTAACAAGTTAAGAAATCAAGTTATAGGAGAACACGCTTATATGGATACAGAAGCATACATACCCGAGCACAGAAAAATAGCTGGGCACTCTCCTAAAGACAATCTTCATTAAAATGACAAACTGAATTCTTTCAGGAGGGATAAACTATTAGAAAATCATGTCCTGCTTCACAAAAGAGACAAAAGACAAGTTTTTCAGTACTTACATCAAACGTGGGTGTGCTTTGCTTGGCACTCTGGTTACATGGCTCTCTGAAGCAGTCAGTGAAGGGAAGCAAAAGACCCATCGCAATAATGCGAGAACACAGTTTTTCTGCTTCTTCTTGCGGTGCATTTTCCTGCTGGCTGAAGAGCTTTTCCAGCAGAGTTCGTCCTGCCAAGGTGATGAGAGATCAATAAGAATTTGTAGCTACACACAGGACACAAATATTTAGGCATCACTATGTGTGTTGGAAGCAGTAAAAAAAAATTAAATAAAAAAAACCTAAGAAATGTATCTGATGATAAGTCTTTAATATAAAATATTTCTAAACAATGATTGTAAGTGATCTGGAGACTGAACAATTAAGATATTAAAGAAAATATATGTATATATTATATGTGCTGGCTGCACTGTGAAACAGGAACAAAACTCATGAGTTGTTATTGTAGCATCAACTTCCTATACAATTGTTTCAAAGGTAAAATCAAGATATTAGCAAGAGATGAAACAACTTCTTCCAAAGATGTCACACAAAGTTAGTATAAAGTTTAGCCTCTCAACTCCTGGAATGAGCCATTGTTTTTTGAATCATAAAATTGTTACAGTCTTTGAGAAATTTTCTGTATTTCTTTGGAGAAACTCTCAATAAAATAATAGTAACAAAAGCCCTTCATAACTATTCTGTATAAAATTGTATTGTATACAGCTCCAGAATGGTAGAGTGCTCCAAACTAAAATGCAGTGTCACAAGCAGCAATGCAGAGAAGTAAAAAGCTTTTAAAGAGCAAGAAGATATTTATTCCACTTATAGGGCCAGATTTCATGGTCAAAGTGTTTTCTTTTGTTATCCAACCAGAACATGAAAGCAAGCATATGTTATGAAATACATTAGAGTAGAAAATGTTAGTGGTTCGAAATATGACAGTTCTTTGTGAGTTTTGCCTGAAATAGACTATAAAAATTAGTTACATACACAGGTTGCAGTAAAATCTACATTGTAAGAATATTAAGTTGCTTTAGCTCTAAAATGTCAGATGGAAAAAGATGCCAAAGTTCAGATTCACATGATATTGATGAAGAGATGAAATAGATCTACTAAAAGAGAAAAGACAAATGGAGTAATAAAGTTAATTTTGAGTATAAACTAGCTGAGAATACAGTTAGTACCTAATTAAGTTTCTATAGCCTGTTTTTTCCGCCTACTCATTCAAAGCCAAAGGTATTTTAAAAGAAACAAACAAATCCCAAAACTGTGTTAAGAAAGCATTTTAGTATAATTTAGCATAATAAAATAATATTGATAATTATAATTCTACTGGTTTTTACATGCAAGATTCCTGATTGAACATTGAGTTTATTCAAAATGTAAAATTTCCCAGGCTTTCTAAACGTATTAAAAAGACTTTTCTTTTAAACACCTGGAAGCAATTTAAAAAGGATACTGTAAGTGACATTTGGCTAGAAGTTTCTGAATTATTTTAACTTCATGTGGCAATACACCCTAAAATAAACAATGCATTAAAATGGTTGAAGTTGTTTCTAAGATTTTCTTCTCCATATCTAAAGATCTGATAATTATCTGATTTTTAGTCCAAGTTTGCTAGCCTTTTATCAGACAAAATACAATACATTCAAGAGAATAAAACTGGAGATAAGCGATGAGATAAACTTGTGTGAGACATAAATTTTGTTACATTTGCCAGTTAGTTTGCCTCTGTTCCTTGTTTACACCACCTAAAATGCAATGCAAACAAAATTGCTTATTCAACATATCCCTCTATCACACTTCAGAAGTTAATTCCTCAAAATAATTAATTAGTTCAAGGCAGTCTTTCTTGCTGACCACAGAGGATCACTTTGCTCATACCCAAAAAGAAAGAATCATGCAAGAAAATGACACATTTCTGCATGATATATTTTATATTGAAATTTTATCCATTACTACTGAATGCTAGACTTGACAGATTTTCTTTTTTTTTCCCCTGGACATTTCAACATTCAAATAATCTTGTCATGTTTAGAGAGTCTTCTCCTGTATATTCAGAACCAGAATAACCTCTTCCCTTTTTTGGATCTAATTAGCAGGAACAATATCTGCAAATTATGAAACAGGAAATAAGGCTTTCCCCCCACCTTAATCCTTCCATTCATTTGCTAATTTTTATAGCAGTTATCAGTCTTGCTCAAGTTTAAATACATTGTTCAGAATCTTAATTGCTATTCAATTGGAGTTTAATTTTTATAGTAGTTTTTAACTATTTTCTAAAAATGCTTTAGTATTTAAACAACATAAGTATATGTGTAAAAAAGTCATTAGTGAATTTAATTAATGCAGATTGTGGTAAGAGATAATTTTATCCATCTGAGCACGAAGTGTTCTTGGAATAAATAGGATAATAAAAATTAATTATATTAGCAAGTACTTTTTAACCTAGAAGAATCCACAATTTGATCTAAACTGATCTCAAGCTAAATTTCAGTAAAATACAAGATTTTGAGATACAATTTTACATCATTAGTTTAGGCAGCAGCAACAACTTTTGGCCTCAGACACCTTAATATATATTAACATATATTAACATATTCAAATTACGAATATTAACATATTCGTAACTTATGTGAGATAATATCTTCAGATGAAGACATTTGCAAATAATCTGGAATAAGTAAATGATTAATAATTTCATAATTATTAGATTATCGGCTGATTTCTGCTATAGGTTTAAATGGAATGGCAAAGAATTTCTCTTGAGTGCCTCTACCTGCCATGAAAACAGTAAAAACTAAAGCCAAGATCTCTGAGATATCTTTTTCCCTAAGAGGTTAAATTATCACTATTCATGTTTAAAACACTTCTTCCTAGAAACCCCAGGTCATGAAGTTCCTGAGCCCTACTCTTACTTTTCCCCTAATTATTTTGGCAAGGGATGAGAAGCATACTAAATTATTAATCAGACAAGAACTTCAGCTTTAGATCAATCAGTATTCTGAGGATCCTGCCAAAAATCTTCACCAAGTAAGGCAACTATAAACTCAGGAAATATTTTTTAGGAGCTTAGAATGACTTACTAAACCCCAGTACAGAATAAGAAGACTATTATTTTTTTTCTTCTCTTGCAAAGGATTACACAATTAATCAACTAAAAGAATGAGAACATGAGATTAATTTGGAAGTCTCAGGTACTCTGGCCTTCTGTGGATGTTCCGTTATAATTTTGCTATGGTGACTCAGCCAGAGTCTTCTGGCTCAGCTTCCAAGTTCCTTGTTCTCCACCTCTGTATGATCTGCCTCTTTCTCCCATTCCATGAAGATGAAACACTATTGATCTTGTCTCCTCCACTATGACACAACGGGTCCTCATCCAAGCCCTATGGTCAAGAATTGAACACCACTGTTCATGAAAGCCAACTCTGTAGAATGTGTAATCTATTCACTACTGAATGAAAATTCCCATGTTCCAGTACGGTTTCCATTCACACTATCTTCCTGCATGAAGAATGTGGGTAAAAGAGTGTTCAGTATTGTCCACAGAGAAATACAAGCAAATCCCGACCCAATGAATTCACCTTATAGATCTCCAATATGCTCAGAAGACAAGCTTTTTAAAGAACTACAAGGTGAGCAAGAAAATCCTTAAGACAAAGCAATATCATAAAAATGTTATTAGCTTTGAATTTGCTTAATTATTGCAGGGAGTAAGAGACACGAATGGAAGTGAGAGCTGGAAGAAAGCTAGAGTAGTCATAGTCATACTGAAAACACACACACATGCACTGAGGCACTGCACTACAGCAGAGCTTGCAATGATGCTTCCCTGAGGATCTTGCTGTTGTAACCTCTCATTTGTATTTAAAGATGTGTCTTCTATCCTCCTTATCCTCCTGAATTTGCAAAAGCCCAGGAGCACAGCTGTCAGTGAGCTCCGGTTGAGACTAATGACCAAAATGAGTTATGCTCCAAAAGCTCCTCCTTCTGCCAGCCTCAGTGATTGTCTCTCCAAGGAACCAGAGCTCACCACATTTTCACCATTAACACAGCAGCTGCATCAGCACATCTTAACCTGCAAACACTGGAGACAGACTTCCCTTTTTTATTCTTCCTAATGCACAGTGAAAGGCTCCAGTATAACACCAGCTCTCAACACCCTACTCAGCCACCTCGAGATTTAACTTGGCTTATGCACATATTGCTCACATCTTCAAAAGCTGATATCTGCTTGCTTCCTTTTCCCCAGTTTGCTCCTTTTTTCATCCATTTTAGTAAGATCAGAAATGCTCACACAGCAAAGTGATTTTATAAGCTTTGAAGCTTATGAAGCAAACGTACCATAGGCCTTGCTCTATTTCTGGGAGACAGTACAGGAAATAAAGGAAAAGGAAGAAGAAATAGACAAAATGGTGAATTTCCATTTACGATATTTTCTTTTAGTCTTGCAAAATGTGAAAAGACAGTTTTCTCATGGTTTCTCATTTAGAAAGGATTTCAGCTATGGACATAGCTTTAAACAAAAAATAACAACAACAACAACAAACCCTACTAAAAAAACAGAGAGAAAATAGGAGCGGGGGGGGGGGGG